>CM057004.1:96848495-98048495 GCA_029891345.1 Dryococelus australis | reverse complement strand
ATAATATAGTGTATTCGCGGTTTTCACACTTCATCGAATCAAACCTTTGAAAAATCACCCCATGTACGACGTGTTTAGTTATTTCCTAAATACGCCATGTATCATGACAGTTTTATACCTCTGTTGACATGAAACTATCTTACATTTCGTCAAAAAGGGAGATTTACCTGTATTTTATTTATTAATTTTATTATTTCATTTACAATAACTATGAATAAAAACAGTGAGAAAACATGTGTGTTGGTAGTGCCTAGTAAAAAATAGTTCTCGGGCAAAATGTTATTACATCTGAGTGCGCGCGAATTCGGTGCGTTGTCCAGTACTGTAATATTTTATAGTTTTTGAGCTTAGTTTGCACGAGGTGGAGGAATATCCTAGAAGTAGAACTATATCAGGACTTCAGAAAAGTGTGAAGTAATCGAGAATGGATTAAAATTAATTTTTTCTCCAGCCCATTTCAAAGGATATGGTTCAGAATATTCTGTTTTGTGGTGTGAAATAAATTATGTTGTAAAGTGACATGCAGATAAAGGGCGGCATAAATTACGATAATATTGGTATATAGATACACAACTGCAAATATCGTCACCTCGATAAGCACTTGTAAGTACAAATTGTTATCTAAATTTTAGAAATGTTCAAGATAAAGCATAGTTCCTTTGTGCATAGTGGGAATTAGTCGTATGCCGTCAGATAAGGAAAAAGCAAGTCATCCAGTTACAGATAATTTGTGGGGTAAATGCGTCAGACGGATTAAAATAAATACCTGAAAACTGATATTACGATACCCGTACACACACACACACACACACACACACACACACGCACGCACGCACACACGCGCACACGCACACGCACGCGCACGCGCGCGCACACACACACACACACACACACACACAGTATTGACCAAAAACGGTATTGTTGAGGCCTCATCACGCTGCATACCGTCTTGTTTAATTGTCCAATAACCTAAGTCCGAAGGAAAGTTCTTGTGATTTTATTAGTTTTGGATAAACGTACAGATTCTGTTGGCATTCCTACGAGGATCCAGAAAACCGTTCACAGTTAAAAATGTCCGTTTACTAACTGAACAATTTACGTAAATACACAGTTAATATACGTACACGTGATGACGATAAACGGAAGTGTGCTCCGTGCGGAATGTCTCCTTATTTCCTGTAGCTTCCTTTGGGTTTCTGGAGAGAGAAGTGCCGAGTTTACAGAATCTTTATTTGCCATTGTAACAAGAAAATTAACGAGAAGTCTCTTTAAAGAAAGTTCACTATTATAATTTGTTTGTGATTCCTTAGTGAGACAACATGCATTACCAAAATATTGTACTCCCCCCCCCCCCTTCTCAAATTTACATCATCAAAGGTGTGATCTGAACGACGACATAGAATCACGCTTAAGTATACGTAGATGGGCATAAAGTATAGCCTGATTCACCATCTCCCGCTTAACGTACGGTTACTTAGTATCAAACAAGAGTCAATTAAGAAACAATACTCAACTGCATGTATGCATAAAGCAACAGAAACGCACTTTTTATGAACGTCTCCATCTCCTAACAGCCTGGAATGTCATCCAAGATTAATGCCCAGTCAGGAATTGAAAACTTGATGCCTTGGCTATAAGGAATTCATCGTTACGTTGTCCTTAGAAGAGATACCTGGAAAGTTAGCCGGCCACAGTGGTAATTATGTTGTTTTTTTTTTTGCATTTATCCATTTTACAAATACTTGGATGTTGCGCCTGTAAAAGTGTTGGCGAGTTTATTTGTAAATTTATGAATGGACCTCTTACATTTAACTTAAAACAAGAAACTGAAGGCTGCTTTCGAAGATTATACAAATTATAAAGTAAGACAGTTTAACACGTAGCTGCTGAATCAGATGAGAGTTAATGCACATCAGAAATCTTATTACTTAAATATTTAAAAAAAAAAAAAAAAAAAAGGCACGAACTATAACAATATCGAATTACTGAATATCACGGGTTCAGATCACCAACTTTTGCCAAGTGCACGAATAGACGCCTGAACCGTTGACCACACGGTCATCCTTGAATATTTCTGACAAAGAACGTTCAATGTCGCTAAAAACCAATTATTTAGATGTCGTTAGCGACACTTATATAAGATTGGAGAGAGAGAGAGAGAGAGAGAGAGAGAGAGAGAGAGAGAGAGAGAGAGAGAGAGAGAGAGAGAGAGAGAGAGAGAGAGAGAGAGAGAGAATCAGTGTCTTATCATCAATGGTGAAGGTAAAATGAAACGGAGATAGAGCAACAACGGAATGCATTTAGTAAAATGGGGAAGAAGCACCCGGCGGAAACCGTAAACGGCAACACGCGCCTGTCTACTACATGTAAAAATTCGAATTTAAGGCGAAATTTTAAAGATAACATTTTCAAACAAAACGTATTCTATGTGACATTTATTAAGGAATGCTGGCACGTCACTAAAGCTTGCAAATCATTGTTTAATAATTTTTTTTTATAGAATTCAATATTAAAATCAAAATTTTATAATTTTTCTATTTCTTAACGTGGCAGTATGTTCTGAGAAAATCACTTTGAAAATTGTTCAGTTTGAACAACACTTACCTTTAAAACTGATGCACTGAGAAGGAATATCTTTAACACTGATTCTCTTTGCAAAACCCGTGACTCTGGGCTTGGCCAAGTAGCGCTCGCTGGGAATCTTAACTTGGTTTGCCGTGTGGTAAGTTCCAAAAGTAAAAAGAAAAATTATTACATTGACTTTTTAATAGACGGGAATATTCACTGATAATTCGCGCAGCAACGTTCCAGTGGTGTTTGCGTAAAAATTCGCTGACGTCTGAAGCGCAAGCATGAAATAGTTCCAGGGTTTAAGATGTTCGGGTGATGGACGTAATATACTCCGGTAACATTTGACCACCGCTAGATAAACCACCCACCCCCCTTCATCGCTCCTTCATTGTTCTCCCCTCGTCCTTGCTGGGTGGCGGGTTCTATTGGTTTTCCTGCTAACAATCTATTGTTGACCTTTATCGTCCCCTGAGGGTGAAGTTGTTACGGTGTTGGGGGGGGGGGGGGGGAGTTTGTGTGCTAAGCTCACCCTCATGTGACGTATCAGATCTCACAAAATGATTCAACCCTAGAACAGATTCGATTAATTTTTCGCACTTGCGACGAGAAATCATTACGAAGCATTTTTAACCCTCAATATACGATACATTAAAAAAAATAATAACACAAAAATACTATATATATATATATATATATATAGGGTGTGTGTGTGTGTGTGTGTGGTGTGTGTGTGTGTGTGTGTGTGTGTGTGTGTGTGTGTGTGTGTGTGTGTGTGTGTGTGTGTGTGTGTGTGTGTGTGTGTGTGTGTGTGTGTGTGTGTGTGTGTGTGTGTGTGTGTGTGTGTGTGTGTGTGTGTGTGTGTGTGTGTGTGTGTGTGTGTGTGTGTGTGTGTGTGTGTGTGTGTGTGTGTGTGTGTGTGTGTGTGTGTGTGTGTGTGTGTGTGTGTGTGTGTGTGTGTGTGTGTGTGTGTGTGTGTGTGTGTGTGTGTGTGTGTGTGTGTGTGTGTGTGTGTGTGATTTTTTTATTAAAGTTCAGCCTTTTACATTTGTGTCACTAAAGTTATGTGGAATGTTAATTGTATTAGGAATACTTTCAGCTGAACAAAAGAACAACTAAATAACAGGAACGACGATTCTTCCAGTGATGCGAGAAAAATTCTTATCCAATAGTAGAAGTTCCAGTGTGGTTCTGACCCAGCTGATTTGTCATTCCGTTTCGATAGAAAAGTCTCAAAGTCATATGGAATGAGATTGAGATAGCAATATTAATCTTAAAGCAAATTTAATTTCATAACATTTGGCTGAATTGTATGGTGGGGGGGGGGGGGGTGAAGAATGTTATTTTTGGATCTTCTATTTTACTTTTCATTTGACATTATTATTCGGTATTTCAAACGATGGTTTGGAAATGACACAAAGAAAATCGTAGTTTAATTTTTCACAGATCATAATGCGGGAGGGATTGATTTTACGTCATAATAACCAACGGAATTTAAGCTGCCTTAACTGTACTGAATTTCGAATTTTTTTTTCATGTCAACAAGTTAATTTTTTCCAATTAAGCCCTTCATTTCATATTTTTATAACAGCGGAAAATGGAACTGAGTGCTGAATTTAATTCATTGACCTACATTTTAAGGGCATTTATTAAGAGTCAGGAGCATAAGCAGATGTAGACTTGTTCTCTTTTTTAAAAATTAAATACCAATATTTTGGTTGTTTCCAGTATATCAGGCATACTAATTTGCTGAGTCTGTCTCACCTCAGTAACAAAGTGCGCAGTAACTACAGTGTTTTAAATATAAATTACGTTCACCGTATTTTAGTGGACGTGAAGCTAACTGCATTGTTCCTTTTTCTGGAGCATGAAGTTTCAATTCATGCCACCAGGCTTTTTTTTTTTTGTTAGAAACATTTAGCCCTTTTGAGAAGTTTAACGGGCTCAGAAGGTTGCAATTTATGTCAGAGTGTTAAACTGTTTTCCTTTGAGAAAGACTCACAAATCTGATTTAGACATAATAGTGGTTTTTCGGTTGGGGCACCCCACTTGCATGTTTCAGTAAATATACACGTTAAGGAATTAAGTATCTGTGTTACGCAACGACGCTATTGAGGCTGACAGCTCATCTTTAAACGCTATTAACTATTAATTAAGCGCTTTTGAAATCAGCCTTTGAAAAATGTCATAGCTTCTAGCTGCATATAAATGGCTGCAATAGTGGACATGCAACCAGTAAATTTGTAACGATATGGCGGGAAAATAGTTCCATGTCTTAACGTTGAAATAAAAGCTTTAAGCAAACATTCATCGATACTGAAATTGTTTCTAATGCTTTCTATTTGTAATAACTATAAAGTATTTTGACTGATTTTTTAAATATTTACTTTTCAAATAAGTTTGCTTTCATTTGACCGAATCATGAATGAAGTGATCGGGCCCATGTCAATGTTAAATTTACATGTAGTCGAATAATACACAATGTGCATACAAGTTGATCTTTGGCATGGTTTTCAAAAGTACTCAGTTTAGCGTGAACCGCCTATACATATTAAATTATTTAGATTCACAAACCTTCCTTTGAGATTTTCTGTTGGAAAAATTGTTTATTTATCTTTTTCGGAACCTTGCGTTGGACTATAATACAGTTATTCTTCACTAATTAATGGATACGATAAAATTTTCCTGGGCTTTAGAGTTTATAAACTGGACTTAAATCAGAAATCTTCTCCTCAATATATTGACAGTAACGTAGCAAGCCACTTTGGCGTGGGTGCCACAGGAATTCAGTTTTTTTTTTTTTTAGTTTAAATAGACCTTTAAAGCTTAATTATATGTTTTAATTTTCAAAAAGTTATTTACGAGTGCAGTGTTATTACTGATACATTTATGTTTTAAATTTAAAAAATGAGTACCGTATCCCACGGTGTCTTCAGGGATTAAGGGGCACATGCTAATAGACAAAGCGAGGGTAGCCTAACGGCCGGATGCGGCTTCCAACGGCCGGGCGGCGCCGTTAGCGGCGATGCTGGCCGGCTCTGTGGCTGCAGTTAGGCGTAACGGAAAGTAGTTAAGGCCATCCGACTGATGCGGAGGCAGGAGTGTGGGTCCCATACACCTGTCGCTTCCTTCCTGCCCGACAGGTGGGGCGACCGCTTCCCTGCAACAGGTGCCTGTCTGCTCGATACACTTTCTTCACTGCTCGCCATCGTTAATAAGGAACTACACGCTGACCACCAACTCCTGCGGAGGCCATTAACCCATGGAGGCAGTGATCATTGTAATTATCATAGACCAGATATGAGGCAAAGTGACTATCTGGATCCTGCTTAGTTTCATTCCTTCCAAATCAATTACACTAATTGCTATATAAATTCGCGAACCCGGTAAAATAGTTCGGTAAGCGTTAAAATTGATAAAGGCTGTTCATAGCAAAGTGATAATTTTTTTCATCAACCGTTGGAGAAGAGCACTGTCCATAGTTATGTGCATGCTACAGTACATTATCATCCACGCAGGATCCCAGGTAAATAGTTAGCAAATTATTAAAAACAGTCGTAAAACTTGCCGTTGTATTGCGAGTGTAACGCGTAAATTTACATACACTGAAGTTAGTGTTTCTAGGTGTATACATATTACAGTACGAATTTGCATGTTTGTAAAAATATTTACATTCCTAACAATTCCATTGTTTAAGTTGGATGATGCACGACTAAACTGATCAGGCCCATGAAAATGCTTATTTTACATATGGCAGAAGGACACAAATTAGAAATATATGTACTTCTTCAGCAGGGTTTTCAAAGGTGATCTATTAACCGTTAACAAATCGACAGCTGGTATGTAAAGAATTTAAGTTTAATGGGATGATGCATGCACATACTTCGCATGAGGACGCCGCCGCTGTTCTTTGCGTCTCGTCTGTAAGCAGTCCTCGGACACGTACGATACTTTTCAGGCGTGAATTATGGGAGATGGGCATACCAGGAAGACGTACGAGAAAACGGTGCGAACAACTGGTGGAGTTTGACGGCTACCAGGTAATAGGGATGCGAGAGGCGGAGTGGACTGTGCACCGAACTGATCGTCAGTGGGCGCCATTCTCACTTCCCAGTCAGATTGAGGTTGAGAGAAATGGTCATGTGAAGATAAACCATACATGTCGTGCAGATTCTGGACGAACCCGGCAGACGAACAACATGGATAAACGTTTGGTTACCACACAGATAATAACAGAGTCAGCATATCTCGTGTCCATAATCTACACTCTAAGAGATTATTCGAAACTTTACCATACCAGTGTATACGCTTAGTTAGAATGCGGGAATGGTAATTCTTTCTCCGATACATTCATTGCAGCGTTCCTACATTTGCTCAGGAAACAGTCAAATGCGTAGGGAAGTTGCCAACTTTTTAAAGTAGCGACGCGTGACACTCCTATATTTGCAACTTGAAATGTGGTATTATTACCATACAGTGTGTGAGTTAAAAACTTCCATTACAGTTTAGGAAGTTTACCAGGATAATTTTTACAGTGAGCAACATTGTGCAGACTTGCTAGGGCACCATATCTATAACAGAAGCATATCCAGATGGCTATCACTTGCAAATCTGCCGTCCCGCCGAACTTCGCATGTTCTACAGCGTTGTCAGCAGGGATCAACATGGAATGCTACAGATGTCGGACTCATTGTCTTCAGTAAAAGATCATGTTCTTCTTTGGGAACGGGTAACTGCACGGAGTCTGGAGGGTTGCATTTGAACACTACAATCCCTGCCTCACTTTACTACGGTACACATCCCCTACTACTATTATGATCATCGTTTGCCCCTGGTAGGGACAGATGATTGCTGAAAACGACAATGCTGCCCCACGTGCATCCTTTCGAGGCTAAGTTCTCAGTAGCCAGTTTCCAGGAACATAACGCTCGCCCGCTCAGAGCTCTAGTTTCTCTACCTCATGTTCTAAAACTTCCATGGTATTCACGTTTACCTGGTATGTCGTTCATCGAACATTTGTGGAACCAGATATCACGCCAGCCTCCTCCTTGTCGAAATGTTCGTGATTTGAAGCACAATTGAGCAACAACCGTGGGAAAATCTGCCACAGGATAACATATGGCTTTTTATTCAATCCATAAACGTATCGACATGTGTATCTATGCAAAAGATCTTCCGCCAAATTATTATGACAATGAGAGTAGGAATGAAAATTTTCATGGAAATACTGACTAGTATGATTAGATCTATCCATCAATAACATTGTGACATTTTTACAATCAGAAAAAAATATTAGTATATATTACGTCAATTCTTGCTGTGCTCTGTATCAAACAGAAAGAAAACGATTCGAGTCCCTACTCAATATTAATCATCACTCTTTTAAAAAGACATACGTATGTATTTAGAACGCCTACCCATATTCGCTACAAACAATATAGTAAATATGCCAGTCGATGTTTATATTAAATTACGGAAAAGCATATTTTTTCCCCCTTCAGAGGTTGACTTCAAGCGTGCTCAGATTTGGGTGGCTCTCGACAACGAGGTCTTGAGAGCCGATGAGGGTGAAATGAAGTGAGAATGGAGCAACGCCGGAATGCAAGGGTTCGAAAGATCCCCAGAAAAACCCACCTTCTAGCGGCATCGTCCGACACGATTTCTACTTACGAAAATCCAGTAGTGGCCCGGTTCGCGTTGGTGGGAGACGAGCAGTCTAACCGCTCAGCCACCAGCGTCCCCCTTCTGGTATTTAAGCTGTAGAAAGTACAAAGCGTTAACAGTGCATGTAAAAAGCTTAATAACCATTTCCGAGTCAAGAATGTAAACGGCCTTTTGCCCCAAAAACTGTTAAAACTACATGGTTATATTTTCGTGAATATTCTCTGACCGACTAAGTTCTAGTGCAACTAGACTATATTCATAACAGATTCTGCAGTCAACGCATTTTTGAGGACCTCGAACAGGGAAAAGAAATACGCAAATAGGTCGTATATGATACGGACAGGTATGCAGACTTTGTACTGTATGTATACATTCATGCCTTTCAGGAAACAGCAAACGTTTACAGCAGCAAACTGCAAAAGACTTCCAATAGTGCATACACTGTTAAAAAATTTCCTTATATTTACGGAATTTTTTTACGGAAAATTACAGTAAATATACGGAAACGCAATCCGTTACGACGTAAAACGGAACTGAGTTCCGTAAATACAAAATACGGGCAATCTCCATATTTCTGATAGCTTCGGGTTAAGGGACAAGCAATCCCGAGTTTACCCGAAACTTTCTTCGCCACTGCAACCAGAAAATTATCGTTTCTGCGGCAGTTAGGATTATTCACGCAACTATAGTCCATTCACGGTTTCTTCGAACGTTTTAACTCAAACCTTTGAAAGATCATCCTGTGTATTAACTTATTTAGTTATTACATAAATATGCCATGTATCAAGCGTTTTATACCTCTGTGAACCCACACGTAGCTTATTTTTCGTCAAATTGAATTTTTACCTGTATTTTATTTATATATTATAATATTTCTTTCATAATAAACACGAATAAAAACAATGAGAAAAATCTGTGTTGGTAGCGCCTAGTAATAAATAGTTCTCGCACAAAATAATATTACAACTGAGTGCGCAGGAGAGCGGTGCGTTGTCCTCTGGTGTAATTTTCCAGACTTAGTTAAGCTTAGTTTGTATATGAGGTGAAATAATATAATGGAAGTAGAACTTTAGCAGGGCTTCATAAAAGTGTGAAGTAAACGTGAACATTCTCTATAGACTGTTCTAAGCTTACTCCTACTACGAATTGGCAAGGTCAATGTTAAAAGTTTGGCAACCATAAATGTTCGCTACTATGTAAGTGCCAGTGCCGCATTTATGTGTAAAGGCTGTTCACGATAAAGTGAGCACTTTTGAAATCAACCTTAGGAAAAAGTTACTACTCCTAACTTCATACGCTGACGGGCGCATTGAGTGACATGCGCCCAGTAAAGTTAGTAACGATGAATGGAAAGTAGTTCCATTATCGTAACATCGAATAAAATGTGTTAGGTAACCATTTGTGATAACTTTAATTATTCCTTTCGCTTTCTGTAGTTTTTATGCATTGAAGTATAAGAAATGACCAGATTTGTAAAATAGTTTATTTTCCGATAATTTCAGTTTCGCCTGAGGCGGAAAAATACACAACGTGCATACAGGTAGATCTTAAGCAGGGTTTTAAAAAGAGCTCATTTTACCATGAACAGCCCATGCCAGATTGTCTCTATTTTGTACGTCGAAAAACAGGATAATTGCAATAGTAATAAATCAAATATAAAATAACTTCGTAAATAAGTAAAATCTTTCTCTTTTATTATTCACGTAGCTTAATACCTTTTGGAACACTGCGCACCTAGCGGTGAAAATTTTCCTCACGCCAAACTCTCCCATATGAAATCACGTTTTGTTCATAACCTGAGTAGAATAAACCTTAACTATTCGTATATTAAATAGCCTAAATGTGCGCCATCGTACACATTGTAGGTCCTATGGTACGCTGTTCTTAGAGGCGCGGTCAAACCTCCTAAATGCTGTTCACAGTAAACTGGGCACACTGTGTGTTCTTCTGCCATATATAAAATTATCATTACTATGGGCCTGATTACTTTATTCATGCGTAGACCAAGATAAACTGTGAATTATTATAAAAGTGAATATTTTACAAATCTGCTTTTACACTTAGATGCACTGAAAAAAAAAAAAAAATTCGCTTCGGTTTTTAGAAAAGTTTACCAACCACTTATGATTCAAAATGAAGACACGGAACTACTTTCCCTCCTTTGTTACCAACTTCGCTGGGCGAATGGCACACAGCGGGCTCGTTTAAATACTGTATATGCAGGTCGGGGCAGTGGCATTTTCCATAGGCTGATTTCTAAAGTGTTCACTCAGTTGATCGCTAACAGCCTTCAGAATGTTGTGTATCGGTTGTCGGGAGATAGCGGTGCACAACGTGCTGCGAAGGACTGTCCCTGTCGCCGGAAGTGACCATCGCTCCTATAGGTGAAGTGGAGGGTGAAGAAGGAAAAGGCCGGGGTCAGGTCGGACGAGTTCCAAACACCTTTCTCTCACCATGCCGAGTACACACACAAACCACCTGATATCCGTGGCGCGGAGGTGACAAGGAACCAGATGCGGGACTGCGATAACCCCACACACGCGCACCTGCGATTTTCCTAGCTCATTTCCTGCGAGTTCCGGTCGATCACAGCTGATACACAGCCGGCGAATGACATCCCCTGGTCCTTTACTCCTTCCGGGATACTGGGCTTGTATTACGTTTTAACGGAACTTACAGCGTGTTTAAGGGCGACACTGACACGCGTACCTAGTGCTCCATCGCCCCCACGCGCAAGGCGATGAACTAGCTTCCCGTCGCTCTGTGTGTTCCTCTGGGTTTTTAAGCGGCGACCCTATCATTTTACCCTATCTACTAGTATTTTCTCTACCCACTAATAAGGACCATGTTTCCTTTAGGCGATTCACTATAAAGTGAGCACTTTTGAAAGCCCTGCTTAAGATCTACTTGTGCGGAAGTTGTATATTCTTCCGCCTTACGTAAAATTAACATTGCAATGTGCCTCGTCAATTTATTCATGCGTCGGTCAAGTGAAACTGAAATAACTAGAAAAGTAATTATTTTACAAATCTCTTCATTTTTTTTACACTTCGAGGCATAAAAAAAACAGAAAGCGAAAGAAATAATTTAAGTTATCACAAATGATTACCTACCTAACACTTTTTATTCGACGTTAAGGTATGGAACTACTTACTCTCCATCATTACCTACTTTACTGGGCGCATGCCACTCAGCGCTCCCATTAAAATATATGCATGTGACGTTTTTCAAAGGTTGATTTCAAAAGTGTTCACTTTATTGCGAACAGCCTATACCTACCTGTCTCCTGTAGCATTTTCTTATTAATATAGGCAACAATTTCTAATTATTTCCTGTCGAAAGGGTTTTTACCCCGTCTATGCAGGATTTTCCCTTTCTCTTCTTAGTTGTAGTAGTTTAGCTATAAGTACACTCATAGAAGTTGTCATGGCCAAAACGAGGCCATGGCGCCGCGGTGCATGTCTCCTTGCATGATTTCCTTCCCTTGTAGGCGTACGGGTTGTCTAGCCTGAGACGTACTAAACTCCCGTTTCTACCGCGGGTTCACACCTAACACTTGGGTTTTTTTTTATAAACCTACTCTAAAACTATAATTTTATTGCTTAAATGTCTGAAGCTAATTTCGATGCATGTCCCTATAATAGTTTCGCATGTTTCCGACCAGTATAGTAGGAGAGACAGCAGTGTGAAAAAGCCGTTTTTAGCTACTAGACATGTTGGAGAGCTCGGGAATAGCATTAATAATGTGCATGATGTATTGAGAGTATTATTCGCACCTCGTCTCAAGTGTTTTTTTCTTTCTTTTCGTACGTCGGTATAACGGCGACACGTGTAGCGGCTTCACGCGGATTTCAAACACTTTGCGACGTAGTTGAAGTGACGAGTAACAACTGCACCTCAAGTCGTAACGCAGTTGATCCTGCTGAAAGCGTTCGTGGCGACGTTGATTTCACACTTGCGGAAGAATACAAAATCCACGGGAAGGGATGTCGTAAACAGGGCTACCAAATTGTGCTCAGCCAACCGGGAATATCTTACAGGAGTGGAATCCAGTAATGCTGATCTTATTTCAGTTGTTTTTACTTCAGAACCCACACAAACTCATACATAGTAAAAAAAATTCTTTGTACATTTTCCCTAGTAAATTTGCGTACGTCTACAAAACTTTGTAAGAATACGTTGATACCCTTAGTAAAACTGCCTGGCAACGGTACAAGAGCCGTATTTGTAATGCAACTAGAAACAATTTCGTAACGGCCGGGTATCACTTTAAGTCGCCGAGATCGAAGTTACGAACAATTACAGTCTGTGAGGCGTATTTCACTTAAAACAAAATTAATGTGTTTGCGAATGACGTGCTATTGGGTAATAGCCATTGAATTGTGTGAAAATATTTTATTTTAACGTTCTTCCGAATGTAAAATACTTCATTGTCTTTTACTTTACTTTCAAAGCTCATACGGTCACGCTGTTGTATTTTACTGATGTTCAGTTATTTTTGTTACCAACCGAACAGGCTGTAATAATAATTTGTTACTTTGCAATGCCAATGGTAGTCATCCCGATGTAAAGTTCACTTTTAAAATAAAAATATATATTCTACAGTTATGAAACTACATCTACGCAGCTATTCATTCTACCTGTAGATTCAAAGCCCTTCTGAAATGCAGTAATTACTTAAGTTACTAAACTTAATTTACAAGAGGTGTAATTGTTATATTCTTGCCAGAGTCAGTAAACAATAAGTATTCATTATATTAAAACAACCTGGAGGCGAGTAAAATGAAATGGTCGTATTTTGAAGTACGGCCGTTGTAACCTAGACTGTAAGGTTGTGGGTTTGAATCTCGGTGCCAGCGAGTTTTTTATAGAATTCGAATGAGTTTTCTTTTTATATTTTTTTTTCCGTTACAGTTGTTTTCGTGAGCATTACAAAAATTGATCCCCCCCCCCCCCTTTCTCGCAAAATCCGTCGCATCTGTCAGACATCCGTCAATCCGGTGGCGGTCACGAGATCTTCAACCAACCGTAGGGCAACTTTTTTTCCATCCGTCCATCAGTCAAATATTCCCCAAACTTTGACTTTCGACGGACGGACGGATGGGCCATTGCCTTCTGACGACATTCCGTACATACGTGAATACGCACGTTGAAATAAAATGCAAGGGGGTGTGTATGCGTGTCTATTTATCTTTGTTGGTAAATTTAAGAATTTGAAATGTAAACCATAATTCAGTATAAATTCTTATCGCATGAAAATATTACTTCCCCAAAGTGTTTCTCCCACTAGATGTATTTCCAGCCAAAATATACCTCCAACTAAAGAAAGATCATAATATTAAGTCGTCACACTGGAATTCTACCGTACAGGAAGATTGAAGGACGACGGATTGTTGTGAGTCACTTTCAACTGACGGAAGAAAACACAGATGGATGACTGACGGACGGACGATTGACGGGTGCGACGGATGGTCGTGAGTCCAGCATAGTTTGAAATAAAAGCCTCAATTTATAGTATAAAAATACTTATTGCAACACAAGAAAACATTCTGTAGTGCTACAAAATTTTTTTTTTGGCAAGTGGTATCCGAAATTTTTTTGTATATGAGTATACTTGTTTTTTTTTTTTACATTGCAGGTAAAAAAAAATACATAATATGCCATTTACAACTTAATATCGGAGGGTATTGAATTATTTTCTCTGCTTTTCTTTTAGCTGCCGAGTAAATGTACTGGATCCACTGTTCTGAACTTACTGAAGGCTTGATGGTTTACGACATCTCGCATCCTGACTGAATGGTGTACAGAATAATTCTATAAGACGTAAAGAAAAGATCGGCAAGTTGGCAATATCCTTATGGCAATAATGTTTCTTTATGCTCTCGGCAGACTATTTGTTATTTGTAGCCATAGATTTACATTCCACACATACAGGTTCTATTGCTTCAGTTCGTAGTTATGCGAGATAAATTGTAGACCATGTGTTGTTTTAAATTACGCGTGTAACGTTAGCGGGACCACAAACATCTCCAAAAGTCGAATTTAACTATAGGCTATTCACGGTAAAGTGGACACTTTTGAAAGCTCTCTCATTTGGAATAATAGTTCATAAATATATTTTATTTTAGCCTTAGACGTTAACTTCCGAGTGCGGTGAAATATACACACTGGATTTATTACTTGCATGGCAATATTCATCTAAAAAGGTGGTTCAACGATAAAATATGGCTGAAATGAAAAAGTAACTAGGGCCTCAAAAGTGCTCAGTTTACCGTGGACAGCTTATAACCGCGCAAAGAAGATCGGATCTGGTGTTTAACCATAGCTATAGTCCGTCTCACGCTTAGATTGCAGTACAGGGCTTATGGCGCTCACTGTTGCCAGATTGCTTCAGCTTTGTAACGTAACTGGCAAGCTGATAAACAAATGGGCATTGAAGGGAGCGGCCTGATTAAGAGAATTTTTATCTGTTTACCTCCCTGCCAACTCGTAAAGTAATCCAATCCTGCGACGCAAAGCTAAGCTGCTGCTTTGAAACTGAAGCCTGTGACAAACCCTGTCATTGTGATTGGACGGCGCGCAAACAACGTAGATAGTTTTCTTTTTCGAAGTTGCAAAAAAATAACTTATCAGGCAACATCGCCCGCAGAAACAAGGACAGCGTTAACGACATAAATCGTGCATTGGAAAGAGAGAGTGAATGTCTATTACACCGCACACTGCAGAGTGAGACGCTCTATAGCACAACACATTTTGTCAGCTCTGCCTGATTAACTGTGGTAGAGCATGTGTAATTTGAAACATCTTCTTACTGAAATATGAATACTAGAACTTAACAGATATAGAAGTAAATTAATGTCTAAGTAATTCAAAGACGTGCACCGTTGATTTCACGTGGTGCATTTATTGTGTGTATAGAGACAGTCACAAGTAATTTATGGACGCCGGAATGTATTGTTTCCACTCAGCAAAATCAACCTTCATCAGAGTAGTTGTATCATTATACAAGCAAATATTAAGCTGAAAATAAAAATGGTGTTCTTGTTGGTCTCAACTCAGCTATTGTTATGTTGCTATGTTAAGACTATGGAGTACGGAGAGGTTCTGCTAACTACTTTACAAGAAGCTCGGATAAGAGCGAATGGCGTAGGGAACACATGACAAAGAAGATAAGTACGGCAAAGTTAAAGGAAGATTGCGTCACCTAAGAAACAATTATCTTAAAACGCGCCTGCCTCGCTGTTGAGAGGCAAAAGTGTAACAAGTTCGTTTTACATTTGTTTTTAACTAAAGAAAAATAACTGGCAACAAAATAACTTACAATTACATTATTTAACGAGTAAAAGTAGAATACAAATAACCATTCTAATTGTATGACTTCCAAGCATAGATGACATAAGACAATAAAGCCACATGATATGTAAACATAACCTCAAAACTACATTAATATTTGAGTTAATTTGTTCTCGTTTTGACTATTCTTCTTAACCTTCCTTCCTCGTAGAGTGTTTCAGAGCTCAGCCAATCAGGAGAAAGCTGTTTGGTTTATGACCTACTGTAATTACAGAAAGTACTTGAGACGCGCCCTTGGACAAAATGGTGCTTATCACACAGCTGAGAATGTTATCAGGACTTGCACCTTCCTTTAAAATACACGCTGAGGCAAAATAAAAAATGATTGGGACGTGAAACACAATTTATTAAATAGTACTGGATAAATATCTCAGTACAATAAAATCGGATCGCTGCTCTATTTTCTGTATTGGTCGTGTGTATCTCAACAGAAACAAAAAAAAAAAAAAAAATTCAAAAAATTATTAACCCAGTTCAAGAAATAATGGAGAAACCCAAATATATCATATGTCCTGCATTTTCTTGACAACTTATTGTTACTTAAAAATGACTAAGTATAGTCAAATTAATTATTTGTTACGTAAGAAGAACCATTTTCTTTGATAAAGCGAAGGGTAACCTATTTTCCTTGCAACCTTTAAAAACTTCCATGCTCCTGTCACTTTTGTAATAGCGTATATTTTTAGTCGATTGTAAAACATTATTTATGGTGTTACAGAATTGATCGTTACATTAGACTTGCATTTTAAAAGGCTAACATACACATAATTACTTTCAACTCCAATTTAAAACATTGTGATTTGTTTTATATTTATGGAAAATGAGATATAAATAATAATAAGACATTACCTAAAGAAGTATTTGAGGGAGACCTGTGTCCCTGAACGCAAGTAGGTACTTAATATTATTTAATTTCTAAATATTTTTAACTAATTGAAATTAATCGACAGATTCCATAATAATTCTGTTTTCTTGAGTTGAGATCTGAAATTTGTGGAAGTCTGATAGGCGATACCATTCATCCCTTTTCGTTAATAAACTATAGATGTTATCGTTCAAAATTTTGAAACTCTGCGTTCAGATGAATTTTTTCATGGTGATAAAGCACCACGTATAAATAAGCGGAAAAGAGGCCGCCTTGATAAAAACTCTACGGCAAACCTATCCCCTCCCCTTTCTCTCTCAAAAAAGAATAAAACTAAGTTTTAAACGGTGCTGTTGTTCTCCTGCAAGTTATACAACCTGTAACTCAGAATTTCTTTTTCATTATTGAAAGGAGATGATATTATAGGCTATTCACTGTAAAATGAGCACTTCTGGAAGCCATGTCTAAGATCTACTTTCATGTACGTTGTGTAAACTTCCACCTTATGTAAGAATATCACTGTCGTGGGCCTCACCACTTTATTCATGCGTCGGTCAAGTGAAACTGCGAAATTAATTGAAAAGTAAATATCTAACAAAGCTCATTTTTACACTTCGATGCATTAAAACATAAACAGAAAGCGAAATAAATAATTTAAGTTATCAAAAATGGTTACCTAACACTTTCTATACGACGTTAAGATATGGAGATACTTTCCATTCATCGTTACTAACTTTACTGGGTAAATGTCACTCAGTGAGCTCATTAAAATATATGCAGGCAGGGGCAGTGACTTTTTTCGAAGGTTCATTTCAAAAGTGCTCAATTTATCGTGAACAGACTTTACCCAACATACTGTACAAAATGGCTTGTGCCAGATTTCAAATCAAGAAATTACTCTTGTGTTCAGAAATTCTTTGTTTCATCACAAGTATATACTGTTTATAGTTTACTGAGTACTTTTGAAAGCCATGCTTGGGATATATTTTTCTTTCCCATTTTGTATCCTTCCGCCAAATGTAACACGATTAGGGACCTGCGAAATTCGCGTTAGTTTTTGGCTTCAAGCTAGAATTCACAGTACTGTATATACTGAAGCCGGCGTCATTCCTTGATTTGCTGCTTCCCAGATGTTAAGTCACTCCCTTTCTGAGCGAACTGTACGTGATTGGGGAGAACGATTGCGAAGTGTTCATTTATTGGTGCGGATATATCCCGGGCGTATCAAATAAATCACGGTCCAATGACAAGTGTATTGCAGTGGTAAAAATGATTTCAGTTTAAACTGTCCTCAAATAATAACGCGAATTTTGCAGGTCTCTAAACATGATATTTGCTAGTGGCGGTGCGAATGGCTGGTGTATTCTGACTGGTAATAAGTCAGCCAGTGGCGAACTACTTGTGGCTGTTCCCGAAGACACAAGTCACAGTGGCTGGCGACTGCTGGGGGTCAGCTAACGTAAATCGCCGTTTGTTGTAGTAAATATACCAGCGTTGTACGAATTTTGTATTCCAGTTGTGAATAAAAGAGCCCTGGAGCGGCTACGCCGGAATTAGAAAGGGACGTGGCATGAATTTCGAACGATTTTTGGAATGCGGGTAAGTTATTGAATTTACCGTTATTTCTGACATACTCCCAGAAAGATACCTAAAAAGAAGATAGTTAGAGGAAAAGTCCAACGAGATTTTGGAAAGAGTATCGGAATGGGCCAAGAGTGTCAAGCTCAAATTCTAGGCAAACAAAGCAAAGATTATGATACTGAAAGGAAGATTATATCGTTCACGATTTGATGGGGGGGGGGGGGGGGGGACACTCCAGTGTGTCCATGAATATAAGTATCTAGGTGTGATATTAAACGATTATACGAGCTTCTTGAGTCACATACAGTACGTGACTAGAAATACAGTGGTGGTATTCTATAAACTGAGATCTAATGGAACTACAGAATGGAGCCTGAACTTTTCCGCACTACGTAAGGTCTAGAAGGCTCTATGTGAAGGCGTAATTGCATACAGTATTGTTTTGTGGCATAATAGAGCAGAATTGGTGTAGCACACCAGGAAGCTCATCAGTGGCCAGAGGGCAGCATTGCTGACTGTGGCAAAGGCATATAAGACAGTCTCTAATGAGTCGCTTCCGGTACTAGCGGTGTCCTGCCAGTGAATCTGCTAGTGTCAGAAAGAGTATTGAGTGCTGAACGCTCGAAATAGCACGGAATACCTTTGGAAGAAAAGAAATAAATAAGACAGGACACTCTAAGGTTATAGAAAGATAGGTTGGGAGTCTCTTGTAAAAGGAAGACTAACACATGACCTCTACCCTCTGTTGCTGAGAGAATGAAGAAAAAGTGGATTACCATGAACCACTACAGCACGCAGTTATATACAGTATATGGAAATTTCAAGGCCAGGTTGCATAGTCTTGGCTCGGTCATCTCCCCATTATGTGATGTCTGTGGAGTCTATGACACATTACGACATGTGTTAATGGAATGTATTAAGATGAAAGACATCAGGATGTAGCTCCAAGGGGTGGCCAAGCGAAGAGGACTGCGACTGGAAATTAACATGGCCATAGCAAATAAAGAAGTTCATCAGTTGTGGAACAAGTTCACCACAAAAGTTGGAAAATCTCTTGAAGAATTTGACCAATGGCAAAGAGATAATTCAGATGACCCACGAGGTGGTACTCAGGTAAAGGCTTAATGATGTAGTTAGAGTACTGCTAATTTGAGAGGGCAGGTTTTACATGAGAGAGCCGGTATAAAGTCGCGCGAGACCAAGAGAATCAGAAGGCGTCAAGAACTCGAAGAGGAGAAGTGACATTGCAATGTGTTACCTACCAGAGTACCTACAGTTGCAGTGCGGGAGGATGGAGGGTGTGCCGGCCTTCGGGCTGTAAAACCTATCCATATTTACAGACACATCAAGTATTATTCCAGATGACTCTTAGCAATAGAGGCGTCTAGGTTTAACCCTGGATTAAACGGGTAGGTGATAAATGCGGCGAAACTCTTATGTCATACTACGCATGCGTTTCTGTAACGTCATCAAATTGCATTCTGATTGGCCTTTAGTCGTGGGAAGGGATGGAAGCGCTCGGCCGCAGGTAACCAGTGTAGTTAGGAACATAGGCGTACTGGGGTACTTTGTACCATTCCTAATTTTGTGGGCGAGGTATACTATGACGTTTATACCCATCCTCCAAAAAATTATATTATTACCACGCCCTTTAGTTCCTCAATAAAGTATGCAGTTATAGTAATTCCGACTGTAATGACATTTAACGACGTGCTACTGCAGAAGAATTTGTATCCTTTAAACAGACAAGTGAAGAAAAAATACATAAAAAATACAATTTTGAACAATAGAGTCAAGCACTTTTACAGAAGGGGAATCTCCTAAATATGCTTTCCTTTCCGCTACCAATTTCCAGCTTTATTTTTCTAAAAATATGGGCGTTATTTTATTTTGCCTCCAAGCTAACAATAACCTCCGCCCCCTTGTTTCCCCTTAATTTAAACATGTTTAAGCACCACTGATTCGTGCCAGAGTGTAAAACTTTCCGTGTATTTATATGGGTTTTATTCCCGGGTTTGTACTTGATATCTCTGTGCTGGCGAATGTAAACGCGCCAACATAGATAGCAAACGGTTATAGATTTCCTCTACTCGGAGTTGGCCGTACCTTCTGAATGGCTACGCTGGTGCTCTGGTACCTCCCTCCTCCCCTTTTTTTTTCTGTTCAACGTCTGCACAGATAATTTGGTCGAGTAGTAGCAGGCGGTGACTTCACGAATTCAGGGACAGCCAACCGGAGCTCGCCAGCATTGTCAACTCTCGCGGGGCTGAGTACTGAGAAGGTTATCGCAGGTCACAAGGTGAGCAGCCCTAGCAGGTGGCAGATAGCTGCGGCTTCGTGGGAATCAGCCAGACTTACCCAGGCTGGCGCGGTGATAACCACAGCGCTGCCGGAAAACATTCACGTAGTTTATCAGGATGAAGCTAACTAACTGTACATTCGCCGATGCGGAGAGTGGGCGGGCGAATCGCTATCACCCGACGTGGAAATATGAACGTGCGTCGCGCAGGAAGCTACTTCGTTTTTTTTTTTTTAATAGGTTCTTAACCCTATCACGCCACTTTGTGGCCAATCGTCTACGTGTTGCAGAGTATTGATGGGCCAAACAGTTACTTTCATGTAACGAGTTACATCGTTCCAGTTCCAAGTAAGTAACACGTTATTTTGTAACATGTTGCTCTGAAACATTTTTCGCCTGTCCCGACATTCCGTGAAACAACGATTACGTTTTTCAATGTTCTGAAGTTTGGCGTTCCAAGAAATAACTTTTACGCATGTGGTGCACAGTTGCCAACCGAGACGTTCCGAAAAATAACTTTCAGGCATGCGTAGTGTTTAATTGCCTGGAGTGGTGGGGGAAGTGGAACTGTTACAAGCCAAACGTTCCAAAAAAAAATAATAACTGTTACGCATGCGGGGTAGTCAAGCGTAGGGAGACCAGAAGTACGGATTAATCCGGACATGTCCTCTTTCTTACGCATTTGTCCGGGATCCGGGAGGGCTTTTAGGAAGTCGCAAAAGTTCTCCTTTTTAAAGTTGAACGATATTATTTTAATGTTTTTTTTTTTGGTGCGGTTTTCCGTTATCGAGAGTCAGAAAATGCACACACAAGACGGCAGTATCAATGTTTTAGGAGTATTTTCAGTAATTTAACTATAAAGTAGACACAGTGTGGCCAACTTCAAAGTATTTCTGTAGAGTTATATAAAAATGCTGCATGTGTTAAAGAATATCATTCATACTTTTGCAATGAACCTTAGAAAAAAATAGCAACCCTTTTCATTGTTTGTGTAGAACGGCCATATGCAGACACCACGGGCAATACAGCACCTTTAATGAAAGCTACAGATTTTTAAAAGGGATTTTCTAAGATAGTTGATAAAACTGAGTTGGTAATTATCAATTTGCTGCGTCTATTGTTTTGTGAATTTCGTGGAGTTTTAAATTATTATAGATTTAATGTAAATTCCAGTTAACCGACGAAGTCGTCAAGTAGTAACTTCTTTTAAGAAGAAGAGGCATGAATCTGAAGTTGAATGTCAAGTCTGATGGTGTTGGAATTCTTCTCTCCATTGCTAATAAAGGTAACAAATACCAGTAGTTGTTCTTAGTTATATAATTCTGTTTATAGTAGCAATCGCAATACGAAGTATTTTGCATTATACAATGTAATGTTCCAATGTTTTTTTAGGCATTTAAAATATGTTTCGGGCAGTTTGATTCCAGTTTAACCGAACTGACGCACTTTTTTTTGTTTGTTTTTGTTTGCGTGTCTTCCTTGTTTCTACAGTGTCCTACTTTCTCGCCATACGATGTCCTGGTTTTGGTCTCTAGTCATCTGATCACCCTAGCCAAGCGTTTAAGTGAGGCAATCCAAGACGTTCAAAAAATAACGGCATAAACAATGGAACGCGAGTAGAGTGTGCGGGGGTGTTCCAGACCACTAAGCGTGGAACGATGTCCTGAACAATCTTGAAGCGATAACCACAATCATAAAATCGTACTAACGACAAAATCTGGCATGCTCTCCGGCCTCCTGTATGACTATTTATTCTGAATTTCTGGTCCAAAAACAACCAACATCACTCTATACAGTGGTAAGGGAGCATGGGTTCTGAAGTATAAATTAATAATAAATAGCCATACAGGACGCCGGAGACCCTGCCACATTCTGTCGTTAGTACGATTTTATGATTGGGGTTGTGGTTCAAGATTGTTCAGAACATCGTTTTTCGCTTAGTAGTATGAAACGCCCCCGTACAATTTACTTATGTGTTACTCGTGTACAACGCGTTACAAAATTGTAACAGTTTTTGATAACTGTTACGTTAAATACCGCCCATCTGTATTGCAAAGGAAGGTTTTATTTGACCGATACTGCACACGGCGAGGTTCGGTGTCCAATGGTCTTCCATGTGGGTATCTGATTCGCAAACCCCGTTATGCCTGGTTCACATGTACGCCGATCAAGCCATAAAGACAGGGCAGGCAGGACCGATGGTTGTTCTCATGTAAGCAGTTTTTCTGCGTAGCCATTATGTGTTGAATTCGTGAGTTTTAACGCTAAGATTCTGAAACAAACTATAGATAACTAACTATATGCTGTCGTCTTTAAACTCTAGT
This sequence comes from Dryococelus australis, assembly GCA_029891345.1. NCBI lineage: Eukaryota > Metazoa > Arthropoda > Insecta > Phasmatodea > Phasmatidae > Dryococelus > Dryococelus australis. The sequence goes on along the minus strand of CM057004.1, from coordinate 98,025,841 downwards.
TTATTAATACCATTATAGTGCGATTTATTTACTAAATGATTTTCAAGAAATTGTAATATTATTTTTACATCCAAAAATATTTTATCCTTTATCTTTTGGTTCATTTTCTAACTACGTTTATTTAATACAAATGTTGAATAAAATTAATGTTTATATTCACGTATTTCATTATAAATACGTATATTAAACTATCGTATACATTTACATCAATTCGCGTTGATTATTCAAGACATTAGTACCATAAAATATTTGAACGAGCTGACTTCTGGGTAATATCGGCGATGTCCGCTCCTTCCGCGAGCAGAAAATATCGGCGTGAGCTCAACTTTTCTGCGCGACTCGCGCGGAAACCGAGTACGGCTTCTGATTGGCTGTTCTAGTTTCCCGCTCTGTCTGTTCTGCGTGATCGGCGTTCGTGTGGACCGGGCATACTCGCACTGTTTCTCGTACTTCGAGCGAGGATTGCGTATCTGGTTGCCACGCCGTTGTTAATCGTCACTTCACGGAAACTGCTGGAACGTTGACTCGTCAGAGAGACACAGGTATTCTGCGCATGCGCCTGGACAAGTTGCGCATCTCTTACGCTGTAAAAAAAAATTCCTGGTAAACTTCCTAAACTGTAATGGAAGTTTTTAACCTATAGTCTACATTGTATGGAAATAATGTCACATGTCAGACTGCAAATACACGAATGCTGTGTACTTCCCTAAGCGTTTGACTGTTTTGTGAGCGAACGTAGGAACGGTGTCATGGACGTATAGGTAAATAGTTCACCATTCGTGCTTTCTCACTATTCGTATAGGCTACACTGATATGGTAATTTTTCGAATGATTTCTTAGAGTTTATAGCAGGTTCGTCTGATTATTTTTGGTATTGATTTACTTCCAGGCTTGATGTATTCACTTATGCACTATTTTCAGATTTCTTATGATTTCGCTATGACAGTCACTATATTGATTGGAATATTTCAGTGTGTATAACAAGGTATTCCCGCATTACAACGAGTTGAAATGACAAAATATGAATTAAAAATCAAGCAAACGTCGGTCGAAGATGTGTGTTTTTACTTGCTGGCTAAGCAGGTTTCGCACGATGCAAGATGCATTTCGCGCAAAATTTCGTACGAGAATGCCAACTAAATTGCGTGCGACACGAATTCACGCGCAGATAAATAAGATGAATACTGCCTCGCGTCAAAATTATTTGATAGTCTTAGTGAGTACCAAACAGCCAATATATTATAATACAAAATATGAAGTTGCTTACTTCAACAAGGTATTTGTTTCAAAGCTATCCCTCCAAAAATATAATTGTTTTTATTTTATTCTCAGCGAACTGCCTGAACTCCAATTTAGGTTTTAAAGTTATTTTCCAGCAATGTTTTATTTCCCTGTGCTCCTCTTCGCACACCTCAGATTATGATTTACTTTTACTCTACGGTTAGGTTTACAACAGGTCACATGGCCAGCATACAAGGACCAATAGAATCGCAACTTGCATCGCCTTACATGAAAAAAAATAGGACCGGCTCTATCTCCTCATTTCGTGCACTATGTGCCTAGCACACAAACTTGTGCAAGAAATTGTCGTGCAAGGTCGACATCTGGCGCAAGTTTGGGAGTCGTCTTGCATCGTGTGAAACCTGCTTTAACAAAGTCATCTTCGAGACTGCTGCTCGCCCCCACTCATTTTATCCTTAATTTATTGCATCATTTCTTAAGTGGCATTATTATCGCTTGATAGAGAACCGCCGCGATAATTGTAATTGTTTGCTTCTAATCACACAGACACATAACACGTATTTGTGATAATATATCATGTAGGCCAACATCTCATGAGCAGTGATGGCAGATCTTACTACTAATGATGTAACACAAACATTATTCTTCCTCAACACAAATTCCAAAGCGCAATAATGGGAAATATGAATATTCTCGTGTGCTGAATAATTAGTAATTCTGCAGTACTGAGGTTTCTAATCGAGACACAAATGTTAGCATAATTTAACAGCTAAGCACAAAACACGAGAGTAATAATTAAATTTAAAACGTTTGTTTTCCCTTACCTTCGTAATTTTGCTGGGTTGTATTTTTATTTCATTAACGTAACTTGTAAATCCTCGCTAACAGTTATTTAAAAATGTTGAAAAACTTATTTTTACAGCTTTTTGTTGCTACACATAAGAATGCTAGGCATATTTTTTTTTTAATATGTGAGCGTGCAATTATGCTTGTGTGTATGCACAATATGCACATCTGTCGGAAGAATTTTGCAACGACAAAATGGCAAAATATTTAGTGCACAATTAGGCCCAAGCTATTTCCTGTACTGTTACCCAGTCAATTTTTTCACAAACAATGCGTAATCGTTTAGTAAAATTAATGAATACCATACGTTTATCAGACTAGATGAATAGTCCATTCACGATTACTTCAGCCTTTCCTGAAGCCCTGCTGAAGTTCTACTTCCAGGATATTCCTCCGCCTCGTGTATACTAAGCTTAACTAATCCTGGAGAATTACACCAGGGGGACAACGCACCACATTCGTGAGCACTCAGTTGTAATGCTATTTGGTATAAGAACTGTTCCTCACCAGGCGCTACCAACATACCTATTTTCTCCCTGATTTTTATTCAGATTATTTATAAATGAAGTATTATAATTTATAGATAAAATATTAATAACATTTCAATTTAACAGAAAAAAAAGTAACTTTTATAAACACAAGTATAAAACGCTTGTGATACCGGCCGTATTTAGGAAAAATCTAAACACATTTCATATATGGGGAGATTTTTCAAAGGCTTGATTAAAAAAGGACGAAGAAACTGTGAATGGACTATATGCATGCGTGAGACGAGATGATAACGAAAGAGAAGTGTGTAAATGATCTTCACGTGTACGGGAATTTTCGCTACGACGCGGAATCATTTCGATAGTAACCTAAACAATATTTTTCATCCCAAAATTTTTTAAGAAAAAATTGAAATCATTGTGCAATTATGGCACAAAATTATATATTGATTAAGACGCCATGGAACATGTTGATAACAAGTTTACACATCCACCAACAAAAGACAATTTTTCCCATCTCTACTATGGATTGTCACGCCATTCATATTATAACTTTCTTGGTGCTAATTATTTTTATTTACCTTGATAAAAGGTTTACTCAAAAGTATTTTAATGTAGTTTATTATCTAACTTATTGAATTACAACACAATTGTCAAGATAAAAACTATGCAAGGTCTGAACATAATGGTGTCATAATTTAAAATAATGAATAAGTAATATTTTTACTAATACCATAACCACGAAACATGTAATACGTTCTGCACAGTCATTCAGAATTGTGTACGACAAAAATGGACATCAAAAAACTTAGAAATAGGGCACGATTGCTGGAAACGAAGTACGTTATCAAAATTATTAATTTATGTAGAAGCTGCCTGGGCATGGATGCTAATTTTAATGAATATTGCACGTAATATTATGAACTCAGAGGCGTTAAATTTAATTGTGCAGGAAACATCGTTAGTAAATAAAATTAGAATTTAGTAAAGAAACGAAAATAAATTACAAAATTCCTCACATTTCTTCCTGTAATGAACTGCATGGAAAAACGAAAGCAATATCTCACTATGAAAATAATTTTTAAGTAATAATTCAAATTAGATTCTCACAGTAAAAAAATTATTTGATAGTGTGACACATTTTCAAACACAGTCAAGATTGATACAATTTGTTGTAAGGAAAAATTTGTTGGCCGTATTTTGTATTCAAATTTTATTGTCAAATATAGTTAAAGGTGAAACTTTGACAGTGTGACAGGGGCTTCAACCACAGTTATTTCATATCACAAATGCATTTAAAGGAATATAAAACGGTAACTGCATAGGTGAAACACTACACACATTACAACCAGTTTTAAGTGCATATTCATGAAAATATACTTGATACAAATAAACAGACGGAAAGGTCTTTGTGCACAAAGCAATCTGTGCTACCACCATCAAAATTAAAATATGTAATTGAATCATCACAGTAGTATGGGTGTACCGGTCCTAACGCCAAAGGGATGCAGCATTTTTTGATTGACCTAATTAATTTGATATCAAAGGGTTAATTAAATCGATCGGGAGTGTTAAATAAAAAGAGTCAATCAAAAAAAGGTTAGTAAAAGGGGTTAAATTTAATGAAATGGTTAAATTTATTGAAAGGGTTAAATGTATTGAAAGGATTAAAAAAATTTCTTGATTTTGTTGTTTTGTATACTTCTTCCTTTCTTTCCTTTCGTGGGGAGCTCTGGTACGTCCTCACACTTGGAGCTCTGGCACTCGGATGGGGTGTGACAATTATTTATTTCTGGAGAGCCCCCAAATCCCGCTACCCCAACGTGAGCACCTTCACAGTTCTGTGTTCCCTCCTGCGTGCTTTTTAGTAGCTAAGATGGTTGGAGAATGGGATGCATCTCAGGGCAAGCCCTTTATGCCTTAGGTCGGGTTTAAATATCAACATGGGTGCATGCATCGCGGCTATAGCAGGGTTGTCTGGTGCCATGGCTGCAATTGTAGCCATGGATACACCCCGAAAGAAGAAAGGTCTAGTAAGGGACATAGAAAACCAGGCAAAGAGGAGAGGGCCTGGTGAAAACTATGTGACAGTTGCGGAGAATAAATGTAATTCCTTTATTGGATTAGGGCTGGAGAAAGTAGGGTGGTGTTAATTTGCGAAGATAGACGTTGTGAATGTGATGCAGGGTGAAATGAAATGATGTCATAGCTAGGTTTATAACTAGGATCGCGTTATGCGGCCATGGTGGTGAGGGACAGAACTGGGCCACCCACCCAACAGATGCCAGCCATCTCTTTGTAACACATGAAAGAGTGTAAGTGTGTTAGAGGCAATTACACGAAAAATTAACCCTAGAGGTAGTATTTATATCACCTTGTCTGTGACCTCGCATGAAGTTGTATGTAGGGGTGTGTTAGTGTGTGTCAATGGAGGTGTGAGTGAGTGTTGGTTTAGTGTAGGTGTGCCACTCCACCACCCTTACCAGCCGCTGCAGAGAGCACCCTGCGCCATAAGCCATCTCACTGCTAGCCAATCTCTGGAGTTATTGCTGATTAACTTCCAGAGCCTTTGTAAGGCTGTATGTGCTGCGAGTGACTACCTTGGAATCGGCAGTGGCAATGGGCTATACATATAGACAGCTGTCGGATGAGAGGATAAGAGAAGCTTTGTAGCACATGTGTGTGTGGTGCAGTGTGGGCTTGCAATGTTAATCACAGGGCCATCCCTGAACCAGAGGCTGTACAGCACCTGATTTGCCTTGTTTTGTGATCACATAGTGATTCACTAATTTATGATAATTATTTTGTCAAAGAGTGTATTTTGTAGTTAAATGTATTGCAGTATTACGGGTTTCCGGGATAAATTTGTTAGTCGGGTGCATGGCTGAGGGCTTGCATTGCGAGTTTCGGTGTTTTATGGCGCCCTGTGAGCTAAAATGCTTTTAGGTCGCTTATATTTTTGAGTCTCGTCGGGGTCATAATCGCCGACACTAGATATTTTCGGGTTGGCATGTGTGGCACTTCGATTATTAAGTATAGGGTATAGGGCGAAGAGTCTGGCGTATGGACTTAATGCATTTAGCGTCTATATGTGCTTTCCAGGTCAACTTACTGTCCATATGTACGCCTAGATATTTAACAACATCTTTTTGGTGTATGGGTTCACCAAATAAAGCGATTTGCGGACGATTCGCAGGTTGAGGTAGTGCTCTGCGCGTGAAAACGATCGCCTCGCTTTTCCCGACATTGATTTTAATCTGCCATTTCGTGTAATATTCTTGAAAGACTGTTAAGGCAGTTTGTAATTGTTGTGTTGCTAGGCCGAGATCGTGTGAGCGACTAGATATGACAGTGTCATCGGCATAACAACCGAATTGCACCAGTCGGTGGTCTAGTTTCGGTAAATCGTGTATATAAAGATTAAATAAAACTGGGCTAAGTATACTGCCTTGAGGCACTCCAGCATAAATGGTTTTACTCTCTGATTTCGCCCCTTCGCATTGGACAGAAAAGGTCCTGCGATTCAAATAGCTGGCTAATACTTTAATATAGCAATCAGGGAATTTTAATTCATATAATTTATAAATTAATCCAGCATGAAAAACTCTGTCAAAAGCCTTTTAACTATCTAAGAAAACTGCGACTACATAGTCTTTCCAGTTAAAGGCATGGTTAATATATTAAGTGATTCGTACTAATTGGTGTGTAGTGGAGTGCTTTTGTCTAAAGCCAAACTGCTCTTCGGGAAGTAAATTGAGAATTAATTCGTCTTATGATTATATATTCCATAACTTTAGAAAGTGTATTTAAAAGGCTAATTGGCCTATAATTTTGTGGGAGGTTCTTATCCTTCCCTGGTTTGTGAAAGACAGTCACATTTGTAGTTTTCCATTCGTTTGGGAAGTATTCCAGCATGAGCATAGCATTAAACTGTGTAAATTCAGGTTCGTCTTCAATCGGTTTTCTTTGTCTTATTATAATTTCTCGATAAATGTGGGTTGTAAAATTTCTATCACAGGGATACTTATTTATTTTCCAGCACATTTGCAAAAGCCTCTGCACACGATTGAGGTGTGTCGTGTTGGGGATGGGGTGTGTGTATATATATATGTGTGTGTAGAGTTTTGTGCAAGAGTGGTCTAAGTGAAATTTCTTTTTGGTTTGGTAGTGATCTTGCTCATAGATGGTGTTGGTAGATAGGTGACTGAATGATGGGATTTAGGTGTAAGTAATGACATACGATTAAATAGACGACGAATGTTCCGATTGCAATTAAACATTAGAGAATTTCAGAGTGCTATATGTATGAATAAATTACACGTATCGAATGGTACATTTCAAACGACTATGTGAATATCATCTGATGTCTACATGTGATAAACAAGTGCAAATACATGAGTATCCAGTATGAAATTATTATGTAATGAAAATCAATTAAACATAAAGAGTTGTATGCTAGCAATATAATTTACATGAGAGAGAAGTATAACGATTGAACACAACTATGTGAATATGACAATTATGTGAGTATGGAGTTAACAATCTACAATGAATAAAAAATGGCCCTATAAATTAAATAGACACAATAACAAAATATATGACACTACTTGATGCCTCTCATACATACCTTACACGTATGTCTGCCTGTGAGACTGGTGAGAAGAAAACTTTGGAAACGTAATACACATTTAAAAATAAATTAATTCATAAACACTCCTAATAAAATTGCACCCCTCCCAAAACACATCTGTCCGACTGCGAACTCAGTGAAGCACTGTTTGATTATAGACTGAGCTGAGAAACTCGGAAATTTTAAACAAAACGAATGTTTCCAAATGAATTAAAAAAACATGTAATGAAACACCACCAGGATCACCCCAAAAACACATCCGTCCACCTCGGAGGCTGGTGAAGGAATGAGTGGATTGTATGATGTGTGCCTGCACATAAGCTGTTACATGGAGCGCAGCTGAGTTTCAAATTTATGACTGACAGAACATGTTTCGTCACCAAGCTACTACTAACGCCTTGATTCGTCCTGCTAGTAGGTGAACGAATGTCTCACTATTACTGTTAGAGTAGAATTTGAATTTTTAAAGAATTTTTTCAATTAGGTTTTCTGTTTTTGTGTGTAAAGTATGATTTTTTTTTTCACCACCAGGCATCGTGTTGATTCTTGAACTGCAACAGATTGTATTCTTGATGCTGTGAAGGAAAAATATTTTTATTTTAAAGGTTGGATGGACTCTCTCAGTTGTAGGGCAGCAGAGAAGCATTGTGGTGTGATGCTAAGTGCTCATTATACCTGGCCCTTAAAAGGTTTTTTTGTGTATAGACTGTCGGTTTTTAAATTCCCTAGGTTTCTTGGCCATCAGTCCAGTAAAGTTTTCTCGAGATTTCTAAGCATGTTCCTTACGTTTAAAAATTCATTCCAACGTGTTCTCTTCTCTCCATCATTTAATGTAACTTCTCCCTTCAGAGTGTGTTTGTTTTATTGCATTTTAATTGAAATGTTAGTTTTTTCTCCCTCATCAAATTGTAAATTTTTTGCTCCTTTCAAAATGTGAGTAAACAAACAAATTAGTTGTTACCAGGCTTTGAATTCAAAGCAACACTGATAATCTCCAACTCTTTTAATGAATACCACGAATTTTTTCATTTTTGGCCAAGTAATAAACTTAATATACTAGATAATGATATGGGGAATTTTTCAAACTAATAAATAACAAGTCACAGTATTCAAATGTAATATAGAAAACTTTTTATTTAATATGCTTTTCTTTTCAAATTCTTCTTTTTTTTTCCAAAACATTATCCTTAAGAACTAAAAATATTTACAACATACATTGACACACTAAAAGACATTTCCAATCACTCTATGTTTTACCAATTAAAATATATATACAAAACCATTTTTACATACTTTAAAACAATCATATTACAAACTAAATGAAACTTCATCAATAACATTTTATATTAAAAAACAAGACATTTTCAGAATAACAAGATAACTATTTTTTTTTTTTTTTTTACAATTTCCTGCAATAAAGCTGTGTACATCAATTGTAGATCATCACACAACTACAAATACTATTACTACAACTACTACAACACTATTACTACAATTGCTACTACTGTTACAAAAATTGTCTGACACAGTTTACAAGATCAAAAAAAAATATGTACAAAAATTATTAACAAAATATTTACAAATATAATACAACAATTCGAAGATTGTCATTTTCATCTAAAGCTATGTGCATAAACATAATATTTACACACTCTTGGAGATAACAATGATGCACAGAGGGGCGCTCATTTGTCAAATCCGGGCATTTCCCACAAATGCCCCGACGACAGGGTACAACACACATTCATGCGCACGCAGTTTCCTGTAGATGATGTATCACATAGTGGCTTTCTTCTTATTACTATTTTGTAAAATAAACTCTTGTTAAAGATAGGCCTTACAGATAGGCAAACTGGGAGCAGCAGCATTGAATCATGACGTAAGATATTTGTACATGTTGTGGGCAGCAATAGTTAGCTATGAAGTTGGTTGTGGAACAGGTGATGCGTGTGGTGGTGTTGTCAGATGGACGTCATCGATATTGTGGTGGTGGTGGCAGTTGTGGTGTCGTGGGTGGGCTGCATTTATTATGGTGTTGAAACTATTGTAGGGAGGAAATTTTTTTTTTTACTCAGGTATTCGATAGTGCCCCCAAGGTAAGGTTGTATGCCATCTGTCTCAATGTACCACTTATCATCCATACATGAGAACACTACCTTTGTTATGCGTACGGTGTAGACTTGATGAGTACGCAAATGGAACTGATATTGGGTCCCCAGAATGCTTGTGCAATTTTCGAGGCAATCTCGATAATCCTCATACCTGAGTGACTCAAACATGTTAGGTTTTACACCCTTTGCCTTATGTATACATTGTTCATTACCAACAATGTATGTCTAAAGTTTAGGACGTAAACCCACAAAGTGAGTGATGATGCGACCAGCACATTCATCTTTCATCACCCCGGTACGGCCTTTGTTCTCGTGAGGGAATAATTTTTGGTTATCGAGCGTATAGTTGGATGTATCAAACGACGCCTTTAAATCTGCTGTAATTACTTTATAGATGTCCTCACAAGCAACAGAATATACCAAGGAATCGGTGTCACAATAAAGGAGGTGTAATGCTGGTGGAAGAAATTTTGTATACATGTACTGATACTGAAATTCATTGAGTGATAATTTTGAAAGATCTAGAAAGGCAACACCAGTGTACAAACGTTTGTTGAATGCAATAGAACTCTTTGACATCTCGATAAGCAATACGTTTTCATCGATAATCCTTCATGCATGGAATATAGGATGTCCTATCAGCTATGCAGCACTGTAGATCGTGCCATACCTTGAAACGACTCTGATGTCGCTTTCCCGGTGGACATTCTGTAAGGTTTTTTTTTCCATAAACTGTATTATGCACTAATTTGAAAAACAATTTTTCGAATTCTTTCGCAGCCTGGCACGTTTCTCCATTTTAAACTCGATGTACAGAGCCATCCAAGCCTTCTGCTCAAAGTGCAAAATGCGATGAACAGAGTCAAGTTTGGCCCCGTACATCAAGTACTGCCTCAGTGTTTCTCCATGTATAACATTTTTCTTCCATGATGCAAGTGTTAAAAGAAGTTTCTCATGCAACACATTCGGGGGTATGCCATATTCTTGGGCCAAAGTCTGATCAGATAACTTATCATGTCACTTGTCCGGAAAATACAGATCAACTTCCGCGAAATAACATGTGTCACTATCATTCCGTATGTTTGAAAAATCCCATGTTGAAAGATGTCATTCTCAACCCACTCAAAATTTCCGATCGGTTGCTTGGATCGCATTGTATGATTGTACAGCCTGTTGACGTCGAAATAGCATATATATTTCGATGCCATACTCGTGTCATAGTCCTCACCCATGTAAACATTGTTGGCTTCTGCACTTTTTTTTTAAACCTGAGTAATTCCGCCCCTAACCCCGTATTCTACAAAAAGATACATGTCTGGGTCAGTCAACAGCTCTAGCCGCATACATGTCACTGACAATAAAGCATACCATGAAAGACGCGGAGCTGTGATTTACATGGCGGGGTCAAGACTGTCAACATTTTTAAATAAATTTTCCGAAAATAATTTTAATAACAAAAGTTTTAGCAAGGGTAAATAATCTGTTACACTCAAGACATTATAAAAACTGGCATAATTTTTAACAAATTCTTAAAAAATAATTAAAATTCAATTATTTTATGCTCTATAAGTACACATGTAATACTTTTACAACTATACAATCCTGCATACTTGCATTTTAGAAGTAAAATTTTCTGAACCTCAAATGTACATAAAAGTTCTATCTGGAATTAAATGTTCTACCCTTTCCCCTGCACTCACACTCCCAGGCATGCACCCATTTTTCTTATTCTAGATGGTATTGAAATATATTTACGAATATTTAACATTGTAGAGAAGGCCTGAAACCGAGATATTATCTCAGCTTGCTGTCCATAATGCAAAAATTTGGCGGTCATTCAGTGTTTCCTTAAAAACTCTATTCAATGTCCTCTTAAATACAATTCAAGAAGCTATCTAACATTTATTGAAAATACAATTTACCCCTGCATTCATACTCGTGGTCATCTACACATATGAATTAACATTAACTAAACATTAACAACTTACAGTTTAACAAATTCTAAACATATATCACACTCAGAATACATGTTATGAAACTATTCCAAAGATTTGTTTTACAATTTTAAATGGCCATTATTCAATTTGGTAAATATTTTATGATTCTAAAGACTTTTTTTAGTGTTTTAAATACACATAATTCAATTTGATAAAAAGTTTAAAAATTCAAAAGACATGTTTTACGATTCTAACGACCCATCATTCAGTTTGTTAAAAAGTTTAATGATTATAAGAAAATTTCTTTCTAGTTTAACGATTTTAAGAAAAGTTTCTGAAAAATGCAGTCAAATAAATTTATAATCAATTTTACGAAACGTTTTCACAAAATACCTCAAAAGAATTTTTAAAAAGTCCGAAATTAACCACTTACTTTAACTCTGGTACCAAAGCTGATAAATTTGAACTCAAGATCAAGCTGGTTGAGCGTTGTCCCACCCAGACAGGCAGGCGAAAGTCCGGGGTAGTTGCTCCAGCAGACATACGGCTGACCAAATTCCCAAGAAAGCGGGAGAATTCCCCAGCGGGCAGTAGAAGTTCATTCACGGCACAACCCCATTGCGCCAGGCCCCAGTAGCGGCTGGTGAACAGGCAACTGGTGTCCTTGAATAGTCAAGGTTAGGCACTGCGGACTGGTTCATAGGCTGTGCGAGCACAAGATGGTGGGAGATGTTAGCTCTATGAAGTCACAGCAGCAAATGAGCTCCAGTAGGTGCATACCCCTTTTTAAAGCCTCATCGCAAAAATTCATATTGTGTAGTGCACTCTCTAAATGTATAGAATGTACATATTATGCAATAAAAACAGGCATAACACATTTTTAATCAAATAAAATACATTAAAAAGGATTTTAAACAAATTTTGAAATTCAGCATGTATATGTTAGAATTGAACGAGTATTTATTCAGTTTTTAGCTGTTAGGTTTGAATTATGTTCTTATTTAACAATAATGTACATGATCAATTGTCATTACAATACAAACTTTTCACATTATGATGTGAAATGCATTTAATACTCTGTTTTACATCCCCAACACAAAGAAACAATTATCAAGCTATTCTATATTTTTTAATTACATTCATTATTGCTTTTATAAGGTTACATTGTACCTAACTCGAGACTCGAACCCAAAATCTATGTATTACAATCATAGCTACACAATACAGAAAGTCAGAAACTAGATTACAACAACACATGACCTAACCAGGACTCAAACCCAGTTTATATTTACCATGGCTTCCCCTGGAATCGAACCTGAAAACTATATATTACAATTAACGATGCCTTATCTGGGATTCAAACCCAGTGCCTCCCTGCTTGAACTGATTACTCTATGGAGGCAGGCGACATTTAACAACTTATTTTATGTCTTAAGTTTTTCCAGCACTCATCTTTTTCATATTCAAATATATCTTTAGTTTAATAGTGATTTTTTTTGGTGAATTAATAGTTTGTTTGTTGTCTGTTTTTTATTTACACCACTCATACATGCTGATGCAACATACTTCTCTCTCTCTCTCTCTCTCTCTCCCCCCTTCTGTGTGGAGAAAAGATTTCTTTTTCTTTGGAAAAACAAATTCACTTTTATAAACGGAATAGGTGAAATAAAAGTACAAATTAATTTAACAAGATAAATTTTTTTACAGATTATATACAAACACAAGCTGTTTCAAAAAAACATTTCAACACACATACGCACACTTCAAAATATATACCAATTAAACTTGTTTCGAAAAAAAATAATAGAATTTAACAAACAAGTATAGGATGATTAAAACACATAAACAAGTACAGGATGTGACATAAATTACACAAGTATTATTTCAAAAATACAAGTTGCTCCAAAAATGTATATACAACAAATACTCCTTGCTCCAAAACAACTACAGGATAACACAAAATATTGAACACTAGAAACATTTATTTAACATTTTTTTATAAACTGTTGGCAACTTCCATGAGCAAAGTTTTTATGCATTTTTCTTAACATTGGATCCAGATCGCCTTCTTGACATCTGCTTTCAAGAAGGGAGCATTTCTTACACCCTGGTTTTAACCTATCTGTTAGCACACAAATGTCTTTACAGTTAAAGGCATGCATGAAAACAATGCATTCAACCCAATCAGGATATGATTCTACATAATGATAGTACACATCTTCAATACTAGATGGAAGAGGTGTGGCTGCAGTCATATAAAACACTAGACATTTCTTGTTGTCACTGCATTGTATGCATTTGTCTCTTTTTGTCTCCAAGAGGAAAATAAATTACTTTAAAATTAAAATATTGTCCCAAGTGTCTATAAATTATCACAAACGTCTGTTGCACCATATGGTGTAAGTTATATCAGATTTTCCTTGTTTGACACTGATGCAATTATTTGCAGAATGAAAATATGTCATAGTGCTAGTATGACATCCAACAGTCGACTGAAAAGATTTAACAATGTATGTATATTGATAAAATCATTCTTTCTAAATTTGCAAGTTGACATGTGTTTTAGAGTTAAATTTTATTTTTGCTAATTTTATTGTTCGATGTAACATTTTGATGAATCGCACCCAGTATGTGATGTGTAACCAAAATTGTTTTTGCAATAATTATATAAAGTATGAAGATTATTATCACATTCTTTATTATTATCACTGTCTGTATTATAAACAAGATTTTAAGACATTTTTCTTCCTTACAATATGACATTACAATGAATTCACCCTTAAGTTGTTGTTTGTGATCTACTCTGTGTGGTCAGTAGTGGTTAACAAGATATTCAGAGCTGTTGCAGTTAGTTAAAATGCAATCATAACTATTTGATTAACTATATGCTGTAAACGCTTAAGGAAAATCATACATTTGAAATGAATGTCTAGCTCACACATTTCCTTATTAACAACAAAATGTGTACATGCTATGCTTTAAGTTACAGAATCAAAACCTTTAGTAATAAATGCATACTTGCAAATCAGCAATAACATTATTCCGAATTAGCCACTTCACACGCATATAAATTGCAAATGGATGGAAAAACTAATCCTCCTTTTTCAAAAATAAAGTTGTGGATGTCCCTGTCGCAGGACTTCCTTCCTCTTCGATCTCCTTGCTAAGACTGGAAATCATCAAATCTTCTAATGTCATTGGCAAGTTGCTGTTGGGGCAAAGATATCCCACATCACAATCATTGCATACTATTCCTTCACAAAAGCAAATTCCAAGATTGTTGTCGAAAGTATAGCACCAATGTTATATATTGTTGCAGACATGAACTTGTAGAATAGCGTCACACAGTTTAAAGAAAACTTATATGTATCCAATTTTAGGACATCATATACATCTGTAGGGTCAAAGATTCTAGCCATGACTGACAATTCCATAGCATATGCTCTCCTTTATATAATCTGCAGGATGTTCTTGCTTTGAAAAACGTTACATTGCCACATACCACATGGAGCAGTCAATTCTTGGTCACCAATGTATGTTATGTAATTGTTATGTCCAAACAGCATGTTCAGAGTAATACTCCTTTTGCAACTTACTTTAAAATTTTACTAAATAATGAATATTTAGTAATTTCTTCAACTTCCATGTCCCATACTAATTCGGTTAAACTATTCTGCAAATCGGTGTCAGGTCTTAAATTATAAACTAAACACTTGCGTCCAATGCAATCTCCAACATCTTTCTACATACATTCAGGACTGATTATTGAAATACTTCAATGTTAATCTCCATTGCACATATTTATCTGTAGTGGACTATCTTCATCTTCAAATCTAAGCCACACTCGCTTATATCCTGGAGTAACACTAGCATACTGAAGTGATGATTCGCACCTCTCCATTGTAACTGAAACTCTGGTGTCTCTGGTGTATGATTCACTCGTTTTATATAGAGATATGTTTTTCCAGTTTGTGGTAAAATTAATTCTTCATCTACAACTTTGTTAGATCAAATATACAGAAACAAAAAATGGTGTTTCAAACCTCAAATTCCCACATTCCACATGGTGCTTGTAGAAGTGTGCTACTGCCTTGTATTTGCATGATGTGTTCCTTATTATTACATGTTTCAGTCCATAAGGTGGAGGTGTTGTAAAATTCTCTAATCAATTTATATTTTATTTGTTGAAAACCTGGTTCTTTGTTTATTTCTACATTGTGATTTTTAAAACATAGGCCCCAGGAATAACAGGGCAGTTTGCTGTTAGGCTGCATATTAAAAACAGGGCAGTCTTCTTTGTCACACAACACTCAATTTGTATACATACTTTCTCTGAATCTTTTTGCAAATTTCCAGTGTTCATCTCTGTTACACATATGTGTTTGAAAGTATATGTTGGCTAGAGACTGGAACCATACTTTCTTGTTTCCTCGAAAAATACTGGAATACATCTTCTCTGGGTCGAATTTCTCCATTTTTTTTCGAAATCTTACAAACCATTTTTTTTTAAATTAATATCTCTACACATAGTTACGATGTTGGTACAAATATTCTCTTAAAGCTTCGCTTTTACATTGTGAGCAGAATGTTTTTTTTCCTCACAGTGATTTGTATTATAACATCTGACTATTGAATTAATACTTGAACAGTCATGGTATCTTCTGATATTTATTACTTCTGGATTGGTTAAAGTTTTTAAAATTTTCTTCTGAATTTTTCCAAGATCATATATGGGAAAGTCTTCGAGTAACACATCATTTACATATTGGAAACGTTTTTCGTAAGCTATCTCACCAGACTCCCATTTCAGGTTATGTATCTCATAAGTTTGTTCCAGTAACATCATTTTAACTTCAGGTTTTAAACTGTGCTAAGGTCTGGGAGATTAAAAGCACAATACTTTAGAGTCATTATTATTGCTTGCATAAGAAATAGCAAGCTCTTTAATTACAAAAGAGTTGTCTTGGTAGTTTTCGAAACCCTGAGCATAATTAATCATTTTTTAGGTAATTTTTTATACACTATTTACAAAAAGTCTCTCATACAAATTTTATAAGATGACAGTGCTAGCCTCGGAATCTACTTCATCGACTGCTGAATCATCTATTACAACATCTGGAATGATTCTAGCTTCAAGTCGTTGTCCCAGCCTGCGCGATATACAATCCCTCCACATATGTTGCAAGTTCCCATCATTAGCAAAGGCAGGCATGCTGTAAGGACAGTTATCGCATGGCAAATAGGAAACAATATCCTCATCAGCTTGTAAATGTTCAGCAATAAATGGATACCCTAGTTTTATTTTGTGACCTGCAAAATAAATTATAAATTCTTTCGGCAACACTCACAGTTGAGAGCAGTCTAAACTCAATAATGATTTCGCCTTTCCATAAGCTAAAATCACATTGAAGGTTTTAACACATTCAGAGTCATAATTGTCACAGCAGTGACCTTAATGCATTGCACCTGTTGCGAGCTGATGCAGAGATGAAATCCCTTGTAGATCTAGATGATGTATGTTGAAGTTGTGTAGACATATTTCATTGTAGTGGATGTCTGGAGAGCTGTAGTAGACATGATGGATGCCTGGCATTGTAGTCACAGTTGTAGGTGACACCTGTTGTTTGTTGTAGTGGATGTCTTTAGTTCTAGTAGACATCTGGCATCGTAGTAAACACCCTAAGTCTCACTAGTGCTATGCACATTCATGTATAAGCACACAAAGTGATCTTAGCAGATGTTGAGTTAACAGTGAGAAAAAATTAATTTATCCCTCCTTATATAGTAAATGGATACAAAATGGCTGCCATTTTCCTTTAAATTCATATTAAATTTGCCCTTAGAGGAAAATCAGTGAAATGTAGTGAGATATATAATATTTCAGCTCCAATACCAGTCATTTAAATCCGGATACGTGTTATTTCAGTAATTTCATATTGAAAATTTTATTTTCTAGGGACAAGAATTTGTAAATATATATACGCATTTTATTTTAGAAATTCAAAGTGGCTCAACTACACTTAAAATATGCACAAATATTTTTAGAAAAACAGATTGAAAGTATAAGACTTATTTAACAAGTTTGTTTAACATATGTTTTAAATGTTTGAAAAATAATGTTTAAATTGAGTATTAGCTTACATCGTGATAGTTAACAATTGAATAAAGATGATTATTTGTTAATGCTTACAAAAATATGTCTTATAGCTGTGTTGGTATGAAAATTAATCATTTATTACTTAAAAAGTTGTCGGAAAATGGGAATAATGTTTGCTGGAAACGGGAGTAATGTTTAATGGAAAATACAATAAAGGTTGTTGGATACAGGAAAAAGTTTGGTGGAAAACGGAATAAAGTTAGCTGTATAAGGGAAAAAAGTTTGAAAGTAAAGAAAAAAGTAGTTGAATTTATTGTGTGTTGAAGACATCTGGAATGTATTACTTTGTGATAAGGAAAAATAAATCGTGGGAGTTTGGTAGCAAAATTTCATTTAGCTGGGAATACCACAACCTCTTTCGCCTCGAAAAATAGGAGTAAGCTAAAGTCTCCAAGTCAAAGTAACAGTTTGTAGGGAGGAGGGAAAATAGCTCAGTTCAGTTAAAAAATCTGCTGCTGCCTCCTTAGGGAAACTGTTGCTTTGACCTTGAAGCAAGCCTCCATTCATAGCCAAGGCAGTGCTCTGGGTGTGAAGGTCCGGACCTCCATCGATCGGCCAGTGCCCGAGATATCCGAAAAACATATCAGTTGAGTGCTGTAATGGGAGGGGGTAGTGTGTGGCCTTGAATCGATAACACCCTCCGTGGACAGGGGCAGTCAACAAAAAAAAAAAACACTTTCTGAACTTGAGGAGGGCAGGTTTTGCGATGCACCACATTGGGAGGGACAGTTCTTGGGCAGTGTGGGTGGAGGGGGTGTTTGCCACTAAAGTTTCTTGCAATGTTGGATCGACACCAGAGAGTAGCACCCTCCAAAAAACGAACTCTGTGTTGGAGGAATGGGAGGAATGGTCTGGGTTTTTGACCTCAGGACACGTCGCTCTGGCAAGGTATGAAGGGTAGGAGGTGCCTACAGGCAAGAGGGGCTGATGTGAAGCCCTCTAGCAAGTCATCACCATCTTGTTACATTGCTGAAAAAATTGACAATCGAGGGCCGAGGGATGAGCAATCTCAAGGACATAGTAGCACACTCTGGCGAGGGGTGGGGGAGGTCAGGAGCCATCTGCACACTTGTATTCAGTTGCCTCCATCTTCAGTTGCTCATAGAAGCTTGGACTAAACTGATGTATACCTCAACAGCTCCTTCATAATATACACCAGGCTTCGGAGTGTGATAGCTGTGATTCTCGTTAAGCAATATTATATGCTCTGGGGTTCAGATCTCGTTCACAGTCTTCGTAAACTATAGTGTGGATTTTTTTCAAGTCTTTAATTTATCGTATGATTGTGCGTTTATCATGTAAACCCCATATCTGTGTTCGGTTGACGAAACTTCTTGCATTTTCAACTCGCGTTTTTTTTTTACCAAATGCCGTGAATTTCACAGACTTGGCGGAAAAAATTTGTAGTATGTCCGTTATTTTTAAATAATTCACTTTTATACATTCACATACTTGTGGGACAAATCAAGTCATTAATAGTAGCATGGGAAGGAAGTAGGTTCCATCAGGGGTAAATTTAAACTCAGCCATGCTCCACACAACAGCTTATAAACAGGCACATGTCATACGATCCACTCATTCCTTCATTAGCCTCCGAGGTGGATGGATGTGTTTTCGGGGTTGTCCTGGTGCTGTTTCATTACATGTTTTTTTAATTCATTAGGAAACATTCGTTTTGTTTAAAATTTCCGAGCTTTTTACCTCAGTCTATAATCAAATAGTGGTTCATTGAGTTCGCAGTCGGACAGATGTGTTTTGGGAGAGGTGCAATTTTATTAGGAGTGTTTGTGAATTAATTTATTTTTAAATGTGTATTACGTTTCCAAAGTTTTCTTCTCGCCAGTCTCACAGGCAGACAGACGTGTAAGGTATGTATGAGAGGCATCAAGTAGTGTCATATATTTTGTTATTGTGTCTATTTAATTTATAGAGCCACTTTTTATTCATTGTAGATTGTTAATTCCATACTCACATAATTGTCATATTCACATAGTTGTGTTCAATCGTTATACTTCTCTCTTGTGTAAATTATATTGCTAGCATACAACTCTTTATGTTTATTTGATTTTCATTACATAATAGTTTCATACTGGATAATCATGTATTTGCACTTTTTTTATAATATGTAGACATCAGATGATTATCACATAGTCGTTTGAAATGTACCATTCGATACGTGTAATTTATTCATACATAGAGCACTCTGAAATTCTCTAATGTTTAATTGCAATCGGAAACAGTCGTCGTCTATTTAATCATCTATCATTACTAACACATAAATCCCATCATTCTAAATCACCTATCTACCAACACCATCTAAGAGCAAGATCACTACCAAACCAAAAAGAAATTTTACTTAGATTACGCTTGCACAAAACTCTACACATATATACCCCATCCCCAACACGTCACACCTCAGCCGATTCTCAGAGCTTTAAAGGGTGAGGATGTACCAGAGCTCCCGACAAAAGGAAAGAAAGAAAGAGATATACACAAGAACAAAATCAAGAAAAGAATTAACCCTTTCAATAAATTTAACCCTTTTATTAAATTTAACCCACGTTACTAGCCCTTCTTCATTAGCCCTTTTTGATTAACCTTTTCAATCGATCTAATTAACCTTTTGATATCAAATTAATTGGGTCAATCAAAGCAGGCGGCATCCCTTTGGGGTTAGGACTCTCACGCCCCTACTAACTTATGTCATTATGCAATATCTAAAGAGAGAAACCACACGATTGATTATTGTATATTTATATTTGAATATAGTATATGCTATGTTTAAATATGTAACAATTGTTTCAAACGCCAAAGTTGTAAGACCGTAGTACCTCGACTTCGGTTATGTTCGGTAAGGTTTCGTTTTCCTTATATCAGTTACGAGTAGAATGAAGAGGAGGTAGGCCGATCTCGCTGGCTGGGCAAAACTAATCTCCATGTCTGAACAGTGAACTGCTTGTCTGTCAAAGCGACTTGCAAAAATGGCGTGGATTGGATGTTAGGTTAGAACACTGTTTAGTAAACAAGTGCTTTGGGATATTTCTATACTTCCTCTAACCAATATGTAATGCAATTTCATTAAATTCAAATTGGTTAAAAGTATTTTATTAATGCAACAGTGCTTGTCATTTAGAAGCTAAGATATAAACGATCACTTTCATTACTGTTGACCATGTGACTTTGTCCGTTATGTATGTTTGGGCTAGTTCAGTGTTGGGTTACATGCGCGGAAGACGAATGAGTGGTCTACCTCATCTTTAGTGTATGGTTACGAGAGCCTGAATGCCAGCAGAGCAAGTAGCGGGCGGCTGCAGGATGGGCGTCAGGTGCCCGGCAGGTGCGGAGGGCGCACCTTGCAGCGCCGCACGGGCCGGGAAGTGGCGTCTCCCCCTCCCACCCCCCTTACCACGTAGTTTTACACACAACTCCCCGGCTGTCGTGGTGTCTACCCTCCCGCCCCCTGGCGGAACGAGTTGACTCTTCCAACCGTCTACGGCGGCGGTTGGCATCTGCCCCCGGCGTGACGGGCCGCCCGCGCTACGATTCTGCGAGGTGTGCTGCCGCTTTGCCCCTCCACATACACACCGCGGGGTACTTCGGTTGGGTAGATCAATTCTTTTAGATTGGGAACAATATGTTATTCACGGTAGAGTGAGCACTTTTTGAAGCCCTCTCATTTCGAATAATGGTCAATAAATATATTTTATTATATCTTTCGACGTTAACTTTCGAGTCCAGTGAAATATATAGGCTCTATACAGTGTTTATTACTTGGTTTTATAGACCGTTCACGGTAAAATGCTCACTTTTGAAAGACCTGCTTAAGATATACTTGTATGCACGTTGTATATTCCTCCGCCTTATGTAAAATTAACATTGCCACGGGCCTCATCACTTCATACATGTGTCGGTCAGGAGAAACCGTGGAATTATTAGAAAAGTAAATATGTTACCAATCTGGTCATTTTTAGAAGTGATGGATTCAATAAAAAGTAAACGAAAGAAATACTTTAAGTTAGCACAAATGATTACCTATCACTTTATATTTGACGTTAAGATATGGTATTACTTTCTATCCCACCATTACCAACTTTATTCGGCGCATGTCACTCAGTGCGCCCGTTAAAATATTTGCAGGCCTGGGCAGTGACTTTTTTCTAAGGTTGATTTCAAAAGTGCTCACTTTATGGTGAACAGCCTTTACTACGTTGTATAAAAATAACTACTTGCCTTCAGATAAAAAATAAGGAAAGGAACTAACAGATAAATGAAAACAATGAAATATTGGTTCACACGCGATATTTCCGTTTGCAACATTTTTAACGGTTTGCTATATGCTGTGAGTATCAAGTCCTTCGTTTGACTGATAACGTAACCATTATGGCGAATGATGATTGAATGCAACACGGCGAGGATCTGTAAGATTTCCGATACAATTTGTACAAATGAGTGAAATCGTTTTTGTTTGCGTGTGTGTTGTGTTTGTGTGCACTGCAGCGGATTCTGTTATCTACAACAATGAGGTACGTATGTTTGTTTTTGTTTCGTCTTGTCGGCAGTCGATGTTTAAAGGCGGCTGTCTGGGACCTGTTGCGCAATGGTATAGTATTCCGTCTAATTGTTCATAGACAAACGGAGAGTTCAGCTGATAAATTATTAATATAATAATGTAGTAACATCGAGTATGTAACTGCTTAATGTATGGTCTACCACATAATATTTATAAATATTATGTTGTTCGTGATTCGTGGTTAAAATATTCGGTCTTTGCAAGCCTAAAGCCCCCCACACTGTCAAATTTTCGCCTTCAACTAAATTTGACAATAAAATTTGAAGACAAAATAGGGTCATGAAATTTTTCCTTCCTACAAATTAAAAAAAAATAATCTCGAATGTGTTTGAGAATGTTACACACTGTCACAAATTGTCTTACTGGGCAAATCTAATTTGAATTATCATTTAAAAATTATTTCTGTAGTAAGATATTGCTTTTGTTTTTCCATTCAGTCCATTACAGGGAGAATTGTAAAGAATATTGTAATATATTTTCGCTTCCTTACTAAATTAGAATTATATTTATCAGAAATATTTCCTGCACAATGCAATTGAATGCCTCCGAATTCGTAATAGTGTGGGCAATATTCACTTATATAATAGCATTCATGCTAAGTCAGCTCCTACATAAATTAATTATCTTCATAACCTACTTCGTTTTCAGCAATTGTTCGTTATTTTAAAGTTTCTTGACGCCCATTTTCTTCGTGCATGATTCTGATTGGCTGAGACCGTCAAACATGAAAAAAAAAAAAGTTTATAACTGGTCCAATATTCAAGTGTTTGATGGAAAATGAAGCCATCCAACTGTCTCAGACAAAATTATATGACGTTTCGATGACGTCACAACTGCCTATTTCATTTGACCAAACTTATTGAAAGCGGTTTGACGGAAACATAAGACAGAGTAGCAGGGGCTTTGTACACATGGCACGATTGTAAATCTATGAAGCTGTGGGTGTCTGAAGCAAACTGAAGTTTCTGTGAAAAAATTTAACAGCTAAGAGTGGTTCTGAAAACGCCTCTTTTAGCCATTTTAAACCAATAAAATGTATCCTTGGAGTTGAAAAGAGAACTTGAAACGCGTCTTTAGGCATGAAACTTTTCTAAAATGATTATACAACAACAACAACAACAACAACAACAACAAAAATATCCAACCGATCTTGAATCGCGTGTTTCCTAGCAAACCTCGGTAACCCACGTCACGTGCCAACCAAGCGAATCCGTTACAGAACTGATTCAACTACTGCTCAGAATGACGTGATGGGGAGAATTCGAATTTAAAATGTCGAAGAATTTATCGGAGATATCGAGTCATCAAGTGAGTGGGTGAAGAGATTTGGACGGCTCTTAACATCGAGTCTTGAGAGCCGATGAGGGTGAGTGAAGTGAGTACGGAGCAGCGCCGGAATAAATGGGAGGCGGAAACGGGAGATCCTGAGAAAACCCGCCTACCAACGGCATCATACGGGCACGATTTCCACATGCGAAAATCCGGAGTGACCTGGCGCGGGGATTGAGCCTGGATCGCCTTGGTGGGAGGCGAGCGGGCTAGCCGCTCAACCACCGTGGCCCCCTGGAGTCATCGAGATATTGAGAAGGGTGCCCAATGTATTCCAATACTTATCCGAGTAATCTAGTCGAGTAAGTCATCATATTATAAAGTTTTAAAAATATTATTGCCGTTTGAATATATTTTTCGGGAATCAGCATTGGCCGCCCCTAGGATGCATGTTATTGTCATAATATAATAATGCGAATGGAAACAGATCGTTTAGAGAAAACAAAACATTCAAAACACGTATTCGAATGGACTAGTCAGTTCTCGGATTCAAGCTGCGAGAGAAAGTTCTCGATGCTTACTAGTGTTGGAACACAAAGTATTCTGTTCCTGGAAATATTCGATTCTTGGCCAGCACGAGTGACAGTGGAGTTGTTCAAGCGAGACGGAAACGTGCAGAAGACCGGATGTAGTGAGTCTGCGACTTGCACGACGAAGGCACACACACTGACAGTTCAAAGAGACCGCGAGGGGCGCAGGTGTTACCGTGTCAGTTCAGATCGCCAGCTGGCTTGTTCTACATACTGCTTGCTATGGATGGGCTGAACAGTTACTTTCGTGTATAGTCTATTCATGGTAAAGTGAGCACTTTTCAAGACCCTTTCAACAGGCATTAATCACTATTAAACGTAATTTATTCCACTTCAGACGTTTACTTCTGGGAGTGGTGAAATGTATACACTGTGTTTATTAGTCACGTGTCAATTTCTATATTAAAAAGTGGCAGAAACACAGAAATCGGCCGAAAGGAAAAATTCAGTAGGGCCTTAAAAAGTGTTCACTTTACCGTGAATTGCCTATAACTAGAGCCACGAGTATTTCACGAATTCATTCGGAGGCAAGATAGACTCCAAACACTTGTTATTTTTTCCTACTGTTGTGATTGGACCACATTTCTTAGAGGGCTGCCCAGCCTAGCTTGCTGCCAACTCAATCCGCGAAATACTCGTGGCTCTACCTATAACGTTTTCCGTCGTTCCAGTTCTAGGTAAGTAACACGTTCTAGTAGCATGTTATTTTTGTAGAAGGTTACAGTAAAACATTTCTCGCCTGTCACGACGTGTCGGGAAATAACGAATGCGATGTTCAATGTTCCAAAACTTGGCGTACGCATGCACAGCAGTCAAGCGTTGAGGCCATAGACTAAATATGAGGTAGACCAATCTCACTTGCTGCGCACAACCTATCTCGGTGTCCCAACATTGAATTGCTTTTCTGCCAACACGTCTAACGAAAATTGATTGGTTTTGTTTATAGGTTAGAAAACCGATTTGTAAACAAATACTTTACGGCATTTGTATACACCCTCTAACCAATCTATAATGCATTTTGATTAAATTAAAATTAGTAAAAGTATTTCTTTAATATAAAAGTGCTCGTCATTCAAAAATTAAGATACAAACAAATACGTTCATCATTCATTTGGGGTAGGTCAATGTTGAATTTATGCTCAGAAGACGAATAAGCTGTATGCCTCATCTTTAGTTTATGGTTGAGGCAATCCAAGACGTTCAAAAAATAACGGTGTAAACAATGGAACGTGTTACTTGTATAACACGTTACCAAATTGTAATAGTTTTTATAACTGTTACGTTAAATAACGCCCATCTCTACTGTGTGCGTGCGGTAGGTTATAGGTCGTTCACGGTTAAGGTTTATTCTACCCGGGTTAGGAACAAACCGAGATTTCTTATGGGAGAGTTTAGCATAGGAAATTATTTCCACCGCTAAGTGCGCCCTGTTTCAAAAGGCAACATTTAATTAAAAATTTTAACTTACGTGAATTATAAAATAGAATGATTTTATTTAATTACGAAGTTATTTTGTATTTGATTATTGATTATTACAATCATCCTGTTTTTTTTAACGTAGAAAATAGAGAAAACCTGGTGCACATGCGACACTAGCGCTTACCTAGTGGCGAGAAATTTTTGTTGCCGAACATTTAACATTGATCTTCCCAACCTATAGTAAAAGTAATCTTATTCGCGGTAAACTGATCACTTTTGAAAGCCCTGCTTAAGATATACTTGTGTGCACATTCCGTATTCTTCTATCATACAATTAACATTGCCAGGGACCTCATTACTAAAAAGCCGTGCTACAATCGACATAACCATAATCATACCAAGAACAGTAAATTTTGAATACCTTCTGTTTAATGCTGTTCGCTACAATACCTATAACCATTGTCAACGCAGAGCTGCATAGCAAGTTTGCGAACTTTCAACTTTCTTGTGCAAGAAACTATGCGTAGCCAATCAGAATCCACTTGTATTACTACACACGTCAAATTCTTTCAAAACTATACATATCCGGTCCTGAAAATAACAGTACGTTTGACACCTGGTGTTTCCTTTTCGTGTTCATTTGTTTAGTGTTTGTTTACTGTAGTGCATGAAAAGAGGGAAGCAAATATTCTACCATATTTGGGGAGAAGGGCTGTTATGGAAATGAGCTACAGTGAAGAATTCGATGCATGTTAATTTCTCATGTCGAGGGAATTATATATATATATAATGTGTTTATATATATATGTATATTATATTAACACGTTACCCAACATGTGTGAGCAAAAATTTGTGTGGCTATCAACAAAATGTTCCCGTTTGAAGGTGGACTCTGATTGGTCAAGAAATGAGAACATCCTGTTTTATTATGTTAATTGTAGCATCGGAATTTTATTATGGCAATGGTTGTGGGTATGGATATGGCTATGGTAATGGTTATGCCGTTTGTAGCACAGCCTTAACTCATACGTCAGTG
Source organism: Dryococelus australis (assembly GCA_029891345.1). Lineage (NCBI taxonomy): Eukaryota > Metazoa > Arthropoda > Insecta > Phasmatodea > Phasmatidae > Dryococelus > Dryococelus australis. The sequence continues at coordinate 97,999,546 of CM057004.1, read as the reverse complement.
AAATGAAACTGTGGATTTATTAGAAAAGTATATATTTTGCAAATTTACGAATTCTTACGCTTATATGTAATGGAAGACCAGAAATAATTTCAGTGTTCACAAGTGTTTACCTAATTCTTTTAGTCGTCGTTAAAGCCCCTGTCACACTATCTAATTTTTGCCTTCAATTATATTTGACAATACATTTATTTGAGGACAAAATACTGGCATCAAAATTTCCTTCCGACAGATTTTATCAAATAATCTTGAATATGTTTGAAAATGTGTCACACTGTCAAATTTTCTATTGGGAGAATATAATTTGAAATATTTTTTAAAAATTATTTTAATAGTGAGATATTGCTTGTGTTTTTCCATGCGGTCCATTACAGGGATAAATGTAAGTAATATTGTAAATCATTTTCATTTTCGTTTCTTTACTAAATTAAAAAAAAATATTTATATGTATGTTTCCTGCACAATAAAGTAAATGCCTCTGAGAAGACACATCGAAACGAAAATCTGTGAAATCTGGAGAAGAGGATGGCATATACTGGGCGACGGAAGTAATGTGAACGGCAAAAGCTAAAGCTCCTGTCACACTATCAAATTTTCCCGTCAAACTACTTCCAATAAGTTTGATCAACTATAGATGGACAATTATGATGTCATCAAAACATCATAAACACCTCCACATTTGGTCGAGAAAGTTGGATGGCTTCAGTTTCCATTAAACATTTGAAGAGTGGGCCGGTTCTAAAATTTATTTGATGTTTGACGGTCTCACTCAATCAGTACCGTTTATGATATTTTGATCACTTCATAATTGCCTATCTATAGTTGATCAAATTTACTGGAAGCAGTTGGACGGAAAAATTTGACAGTGTGACGGGGCCTTAAGTGTTGCCATAGAATTTTGTGATTACTACTCACTATTTTGTAGATACTTAGAATGTTGCATCAAGCTGTTTCGTGCCGGGTTTTGTTCAAAACGATCGTGATATACGGAGGCACCCATAGTGACGCGTATACTTATGTGAGTGTTAATCGGTTAATAGAGCCTCTTTTTTTGTGATTGAAATTGACTCTATTTACATAAAGCAAGCAGGACAATAATAAATAGATTTATGGGTGTGATTAACAAAATTTCGATACTAGTGATTATAAATACTGATGATAATTGATTTGTGTACAACTCTTTCAACCGATGTATTTATTATCTTTTTTTTGTGGCTGACATGGATAGGCCTAAATGCATTAAATAAATTATTTAAAATGTTTGTAAACAGTTGTACCAATTTTTTCTAAATAAAATCACAGTTTTAACTATAATTGCCCAACTCGACATCCTTGCAAAACGTGTTTTTAAAGCACCCAGAATGTAAATACGCTTAAATTTTTATTTCAAAAAATAGGAGACAGAGAGCTTTATTGGTTCAAATTTTTAAAGTTTTATTTTGGTGAATTAATTTACAGTATAATACAATGTTTATATTCTTCTATCATTTACAACATAAAGTTTACTTATCTGACAATTTTTGCAGTCTTTAGAATTTTTGAAAGAGTTCTGTATGTTGCACAGCTAATGTAGTACTGTAAGCAAAGGCGCTCTGCTTCTACCGTAATGTATATTCAAACAGCGGAATTGTGACACAGTTAGGCCTAACTTGGTAACACTGGTGATCGGAAATGTTTCTTACTTCTGTGTTTCTTTCCAATACAGTTTTTTTTTTTTTTTTGCTAATTAAATCAACTAACTTACGAGGGGGCCGCGGTGGTATAGTAGTTAGATTACGCACCTCCGGCCTAAGAGAACTTGGGTTCGATTCCCGGCGGAGTCACTCCCGGACCTTCGCACGCGGGAATCGTGACGGACGATGCCACTGGTCGGCGGGTTTTCTCGGGGATCTCCCGTTTCCCTCGCCCTTTCATATCGGTGCTACTCCGTACTCACCTCGCTTCACCCTCATCGGCTCTCAATACCTGGATGTTAAGAGCCGCCCAAATATCCCCACACTATATGAACTCACCAGTTAACTTTCGGCTAAAACAACAGTACGCATCAGTGGATTACACACTTAAATTTCCACTTCTTAGTTACCTTAGTCGAGCTCTATTACACAATTAGTTAATGTTCGATTCACCGAATCGTTACTGTATGCTCTTATTTCAACAGTGAATTATTTGCTACTAAACAATTTGGGCTTTTACCCTAATTCTCGGTGCAGCCATTTTCACCACTTTATGTTGACGTACAGTAATTAACTTTGAATCAGTGATTTTTCAGGTTTAGAGCGCACCTAGGCGAACAATGTTCGATCACTGGCAGGGGTCACGCGGAATTTAGCGTGAGTGGAAACGCGTCGGACGTTGCTGCTGGCCGGCAGGTTTTCTCGGGGATCTCCCGTTTCCTCGCCCTTGCATTCCGGAGCTGCTGTATCTTAACCTCACTTTACCCTCATCGGCTCTCAAGACCGCGCTGTTAAGTGGTGGCCAAAACTTCTCAACTACTTTAGAGCTCGGTGTGTGCGACGTAAGTATAAAGGGTTTAAAAATAAATTATAAATCTGAGAAAAGGGGGGGGGGGGGCGTTGAGAAAATTATGCAGAACCCCGAGGTTATAGTTTATCCAGAGCGAAGCCGTTAGAGAAAATTTTTATGCTAACTCCTATCTACTGTCGTGTTATTTTTTTTATATTTTATGTATGTTTTTAAAATATATGGGGATTATGGAAAGGGGGGGGGGGATCTTATTGATATTAATAATCCATACATAGTGTTATCGAGTTGTGCCACTTTTGCACCCAGACATTTACGTGATACTGCGCCCATTGAAAATGTCCTTATAAAATATATAGCTCTTCAGAGAGCTTCCTTAGGGAAACGTTCAACATCGAATACTGATATAATTTATTTTGAAAAATCATATTTCATATAAAATACTAGTAAGTTTGAGTGAAAGACATGCAAAAGTTATGTACACAGTTTATACCCCCCCCCCCCTCTTTTGTGATCCGCTTAACATGGCTAAAAGGAAATTTCATGTTAGCTATGTTGGTGGATCATGAGTTATGTTGGCCAACATGTCTGCAGGCATGTAATAAAGCAGTTTGTTACAGCTATGTGTTGGAATTAGCTCGTCATATGGGCCCGTTGTAAGCAGTTGTCTATTGCAATTTTGGAATAATATTAACTATAGTCCATTCACGCTTTCTTCAGCCTTTTGGAATCGAACCTTTGAAAAATCACCCTAGGCGTAACATGTCGACCTGGTTCGTTCAATCACTTGTATTCCACAAATACATAACACTGTGATTAACTCTAAAGTACTGTATTTTTGAATAAATGAAACTTATCTTAACGTCTTCTATAACTTGTAATATTTACTTCGTATTATATATGAATTAAAAACAGCGAGAGCAGCAGTGTATTGGCAACGGCTAGTATGAAATAGTTCTCAGTTCAAATATTGTTTCGACATAGTTTTTTGGTATGCTCTTTGTAAATGAAAAATTTGTATTGAAATATTTCAATATTTAGGTAGCCCCGATAGAAACAAATATCATTGTTACAGTTAAAAATAACAGCGCAAAATAACGTACGTAGGCCGTAGTGACGTGGTGTTTGTTTTTTCGACCGACGAAACTGTTGGTTGGGCGGGGCTTATCGCTCTCTCTCCCCCTCCCTCTCTGTCACACATTCTCTCTCTCTCTCTCTCTCTCTCTCTTTCTCTCTCGGGAAATTTCCCATCGCTAGAAAACAAATAATATATACATGTTTAAAATTGTACCATATTTTGTACTTATTAGATCAAAATAATGATTTTTGTATTTGGAATTTACAACTTAAAAGAGATTTTATTGTTTAAATGCCTATGTTATTTAGATGGGATGGCGCGACGTGCGACGCTTACAAATCCAGTAGGTTGGCAGAAGTGGTGTGGAAGGGAGAATATAGAACTTGATCACCTTCCACGTACTTGTACCAATATGGCGGGCGATTATACCCAGTTTTTATATGGCCGTACGACTGACAGTGATGTGGCGACATCTCAGCGATACGGCGTGTTTCTTAACGAAGTGTCAAGTTCGTACTCGTGTTTTTTTAAACATCCTAGGCAAGTTATAATGCTCTGATAAATATGTGTTTCCACGGCAGAGTAAAATGTTTTGTGTTCGTTGCATATGAAAGGGCGGGGTGGCTGCGTTGTAATCGCTACGCAGGCCAGGTGTGTTTGTGTGTGTTGATTTCAAATATATAATTATAAATTTATACTTTTTAACCATGAACTGATGGTATGACGAAGTTAATTCTTTACATTCACCTCTGTTTATCACAACGCTGTACCTTTGTGCTAGGTGTTTGAAATACAGTTGTGTAACGAGCGTACGTTTCTGTGATTTGAATATCTGCAACAATCCCAACGAAATACTAAGCCCATCTCGATCAAATTAAATAAATAATAAAATAAACCTACAAACCTACAAACCAACAAGTACCAATGCATGTAAATATTAGCGGAATAAATTTTTCGGTAGGCTTATGTGTCTGCATGTTCACCACTATAATTTACATTTGTCGATGTACAATAAATAAGCGATATGAGTTGCTTGCTTGAATTTACTGCGTCGTTTCGTTGGACTGGTTGTCCCTTCGTTTTAATTTTTATTCCAAAAGTATATTAACAATAACAGGGTAAATACTACTGTTGTTTCCGCCACAGTTGTAACAAACACCGTCGTGGCAAAATATTAATGTGTATTATGTGTAACTTGCTATATCGTGTGTAACAAATAGTTATAAAGCTGACCTAAATAATGTTATAGGCCTAAATTGTGAACATTCGTAGGAAATGGTTTCTGCAATATGACATGATTCTTTGAACAGCTGAAAACAGCAACCAACGAATTTGACAGTTATAAAAGTAGAAGTTACATGTTTAAGTGTAGCGGAAGGATACATAATCAATAACCACAAGTAGAAATTTAGGAGAGCTTCAGAAAAGGCCGAAGTTATCGTGATTCAACTATATACTATATTTCAATGTGAATTTTCATTTCAGGACAGAAATTAAAGTCGGTATTTTGTTGTTGTCAGTTTATAAATTTGGTTATTAAAATATAAATGTAGTCGTTGAAAAGTGCCAGACATGAAAGAGCACAGTAAGTAGACTGTATCTGTTTGTGATATTTATTCTACCGTAAAACAGTGCTTTCTATAGCAACTGTGCTATATATTTTCCTAAGAGTTTGCTGTATTAAAACCCTACTAAAGACTGTTCACGATAAAGTGAGCACTTTTGAAAGCAACCTTAGAAAAAGTCACTGTTACTACCTGCATATATTTAACGGCCTCACTGAGTGACGCACGATCAGTAAAGTTGGTAACGATGGGGAAAAAAGTAGTTCCATATATTAACATTCAATTAGAAGTGATAGGTAACCAATTGTGATAACTTAAATTATTTCTATAGCTTACTGTTTTTTATTGCGTCAAAGTGTAAAAAAGAGCAGATTTTTTAAAATATTTATTTATTTTTTCGTAATTTTTCACTTTTAATTGACCAACGCATGAAGAAAACTATGAGACCCATGGCAATGACAATTTTACATAAGACGGAAGAACACACAACGTGCATACATGTAGATCTTAAGCAGGGCTTTCAAAATTGCTCATTTTACCATGAACAACCTATAGCGACCCGCCCCGGCCTCGCTCGGGTGCGATTTACAAATATGGCCCTGTTTAGGTTTACAGCGAGTGTGTTCACAAAGTATTCGTAAGTGAACCCCTAAAAGACAAAAAATTGTTACAGTGGGTCATCCTTAAAAGATACACGTATCCTGTCGCAGACTTTTTGTAGACTTTTTTGAGATCTACAATTCTGTAGTGCATTAATCTGGCGTATAGTTTATGGTTTAGTCATGTACGCGCCCGAAAAGCTGCTTTTTCCGACTTTATTATAAAACGTCGACATTTCTCTACTATCCTTACGTTGAATATTAATGAACTATATACACAAACCTTCCTCAAGAAACTTTCTAAGCGATGGTGAAAACCGCACCAAATCCATCAAGTAGTTTAGAAGCCTTAGCCGAATACACAGACACACGCGGCCGGGCGACTTTGTTTTATACTGTGTATATAAGAGTATGTTTCATCACTTGCCACGAATAACTACACAAATATGCAGTGCAAGTCTTACACAGTCTGTCGATCGGTTTCGTTCGCTCGCCGCCTTTATGCTTACAATTTCCAAAGTACACGGCGAGTTGCAGATTTGAAAATATGGGACATAAACTGGCCTTTGAAAATATGTACTGAATATGAAGTAGGCTCATTTCGTTTTCTGCTCGTGTCCGCAACATTGCCTTGTTAATTGCCATAACGGTCGAAATCGCGTGTACGGAGAGTGAAGTGGACTTTCAACAGGCGCGTTCTTCTGTGAAACACTTAGTATTTATTGCATGCTGAACAAGTTACACTTGTGTTAAATATTTATATGAGGAAGTGTACTAACATTTGAAAGCACATTTTTTTTTTTTTGTAAACAATGCATTAAGCCTAGTCCAAGTCACGTGGTTTTGGCGCTTCTGATGGGAACCTCGAACGTAAGGACGACAGGGAGTGCAAGTGACGATGGCTTGTAAACAAGTGAATGATAGTAAAGCCCATGGCAGAGACTTGAGGCTTACGGGATAGGAGGAACTGCGAAGACTCAAATACGTCTGCCAGAAAAGAGAAGAATGTTGACCAATTTCTGTGGTAAGATCAGTTGCGATGTAATAAAGAACAATTAAAGCAGCCATTTCATCAGTTTCATTGTGCATTTTTAGCGTTGCAGGAGAAAAAAATACGTTCAATTTTTCATCCTCTAAAAAAAAAAGAGTGGGATGGACCCACAACTTTTTTTGAAACAGTTGTTTGCGCGAATACGCGTATCTCGGTAAATAAATGTTCTGTAAGTATGACTTTTTGTGAGAACAGATAAAAAACAATTATCTATGCCCCTATTTTTTTTTACTTTTGTCATATTAAGTGTATTATTGGAGAAAAAAAAAATCGTGAATAATGGTCAATCGCATTTTTAAAGCTTGCCTACGCAGTTTCCTTAAACGGCAAGAGAACAGTAAAAATATACGGGGATAGTTTAATCTGTGGTCTTTCATCGCGTGTAATAAAACCACTATGTTACAGATCTAATTTGCACAGTACAGCGTCACGACGGAAACACTGCACGCCTTGCGCGTAGGAGCGATGAGGCACTAGGCGTGCGTGTTAGTGCCGCCCGTATCGCTTCCTCGCTTCTTGACCTTAGACGCGGGATTCCCGCTGGGGTCCATCCCACTCTTAATATTCCTTAAACTGTTTGGTGTAGTGTGTGACTGGGGAAGGGGGGGGGGGCAGCTGCATTCTCCTACGACCTGATTACTTGGCGAGTACACAGTGGTTACAATGTCTCTGATACACGTGTGGAAGCCTATACCTCGCCACTGGCAGCAACGCACGCTCGACCGAGATGGCCGCTGTCCCAGGTTATCGCCAGACACGGGACCCACATCCGGGGGTCGGAGAGCAATCCCGGACCCAGAAGACCGCTCCAGGCCCGAGGAGGTACGCCCGATAACGTGGGTGAAAAACAACCGAGCGAACCACTCCGCGCCAGCCCCACGACGGAAAATACCTGAAGTAGTCATCGCTTGGAAGCACATTCTTGCCATCGCAAGGTTAGAGAAAAATTTCCGCGAGACCACGAGAAAATACAGGTAAAAACTGCTTATGAATCAATTGGGCCGGAAGCAGCGTGGGGGAGAGGGGGGAGGAAGCAGGCTCGCTCGTGAGTGGAGAGATCTGGGCGGCTCTTCATTCATTTATTCTTCACGAGAATAGCTGATTCAGTAATAATAAATAAGTCAACCGACAAGCTCGTAGATAACCACCATATACTGTATTATTACCAATTTTGTTACACTGAACCGTTCTTAAAAAACTATCATCGATAGGCAGTCCATGTCTGTCGAATATTGTATCCAAACAAGGACACTAGATGTCACTTCGTACAGAGGACAGCGCGAGAGAATCCAGACGAACGCCAACGGACATTGGTGTGTCAAAATATACTGACTCGTGAGTGTCACAACCCAGGTTTTTGGTGTAGAGCAAAATTTCGTGTCGCTCTTGGTTTTCTTGATTTCACATCGTGCACAGAGCGGAGACATGTAATACCGCAGTTTGTTTACAACCTTCAACCTAGTAGGCCTACGCATTTCAGCCACCAGATATCGGCCGCTTTGCTGGAAAACGCGAATCTCCTCGTCTACAAACAATTATCCAGAAATATTGGAAAAGTTACGGACACTCCGTTCTTGCAATTACATATTTCCATGAACTTCACTTAAATATATCTGCAATCCCACGAAAATTCCCGTAAATAGGCCTATACCAGTTCATCTTTTTTTTTTTTTTTGCAGTTAATGAAGTTGGATTACAAAAACAAAAGTTCAGAGTTAGTGGAGCTGGTGTTGCACTATCTATTAACCCAAAATAAAGATTTAAAAACGTTTTCTTAACGGAAGTTTTGAACACGAACCGGTCACTCGTAAGTACACACGACTTTACAGTTCCCGATAATGTTAGCATGTAAAGTGTTGCCATTTAGGAGATTTGTTCTACCGTTTGACGTTTGAAGGTGCAGATGCAAGTTTCGTCAATTTCCCCAACTACCGCGAGAACAATAGTTTTCTGGCTACAGTGTCGACGAAGGCGTCTTGTGACTTCGGCAAATGTTCGTCCCTCGAAGCCGAAGCTGTTGGGAAATACGGAGAGGTTCCAAATCTCCGTTTCTCGTCAGGCATTGTGTGGTATAGGCTGTTCACCGTAAAGTGAGCACTTTTGAAAGCCCTGTTTAAGATCTATCTGTATACGTATTGTGTCTTCTTCCGCCTTATATAAAATTAACATTGCCACGGGCCTCAGCACTTTATCCATGCGTTGGTCAAGTGAAACTGTAAAATTATTAGGAAAGTAAATATTTTTAAAATCTGCTCATTTTTACACTTCTGTGCTTTAACAAAGCAGAAAGGGAAAGAAATAATTTAAGTTATCACAAATAGTTGCCTAACACTTTTTATTTGACGTTAAGATATGGAACTACTTTCCATCCTTCGTTACCAACTTTACTGAACGCATTGCACTCAGTGCGCCCGTTAAAATAAATGCAGGCAAGGCCAGTGACTTTTCTAAGGTTGATTTCAAAAGTGCTCACTTTATCGTGAACAGCCTTTTACGTCTTTATGGGAGTAGCGCCAATATAGGCATATCAAGTACGTAGTACCGATTATGGAGATGCTGTCCAAATAATTGATTTTGATGATACAATATTGGAATATAGGGCAGTTAATATTTCAGATTATGTTATTGACACTGTTGGTGCATTAACAGTAAATCCTTATTGTGGTTTTTAGGGCCGCGGTGGTGTAGTGGTCAGACTACTCTTGGCGAACCGGGTTCTATTCCCGGCGGGCTCACTCCTGCTTTTGGCATGTGGGAATCGTGCCGGACGATGCCACTGGTCGGCGGGTTTTCTAGGGGATCTACCGTTTCCACCGCCCTTTCATTCCGGCGCTGCTCCATGCTCACCTCGTTTCACCCTCATCGGCTCTCAAGACTTCGCTGTGACGAGCTGGTCAAGTCTCGCCACTCCACTCCATTCCATTTGGTGGAAATAAAAAAAAATCCTTCATACGAAAATTGTATATTTTAACCGGATGACAAATGAAAATTAAGTGAAAATTGACCATGTATTGTGAAGGATAAGAAATGAAATAAATCCTATGAAAAGAGGTTCGAGAATTTCGTGAATGCAACGACCTGCAGGAGAGACTTCACGGTCTTACGTACTCTCATACAGGTATCAACTGTTTATTGGTTGATTGTTGTGGTGTTAAAAGGCGGTGGTTGGACGCACAATTTATTGCATGTTTATTGGCTCATTTATCTCCAGAAAGTATCAAACAACACGTCAACCAATTACAAAAGTAACATGAATGTACAAGTGTGTGAATTTCAACTTGTCTAGAAATGAACCCGCGAAATTCTAGGGTCTCTACCTAGCAAAAGTGTTTGTTGTGGTTTTTATATGAGGAACCGGATTAATACTTGGACTCATTTTATTGATAATATTGGAAGACTTGAAAAAAATATCGCATTATTAGAGAAAATATTTTGTGGTGTTATAAATTGCTACGAAAGAATGGGTTTGGTAAAATTTTTTCATGGGCAATGGTTTTTTACCCTATCGGTTGCAAGAAATTGTAATGTTCTTTAATAAAAGGTATACATCGTCGTCCCGTATATTAGTTGTACGTATATTTCAGTGAAAAGATACGTGAATATTAAACAATTTGGCTGCCTTCGTTGCCGGGCTTCGGACTACGAATTTCCTGACTTCTAACAGGACGTGGACTCGGACATATAAAGCACTAAGAGTTCGATTTGTAGTGAAACATTTGCAGAAACGTACACGCACACGGTAACGATATAAAGAAAATGGTCAACTCAGAAGACTTAATATTGAAGTAAAGGAACTGCCTATGGAGCGCTACACACGACTATACAATTTGCAGAACTCATAAAAAAGTAGTACAGACACCATGAAAATTGTCATAAAAAGTGCGATTTATGCTGCATATGAAAGAAGAATGTATATATTTTACAACATTTCAAAATTTTTTTTACTAAAATATACATTTCAAAAGTAAAAAAAAATTAATCGATCTTTAGAGTCCGCATTTTTAACAAAACTTAATGCGCATTTCCGTTTTGGATGCTTCGGAAAGCAGAATTTACAAGCAAATCTTCAAAGAAGATCGTCATAATATTTACTGCGATCGTTTGTAATAAAATCTTCGTAATAATTTATCATATCAATTTTATAATTGACTTTATTTACGTCAGTTTCAGTCATAAATGTCTGTGACAATGGACGGACATAAAATCAATTATAAAAATTATTTCCTACATAATTATTACAATTTTCTTACATACGGTCGTAGTAAACATCATGACGATATTCGATTACGAAGATTTTCTTGCAAATTCTGCTTTCTGAAGCATCCAGAATGGAAATGCGCTTAAATTTATTTAAAAATGCCGAATATTTTGATCGATTAATTTTTTTCATTTAAAAGTATATTTTAGTAAAATATGTTATAATGTTGCAAAATATCTACAGTCTTCTTTCATATGCAGCATACATCGTAATTTCTGACCATTTTCATTGTGTCTGTACTACATTTTAATGAGTTTTTCACATTGTATAGTCAAGTGCAGTGCTCCATAGGAAGTTGCTTTACCTCTTTTTTTAACGTGTCTGTTAATGTAGTGGTATAGGCGGTTCACGGTAAAACGAGCTCTTTCGAAAGCCCTGCTTAAGATCTACTTGTATACATGTTGTGTATTCTTCCGCCTTATGTAAAATTGACATTGCCATGGGCCTTGTCACTTTATTCATGCGTCGGTCGAGTGAAACTGAAAAATTATTAGAAAAGTAAATGTTTGACAAATCTACTCATTTTTACACTCCAGCGCATAAAAAAAAAAACAGAAAGCGAAAGAAATAATTTAAGTTGATAGGAATGGTTGCCTAACACTTTTGATCCAACGTTGAGATGTGGAACTACTTTCCCACCAAAGTTACCGACTTTACTGGACGCATGTCACACAGTGCACCGGTTGAAATATATGCAGGTGGGAGCAGTGACTTTTTTCTATGGTTGATTATTAAAGTGCTCACTTTATCGTGAACAACCTTTACTGAACCTTTTTTTTTTGCTACTAAAGTTTGTAATTTTCCTCTAATTGCAGAACGGTTTTGTTGTGTAATTGATCCAGCCACTGTTGTGAGACTCATGATAGGCCATAAAAAATATTTACAAAATGCCATAGGTTTTTTTGTGTTTTACTCACTCAAAATACTAACTACTTTCGTGCGTGGTTAAAGCCAAAAACGTAATTAAGTTCACTGTGTTATCTGATCACGGGGCCGCAGTGGCTGAGCGGTTAGCCTGCTCGCCTTTCACCTAGGCGACAATCCCCGGTCGGGTCACTCCCGGATTTCCGCGTGTTGGAATAGTACCGGACAATGCCGTTGGTCAGCGGGTTTTCTCGGGGTTCTCCCGTTCCCCCTTCCCTTTCATTCCGGCGCTGCTCCACGCTCACTTCAATCACCCTCATCGGTTCTCAAGATCTCGCTGTTAAGAGGACTATGTAGCTGCGCATCCAAGGTCAAGAAGCGAGGGAGCGATAAGGGCGACACTAACACGCACACCTAGCGCCTCATCGCTCCTACGCGCAAGGCGTACAGTGTTTCCGTCCGAACGCTTTACTGTGTAAACTAGATCTGTAACTGTGGGGTTTTATTACACACGATGAAAGTACACAGATCAAACTACGTGCGTACAATCATACTTTTCTTTTACCGCTTAAAGAAATTTCATAGGAAAGCTTCAAAAATGCGATATTTGACCACTTTCACGATTTTTTTTCCCTCCATTAATACCTACACTTAATATGATAAGTATAGGATAGCGACGTATACAATAGTTTCTTTATCCTTTCTGGCAAAACTTCCAGAACATTTATCTACGGAGACACGCATTTACGCGCAAACAACGATTTCACAGAAAAAGTTCCAGAACAAAGGAGCCTTAAGAGCCGCCCAAAACTCATCGATCTTCACTCACTTATCTGATCAATAGACACCTGCCAAATTCGCGTTATTATTTGGCATCAGGCTAAACTTCACAGTGCTATATATACTCGAGCTGGTGTCGGTTCTCCATTGGCTGCTGCATATATAAGAAGTCACTCCCATTTTGACTGAACTGCACGTGGTTGGACTACACAGCTGTCAAGTGTTCATTTACCGGCGCAGAGTTGCACAGGGCTTGTCAAATAAAGGGTGGTCCAATGACAAAATTATCGCAAAGGTACATGTGTATGGAGTTTAACGCGTCCCCAAATAATAACGTGAATTTTATTTGCTCGGAACATCGCATCGCTGTGAGGCAGCTACTGTGTACTACATCCCTGCTATCGACTCCGGTGAACACGTCTATTGTCGATAGTCGATGTATAGAGCGAGGTGTGCGATGGAGAAAGGGGGATGGTTGGAGGGTGCCGTTGTAATCTGGTGATTGTAGGAGTGTGTTAACCTGCCGCCAGCGACCCCTCGCCGCGGCACGCCAGCCAGCTGCACGCACCCCCCTGCTCTCGTGTCACGCCTCATCTTCATCCCATTATTGAAGCTGGGGTTGTCTTCGAGTGAGGGTGGCACCCTCAGGTACAGTACCTCGCCCCCTGATCGCCGTGCCTCTCCCGGGATTGGACTGGCTTCGCCTCCCCATGTTGTGAAGTCACTGCGTCTCAATACCCGGCCTTTCGAGGGACTTTTTTAGCTCGCACTTTTTACCCTCTTTCACGACAAAGTACAGCTTAAAAAAAAGAAGAACGTTATTTTTGATAAGTCACGGGTGATTATTAAATATAGTCTATTTGTCGTTTATTCACACTTTTTGCATGCAACCTTTGAAAAATCACCCTATGTATGACGTGTTTAGTTGTTTCCTAAATATATCAGTTACTATAGGCTGTTCACGGTAAACTGAGCACTTTTTAAAGCCCTGCTCAAGATCTACTTGTTTGTGTATTACTCTACTATATTGTAGATTTAAAATTGCCGTGGACCTGATTATTTTAATTCTTTCATCGGTCAAATGAAACTTCAAAATTATTACAAAACGAAATATTTGACAAATTAACTGATACGCTTAAATGTTTTTAAAAAAATCATAAAGCGTAAGAAATAATTTCAGTATTCACAAAAATGCTAACGTAACACTTTTAATTAAACGTTTGGACAAGAAACTAGGCCTACTTTATCTCCGTCGTTACCAACTTTACTGGGTGCATGCCACTAGGTGGGCCCGTTAAATTATGTGCACGTAGGGGCAGTGACATTTCTCAAAGGTTGATTCCATAAGTGCTCACTTTACCGTGAACGGCCTATACCGTAAAAGTATCTTATATTTAGTTAAATTGAACTTGAACTTATATTATATCTATAAATTATATTACTTCGTTTATAGTTAATAAAAGCAGGGACTAAAATAGGTGTGTTGGCAACGCCTAGTAAGAAATAGTTCTTATGCGAAATAATATTACAATGAGTGCGCTCAAATCCGGTGCGTTGTCCCGGTGGCGTGATTTTTGTACAGTTAAGCTTTATGTCCATGAGGAGGAATATCTTGGAAGTTGAACTTCAGTAAGGCTTCAGAAAAGTTGGAAGTAACAGTGAAGGGACTATATCAATGTTTTCACTCGATTTCTTTAACAGAAGTATTATATTCCTAGAAAAGGAAGAAAGAATGACACACTCTAGTCATTGGAGGAGCCGCTTTTGTGTAGTGGTTAGTATACTCGATTCCCATCTTGTCGAACCGAGCTCGATATCTCGACGAACTATAGTCCATTCCCGATTGGAAGCGACTTATGAAAATCAACCTTTGAAAAAACGCTCTAGGCAAAACATGTCAACCTGTTTTTTCAATAACCTGTATTCCACAAATATATAACACTGTGGTTAACTTTAGAGTACTTTATAATTGAATGAATGAAACTTTACCTTAATATATTCTATAACTTGTAATATTTATTTCTTTTTAAATATGAATTAACAACAGCGAGAGCAGCGACGTGTTGGCGACGGCCGGTAAGAAATAGTTCACTGTCAAAATATTATTTAACCTAGTTTTTTTGTATACAATTTGTAAATTAAACGGTACCTATTGAAATATTTAAATATTTAGGTAGACCCGATGGCAACATATCTCATTTTTATAGTTTAAAATAACCGCGGAAAATATCGTGAGTAGGCCGTAATGGTAAGGTGTTGTTTTATCGAGCGAGAGCAATTTTGAAGCAACTGTCTGCTGAGCGAGCTTTGTCGCTCTCTCTTTCTCTCTCTCTGTCTTTGTCTCTTTCACACTCGGGAAGTTTCACTTCGCTAGTACGCGGACAAAATTGTACATTTTTTCAATTGTAGCATATTTCATACTTATTGCAGCAAAACAACGATTTTTTAATTTGTAATTTACAACTGAAAAGAGATTTTAATGTTTGAATACATATTTTAATATAATTAGATATGATGGCGAGGTAGAAACAACATGAAGTTGGCAGACGTGGCGAGCCATGACATGGCGTGTTTCTGTTTTACCAAACAAAGCGTAAATTATACTTAATTCTGAAAAATACTTCAAATAACCACATCGCGTTTGTAGAAGTTGTGTTTTTTAAACCTACCTAAGCAAGTTACGGTGTTGTGGTCAATCTGTGTTTCCGCCGCGGCAGATATATATATATATATATATATATACTGTTATGGTGTGTTTCGTTAATCGCTGCGTGTGAAATAGCGTGGCGTGGCTGTTTGGTGATAGTTACGCTGGATCTCTGTGTGTGTGTGTGTGATTTCAAATATTTGATGTGAACTATTTATACGTTGTAAATGTGAACTGTTTTAATGACGAAGTTATTTATTTACATCCACGTCTGTTTATTTATCACATAGTTGTACCTTTGCCCTGGGTGTTTGAAACACAGTCGTGTAACGTGATTTACCACCAATCCCAACAAAATAGCCAAGCCCAGCCCCAATAAGTTTCAATAAACTTAATACACAGTAAATAGTAATACATATAAATATCAGAGGAATAAAAGTTATGGTAGGCTTATTTGAGTGCATGTTCACCGCTATATTTTAAGTTTCTATAACAAAAAATGAACGATACGAGTTGCGTGCTTGATTTTAATGTCGCTTGTTCGTTGGACTGTCTATTCCTTCGTTATTCGAACTGAGGCCGTCCTTTTAAAGAAATAACCCTACACATATCAATAACAAAGAGTTAAATACTACAGTTCATTACCCCGCAGTTGTAACAGTGTTAAACACAGCCGCGGCAAAATATTAACGTGCATTACGTGTAATGTGCTATGTTGTGGAAAACAAATATTTTAGTGTAAAATAACCGTAAGAACTATCGTTTTCAGGCATTTTTAAACCGTAATAAAGTTGACATGGAAACGTTTGTTTACATGTAGGTTCGATTCCCGGCGGGGTCGCGCCTGGATTTTCGCCTTTGCAAATTCATTGTTGGCGGAACATAAAAATGAAAAGTGAAAAGGTAAAAGTGCAAAGTTGCAGAGACTGCTGGAGGAATAGTTCCCAGTAATGATGGGTCGTTCACGAACGGGTCATTCAAAACGAACGACTCGCTGTCGAGAGCGACTCGCGAGTTGCTCTTCGTTAGAGAGTCGAATCATTCATGAATGATGAGAGACACGGATCGGCGTGTCGCTCCGCTCAAGTCAGCCCCAAAGGCGACAGCTCGTCGGCTCAGGAGAGATAACAGAACTGCCAGTGAAGCATTTAACAATCGCGTTCAAAAGAAGTATCTCCTCTTTTTACGATCACGGAAGCTGTAAAACCGGAGATATGAATAGCACGAAAGTGGCCATGTATTTCTAAGTGTGGACAAAAGCACTCAAGCATAATAAGCGCGATGTTTTCAAAATATTTTCATTAATTATTTTTCCAATATTGCGATATCAAAATAGTTTGGGAAGATTACGTAAATATCGTCCACTGCATGCTCTCGAGTTTTCTACAATCAGCTCACCGACTTTTTTCACTCAAGTAATAACGTTAAAATTAATATACAAAAATGTTACGAAAATAATTACACCACCATCAACTGTGCAGAAAATGCCATGTATTATGCGATCGCACGTCTTTACATCAGCGCAGTGATACGAGCCACTCTTCACATCTAAACTCTCAGCTCTTTGAAACCCGACTGACTCGCGAACGAGATGACTCTTTTGAACGACTCTTATGAACGACTCTCCACCAAGAGCAAGAGCGAGTGAGCTTGATCGTTGGAATGGACTGTTTCGACACATCACTAGTCCCCCCAGGCCCTGCCTGACGTCAAGCAAAGCCTGTTGTCCTAACTGGGTCATGAGGAGGGGGGGGGGTGATGTAGGGGTGTAGCGGTGGCACGAGATGATCCCGGATTAGGAAACGGGAGAATCCCGAGATATCCAGCCCACTCCACAGCAGTGTCCCCTGCGCGAAAATCCCCGCCCGTGATCGACCTGGACACCCTAGCGGAGTGAAGCTAGAGACGATAAAATTTTTTGTGACATATTGTGGCGCCTGATTTTCGCGAAAAGATTTCGTGACCAGTTGTATTTCATAACGCGTCTTACGAGTCTGCCCGCAAATGACAGATAACAGCATCGCAGTATCTCAATTCTCATTGGTCATTCAAGTAAGAAAAATGTATTCGCACAATAACACGTGGCCAATAGTCAAAGGAAAACTGATGTTATACCCGTGGGGTATTGAAATCTAGCGTGCGTTAAAATCTTTTCGTGAAGATTGGGTGTCCTTTCTTATGTATTATCGTAATTGACTCTTAATGACACAGGACAGTTTCCCGAACATGGGACTTGAACCCAGAACCCCCTGCGCCGTAAGCCAGCGCGCAACCACGTATTTGCGTTTGTCTTCACTGTAACAAATGTGGGGTCCTACACAGGCACTTGTTATATTTGAGCAAAAAAAAATGAAACTGTCTGGTAAATGTTAAGTTGAAAAGAAGAAGGCACCAGAGTAAGCTATCTGAAAAAAAATTGGATTTGGCTGTATTGGGAACACGGCCGTTTGTTTTGCGTGAATACGTTTACGTTGACGCGCTCGGACACCTTGATGTTTATTTTACCTTCCCGGCACCGCTTCACTCGATAATATGAGGTTTTATGGGTATCACTAGATTGCTTTTGAGATTTTATTCCCGACTGTATACGATTTCTGTATTTCGCCTTGGCTTTTTGACGAGTATAGGACGAAATAAAGTTTTCTAAATTTTTGACATTAAACGCATGCAACTTCACCATAACCACGCCACCCAAATGTTTTTATACACGCAATCGATTGCTCTTGAAGAGAGCTGTCGATTTAAACATAAACGAGCGTCGTAGCTTCTTCTAGTCGAAAGTTATATTACGCGGAAGTTACGAGACGTAGCGAAACGAACTCAAAATTCCCCCCCACCCCCCCAACCATCTCTTTTCACGGCGCCACCCGATGCTTCGCAGTCCTCACTTAAAGTAACATACAGTCTAAGAAATTACTAGTAAATTTACTATACCCGTGTATACGCTTAGTGAGAAAGCAGGAATGGTAATGTTTCCCCCTATACATTCATTGTACCGTTCCTACATTTGCTCAAATGCATATGGAAGTTCCCAACTTTGTATAGTAGCGCTGCTAAACATTCCTATATCTGCAGTTTGATGTGTGGTATTATTACCATACCGCGTATAGGTTAAAAACTTCTATTAGAGTTTGGGAAGTTTGCCAGAAAATTACTTACTGTGTATTCTTTGATCCGTTGGCAATCGTGTGGTGTAATTAAATTTTGAACGTAGACGATAGATTCGGAGCTGCAATGCCAAACTGTATCCCCCGATTTTGTTATCATCGGATTTTCTTGATTGCCTCCCACTATGGCTGCAAATTTAAAGGCGTGTTCACGTCAAAAAGTAGCGAGATGCTCATCTTCTTATAACTGTGTGTTGGGATCCTTACGACGAACCGTTAGCATAGGGATAAGTGTTATGATGCTGGTTAGGGGCAGACTGTGCCTGTAATGAGATCACAACGAAGCCCAAGGGCATGCCCAGCTTGGCGTTACAGCTGCTGTGCCCTGGGATACACTCTCTTTCCAGCCACAAAGTCTGTCCAATCAGGAGAAATACCTAACAGCTACTATATGGGAAGTGACAAAAGAGGAGATCTGGCGAGCGTGTCTGGAAATTGCGAAGAGGTCTAGGCTCGCTGTACTTGGCACTTCAGCTATGCAGCCCTGGGAAACTATTCCTTGCCAGACCGGGCGTAGCCAAGACTATAGGGCGGCTCACTCTTAGACGGCAGAGCGTGGTGTAATGGACATTCACTTTATCTTTCCAATGCATGATTTCTGTCGTTAACGCTGTCCTTGTTCCTGGGGGCGCTGTTGCCTGATAAGTTATTTTTTTTGCAACTTCGAAAAAGAAAACTATCTACGTTGCCTGCGCGCCGTCCAATCACAGTTATAGGGTATATCACAGGCTTCAATTTTAAAGGAGCCGCTTAGCTTTGCGTCGCAGGATTGGATTCCTATACAAGTTGTAAGGGAGGTAAACGGATAAACATTATCTTAATCAGGCCGTTTCCTTCACCGCCCATTTGTTTCTCAGCTTGCCAGTTACGTCACAAAGCTGAAGCAATCTGGCAACAGTGAGCGCCATAAGCCCTGTACTGCAATCCAAGCGTGAGCCTGACTATACACTCCAACATCAAATCAAGCAAGTTACCGGAACGACAGACAGTCGGATGGAACGTTTTGCCCTTTATCTGCGAGGGGTTTTGAAATTAGAGTCGTTTCGGCCAGCACGGCAGTTTCAAAATTGCAATGTTCCCTGTGGTGCCTCAACAACTTGGGCTGAATTGAGCTTTACTTGTGGAAAACTAAAGTAAGGTATACTCTAGTTAGGTTAAGAATTCCATATTTAGGGGTCGGTTCCCAGGAGGTAAATGCAGTAGGTCGGAGTTAGGGAATTTTCATCATAAGTAGAGACAAGAAAATTTCGCGGATTTATTCGACAACATGTTAGACACCGCAATCCTTTGTACACTCGAGCTACAGTTACCAGTTCGTCGGCCCTTGCTTTAGTTTAATACCAGACCATTTAGCATGGGATTCAATAAACTTTCCCTTGAAGGTTCGTTATTGGCTTAATATCGTCTGGGCGGGGGGGGGGTGGCTTACACACTGTGATCCAATAAAAGGATACACTCGAATGTGAATGTGGTTCAAATCTAACTTGTCTCTGATCATGAGGGCTGAGGCGCAGGTGGTTTTGTCGCAGCCAGCAAAAGCCGGGGGTGGAGGGTGCAGATCAACACAAGGAAACTAATGCGATGTTGGTTGACTGTGTGGAACCCGCCTCCCTGCTGAGAGCATCAACACGAGGGGCGTGTTAAGCCGGCCACGGGCGTCAACACACGCCGCTGAGTTATTGTGCGAACTGCTCCCCTTACCCGTGGACTCCTGGCAGGGGAACAAGAACCACCCTCCGCCACACTACACTACACTACACTGCACGCTTTGTCCGACAACCCCTCGCCACAAACACACTTCTTTGTGCGCGCCCAATTGACTCCCCAGGCCTGCTCTTGTGCGGCGCCCAATACGGTCAATTACCGGCATTATCTCGTCTGTTTACACCAGCGCGGCGAGGCTTGTCATCGACCACCGAGATGGGGCGAAGAGAGATGATCTGGGAGAACCCCGAGACAACCCACGTGTCGTGGTGGGTGAACAATCAGCTGTTCCTCGGAGCATCAAAGCTCCAGTGCTAAGCTGAGCACTTTTTTGGAAGTGTAATAATGTTTAAATTTGTAAAATATTTATTTGTGTAACAATTTCACAAGTTTCACTTGACCGACGCATGAATGAAGTGATCAGACCCATGGCAATGTTATTTTTGCGTGTTGCAGAAGAATACACTATGTACGTACAAGTAGATCTTAGCAGGGCTTTCAAAGGTGTTTAGTTTACAGTGAACACCTTTACTTATCACACACCAAAGGTTTACAGATTGCAGTTATCAAATCACGCAAGCACTAGGTAAAGGCTGTTCACGATAAAGTGAACACTTTCGAAATCAACCTTAGAAAGAAGTCACTGCTCCTACCTGCATATATTTTAACGGGCGCAGTGCGAGTGACATGCGCTCGGTAAAGTTGGTAACGATGGAAGGAAAGTAGTTCCATATGTTATCGTCGAATAAAAAGTGTTAGGTAACCATTTGTGATAATTTAAATTATATCTTTCGCTTTCTGGTGGTTTTTTTTTTTTTTTAACACCTCGATGTGATATTTAATGTTTGTCTCTAATAATTTCACAGTTTTACTTAACCGACGCACGAATAAAGTGATGAGGACCATGGCAATGTTAATTTTACATAAGGTGGAAGAATACACAACGTGCATAAAAATAGATCTCAAGCAGGTCTTTCAAAAGTTCTCATTTTACCGTGAACAGTCTATACTCATGAATTTGTTGTTTCTTCTTTAGTAGTCTCTGGCATTTAGCAAATAACTACATTTTATTCCCAGTTATCAATGTCTTGTTTCTCGGTTAATAATCACGTTAGGAATAGGCTGTTCACGTTAAAGTGAGCACTTTTGAAAGCCCTTCTTAAGATTTACTTGTGCACACGTTGTGTATTCCTCGGCCTTATGTAAAATTAACCATGCCATGGGGCTCATCACTTTATTCATGCGTCAGTCAAGTGCAACTGTGAAATTATTAAAAAAGAAAGTATTTTACAAATTTGCTCGTTCTTACACTTCGATGCATAAAAAAAAGGTAAGCGAAAGAAATAATCTAAGTTATCACAAATAGTAACCTAACACTTTTTATTCGACGTTAAGATATGGAACTACTTTCCCTCCGTCGTTACCAAAAGGTTGATTTCTAAAGTTCTCACTTTATCGCGAATAGCCTTTAATAGGCTGTATCATTGTTTCCACCCGAATTTCCGTACAGAATCATCTCACAAAATTTACTCTGGAAGTAAAGATAATCATGTATACGAGAAGCTAGTACATGCGACTATGCTATGAACTAGGGTCCAATAATTGCACGTTGAAAGAGGAAACGAAAATTTTCCATTTATTATGTCGCATTTAAGTAAAATAATTGTGCAATACAATGTATTTTTACGACAGAAAAAAAAACCATGTTGGCATATTTTGTTATGTTTCCAAACTTATTGCGAATAAGATGAATTTTAATCTCTACGTAAGTTCCAACATAATTCTATAAATTTATGAATATTTTGCAACTATCCCTTTTTTTTTTTTTTTTTTCATTAAAAAGGTACATAGGCTGTACCACTGCGAACATTTTCAGTTACTAAACTATTAACATTAAGCTTCCTAACTTGAGTATACTATACCATAACCGTGGCCATCTGACATGTGGCAGCCCTGAGACCGTGTGGATGTAAACATTCGAAAAGGTACATTTACCTAGAGCGGAGAAGCGTGTGGCTATTACTTACTGGACTTACTGGACAAATGACGTAGGGCACTTTGGCGGAACTAAGCCGTTAGGTGCAATGCTGTCATGTATATCCAGTTCACCCACGGTTATTTCCAAACTTTTCTGAAGTTGCCCAAGTTCTATTTCCTGCTACTGAAGTTCTACTTCCAGTTTGTTACTCGACTTCATGCAAACAAAGCTTAACCAAGTCTAGAAAAATGCACCAAATGGACATTTGAGCTTGCTTAGTTTAATAACATTTTCAATTAGAACTATGTCTTACTCGACGTTACCGATATAAATATTTTCTCTGTTTTTTTTCTTATTCCTGATAAACGAAACATTAAAATGTATATGTAAATTACGGGAAAAAGTTCATTTTAACCAAAAATGTGTTACTCTTATGTTAAGAGCAGTATGAAACGCTTTTGATACCTGACATATTTAGAGAACAATCATACATGGGGTTATTTTTCGAAGGTTTTGTTCAAAAAGTGTGAAAATACTACGAATAGACTATATGGATTTTTTTTTCCGAACGACTTCCTAGTGAGTTTTATGATAGCGGCAGATGTATTGCAACGTCGTGTCGTTTTGTGCTGGCTCTTATTATTTCTTAGCGCCAGATGTGAGATCGTTCACAACGGTCGTTCACGTTCTACGAATTCTGTAACTCAACGAAGAATCCAACGGTGGTGTGTACCAGTCGAAGAATTTCCGCGAACCAGGTGGAATGTAATGTTATTTTAAACGATCACGACAAAACCATATGCTTGGGAGTAAAACATCACGAACAACTTAACTTTACGGTTTGTGTATTAGTTGTCATCACGAGGGAACACGGTGATACGAAATAATTAAAAAAATATCAGACAACATTATACACCATTATACACACTAGATGAACATATCACGTTCCAACTCCAGCGGTAGGGTTGCATGCGTCTACTTTCAGGCTCAAATTAATTCTTCAGTTTCCATCGCCCGTTTGTAAAACTCGACGCTCGAATACACCTTTGTCGAGTTTGGAGTGCCTGGTAGTTATGGGAAGCGGGTTTGTTTACCCTTTATTATTTCCCAAAGGAAACGTTTGAAAATACACTCGTTGATGTTCCGGTGTATATCCACAAGATTCACCGAATTAATCTAATGGGTGGACCTTTTTAACCGGACTCAAGCGAACCACAATATTTTCAAAATCGCCCCATGGATGAGTGAAGCGATTTGGACGGCTCTTAACATCGAGGTCTTGAGAGCCGATGAGGGAGATCGAGGTGAATACGGAGCAGCGCCGGAATTAAGGGGCAGGGGAAACGGGATATCCCCGAGAAAACCCGCCAACGACGTCGTCCGGCACGATTCTCACATGCGAAAATCCTGAGTGACCCAGCCGGGGATTGAACCCGGATCGCCATGGTGGGAGGCGAGCAGGCTAACCGCCATAGAGGCCACGCTCAGCCACCGTGGCCTCTATGTCGTGTTTGGGTCTTTCCTAAATATGGTGTGTATCACAAGCGTTTTATATTTATGTTAACCTAAAGTAGCTTATTTTTGGTTAATTTGAATGTTTAGTTATAATTTATCTATAAATTATAATATATAATTTATAATTTAATATTAACAAGAACATAACGAAACTATGTGTATTGGTAATGCCTATTAAGAAATCGTACTCATGTGAAATATTATAAAAAAGATATTTAGAACGAATACAGTGCGTTATCCCTTTGGTGTAATTTTCTTCACCATAGGCTTTTCACGGTAAAATGAGCACTTTTCAAATCAACCTTAGGAAAAAATCACTGCCAACGTCTCCATATATTTTAACGGGCGCACTGAGTGATATGGGCCCAGTAAAGATGGTAATGATTGATGTAAAAGTAGTTTCATATATTTACGTCGAATTAAAAGTGTTAGGTAACAATTTGTGAAAATTTAAATTATCTCACTCTCTTTTTTTTTATGTATAGAAATGTAAAAATTAGTAGATTTGTATAATGTTTACTTTTATAATAATTTCGCTGTTTCACTTGACCGACGCGTAAATAAAGTGACGAGGCCCATGGCAATGTTAATTTTACATGAGGCGGAACAATACACAACGCGCATACAAGTAGATCTTATGCAGGGTTTTCAAAAGTGCTCATTTTACTGTGAACAGCCCATATCTTAATTTTTAATGACAAGCACTATTATATGAGTAAAATACTTTTACCAATTTGAATTCAATCAAACTGCATTACAAATTTGTTTACAAATCAGTTTTCTAACCTAAAATCCAAACCACCCCGTTTTCGCTAGACGTGTTGGCAGGTGAGTAGTTCAATGTTGTGACACGGAGATTGGTTGTGTGTAGTAAGCGAGGTCGGTCTACCTCATCTTTAGTCTATGGACTATATAGAAACAGTGAATGGACTATATAGAAACGTCCGAGTGTTTTTTCCCAGCACAGGACGCTGCTGGACTGCAGAGCTAAAGCAGACTTCACACGATGCAAGAAGCATTTCGCGTACGATTTCGTACGAAATTATTCGTAGTAGAATGCCAACTAAATTTCGTTGCAAACGATTAACACGCAGATTATAAGATGAATACTGTATCGCGTCAAAATTATTCGATAGCCTTGGTTAGTACTAAACAGCCATGATATTATAATACAAAATATGAAGTTGCTTACTTCAACAAGGTATTTGTTTCAAAGCTATCCCTCCAAAATATAATTGTTTTCATTTTAATTGTCAGCGAACTGCCTGAACTCCAATTTACGTTTTAAAGTTATTTTCCAGCAATGTTTTATTTCCCTGTACTCCTCTTCGCACATCTCATGCTATGATTTCTTTTTTGCTCTATGGTTGACGTTACAACAGGTCAAATGGCCAGCATACAAGGACCGATAGGATCGCAACTTGCATCGCCTTGCATGAATATATATATATATATGTATATATAGGACCGGCTCTATCTCCTCATTTCGTGGCACTATGTGCCTAGCACACTAACTTGTGCAAGAAATTTCCGTGCAATGTCGTCATCTCGCTCAAGTTTGGCACTCGTCTTGCATCGTGTGAAACCTACTTGTGCTAAGAGGAAGATGCAGTGGGGAAGCCACACTCGTGGATGACGCGAGGGCTCGGCGTCGGCAGGTGCTTCACGGAGGAATCGCTGGAGGGGGGGTGGAAGGGTGGGGGGAGGAGCGTGGCAGAGAGATAACGGGGTGGGAACTAGCGTGACAGATCAATACGGGGGGCCCCGGCAGCGTCTAGCGTCTGCATTGCCGGGGTTGCCTGGCAACCCACTACAACACTCGCTCGCTCGCTCGCTCGCTCGCTCCCGCCGTCGTCCGTGCTGCGTCCAACGCTCGCTAGCCCCCGGGCCCGAGCTTACAACTTATCGATATCGGCGCGCCGATCGATAGCGCGCATGTATCGCTGCTACCGTCTCACGCCACCACAAGTGCGCTGTCCCCAGCTTGCATCTAGCGCTCCGTGTCTCGGTTGCGGCTGCCAGATCAACTAGACACGGCGTGTGCTCTTAGTCTCCACTTTAAGGGGGAAGTATCCTTGCTATCTTGGATTTGCGTATTTTCCTCATTAACTTAATTTTCGGAGCGAATATTTAAAAACCATGCTAGTCATGACATAGGGAACATTTTAACAGTTATTTCTAAATCCCACTTATTTTTCTTACATGATTAGTAACACATCTGTAACCGTAATCAAACATTATCTAATTAATTAATAATTACTGTCCCACATGGGAAAATGCAAGTATATTTAAAATCCCACAAATAAATAAAATTCGTTAAGTAGTCGTCCATGTTATGTCTTGCTTTAATTTTTTTTATTTCTGGTCATACATTTTCATTACGAAAATTTGTAAGAAAATTGGAAGATGAAGTGCTGTCCACGGTAAAGGGAGCACTTGTTAAGGCCCTTCCTGCCGGCATAATAACCGCATATATATATATATATATATATATATATATATATATTTTATTGTGGCCTCACACGTTAACGTAGTGCGCTGGAACGTTTCAAGACACATGAGAGAGTAACTTTCGTCTCTCCTTCATTCATTGGAATATTTATTGCACTAAGGGGTGGCAATACTCCCTCCGGCTGGTGGTAACTCAGATAAAGGTTCTTCACAATAAAGTGAGCACTTTTGAAATCAACCTTATGAAAATGTCACTGCTCCTGCGTGGTATATATTTTAACAGGCGAGCTGAGTAACATGCGCCCGGTAAAGTTGGCAACGATGGAGGGAAAATAGATTCAGATCTTAACGTCGAATAAAAAATGCTAAGTATCCATTTGTAATAACTTAAATTATTCATTTTTCTTTGTGTTTTTTTTTATGCGCCAAAGGGAAAAATTAGCAGATTTGAAAAATATTTACTTTTCTAATAATTTCACAGTTTCACTTGACCGACGTATGAATAAAGTGATGAGGCCCATGACAATGTTAATTCTACATAAGGCGGAATTACACACAGCATGAATACTCTTAGATCTTCAGCAGGGCTTTGAAAAGTGCTCATTTTACCGTGAACAACCTATAACAGTGTGTAACGTTGGTGAAAGTTTGCTACAATTAGTTTATTTTGGTATTATACATTTGGGGCTTAAAATATTATTATTTTTTAATAAAAAGTACCCCATAAAAATATATAAAAGGTAAATGATCCACAACGATGATTAAAATATGCAACGACAATGGGCATGTACCAAAATTGAATAATTTTACAAAACATTATGAAACCCGGAATTTAAAAAAAAATAATCCAAAATCTCGTAATTTTTTTTTAAACTAGGAAACCCCGTTAAAAATTTTCCTTCTTAAAACTAATTAACAACTATCTGAACCCTTCTCCTCACCATCTTCCCCGGTGGAACAGAGTTCCGAGGATCCTGACTGTTTTGAGTTCCTCTCTACTTCTCTGCCCGAAAGCTTCCCCTCGCCACAACCTTGTATTCCGCTCGTCGCTCACATGAAAATAAGTCCAAAACATTTTGAAATATTCCTGGACGTCGCTGATGGTTCCCCGTGACGTCACGGGCAGCACGCATACTCTCCCGATTGCATCGTTGATTAGTGGAGCGGAGGGGGGGAATGTGACTCGACGATTGGCCAGCCGCGTACTTGCTGTCTGACAGGGGCAACTTCGCTGCACGACGGATCTGGTATGTTCAACGTCTTCGCACGCATACAGCCCCCACGTGGTATTACGTATGACGATGCGTAGGACGTAAATTCAATATCTTCATGTAGGTGAGCGTCGATAGCAGCGGCGTGTAGTGAGTTTTTTTTTACAGGGTAAGCAATTTCTACTAACGCAACTTCCAACTTTGCGTACCCTCCACGTGTATTTGCCGTGTTATATAATACCTAAGATTAATTATAAAAACGGAAGCGAAGTGAATGTAATAAAATTTAAGCTGAAAATAATTTAGAGAGCATATTACAAATTACAAGAAAACTCCCGTTTTTCCGAACACTTTCATCCACTTTCCAAGGAAAAATGTAGGACTGGAGGACGCAAACAGAACGACTGCTTACCGTGCTGAAGGAACGCGGTTGGTGACGGAGCTCGAGTGTGTGGCATGTGGCTGCTTGCGAGTTCGATATCGATTCATCGCTAGTCGCTCCCGTTTGTGGAAATAAATACTAGATAGCAGCACTATGTGTGTACAGAACGGGAGCTACGAAAACATTTTTTCTCGAATCGGAAACGGGAAACTCATAATTAAATGTGTTTAAAGTTATGGCGAAAACTATAAACGGTCAAACATCTCCAATACGTATATCGTATAAGCATTGCTTACCTTGCGTCTGTGGAATAAGCGCCACTGGTCGATGGATGTGACACCCATCACAAACATTTGAGTGCAATGAAATTCCCCCGGTGTTATACCCGAAGGCTTGTCAGGGACGGCTTGTAACCTAACTTATGACCTGACTTAAACTAACACCCACGCCTTGCCTAGGATTCGAACCGAGAACCTCCCGCATCCCAGACCGGCGGCGCACCAACCGACTGGGGTGCGTATCTGCTAAACTAACTGTGGGTATATGGCTCGTGGCGTTGGCTAAACCATTCAGTTTACGTGTCACGATTGTTGCTTCGAATTGGTATTCTGCTAAGGTTATTGCCATTTTTTTGAATATGCAAGTTGTTGTCTGCCATAGTGTGTAAGTGGCGAAGGCCACAACATTCTGTTTCAAGAACAAAATGGCAAGGTTCAATTCCCGGACGAGGTCGCTGCCGCTGGTCGGCGGGTTTTCTTGGGGATCTCCCGTTTCCCCCGTTCCTTCATTCTGGCGCTGCTCCATGCTCAACCTCAATCACTTCATCGGCTCTCAAGAACTCGCTGTTAAGAGCCGCCCAAATCTCTTCACTTCGCCAAATGACTGCACTACGGGAGGTCGGCCTTTAAGCACGACTCACTTTACCGTCAACAGCCTAAATGCTTCACACCGGACTGAAAACGAAAACACGCCTAATTAACAACTCTTCATGTCCGTAAGTCCCGTTTATGCTTAATTAAGCACGGCTCAGTAACAAGCAATATAGGCCTAATGGAGTGAAGAAAAATCCCGAACCTCAAAGAATATCTCCTGCTGGCATCGTTCCTTTCTGTCAAAAAACATTGATTTTATTTCTCAAGACAGATTGGTCCCCAAGTCACTAAAAATGTGAATATCACCCAGTATGATAACCGTTATCTCAGCAGAGGACTCTCGTGCCATCTGCCGATACTCGTAGATTTAATTGGTCAGTGACTTGGACCATAGACTAAAGATGAGGTGGACCGCTTATTGGTCTTCTGCGCATGTACCCAACATTGACCTACCCCAATCCTACCCAACTGTCAAAGTCACATGGTCAACTGTAGTGAACGAGGTTTTTTTTTTTTTTTTTTTTTTTTTTAATGACAAGTAACCTTTGCCATTTTGAATTTAATTAAAAAGCATTGCAAACTGGTTAGAGGAAGTATAAAAAACATCTCTAAGCACTTGTTTACAAATCAGTTTTCTAACCTAAAATCTAAAACACGCTGTTTTCGCTATACATGTCGGTAGAAAAGTAGTTCAGTGTTGAGACACGGAGATTGGTTGAGCGCAGCCAGCGAGATCAGTCTACCTCGTCTTTAGTCTATGACTTGGACAGCGCCAACTGCAGTTGATTCAGGGTAAACTGAGCACTTTTAACGTCTACTTGTGGAGAAAAAAATCACTGTCTCTAAAAAGCATGCATTTTAACAGGCACGGTGACAGGCGTGCTAACAGTTAAGTTGGTAGTGGAACAGGAAGAAGTAGTCTCATATATTAACACCGTATTACAAAAGTGAAGGGAGAAAGTAGGTGTGTTGGTAATGCCTAGTAAGAAATAGTTCTAATGCAAAATTATATCACACCGAGTGCGCACGAATGAGGTGCGTTGTCTCTTTAGTGTGATTTTCTATACTTAATTAACCTTTGTTTGCATGAAGCTGAGGAATATCCTAGCAGGAGAAATTGAGCACAGCTTCAGAAGATTTGGAAGTTACCACGAATGGACCTTTACTGTGCCTAACCATGCGACGTATATAAAGCCTAACTTTAACCAACAAAAAATAACGCACTCTTATGATAATAAAACGACTTCGAGATACAACTAACAGGACATAACGTTATTTTGGAGTCTGCCCACACTGATGAAAACACTTTCAAACTGCTGTAAGTTAAACCGCTCCATGTAAATACAGTATATGCAAAACAATAACTAAACCACCGCAGACATTCCAGCTAGAATATTACTAAGACACGCCTTAATCAGTTCCTTGCGTGTGATTGCAATAGTGGATCTGATTCGTGACGATAGTGTCCCCTTCAGCGCTCCTTTATTCGATGTCTCGAAAACACAGAAGAGCTCGAGGTACGTAGTTACCTCTACATCACTAAGCGTGCACTCATTGTGTCCTGGGCACCATAAAAAGTGCAATTATAGCATGACTGTCCAATATATTTTCTTGCCACGACTACTTGATTATGCAGACAAGGTGAGAATTACTGCTCCATCGATTCAGCATAACGTAATTAACAACTGCGTTGTGAAAACCAAACATCGCCCATCGCAAGTACAGTGAACATGGAACACGTCATGTGTTGTCTGTCATGCGCAACGGCAGCTATCATTCAGCCTTAAACACCTTTAGGTAAAACGCCTTTCAGGTTAAACGCCCACTAGGCAAAATGCTTGTTAAGCTAAATACCCGTTAGGCAAACGCATTGATAGGCAAAACGTTTGAAGACAAAGCATCAGTTTCAAAAAGTGCGCGTCAGGCAAAACACTTATTAGTTTGCCTGATGGGCCCAAAATACCCTTTCCTAAAACACCCGTGAAGAAAAACGCCTGTTGGTGAAACATCTGTCAGGATGAATGCCCGTTAGATAATAAAACGTTAGCACATTTAGCAAAACAACGTTGGGCAACATGCCGCAAACCCCTACGTAGGGGATGTATCCTGTTTACAATCCGAAGTTACAAATGTGTTTGATTAATATGTGCTGCAATTATATTTTTAAATATTGTAATCTTAGGTTTTGCAATAAAAGCTGATTATAAAAATTTAGAAACCTCCTTTCTTACTTCACACGATTATCTGATGTGTCCATTCGGAACGCTCCCCTGGCATATTCATACTTGGCATAACTGAACACATCTATGGCTTTAATTGCTATGATAACGTAGCTAGGCACAGATGTGTCACGACTCAAGTGGAAGCGATTCACGTACTTATAAGGTTTTGTTTTGTTTTTTCCGCTGTTGTAATATATATATTTCAAAATATTTCTGCTGTAACTTGAAGTTTTGCAATAAAATTATACGCTGAAGGGCGAAATGGTTTTCTAATTTCACAATCTTCGCTTTATCACCTGGTTCATTCATTGCTTTGTTACTACCATCTAGCTCTCCTTCTCTCAATAGTAAAATGTCTGTCCGATCCCTATGTCTCATTTGATGTAAATATTTTCAAGTACGAGTGATGAAACTACCCAAGGTGGATCTGAAACCTAAACCTTCTTAGATGGGAAGCATACTTGCTACTGCTATTCTGCAGAAACTGGGTACATAAAGTAAATAGCAACATTTAGACAGATCTTTCATGAAATATCCTTGTTATGTATTGCACTCCAATAATATGGAATTGATTTGACACGCAACCTGCAACAACTTGCGGCCAGTTACTAAACAATTTTGTGTATTTTATTTTTTAATATTCTTTGTACTTGTGAGTGCTTTCTGTACTCAAAGTTATCTTAAATTTTATGAAGTAACATAAACGAATTTTAAAATGTTTATGTCAAATAATTTTCACTGAAATGGCACAAACGAAAAATACACAATTACACAAGGCTTCGTAATAAAATGATCAGTATTAATACATATTGCCATTCAGGAAATCTTGGTTTTCGGTGTTTGTGCTTGATAAATATAAAGTATGTTTTCGTGTTTCAGTCGAGTCACAATTACGTTTGGGATACAGAGTCTTGTCAAAAAATGTTTGTTAGAGTACACAAAAGGGATAGGTTTATCTTACCTAAGCAGGCAATGTGTAATAATACACTGTTCGTCTCGTATTTAAAAAAAATCTGGTTAAGAGTCAGATGGACCCCCGCGTTTTTTGTGAAATAGTTGTTTGCGCGAATACACGTATCTCGGCAAATAAATGTTCTGCAAATATGACTTTCGGCAGAAAAAAAAACAATAATTCTCTGTGGCCCTCTCTTTTTTTTTTAATTTTTTTTTTTTTTACGTTGTCATATTAAGTGTATTCTTGGAAAGAAAATGAGTGAAAGTGGTAAAATATCGCATTTTTAAAACTTGCCCATGCAGTTTCCTTAAGCGGTAAGAGAAAAGTACAAAGATACGGGGCGTTGTTTAATCTGTGGACTTTCATCGTGTGTAATAAAACCCCTATGTTGCAGATATAATTGACACAGTACAGTGTTGCGACGGAAACACTGCACGTCTTGCGGCGTAGGAGCGATGAGGCGCTAGGCGTGCGTGTTAGTGTCGCCCGTATCGCTCCCTCGCTTCTTGACCTTGGACGCAGTGGTCCATCCCACTTTTAAAAAACATGGTAGACTTTTTTATACTGATCACTGCTACAAGCATTAGTATAGTTTGGGAAAAGTTGGTTCAAACTTCCATCGGAACGAAAATTGGCTGACAGTTATACTTATAATAGTACCTAGGACATAATGAGATATTATGTATTGTTCGTGGACGTACAACCTCCAAACATAGATCGCAGGTAACACTCTCGACACCGAACAAGATGATTTTATGCAGTGCTTCATAAGTCGTATTGGAAGTACATATTGTCCGCCATTTTCGATCCATCGGATATAGAGCCACCAAATTCAGACTGTAGTTAACACTCCCGACTCCTTAGAAGATATGCCGTGTTAGACCTTATGCGCTTTTATAGGCATGGTTGACTTAACATACTTTTAAAATATACACTCTTACTCATTAATAAACATAGCTTACCAATACCAACATACTGTAAGCGGGGTTCATACTTTGGCACAAAAAAAAATCATATTTAATTGTCCTTTTTTTTTCAGTGGGATGTTTTATATATTCAGTGATGTCAATTGAACCACTGGACATAACAAACAGCCCCTTTGAAATGGAAGGAAATATAAGTAACAGTGAAAAATCCTACGTCACAAAGTAACCTCCCATGTCCAAAGTCACCTCCGCTATCGGTACGTTACGAGAATGCTTCGAAATTTTTGCATATAATCTTATTTGCCTTGGTCAATATCGCAGTCATCACACACGCTCAGACCATACAGTGCATACAGATCGTCTATAGGCTGTTCACTGTAAAATGAGCACTTTTGAAAGCCCTGCTTACGATCTACCTGTATGCACGTTATGTGTTCTTCCTCCTTATGTAAAATTAACATTGTTGGGCCTCATCACTTTATTCATATGTCGGTCCAGTGAAACTGGGAAATGATTAGAAAAGAAAATATTTTGCAAATCTCCTCATTGTTACACATTGCCGCATTAAATAATAATTAAAAAAAAAAAACAGAAAAAAAGGAATAATTTTAGTTATTATAAATGTTTACTTAGCACTTTTTATTCGATTTAAGGTATGGAACTACTTTCCCTCCATCGTTACTAACTTTACTGGGCGCGTGTCACTCAGTGGGCCCGGTAAAATATATGTATGTAGGAGCAGTGGCATTTTTCTAAGGTTGATTTCAGAAGTGCTCACTTTATTGTGAACAGCCTTTACCGACAATGCTATTGAACATAGACTACTACAGACACATTTCAGTCTCTTCAGAATATTTCTACCTGCATCAGCCAGAGCGGTTACTCGCAGAATATTACAGCCAATCTTCGTAGCTGAGTGCCTACACCATTACAAACAGAATTGTTGGAAAAGCAGGAAGAAGTTAAGGCACACAATTTATCGACACGTTATATTATTTTTCACTCATTCCATACATTAGAACTTTGCATATCACAACTGTTTGCAGTTCGTAGTCAGTAGCTAACCTGCTCAATGTAGCCCATTTCCTTCAGTAGTTGATATGACATAAGGTACTTTGTTCATGCTATATTTCTTACTCTTCAAATCTCCGTAAAGGCAGTCGAGCATTCGCCATTGATTAACCAGTTATCAACTGCCGGAGAATCAATCGCTTGCTGTGCATGATAACAAGAGGTTGTACTGTACCATTTTTGAGGGGGTGTAGAGAAATTAAAACTCTCGTTCTCTTAGACATGGGTGTTTAGAATTTTTTGTGTCATATTTCCAACATTTTTCTACTAGGTTATTTTTTTAAATATCTAAAATTTTAAAACTAAAATTTTTGTTTATTTTAAATATTTTTTAGAATTATAAAATTCTGTTTGTTATTTATTCGTCTTCGCGTTTTAAATTTTCCTCGACATTTGTTTGAATTTTCTGGTTCACCTGAGATCAAGGAGGTCACACTGCCGAAAAGAAATTATGTCTGGAATTTTGACACTGAGTTTCTGAACACTTTATGTACACCTTGACGCGCGAACTCTCATTTAAGTTGGCAGCGAAACTAATAACAATAGTTCAAACACCTGACGTCGTATACAGAGTGTAAGATGTAAAATGTGATCTTCTAAAATATATGGATTTTGTTCGATACAAATAAGAGCACGAAATTACATATTATTAAGGATTTTAGAAAAATTACTTACTTTCCACTTAGATGACGCGTGGATAAAGCGGGACGGTATGTGGCAATCCTAATCCTAATCTTAAACAAGAGGCGGAAGGATACAGAATGAAAAGGAAAGTAGTTCCCAAGTAGTGCTTTCAAAAGTGCACAATTAATGTTTTACAGCCTGCACAAGTGTAGCATATATTTTATTTACAATGCCTTGGGACAGAGTTAGGGGGAAGGGTGTGAATTTTGTGGATAAGAAACGGCTAAATGTAAATTATGACTGACCTACAGTTGTCGTGTAGAGTACTTTCGTTATTGTTTTCTTAGCAGAAGTGTTGTTAAAATTTATAATTTGCAAATTAAAAAAAAAAATGATGTTACGTATATTTTCATTAAGGATTTTTTTTTTTATGGTTGGTAGGGGCCGCAGTGGTGTAGTGGCTCGACTTCTCATCTCACACCAAAGCGAACCAGATTTGTTCCCGGTTAGGTCGCCTCCAGATTTTCGGGTGTGGGAATAATTCCCGGCTATGCCGCTGGTCGGCGTATTTCCTCGGGGATCTCCCGTTTCCCCTTCACTTGCATTCCGGCGCTGCTCCACACTCTCCCCGCTTCACCCTCATCGGCTCTCGAGACCTCGATGTATAAGCTGCCCAAATCTCAGCCCTCCCTCCCACCCTTTATTGATGGTGTATCAAACTGTATGTTAGAATATATTCATCACAACAGAAAAAAAGAAAGCAACCTATAAATTTTCTTATTATTTCTATAAGATACCAAATTTCACACGAATATGTTTTCAAAATTATGCTATTAAATAGTCTGCATAAGAAGCCAATAATAATCCCTCTCTACTAACCTTCTCATCTCTACTCACAAGAGCATATTTTTCAACACTCTCTCTCATGTAGCACTGCTGTTTAATGCACGAATAATTTTGAATTCTATTCTGTCGACTGTGTTTTTACGGTGTCTATGCCGGTTTTTCCCAGGCTCTTCTTAGTTATAGTCTTAACTATAGGCACACTCAGGGAGGTAGTCACGGCTCCAAAGTGCTGGCCAGGGCTGCACAATCCATCTCTGCTGCGATGCATGTCTCCTTGCATGATTTCCTTTCACTGTAGGTGTAAGGGGTTAGCCCTGAGACGCAATAAGATCCCGCCCTACCCACGGAGCTCCCACTTAACACTGAGTAATAGGGTAGTTAGAAAGAAAATCGCCCGTAATTTCATTGCCTCGAAAATAACTTCCCCCGAAAAAGATAGCTTTCGCTGGCAAACGCAAATATTTTCATGGGGGATTTTAAATGACGCGGCGAGCGGTAAGGGATGGTGAATTAAACTCCCACCCCCACCCTCATCCCAGAAGCAGTGCAGCAGGTAAAAATACAACGCACAGTGCAAGGCGAGGACGTTGCAACGAACAGTTATCGTCTAATCGACGAGTGTAGTTATGTCAGCGTGACAGTTTGACCAGTGACCTTTGCGCCCGCCGCATTACCGCCCTTCCACCGGAGCGACGCGCCGTGGAGGGGTTGAAATGCCACGCGGGGTAGGTGCGCTCCCTCCCCTCCCTCCAGCCTCCCGCGCCTGCTGGACCAGAACTGATTACCCAGACACCACCCTCGCCGGCCCGGCGCCCTTCTGGCGCGGCTCTGACTCAGCCCCTCTCCGCTACCAAAGGCTGTTCACAATCAAGTGAGCACTTTAGAAGTAATCCTTATAGGCCGTTCACGATAAAGTCATAACTTTTTGAAGCTGTTTCATCAAACATAATAATCAATAAATACATTTCATTGTGGCCTCGGAGTTTTGGTTTTGGGTATGGTGAATGTATAATCTGGGTTTATTGCTCACGTGGCGGGGTTTACATTAACAAGTGCTGGAAGGATATAAATTGGTTGAAAGAAAAAAGTAACTAGGGATTCAAAAGTGCTCACTTTACCTTGAACAGTCTATAGAAAGAATGTCACTGCCCCTGCATGCATATATTTTAATGGGCGAACTGAGTGACATTCGCCCAAAAAATCAGGTAACATTGTATGGAAAGTAGTTCCATATCTTAACATTGAATAAAAAGTGTTAGGTAACCATTTGCGATAACTTAAATTATTTATTTCACCTTCTGTTCTTTAAATGCATTGAAGTGTAAAAAATGAGCAGATTTGTAAAACATTTTCTTTTGTAATAGTTTCGCAGTTTCACTTGACCGACGCATGAATAAAGTGATGAGGCCCAAGGCAATGTTAATTTCACATAAGGCGGAATAACATACAACGTGCACACAAGTAGATCTTAAGCAGGGTTTTCAAAAGTGCTTATTTTACCGTGAACAGCCTATACTTCCGCAAACAGTTGATTTTTACAGCGCTATTGGCAGAAAAGCAATCCAATGTTGGAACACGGGGAGTGGTTATGCGCAGCCCGAATAAGCACTCTACCTTTTTTCCTCTTACGAGCTGAAGCAGTGGAGTGGAGAAATTATGGGTGGCTCTTGACGAGGTCTCTAGAGCCGATGAGTGTGAAGTGAAGTGAGCATGGAGCAGCACAGCGGCATCGTCAGGCACGATTCCAACACGGGAAAATCCTGGGGTCATCTCGCCGGGAATCGAATCCGGTGGGATATAGCCCGTTCTCGGTTTCTTCGAACGTTTTAAAACAAACTTTTGGAAAATCCCCCCCCCCCCTCCCTGTATTACGTATTTAGTTATTTCCTAAATATAATAAGTATCAAGCGTTTTATACCTGTCTAAACACAGACCTTTTTTTTTTTTTTTTCGTTAAAGTGAAGTTATATTTTATTTATATATTATAATATTTTTAAAATTATAAGCACGACTAAAAACAGTGAGAAAATATCTGTGTTGGTAGTGCCTAGTAAGAAATAGTTCTCGTGTAAAATATTACTATAGGCCGCTCACGGTAAAGTGAGCACTTTTTGAGACAGTCTTATCAAACATAATAGTCAATAAATACATTTTATTATAGTCACTGGCTTTTGATTGTGGGTATGGTGAAGTGCATTCACTGTGTTTATTACTTACATGGCAGTGTTTACATTAAAAATGATGGAAGAATATTAATTGGTTGAAAGACAAAAAGTAACCAGGGCTTCAAATGTGCTCACTTTACCGTGAACGGCCTATACAACCGAGTGCGTAGGAAAGCGGTGCGTTGTCCCCTGGTGTAATTTTACAGACTTGGTTAAGCGTAGCTTGGACTAGGCGGAGGAATATCCTGGGAACTTTAGCATGGCTTCAGAAAAGTGTGACGTAGCCGTGAATGTATTATAGCGAGTTATGCGTAGTGTGTATGGTGACCTAGAGTTGGAAGGGTATCGGGTGTGGGGGGGGGGGGTGGGGGGTGAGTATTTCCTTCGTTTATTCTATTGCGGGGGTCGAAAGGAAGGTGAAACGGCAGGAAACGGTTACTGGACTGGGCACGCCTCATCACGCATGCGCAGAGACCAGACGGGGGTCGCTGTCTCCCCGCACCTTGGACATCGCGCCGTGGGAACTGCGAACCCACAGCTGCTCCATTAGGCAAATGTGCCCGTTCCTCGCCACATCAGGCACGCACGCACTGCATACGCTCCATATTGCCGATTGCCGTTCCCCGTTCAAGTCCTGAAAAAAAAAATAAAAAAAAGATCTGTCGTGCCTCCAGCACCTCCTCAACACTTTCAACGCGATGCCAGTCGCATTTGGGAATCGCGCCCGTGTAACCGGCGAATTTTACCCCCAGGTAGGAAAGGACGGACACCCTCGCGATAGATACAGGAAAAGAACGTACTAAGTACATCATTATATCATTGGCGAGATTTCGGCACAGTGGGGGGGGGGGGGGCCGTACAGAAAGAAAAGGGGTGTTCAGAATAGGGTTTTTCGGAAGAAATAATTTTTTTCTCCGCAAGTGGTATAATTCCACTCTACTAATTACACAGAACACGAAATTATTAGGTTTGAAAATAATTTCTGGGGAGACTCCAAGCTTCGCTGATGCGAGACCGCTTCGCGGTCACCACCTACAAAAAACAGCATGTGTGCCTTGAATCACTGTTTTGATTATTTACTCCCCTGCTGGCGCTGAGGACTCTGGCTCGGTGCGTAATTTTTGGCTACGCTTGAACAGTAATTTTATTTGCGAGGGGGCAATGCTTGTGTTCCTTAAATTGTTATTCTACCAAGAGAGACGGTCTGTCGAGAAAATGACGACGGTAACGCTCTCGGGGATTAGTGTCAACCTAATGTATTGTGGTCAGCCGAGGGTTGTAAACAGTGTTATACTGATGTCGCGGTTGTCAGCGGACCACCAAGCTGCTTTGCCACGTGCCGCCCCTCAGGCATTCAGGGATAAAATCCGACTGGGTACGATTCGCCTGCTACACCGGACGATATGCCGCTGGTCAGCGGGTTTTCTCGGGGATCTCCCCTCCCCCCACACCGCAATTCATACCGGCTCTACACCATACTCACCTCAATCACCCTCATCGGCTCTAAACACCTCGCTGTTGAGGGGACTATGTAGCTGCGCGTCCGAGGTCAAGAAGCGAGGGAGCATTACGGGCGACAGTTAGACGCACGCCTAGCGCCTCATCGCTCCTACGCGCGAGGTGTGCGGTGTTTCCGCCGTGACGCTGTACTGTGCAAATTAGATCTGTAACAGCGGGGTTTTATTACACGCGATGAAAGACCACGGATTAAACTACGCACGTATCTTTGTACTTTTCTCTTGCCGCTTAAGGAAATTGCATAGGTAAGCTTTAAAAATGCGATATTTGACCATTTTCACGAATTTTTTTCTCCGCACTTAATATGACAAAAGTGTAAAAAAAAAAGGCCGTAGACAATTTTTTTTTTTTAAATATATTTTCTGACAAAAAGTCATATTTCCAGAACTTTTATTTACCGAGACACGCGTTTACGCACAAACAACGATTTCACAGAAAACTTTTCAGTTCATAGGACTCTTAGCCGACTAAATCGCTTCACTCACTCACTCACTCACAATGCCAGTGTACAGCGTATTCGCGGTTTCTTCACACTTTTTTAATGAAACCTTTGAAAAATTAATCCATATAATGATGTGTTCGGTTGTTTCCTAAACATAACATGTATAACAAGCATTTTATACTTCTGTTGACCCAAAACTATCTTATTTTTGGTCAAAATTAACGTTAATTAAACTTTAAATTATAATACTTAATTCATAATTAATATAAGGAAAACTAGAGAGGAAATATATATGTTCTTAATGCCTAATAACAAATAAGCTTCAGAAAAGTTGGAAGTAACCATATATTGTTATATAAAAATTCTCGTTATGTTATTCAATATGGCGAGTCCCAATAGAACTTAGCAGGTCGTGTGTATTGTATGTCTTAAGTAAAAGTTCTGTGTCAGCGGCCAATCAGAGCATAGTAGTAATTGTTATTGGAGGAAACTGTTATTTATTACAGTTGTAAGCGAGCATCAAAAAAGTAAAATATCAAACGCTTAAGCATGTTTATGGTTCTATGTATGAATACACAATTATATGAGTCTCTGCTGGGTGATTTCAGCCTTGAAGAATGTGAATAAATATTGGGTCAGTTAGATAACGCTAGGTGGTTAGTTACCAGCTTGTCGTGAGTATTTTTTTGACTGATATTAAAAATTATTATGTAAATTGCGAAT
Source organism: Dryococelus australis (assembly GCA_029891345.1). Classification (NCBI taxonomy): domain Eukaryota; kingdom Metazoa; phylum Arthropoda; class Insecta; order Phasmatodea; family Phasmatidae; genus Dryococelus; species Dryococelus australis. Next base: position 97,959,454 of record CM057004.1, on the reverse strand, counting down.
CGTAAATACGAAAGACGTAATTCCTTATTTCTGGTTACTGCGTAATTCATGAGTCAAAATTTCTAGTTGCAAAAGGTGTCTTAATAATTGTCTTTCAGCTGGAATAGACGCTTGCATGTAGGTTGCTCGTCTTCAACCAAGCCACATATTATGACGAAAAACGACACAAGTACACCAAAAGAAGTAACCAACACACAAACAATAAAAATGCTGCTGTATGCCTATAAGAAAAAATTGCAATAAAAAAAAAGGACTAAACGACAACCTAATGCCATATTATTTCATCGTTGACAGAACAACAGATCAAGCAAGCAGTGCGCACATTCGATTCATCCCATCGATATTTCGCGTAATACACGCTATCGACTTCACGCGAGTGCCCATTCCAGACATACAAATACTTTATCTTGTTTGCGTAGATGCTATGTAACTTGGCAAAGATGTATTATTGCCAGTTCACGAACTTAAAAAAAAATTGCAATCATAAAACGCATATGCTCATAATTGCACTATCCTGTATTCACCCCACGAACAATATTCGCACGGTAGCATTATTTGCATTTTCCCTGACCTAGGTGAAGATTCCCTGACATCCCTGCCAAGTGAAATTCCCCGACTCTTCCCTGTTTTCACTGTGGGTTGACATCCTGTCCTATCTGGCGACACAGGCGGTTCTGAGGAAACGGCTCTATAAAGGCTGTTCTCGGTAAAGTGAGCACTTGTGAAAACCCTGCTAAAGATGTGCTTGTATGCACATTCTGTATACTTCCAACATATGTAAAATTAACATAGCCATGGGCTTCGTCACATTATCCATGCGTCGGTCAAGTAAAAATTGTGCAATTATTACAAAAGTGAATATTTTACCATTTTGCTAATTTATACACTTGTGTGTATTAAAAATGTAGCAAATTAAACAACTAATTTCAGTGTTCTCGGATGTTTTCCTAACACTTATAATTCAGCGTGAAGACATGGAACTACTGTCTCTCCATTGTTACCAACTATACAAGGCGCATGCTAGTCAGTGTGCACTGTTAAAATACACACAGGTAGGGAACAGTGACATTTTTCAAAGGTTGATTTTAAAAAACGCTCACTTTATCGTGAACCGCTGTAACATTACATATTTTCGGGGTTATGTTTACAGTTAGCCATAGATATCATTATCATATATATAATTTAAAAATACTTGCTTATGTTGTCACGTCATGTAATTACGCTTTATTAAATGAATTAACAGTATAATCTTGGGTTATTATAATAGTTTATTGATATAGAGATCATGTGTAAGTATTTTTTTATTTTTTTTTCTATACAGTATTCAGTATTAATATTTTGTTTGTTATTTTTAATTTCTTTCCTAAACGGCAATCGCCATTAATGAAATTTTTACTAAACGGAAGTACTAAATAGACAATTTCTCCTGAAAGGACACAACGGTAATTTTAAATAGATAGGATTTTAAACTGATAACTTACGACCGGATGACGATTTGTTTGAAATGCAAACGCAGTTTTTAGCTGGGCTGTGTGCTGTGAGCCAGGACAATGGTTTTCACGCTTTCATCGACGGCTGCGGACAATGATTGGCAGCCGCTGGTGACGTCAATTGTAACGTCTTGATGTATGCGCGGTGGGACATGGCCACAGACTGCTCGTGTCTCTCTCCTGAATATTCACGCGTGCTTACGACAGTCAAGGATAAGATCGTCCCTGGCCTGATCTATTCACAATAGCAGAGTCACGCTGCTCGGCGGTCTAACCGTGACGGGCACAAACAAGGCGCTGGATTAGCCATTAATGCAACACGCGACAGTCCCTGTTAAATTGTTCGCGATACTACACGGGAAACATTTGGAAGGCGATGTTATCAAGAAAATAACTACATAAAACCCTGATCACTGCGACCAACAAGAAAGAGACGAGAGACCTGTAGGGACAATAGAATGTTGGTATTCCGATTTCATGACTATAGTCTACTCGCGGTATCTTCACACGTTTGAAGTCAAATCTTTGAAAAAATCACCCCATGTGAGATGCCCTTGGTTGTTTACAAAATATGTCATGTATCACAAGCGTTTTATACTTGTTTTAACATAAAAACACGTTATTTTTGATTAAATTGAACATTTGCGCACATTTTATCTATGAATTATAATGTTTCATTTATATCTAATAGTCTAGTAATAACAAGAAGTTACTAATGACCAATTAGCCTACTTTCCTTTACACGGGTGCAAATAAATTTTAGTGAAATTATTTAAAGCCTATCATAGTACTACATACGTGTCATTTTTTGTGAAAATTGGTTTTGAGTAGTTTTCGAGATATAACATAAAAGCGTTATTTTTTCTCCAAAATGACGGACCGAAAATAATATTCACCTCTGAATTCAGTGCTTACAATTTGCGCTTCGAGCATACAAAATTCGTTTTAAATCGGTTGAATGTTTTCCGATATATGGCATACCACCCTAAATTTTAAAATTGCCACCATTTTGAAAGTAAGTGGCCGGCGTAGTCGAGAACCATGTAAGGTGTCCATACTTAGGCCGTGTTCCAAAACAGTCAGGATTTTTACGCTCGCGCACGCTCACTCGGAAGTGACGTCAGAGAGTGCTGTTCCATATGGCAAGAGTGCGAGCACTCGAGAGCGAGTGTACGAGTTCGTGTTGCGAGTGAGAGATGTATGTGTGCTCTGTGCATAGCTCTCTGGACATTGTTTGTTTACTTGGATCTCAATTGCCTACAATGACTACGAACAAAGTGTTTTGTTACTCCATGTGAACGAAAACACAATTGAGCATCTTTCAAACAAACAACACGCGATCGTAACACTAGTGTATTTCGAGAGCGAGAGTGAACGCGACTGTGGATCCGTTCCAAATCAAGAGTGTATAGGGAAGAATTGTTGGAGGGATTGAGGATGGAAGTGCAAGTGTAGATGTTGGTTATTTGAAACAGTCTTAGGCCGTGAGAGCGCTCTTTCGTGCTCTTTCTCTCTCTCTCTCTCTCTCTCTCTCTCGCAGATTATGTGACAGAGAGCGCTCTCTAGTAGTCTCAATTAGTCGGAAAGAGCGCGAAAGAGAGAGAGCACAGAGAGAGCACGAAGTTTGTGCTCTCGCTGTCGCTTTCTCGCAGGTGCCATATTTGTTTAAATTATTTCCGTGTTTGAATAAGGTTAAAGTAGTTTTCTGGGCCAAAACCACGTTGCATTTTAACTGTAAGTGCATATTTTCAACTGTTTTAAACGGCAAAATAACATACGCTTCATGTATTTATAAAAATATATATACGGATTTCTGACTAAAACTCGTTTTTTTTGTCACTTTGCTACATGACGGTAAAATATAAATAAAAAAATAATAGTACTTTATGAGCTAATAATTGTTCTGGTAGTGCTATAATTATTTGTGAATTATTTTGAACAGACATAAATTACTTACAATAGCTATGATCGCGATTTCACCTTAACATAAATGTCCCGCCTTTTGGCATCAGCTGTTCGCCTGACGTCGGAGAGAAACGAGAGAGTGGTTGTCTCAATTCCACAGAGCGAGAGTACGAGAGAGCGCGAAGCAGTGCTCTCGCCAGGTTGTACGAAAGAGCTCTCTCTCTCTCTCTCTCTCTCTCTCTCTCTCTCTCTCTCTCGGCCTTAGTACTATATGTGTATCGAGTTTGGTGAATTTCGGTTCAAGCGTTCAAAAATCGAAAACGCTAAGGGTTGGAGGGGGGTGGCGAGGGGGGAGAGACACACGCACGCGCGCGCGCGCGCACACACACACACACACACACACACACACACACAGTCAGACAAGTAGACGGAAAAGTGATCTCATGAGCCTTTCTTTCCTTCGGGAAGAAGGCTAAACACAACAGGGAGAAAATGCGTGTGTTGGTAATGCCCAGTAAAAAATAGTTCTCAGGCGAAATATTATTGAAGTGTGTTCGCGCGCGTTGTCCCTTTGGTGCAATTCTCTAGGAATGGTTCGAGTTTTGTTTGCGCGAGGCGGAGAGAATATCGTGGAAGTTAATGAGGGTTTGAGAAAAGCTGGGAGTAACCACGGCATTGTGTTGCGGACGCGTGGCTGTCCCGGTGGACACCCCGACAGCAGCACGTGCAGTGGAAGGCGGGTCGAGACCTCGAGATGGTAATGTAACTGCCCGCGTGGGAAGTGATCGTCGGTTGTTGAAAGGCGTCGTCGCGGGCGACAGGAAGACAGACCTCTTGACGACGCAAACAGCCGGCGCGATGTCGCCTCCGTCGGACTTCCCGCGACTGTGGTGGGCGACCTGGGTCAGGCGAGCTGACCCCCACAACCAACCAAACGCAACTTTTCGTGACGGATCACTGGCTAGGTAGCTCTCGTCGACTATTCGCGGTTACTTCAACCTTTTCTGAAGCCTTATTCAAGTTCTACTTCCAGGATATTCCTCCGCTTCGTGCGAACAAAGACTAGCCAAGTTAAGGTTAATTTTACTACGCGTTGGGAAGATAAATGTTTAAATTATGGCAAAGGGAAAATTTTCGCCACTAGGTAAGCGCTGGTGTCTGCAATGTACCAGTTTTCTTTTTTTTTTTTTTTTTTTTCTTTTTTTCTTCTATTTTCTACTTTAAAGCCAGAATAATTGAATGCCAATAATCATAAATCAAATGTACAGCATGTATCAAAATTCGACCGACAAACTTCGGGTTTAGGTTAATAACGTAAAAAGAAGTTGAAAACAGATATACGACTTATGGTCTAAAATTAATTCTAAGGAAGGTACATGTTCTTGATGAAGTTGTAGTAGAAGAAAAGTTTACTACAGTACCAATGTAATACGTACCTCTCTCTCTGGAATATTTCCCTCCCGTTAATAGCCTCAAAAAGTGTGCTATTGGGTATTGTGTGTGCCCCACCTGCCAGGTATTGATAAATATCATTTTGAAAGTAAAACACGAATTACTCGAAAACGGCGAGGTTTAGGGTATTTACACAAGACGACATTTTTGTTAATTGTGGCATGATTAATAATTCATCTTTAAATCCCAAATATGCTACTATGAAATGGATTTTAGTTTGAAATAGGGGTAGTAACAGCGATTATTTACATGGAATAATTTGACGACAGTGTCAAGTGTTGTCGTGTTTGAAGATCTTTGTTCAGTTAACCATTATCCAGACAGTCGGGGTTACAGCTTAAATATTATCTTCAATATTTGCAAAAAAACGAAAGTTTCTGGTCCAACTTCGATGATGTGTACCAGCCTTAGTATTCACTTTAGACCAAAGGTTGTGTGTCTGTTTTCATTTTATTTTTTCGGGATAAACCTACAGCCGAAGTTTGTCGGTTGAATTTAGATACAGCCTGCATAATAACTTCGTAAATAAGTAATCTCTCACTATTTCACTATCCACGTAGTTCAAAATATTATCAAAAAATAGTCGAATTGTCAAGAGTATTTCTAAAAGGCTTTCCTGACGGGAAAGGAGAAAAATACAAAGTTCTTTTGATGACAGCTATATTTAATACGCACTTAAATTCGTAAAGTTTTTCCATGGAAATAAGCTTGATTATAAACGGTCAATGTCAAACACTGATGTATTTTTACTGTTTGCTCTTGTAAATTTCATTGGAGAGCGTTAATAATAATTACGAAATAAATTTAAAATTATTGGCTGGGGCAAGTATACATCACATTCCGAGCCAAACTCGAACATGTCCACGCACGCTTATTTTAGACGGATTATTTCGTCGCCTTGGTGGTTCAATTCAGGTGGAAATTATATTGCCACTAACAAGCAGCCTCGGCCTCGCTCGGGTGTGATTTACAAATATGGCGTTGCTTAGGTTTACAGCAAGTATACACACGCCTAAGGTAACTTAATACTTTGTTGTTCACAAAGTCTTCGTAAGTGAACTCCTATTTTTAATCACATTTTAAAAGACAAAAATTATTGCTGTGGGTCATCCTTAAAAGATAACGTATGCTGTCGCGGACTTTTTTTGTAGACCTTTTCGAGATCTACAATTCTGTAGTACATTACTTTGGTGTAGTTCTAATGGTTTGGTCAGCGGAAGCCATGTAAGCTCCAGAAAAGCGGCTTTTTTCCGACTTGATTAGAAAACGTAGACATTTCTCCTTACATTAAAGATTAATGTATTATATATCTAAATCTTCCTCAAGAAATTCTCTAAATGATGGTGAAAACCGCGCCAAATTCATCAAGTAGTTTAGATGGCTTAACCGAATACAAAAACACATGCGGTCGGGCGGCTTTGTTTTATACATGTATAGATATAAATTGTTGTATTAAATCAGTAAGTTCAGGCAAGCCTGCTTAAATCACTGTAGTGTCTAAATGTAATTTGATTCACTAGGAATAAGTCCGGCTTAGGTTACTTTTTTTGGACAACTTTCGTTTCCAGTGGGGGCCACGGTGGCTGAGCGATTAGCGTGTTCGCCTCCCACCAAGGCGAGCCAGGCTCAATCCCCGGCCGAGTCACTGGACTTTAGGCGGACGATGCCCTTGTTCGGCGGGTCTTCTAGGGGATCTCCCGCTTCCCCCCCCCCCCATTCCGGTGCCGCTCCATACTCACTTAAATCACCCTCATCGGCTCTCAAGACCCCGCTGTTAAGGGCCACCCAAATCTCTTCACTCACTCGTCTCCAGTGAAAGTAGGCGTCGTCATAATCAAAAGCAGGTATTTATTACTTGCCGTTACGAGAATGAAAATCATTTAAAATTTAGAGCTGTCGTGTAAGTGTTCCCTTTATTGATGTCCCTCTTCCGAGAAAGGCAACTGGCGAGCTCCATTGTGGCGACCTTGTTTAACGATTGGTTTCTTCGAAGACGAAATAGCGACAACGCCGCCGCTGCAGGGCATTTTTCCCAGAAGGGAGACTTTAACAAAGTAACACTTAGGCGATACATACTTTTTTTACCTATTGTTTTTCTAATGGCGACAATTAACCGTAATGTCACGATATGTTCTACTCTACATTACGAAGGTGTTTCTCTCCGTAAATTCATTCATTACAGTTTTTCCAAGCCACCTCATGTACGTTTTGGAACGCGGTGGTTTAGTGTTAGACTACTCGCCTTCCACCAAGGCGAATAGGGGTTCGATTTCCGGCGGGTGTCAGGCCCGGAATTGTCGCACGTGGGAATCGCGTCGTCCGATGCCGCTTGTCAGCGGGGTTTCTCGGGGATCTCCCATTCCCTACGCCCTTACATTCCGGCCCTGCTCCATGTTCACCTCGCTTCGCCTTCATCGGCTGTCAACACCACGATGTTAAGCGTTGCCCAAATCTCTCGTTTTAGTTTTTTTTTTTGAGTTATAAAGAGGCAGTAGTTTTCTTTATGCCTTTTTTTTTACGGTTACGGTTTAATATTAGTTATTGTCCATTTCATATAATTGGGTAAAAACCTGACAGACAATGTGACAAACCTACACACTACGTAAACAGTAAATGCTCTCGTTTAAAAATAATTGTATAAGCTGATGAAATGCTGCGGGATGCATGTTGTTAAGTTGGAGATTTTGGTGATGGGTTTAGAAGAAAATTGTACTCTGAACTAAACGTTGTAATTAAACATTTTTATTATACTTGCAACATTTATGGTTTGAAATATGTTTTTAAAGCAATATTAAATATTTTTGGCTTTTAGTGAATGGACTTTAAAAACATCTTTAGTAATTGTGAAAGAGTATGTCGACACATACGAACAGTAAACGTTTCCAGCCAATGGCTAGCCATGTTTGTGTTTCCAGTTTCCAGTCTGATGAACGCAGATGTGCGTGTGCTTCTTTCTCATTGTGTTTATACGAGTATCTTGTTGGTGTTGTCGCAATATTTTATCGATAGTTAATTATTATTATTTATTTGATTTCTTTAAGCATAGTTGGTTGTAGGTACCGTTATAGTAGCGTTTTCTTGAGTGAACTGTAATATTAATCGGCGCGTGTTTACAGCTTCGCAAACCTGCTCGTGACGCCATTTTCCTTCAGCGCCGTTCTGAGTTTAAGTTTGTTGGTTTCAGGAAACGTGCGCAGTGTTGATTTTACTGAACGATTCTGCAAATAAATTATTTAATGCTATGTGACGAACAAACGTGATTTTAGAGAAGTAAACTTGCAAGGAATTCCATAGAAACACGCGTGTTGAAGAGGTTGCGGATTTTACAAACAGTAAGTTTGCGTTTTTGTAACTACTGTATTATACCACTACTATAATGATTGAAAAGCCTGTGGCCTGAAAAAGCCTCACTTTCAACAGTTTTGTAGTGTGTGAATAATATTTATTTGCCTGTACTGTAAATTCAACGAGTGTAAGGTTAACTTTGGTCAAAGTGTGTGTTTATTGCTGCATCTGTACGAATACGAACAGCGACGTATGTATCGTGTTTTGTTTATTCGTCGAAGTTAAAATTTTCAAAGTTACAATAACTTGAATGTTATTTCCGCACAAGCAAAATTTTCCACTGCCCCATCAAAATAATATGCCACTCAAAATGCCACTCTCTCGTAAGAACATCAAAACAAACGCCGTTTACCGAAAGACGTTAAACTAAAGCCCCCCCCCCCCCCCATCAACTGACTGTTTCCTTTTTTCCCCCTTCGAAATAAAATAAACAAAACCCCATCAAACTTAATTTTGCAAATACAAGCAGGTTGGTATGCCAACCTAGCTATAATATAACCTACGTTGATTACTGGGCGGAAGTTAGTTAATGTCAGACTTTCAGTGCCTGGAAACACAAGGAAAGAGGAAAATGCAAGTGTGCATTGGACTCAAAACATTTGTTTAAAAACGCATTTTCCTTCAGTGACAAAACAGCTGTGGTGGAAAGAAGAATTATAATAATAATGTAGGTAATAAATTTTATAATTGATTATGTGTGTGTCCATTTGTTTTACGGGTGAAACTGACGTAAATAAAGTTAATTATAAAATTTATATGATACATTATTACTATGATTTTCTTACATGGAAGCATAGAAAACATTATAACGGTATTCCATGACGAAGTTTTACTTGCAAATTCTGCTTTCTGAAACATCTAGAATGGAAATATGCTTAAATTTTGTTTAAATACAAACTATTATAATCGATTATTTTTTTACCTTTAAAAAGTATATTTTAGTACAATATTTTATAATGTTGCAAAATATATACATTCTTCTTTCATGTATAGCATAAATCGCACTTTGCTGACAATTTTTATGGTGACTGTAATACTTTTTTATGAGTTCTGCACGTTTTATATTCGGGTGCTCCATGGCCAGTTGCTGTGCTCCAACCTTAAGAGCTACTTGTAGGCACGTATCGTATTCTTCCCCCTACGTAAAATTAACATTGTCGTGGGCATAATCACGTTATTCATGCGTCGGTAGAGTGAATCTGTCAATTTATTAATTAATAAATATTTTATAACTATGCCAATCTTTACGCTTATATTTATGCATTAAGAACTGGAAGCAAAAGAAATAATTTTAGTATTCAAAAATGTTTATCGAACACTTTTAATTCAACGTTAGTACGTGGAACTACGTTCCCCTCCGTCGTTACCAACCTTACGGAACACTCGCCAGTCACTGTGAAGATGTATACAGGTATGGGGAAGTGAAATTTTTCAAAGGTTGATTTCAAAGGTGCTCAAATAACCACAAACAGCTAATAGCTGTGATTGGTCACTGCATCGGCGAGCATTTATCATTGGCTGGAGAGTCTTACCGGGCGTGTCGAACGAATTGTCGGCCAATGACACAAGTCGGACGGGCATATGGAGTATGCGAGCTTAACGTCATTTTATATAATCAAGAAGTTAGCAGAATGGAGAAGTAATTTCGCTTGTTCATCAATAGCATGTAATCGATAAAAATTTATTTCCAAACTTAAAAGATTTGAAATACATTCCACTCTGTAAAATAAAACTTGAACTATTTACGTTACAAAAACATTGTAAATAAAGTCTTCACCACAGCAGATGAATGAACATTCCATGCGGTTTGGCTGCTTTATAAACAAGTGTTCGGTAGCAAACACAAATAGGAGCAGCAAGCGAATGAAAATGGATAATTTACAGGCGGTAGTCGCTTAATGTTGTACCTTAGATAAAGAAATTTTGAATCCTTGTAAAGCTAGGTTATTATTTTATTTCTATGCTTCGGCTAGGAAACTGCTTAATATTAGCAGTTTTCAATATAAGCATGTGTTTACGACTCCATATTTTTAGCAACACACAACGGCTTTGCCAGAGAGCAACGAACATCACTTTTTTTTTCCCAACGAGAACCATTCTGATTGGCGGATGAAAAAAACGGGGCGACTGAAATGTATCCATTCAGAATGGTTACCATTCCAGAAATTTTGCATCCATACTTGCGCAGAAAAATCCGGAATGGTAACAGTTCAAATTTTACTAACAAAGCACTGCGTTACTGAATCCTGAAAAGTATCCATTGTAAGAATAGTTACCATTTCGGATTTTTGTACCAACATTCACATCCCAAATATCCTGAAAAGTGCCCCCAGTCGGAATGTTTACAACTCTGGTATGTGTGTTTTTTAGATGTCATCCACAAAAGCCTGAAAACTGCCCACTGCCTGGATGGTAACCATTCATGACTGAAGTGTGAAAATATGTTAACAATATTACAGTAATATTACAAATAGCACAAAAATATGTTAGATTGCAAAACACAAACACATTATTTCTAAATGCCAATAGGCTACACAAGACAATCGTTTGTGGGAACCGTTGTTCACTACAGCGGTCTTAAGCATACTAAACCTCTCGAAATCAGAGGTTCGAAGTACGGCTCCCACCGCGGCCTGATGACGTCAGAACGATACGTTTGTGTGTGTAGCATGAAGCCAAAGGACCGAGCTATGCTATCGTACATTTACTTTTAATGCGCCGCTCATTATCAACGATTAATTACCACGGACCCGCACGGACCCGAGAGCAAAATTTCTTGACGCTCACGTCCTGAACATAAGGGGCTGAGTTGCGAGACGTCACGTCAAAAATCCCGGATTTCGAACACTCTGAAACACAGTTCAAGTGCTGAGGGTGTTACCATGCTAACGACAGGTGCTGGGTAGAGGGGTTGGTGTATCAGGGTGGTAGGCAGGTCGGGAGTTTGGGGGTTGTCTTGGTAACACCCCCCACCAACGCACAGCTCAGTCGCTGACTGGCGGCCTGCGCACAGATGCGATCCTCTGCTCCGCCAGCATCCACTGCGCATGGCTGCAACCCCCCTCTCCTTTCCCCACTCACCCTCTGGACCAGCCCCATCAGCCATTTACACTATGGCCACTCTGCACGCATCTCACAGTTGCTCTCCAGAAGAGGACCTTCAAGGCAAAATTTAATTATTTTTTAATCGCAATAAACACCATCAAATCGTACATGTATAATGTGAGTCATACGTAATAAATGGGTGTTAATAAGTGTTGCGTATTAATGTTACATAATGAAATATTTTACTGTATTTGTAACACAGCAAATAAAATAATTCACAAAAAATAAACAATGCAGTGTATCGTCTTGACTCCATTTAATCTATATATGTTCAAAAAAAGTTATTTTACGAAAATTTAAATCATCACAAATAAAACATATACCTACAAAATTTTCTTATAGTCAACAGTGTTTAAGAAAAATGCAGAAACTTGTATCTTTGATCAGTAAGACTAGAGTATTTCCTGGACTTTTTTTCCCCCAAATTGACATATACGGTTTCGTCTAAGGAGTTACTTTTCATTCCCTATGTGTTTGATTTTCAGAAAATTATCGCAAAGAAGTTATATTTTCATGTTATTAATCATTTTAACTTGCATTACTAAATTTCATCCATGCTCTTAATTTTTATAACAACTGAAAAACTGAAGGAGAAACACTTCGAAAACCCGTTACCAATGTCTTCGGTTTGGGATCGAACTCCAGATAATTATGAGACATTGTCAAATTGTTACACAAGTTTTTATAATCAATATTTACAAAATTAAAAATAAAGTAAAAATTAGATACCATTTTTTAAAAATAACACGATAAAATAGAGGACTATTTCTCATAATTCACTACCAACAAACGGCCTTTCAAGCTGTATACTCGAACGAATGCATTCAAATGAGTGGTCAAGCAATGTTGATTCAACTAAATATTATTATTATTTCTTTTTTTTTTTTCAGAGAGATTTTGTTTATTCAAGTGTGTATTTTGCTAGATGAACAGAATAAATTTCGTTTCTTTTCAAGTTTCCTTTACTCAACAAAATGTTTTGTTGGGGCTAACTACTAAATATACGTTTTGCCATATTCAAGCAAACGGTTTGCTGGGTGAAGCAAACCTTTCTATCAGCGCTCAGTTACGATCAGGGTATTATTTTTCAAATGCTGAGTAATATAGTGCTCAAGTAAGCCTGAAAACCTTGCGGGATGACCACACCATTCACACGAGTGCTAAAAAATACGTCTCGCCTAACTGTTCCCGCTCACAAAATCCTGGTATATTCAAATTCTTTTACCATCTTTGTCGCACTAACGCGGAATGATTTACCTGTGAGGACATCGGCAACACTGTGTGTAATAGAGCTCGTAAACGTAATTTTGTATCAGCTCGAGGAATTAATAATGCAAATACAATTTTGTGTAATTTAGTATGTGTTGACTTAATACGAGATTATGATCTATCATTTCTTTTTACTTCTTATGTTACATAGTTAATTTATTACCTATATCTATTTTATATATCACCTCATGTCGTTATGTTATATGCGGAGTTTATCAACTGAATGTGCAAATATTCACAAGAAGAGCTTTAGGATTTTTTTAAGGAACCGATTAACTGATTTATTATTTTATTATTATTATTATTATTACTATTATTTCTGAATTACTAAGACATAATTATCAAACTTTACTGATTCGACGAAAAATTAATGATGCCTTATTTCTAGTAAATAGCTTCCTATTTTTTATTAATTGATCATCTATTAATAATTGTGTAGGACTTAGGATACCCAGCTACAGATACAGGGTTAGTAAATATTTTTGTAACTTCACCCTCTGAAAAAGATATTGTCAATAGTTGTGTACTCATTATAACAAAATACTTTTATAACTTTGACCCCTTTATTATAAAAAAGTTAACATTTCTAGAGTTGTTTAAACATTGTATGAATATGTAAAATAAAAACAAACTGGGTTGTTCTTTAGAATACTTAGTATGTAGGTACTCTTATAGAGAAATTAAGTTATGTTATTACTGGTGATGGGTCATTTTTGGGTTTTCTTTCTTTCTAATGTATTTTTGTGTTTGTGCTGTTTTAACTGCGCATAAACGATTTTTATTAAGGGCCATTCGACATACACGCATGCGCACTAATCATTATCCCGTAGTAGGTATACTTTATTACAAATAATTTTATGCCCTAGCTGCACCTCTCACTTTATACATTCAGTTTAGTTCATGTGTAAGTTGTTGCTGTCGATTCGTCAACTTATTTCAAGGAGCTGAGCTGCATTCAATTTTCATTTGATCTGTTAAGTGCCTATTTTAGATCTCTCAATTTCTTTCAATGAGTTGATATTCAATCTCTTGTTTTCCTTTTAGATACTTTGTAGGTTCTGCACACATGTTTACGATTGGTAATGTGGGTTATGATAAATTTTATTGTGCTAACGTAATGTTAATTTTCTTAAACATCCACTCGTCTCTAGCCCTAGTCAACATCTGTACATAATTAGAAACTATATATCATTTTTAAAGTCTGATCTCTTTGAGCTGTCATATTTCTGTATCGCTTCTTGTTAATTTAAGTACCTCTTTATCTTTTGCTTTTTATGTTTATAGGCTGTTCGCGGTAAAATGAGCACTTTTGAAAGCATTGCAATGGGCCTCGTCAATTCATTCATTCGCCGGTCAAGTGAAACTGTGAAATTACTAGAAAAATAAATATTTTACAAATCTCCTCATTTTTTTTTACTCTTCGATTCAATACAGTAACAGAAAACGAAAGAAACAATTTAAGTAATCACAAATGTTTACTTAACAATTTTTATCCGACGTTAAGATATTAAACTACTTTCCGTCCTTCGTTACCAACTCTACATGTCACTACGCATGTCACTCAGTGCGCCCGTCAAAATATACAAAGGCAGGGGTAACTTAGTGACTTTTTTTAAAGGTTTATTTCAGAAGAGCTCACTTTATCGTAAACAGCCTTTGCGTATTTGTACGTTATGTTATACTTCCATTTAAGCCTCAACTTCACCAGTATAAATGAAACCCAAATAAATAAATAAGCAAAACAAACTTTTCCACGCAGGTATCTGCGTTTGCCAACTGTCGTACATCACCCTTGTATATGTGGACAGACTTGTTCCCACGATGGACGAACAAAGCCAACTGCTCGGCTATCCTTCAACCCTTCCTTCCACTTGTCAATACGCCGCGAAGACAGTGCTTGCCTGCAGGACATGCCGCCGGCGCGGCTGTTTACGGCGACCCGCCGCTGGCTTCGGCCGATCCTTTCCCTCCCTGCTGATGAATATTATACGGAGCTATCTATCACCTGGGTGATTCGAGAGACGGGGCAGTCGCGCCCATTATCTTACCACCTACAGCCTCGACTAGCTTGCTTTCTCTACACGGGCCAGTAGAGGGTGTATCTGTATCTGGCCCCCGAAATTTCCAGAATGTACTTGCTTTCTTGCCAGTCCGCTGCGTAAGAAGGTGAAGTGTGTGTGTGTGTGTGTGTGTGTGTGTGTATCTATATATATTTTTTTTTCTCACAAAGAAAATGTTCAATATCGTTAACGCAAGTCAAATTGGATGAAAGAAACACAAGAAGACCTGGAACGACTGAAAATCTCAGAAGAAGAACTTAAGGACAGGAAAAAATTCAGAAATATAATTAGAAACAAGAAAATGGAACAAGAACCTAAAAAAAGAAATGATAGGGAGAAGATGGACAGAGGAAAGGAAGAAAAAACTCAGTGAATTAATTAAGAGGTTTTGGGAAGAAAGGATAAGAGAAAAAGGAAGTGAAGCAGTGATTGGCTCAAGTTCACACGCTCTCCTAAAGGGGAATAAGAAGTAGGTTTGTACCAATAACTCGTTACCTCTGAAGCAAGAGAAAGCTTTAAAAACTCAGATTAACTAATTAAGATGATCCTACGTAAAATAACGTTTACAATAGTTATCAATCTCTATATCGAACTACCTGAAAAAAAAAAAAAAGCTAATATTCTAGTTTCATGCTTTGGGCTGGTATTTCCGCATTGAAAATTTGTGCTTAACCTACATAATTTATTTACTATATCAATGAGCGGTAGAATTAAATCTGCCATAAAAACAATTGCTGACGCGGGGTATCAGTAATTATCCAGCTACACATAGGAGGAAGGTAACTGTTTGTTGCTAAATTTATGTTTCGAACTCATGCTTTACTTTCATTTCTGCAAATAAGATGGTATTATTTTTAATTGAAGGCGTTAGAAATCGGGTGTTTACTTGTGCTCGTATATTAGAATCCCCCTAAAGACTCGCGCATCAGCCAACCACAAAATGGGTTCGCCCACACAAAGAAAACGCGACGGCATTTCGTCCCTATATGATTATCTAAATGCTGTTTGCAGTAAACTGAGCCTTGCTGAAGATCCACTTGTATAAGCATCGTGTGGTCTTCCACCAAATGTAGAATTAACATTGCCGCGAGCCTCATCACTTTTTTTTTTAAGTGCCGGTCAAATGATACTGTGGATTTATTAGAAAAGTAAATATCTTACCAATTTACTGGTTTTTGCAACTATGTGCATTTTAAAAACAGAAAGCAAAAGAAATAATTCCAGTATTTACAGATCTTTGCCTAACGCTATTAATTAAACGTTAATACATTGGACTACTTTCGCGCTGTTGTTACCAACTTCACTGGACTCACTCCAGTCTGTGCGCTTGTTGAAGTATATGCAGACATTTTTCGGAGCTAGATTTCAAAGTGCTCAGTTAATTTATACTAGGCGGGGATGTGATTGGGCTATTTGTCGTTACTTGACTCCGATTGGTTCAAGGCCGCCCTGAGCATGTCAAACCAGCTGCAGTCGATTGACAGGGGCAATACAGGCGCACTTATGTTTCAAGTCTATCCTGTCTTCAAATGATAACGCGAATTTTGCAGGTCTCTGCCCATACCATGTGATATAGGCCGTTCACAGAAAAGTGAGCACTTTTTGAAGCTGTTTCATCGGACATAATAACCAATAAATACATTTCATTGTGCCTTCGCACTTTTGGTTTTGGGTGTGGTGAATGTATACACTGTGTTTATTACTCACATGGCAGGGTTTAGATTAACGAGTGGTGACAGGATATAAATTGGTTAAAAGAAAAAAGTAACAAGGGCTTCAAAAGTGCTCACCTTACCGTGAACGGCATATATGGTCTTGTGTCACCGGCTTAACATAAGACAAGTTCATTCACAATTGCTCTTATGTAGCCTGCATGATCTATAGAAACGTTCCGGACGATGCCGGTGGTCGGCGAGTTTTCTCGGGGTTCTCTCGTTTACCCTAGCCCTTTCATTCCGGCGCTGCTCCATACTCATCTCGCTTCACCCTCATCGGCTCTCAAGACCTCGGCGTTAACCAAGAGCCGCCCAAATCTCTTCACTCAATCACGTCTCTTACGTAAAGGAAATTACTGTGAACCGAGCCTAGCTGTGAAGATGAAGAGTGCTGGGCAATAAAGCTCAAAGGAACGTGTATAAATGTTATGTTGTTGGGGGAGAGAGCTATCGGAGGGCTGCAGCAGCACCCCTAGCGCCGCCCTTTCATCCCCTTTGTGAAGACTGGTGGCGACGTCCCTCTTCAGGAAGGTCCCAAGGTCGACACCACCAACCCCCCGGCAGCTTGAACTCCGACCAGGGTTGAAGGCCGCATGCGGGTCGTTGACAGGGGGGCATTCCTCTCGGACTACAGCCGCCGCTGCCAGATTCCAGCATTATACACGCCCGGTGCCCCTTTCCACGTCCCTTCAGGCTCCATCGACACACCCCTGTACCGGCGACAACCCCAAGTCCACTCCGACCACCAAACACTTTCCTCTCCGCACCTTCACGGCAACTGCCATGACAGGAGAACTCTCTTTATGGCCTTCCTTATTACATCTACAAATATCACTACGCCAGTGTCGGTATTCAGCTGTTTACACGTGATGCCGTGACACGTATAGGTATGCCGTAACGACATTGAAATTACACCTGTTATGAATTGTTCGTAACTTGGGTGTTATAGCACGTAACAAACATTTGTGTAGGCTGTTCACGGTAAAGTGAGCACTTTTTAGGTCCTTCTAAATTTTTCCTCTCATCCTATGTCTACCTTCTTGCTGCTTTTTAATATAAACATTGCTTTGTGACGAATAAACACAGTGTATACATTTCACCACCCTCGAAATTTAATGCCTGATGCTGTAATAATATATATTTATTAGTGGTTAAAGCCTCTTGGTAGGGCCTTAAAATGTGCTCACTTAACCGTGAACAGCCTATAAAAGGGTTCATTACCCGATACATTCCGTACGGCATCTCAAAACGTTTCTCCCAAAAAACTACATGTATGCTTGGGAAAGCAAACTTATATAACGCCAATTTCTAAATGTTGCTATATACGCTCTAGACCCGAATCAGTGATATCAATCAGTGAAATAACATTCAGAGAAAGTCAGTTGACAGGCTACTGGCGACTGGCGAATCAAGTACGTGAACTGGGAACAAATGACGTAATGGCGTATGGTAGTGTAATTCTCGACATTCAGTCGGAAACACAAACGAATCAGTGAAATTCAGCCACCATATTAATTATATACATGGCACAGATTATCAAACGCTCAATTTTCACTGTTTTCACTGATTTGGATCAAATCTCACAGTTTCAAGTTTAGAGCGCACGGAGTGTATCTAAACTATTGTAACAAACCTGGGGAGGTGATTTCTGGGATAGAAACAAATCAAAAATGTTCCTATGAACATATGTATTTCCTACAAGGCGTTGTTATTGAGTTAAAATACGTACATTGACCACATGACTGCAGGTGATGCTCAGTGTCCGCCATGGGCAGTAATGCATGCGTGGCAACGCCTCATCGTGGACTAGCGAAGCCGCTCCAAGACACCTGGGTCATGCCGAACGAGATTAGTCCAACGTAACAACACAGCAAGTGGTGGTAAAGGCTGTTCACGATAAAGTGAGCACTTTTGAAATCAACCCAAGAGAAGAGTCACTGCCCCTGCATGAATAAATTTTAACAGGCTCACTGAATTACATGCGCCCAGTAAAGTTAGTAATGATGGGTGGAAAATAGCTCCATATCTTAACGTCGAATATAAATTCTTAGGTAATCACTTGTGATAACTTAAATTAATTCTTTCGCTTTATGTGTTTTTATACATCGAAGTGTAAAAAAGAGCAGATTTGTTAAATATTTACTTTTACATAATTTTCACTGTTTCACTTGACAGCATGAATTAAGTGTTGAGGCCCATAGCAATGCTATTTTTACCTAGGGCGGAATAATACACAACGTGCATACAAGTACATAATAAGCAGAGCTGTCAAAAGTGCTCATTTTACTGTGAACAGCCTATACAGAGGAGTTAATAACGCAAAGGTATACTGTAATTAAGCCGAGATGTGTGCAGTTGGCAACGCTGGGACGGCTGGAGCGCGCGCTGAAATGCAGCAGGTGGCAGGCGTGACCTCGGGCGACCCCGGGGACGCAAGTATATCAGCTTGACGTCGGCTAGCGAGACGTCCCTGGCCTGCACCTTTGTCGTAGTCGTGCGGGCCTTCAGCGCTAGGGGCGACCCGAGACATGCGCATCGCCTCTCTCATCGCCTCTACGCGCAAAGCACTGAACTGGCGTGCAGTCCTGCCGTCGATAACGCGTCTCTACGAGACTTTTAGAGGGGACCCTGCCATTTCAAGACGCGATAGTAAAAACAAAGGTTCGATGCACGTTCCTATCTCTTTCTTAACTTTTTGTACCGGAATGTTCATACCTAAAACACCCGTTCGAACCATCTTCATTATCACAAGAACATGCTTTAGAGAGAAATGGAAGAACTGGAAAACGTATACAGACGGGTAACGTTTCTTAAATGCTATTCGTAACCAGAACTCACTCAAGACACGTTTAACTTTTTTTTTAATGAAACGTTTTCTGCTGGAGCTCCGCACACTGTTCGGCGGCCTACCCAGGCACGACAACCTTAAGGGGGATCAAACCCCGTCATCTAGAATTTACAGAATTTTCGCAAAAACCTGCGTAATAGATTTTTTTAAATTAATTTTACGAAACGTCGTGACACAGGACATTCCTTTGGAATTTCTTTGAAGTTGGTATTTCTTAACTACTGTGGTCAGTTTGACTGCTGTAGTCGCCACAAGGAATTATCACTTGCTTGATCCCAGCTGTTGCTAATTATCACTTGCTTGATCCCAGCTGTTGCTAATTATCACTTGCTTGATCCCAGCTGTTGCTAATTATCACTTGCTTGATCCCAGCTGTTGCTAATTATCACTTGCTTGATCCCAGATGTTGCTAATTATCACTTGCTTGATCCCAGCTGTTGCTAATTATCACTTGCTTGATCCCAGCTGTTGCTAATTATCACTTGCTTGATCCCAGCTGTTGCTAATTATCACTTGCTTGATCCCAGCTGTTGCTAATTATCACTTGCTTGATCCCAGCTGTTGCTAATTATCACTTGCTTGATCCCAGCTGTTGCTAGTTAAACATTAATTAAAGTAGTGAAAACTTAACAAGTTGATAAAGCTTGAGAAGCTATTATTTATTCTGCGTCGTGTGAATAATTTCGTTAAGCTAACTTAAATATTGATAAATCAGATATGGCGTATCCTCCTTAAGAGTTAGTAGTCCGAGCATATTTTGTATGCATTCATTATTTGCAAATAAATGTCCTGGGGATTACTTCAAAGAATCTTTCAAATGTAAAATATAAAATCAAATATCAAATGTAAAATACAACTAATCTTTTCAACATAGTAATTCTCACCACCTCCAGAGATGAAGTTGTGTCTTACAGATAAAAACTTTTAATGATATCATGATTATGAATATTTTGATGAAACTAATAATTCGTTGCTACAAGATTTTTTTTAAGGTAAATGTGTAATATCTGAAGATAAGGAATATTGGATTTCATTGTATGTGTGAAGATTTATGAATAATTGATTGAGTGTGCTAAAGAGTAAGATTTAAAAACTATATATATGTTGAAGTTGAATATATGATTTAACTAAAAGGTAACAAAAGACGCCCAGCGTGATAACTGTCCATTTTTGAATTGTCTGAAATGTAACAGTTTTTTAAAAATTGCTAAAAATAAGAAAATTTTTGCATATTTGTAGCAGTCTGTGATATTTTAAAAATAGCTTCCAAGTTTTGCTAGGCATTAAAAACTTTTTTAATACATGATCTTGCATTCACTCTTGTTAAATTTCGTAGATTTTTTTGGTTAATATTCTGTGTAGTATGTCCCAGAAGCACTAGGGCCGTGATCGAATCGGCACTTGTTCACTCAACGGTCACGTGACCAGAATTAGTCGGCTGAAACTATGACGTATTTGGCATTCCAGTATTTAGTTTTTACTATCAAACGAAACCAACTAAATTAATAATTGAACAAATCAGAAACATCTTTGAACAAGTGCCTATCGACAGTATCCGAATTGAACGCTATTAAATACTAAAATACTAATTTACTAAATGGTCGATTCGAACGTGGCCTAAAATTGTGATTTTTACATGCCACGATGCAAAAACTGTGAGATGTAAAAATTTTTCATTCGAGGGAATAATACTCGTTATGTGCACAAGTTGAACAGCATTTCGTATGAATAGGATAAAATATTGAATTTTTCAGTGACAAGCAGCCTTAAGAGTAAATAGCCACGATTTATGTTTGACCTGAAAACGCTTTTAAATTTGCAACGATAGTGGGAGGCAATCCAGGAAATCCGATGATAACAATATCGGGGGATATAGTTTGGCATTGCAGCTCCGAATTTATAGTCTACATTTCAAATGCAATTACACCACTCGATTGCCAAAAGAGTAAAGAATATGTTACGTTGAGTGAGGACTGCGAAGCATTGTATGTGCCCGGAAGGGTGGGGGGGGGGGGGGCTGCAATTTTGAGTTAGTTAAGCGTTTCATAACTTCCGCGTAGTATAAATTTTGTCTGTGAGAAACTACGACGCTAGTTTAAGTTTCAATCGACAGGTATCTTCAAGGTCACTAGATTGTGTGTATAAAAACATTTGTGTGGCGTGGTTATGGTGAAATTGTATGCCTTCAGTGTAAAAAATTTAGAAAATTTAACACGATTTCGGCCTAAACCCGTCAAAAAGCCAAGTCGAAATACAGAAATCGTATACGGTTGGAAAGAGCATCTCAAAAGCAATCCAGTGATACCCATAAAACCCCCATATGAGCGAGTGAAGCGGTGCCGGGAACATAAAATAAACATCAGGGCGTCCGAGCACGTCAACGTAGACGTATTCACGCAAAACAAACGGCCGTGTCCCCAACACAGCCACGCCCCATTTCCCTCCCCCCCCCCCCCATTTTCAAGGTACAGCGATACGGGCGACAATAACAAGCGAGGCGAGCGCCCCGTCACCCCTACGCGCAAGGCGCTGACCCTGTGTGCAGCGCTCCCGCTGTCGCGCTCTCCTGTGCATATGAGATCTGTATGGAACAGTGGGATTTTATTACGCGCGATGAAAGCTCGTAGATTTATCTACGACTGTACCTTTTTATTTTTCTTCTATAGGCTGTTCGCGGTAAAGTGAACACTTTTGTGGCTCTAATTATTTTTTCCTTTCAGCCATATTTTTTTATCCTTTAACCACTTTTTGAAATTAATATCGCCATGAAAGTAATAACCGCAGTGTGTATATTCCACCGCACGCACTCGAAAATTAACGTCTAAGGCTAAAATATAATATATTTATGGACTATTATTCCAAATGAGAAGACTTTAAAAAGTGCTCGATTTACTGTGAACAGGCTATAGCTGTAAATGAAACTGCGTATGCAAGCTCTAAAAAGCGATTTTTTAAAACAATTTTCACGATTTTTCTTCTCCTTGAATTAACTTATAATTATACAAACAAAACTTTACGGGGTTACATTTCAAACAGATTAGTCTGAAAAGCTGTCCACTCAAATAATAAAAATTTTCTTTTTTATAAAGTAGCTGTAAAGTGCCACAAAACCGCAGAACTAGTTCTAAATTATTTAGCTGACTAGCGATGGAGGTGTAGCGTAACTGCAACAGAGGCTACAGTACAAAGCTGCTGCGTAAACCTGGAGGAGGCCAACATAAAGGCGACTTGTAAAGTCGCGCGCACAAAAGCATTTGCTGTCGACACCCCATCGACTCCTGGGTGTACAGTCGGGCCGCTATTCTTATAGCCTCGCACACAATGATGCCGTCATTGGTGCCACTGCCGAGCGCTACTGGTACAGTTCGCTCCACAATCGCACGTACCAACTGCTCAAGAGCCAATCCTTTGTTATTGTATTTTGAAAATATTTGTATGGTTTTGTGGCAGGATATCGAAGATAACTTGATAAAAACAACTCATTTGTAAAATTATTTTCACATTTCTTTGTTTAAATAATAGAGTTTTTTACTTGCAATCTTAATGCGTGCACGTGCAAATTAAAAAATAATATATTTTAACATAAGTTTAGTTTCAGCTAATCTGTTTACTGCAAACACAGCAGTGGCTTACTGCTGTTTCTTTAAAGCGAACATCTGGTTCACCTGCAGAGGGTTTAATTTATAGATATTTTGACTTTTAATTTTATTTCAAAAGCTAACGTCGGAAGAAATATTTTTTATGGCACTCTAATAGCATGAACAAATATTCTGAGCTGTAGTATAATGTATTGATTTTGTTAAATTTGAGAGTTGTACGAAAAAAAAAAAAAAAAGGTAGAAATTTTTAATACCTATAAAATTTAATTAGTTTTTAAAAAAACATGTTCCTCCATTGTCATACATTCAAGACTATAGTTTCAAAAGACGTAATATTCTAAAAATGTATAAAATAACGTTAGCCTCTTGAATGCCCTTTGAGGTGTTTATACAATTGAATATGGACTGAACATAAAACGATCAACAAAACAGAAATAAAACTGGCGTGGCTACAATTTACCTCAAGTTACAAAATTAAATGATGCTATGTTGCGTCTAGGGAATTTTTTCAAATAATGTTTGTCGTATATAAAAATGCATAATCGTTTCATGCCGCCTGCCATTAATTCTGCAAAAAAAAAAAAAAAAAAGAACTAATCTCACATGATTAATTTTATTTTTTCAGTATTAGACGGTTACTTTTAATTAATTTCGGCATTGTATGCTCCTTTCTTTTTAAACGCACATAATATAGGCTATTCACGATAAAGTGGGTACATTTGAAAGCCATCTCATTTGGAAAAATAATCAAAAAAAATATATTTTATTTCAGCCTTAGACATTAACTTCCGATTGCGATGGAATATACACTTTGTGTTTATTATTTGCTTGACAATATTTATTTAACAAAGGTGATCAAAGGGTAGAAAATGGCTGAAAGGAAAACTAACTAGGGCCTCAAAAGTGCTCACTTTACCGTGAACAGCCTATAGAAATGAAGAACGATGGAAAATCTCTCGATCGTCGTAGTTTGATGAAGTTATATTCGCTTTGACTAGTCAGTGACGTCTCCAGTTCTGCATTGATGACGTAAATCATTAACGCGTTGCGTAGTAGCAACATTCAAAGTCCATCGCAGCCAGAACCATGATTCAGCATGCATTCTCAGCTTACTGTGACGCACAATGGTAGACTGGCATTTACCGGCCAAGTGGCTAGCTCACACGCTTCGCACCAAGGCGTTTAGGGTTCGCGGTCAGACCAAGTTTTCGCCACGTGGGAAATATGGCGGACGTTGCCGCGGGGTGGAGCGTTTTCTCGGGGCGCTCCCGCGTTCCGAAGCGTTACAGCACGCGGCTACTTCACCTTCGTCCCGTACCGTACTTCAGGGACGAAGGATACTGGCGGGCCCAAACTGGAAGCCGTGGGACGTGTCATGAACACGCAATCCTACTCACACAATTACTTTTGTGCAGACAGGTTCCGACCTCCTTAGGGTGGGTTTCACGCCCTTGTCACTTCTTTGCTATATAAAACTGTTGTGCTGCTTCGGAAGTTTCGAATTATCAAATAAGCATTTTTAAATATTACACACACAAACGCTATTCACGATAAAGTAAGCACTTTATAAATTAACCTTAGAAAAAAGTCACTGCCCCTGCACGCATATAGTTTAATGGGCGCACTGAGTGATATTCGCCCAGTAAAGTTGGTTACGATGGATGGAAAGTAGTTCCATATCTTAAAGTCGAATAAAAAGTGAGAGTTAAAAATGATTTCTTTCGCTTTCTGATTTTTTAATGCATCGAAGTGTAAAAATTAGCATATTTATAAAGTATTAACTTTCTAAATAATTTCACAGTTTCATTTGACTGACGCATGAATAATGTGATGAGGCCCATGGCAATGTTAATTTTATATAAGGCGGAGGAATACACAACGTGTATACAAGTAGATCTTAAGCAGGGCCTTCAAAAATGCTCATTTTACCGCGAACAGCCTATACATGAACTGTATATAGTTGGTCGTGACCATGGAGTATGCACTGAGAACACGTTGGCACCTACAGGTCTTCTTTGCTTGCCATCCACTTAACATAAACTCTGATTTTCATGATTTACCGAAATTTTATTTATATGAGGAGGAAACAACGAAAAAAATCTTCGTGCTCATTTTAGTTGTGTATTTGTTACATTAATTATTCTATTTCCAAGAATAGGCTATTGTATTTTTTTCATTTCGAAATTTTCAAAAGGAAATAGTTTTTGTTACTCCAGCATGACATCGGTACGTACTTGTTTACGCTAGGCTAATGTAAATATGCAGAAATGCATATGTAAAATACTCGTCTATTGGGAACAGTAAGAGACAACTACAGTGATTGTGAAAGAAAGGAAAGAAAACATTAGAAAAATCACGAGTTTGTAAGTAATATATAAAAATGTGTGTCCGTTGAACAGAGACAGTGCGAAGTAGCTATGCCCAAAGCACGAAATGGAATATCGACTGGTAACGGTTAAGCAGGTTCAAGTAACAGGTGAAGCTAGTAATATTGCAGTGATAACAAAGACGGCTATTTAACCTGGGAAATTAGGTTACATTCCTAAATTGTGTCAGCGTGAATGTTGCGCCAGCGGTAGTGTATAGTCAGTTCACAGTTACTTCCAACTTTTCCGAAACCCTGCTGAAGTTCTACTTTCAGGGTATTCCTCCGCCTCACGTGTAAAAAAACACAGCTAAGTCTACGCAGATTAATAATGTTTTGCATGGTAATTATTTCTTGCTATTACCAACAAACTTATTTTTTCTCTGTTTTTATTCATGTTAATTATAAATGGAATATTATTATTTATATATAAAATATAAGTAAAACTTCAAATTTAACAAAAAAATAAAATTACTATTATGTTAACAGACGTGTAAAACGCTTGCGATACATGACATATTTAGAAAACAACTAAGCATGTCGTACCTGGTGTGATTTTTTCAAATGTTTGTTTAAAAAATTGTGAAGATACCGAGGAGACTATGCACGCAAACGTCAGTGCTAAATAAGAACACTGTAGTCTCTGTATAGTGTCACACATATAGTGACCACATTCATATCAAAATTTACCAGTGTACGCGACCATATAGGCTGTTCTCGGTAAAGTGAGCAGTTTTTAAGGCCCTCCCGAAAGGCCCCAACTCCTAATAAATATGTTTCATTTCAGTCTCAGACGTTAACTTTTGAGAGTTATGAAATGTATACATTGTGTTTATTAGTAATATTGCAATATTTACACTAAAAAGTGGCGGGAAGGTAGAAATTAATTGAAAGGAATAATTTAGCAGGGCCTTAAAAAGTGCTCACTTTACGGTGAATAGCCTATAGAAGCTTTCTTGAATGGAAGCAACTGTACCGGGGCTGCGACCAGGAATGTAGCGCATCTCAAGTGCGGGATGGTGACCCGGCAAGCTGTTGGCATCAGCACGAGACAGCGACCTCGGTGGGGGGTAGGGTAGGGGGGACGTATTACAAGAGGATCACAACCCGCTGGCACTTTCTCTTTTACTGTCTCCCATGGACCCGCTAGGGGTCCGGGAATCCCATTCAGCAACTTCCTCCCGGGGCCCCCAGAGCAGGTAGACCACTCCTCTCTCTCTCTCTCTCTCTCTCTCTCTCTCTCCTCTCTCTCTCCTCTCGCTCTCTCTCTAACCTCATCGCTTTCGGAGGAAGTCACAAAAATTATATGGCCGAGCTGCGAGCTTGCAGGACGGCGCCGACGTACCACCCCCCTCCTTCCCTCCTCCACCTCTCTTGGACTCCTGGAGCCGAGTCGAGGACGCGGGGTCCATCTCCAGCAAGGTCAGAAACCGCCTGTTGAGTCTACATCAGCCGTGTGTTTTACTGCGGCTTTACACACCGCGATGCTACTTCCTGTCTACACTGAGAAAAAAGTTTTGTTGACTCGACCAAAGTTTGTTTGGCGCAACCAAATTAACTGTTTGCATTGGGACAATTAATTATTTTCTTGTTGAAACTAATTAATGTTGTTATTCTTATTTGGTTGCTCCAAATAAAGATTTGTTTGGCTCCACGTACATTAAACAGTCTAGACAAAAAAAAATTAAAAAAATTTGAAGTCCAACCAACATTCTAACACAGATGAGCTGAAATCTAGCGCCACGCTTTACCAACCTCAGCTAAAGTTAGAATTGATGAAAACGGAATGCTTTTAAATTTAAATATATCCATTTAAATACTGGACAACGCGTATGAACAAATATGTCAAGTTTTAAAGCTTTACTTATTAGTTCCCTTTTGAACTTGTTTTTTATAGCGATGTTTATACCATAATTAATCATAAATAACTACACAATCAACCATTGTTTCTTTCCGAATTGTCACAAATAATACAAACAAACTCTCGAGCAGTATTTTCAAACGAAGAGAACCAAATGAGTGGTCAAACAAATATATAGAGTTGATTATAACAAATATTTTGTCGATAAACTTATTTCTTTTCACCCAACACAGAGCTTTCGTTAATTCGAGCGTGTATTTGGTTAGATGAATGAAATTAATGTATTGCTTTCCAAGTTTTGTTTATCCATCAAAATACTTCGTTGGGGCAATAAAATATATTTTTGGCCCTATACAAACAAATATTTTGCTGGCTATTCTCTCAGTCTACTGTTTCTAGAAATTATATATAGTCTATTCAAGGTGTCTTAACACTTTTTGAACCAAACGTTTGAAATTAAGCCCATTGTATAATGCGTTTGCTTCCTTCCTGAATATATGTATCACAAGTGTTTTATACTTGTGTTAACAGAGAAGTATCTTATTTCTGGTTGAATTTAACTTACATTTTGTATATAATTATATATATTAAATTAATATGAATAAAACAAGAGAGAAAATAGGTGTTTAGTAATGCCTATTAAGAAATAGTTCTCATGCAATATATTATTAAGGTGAATGCGCACAAATACGGTACGTTGTTCGTTTGGTGTAGTTTTCTAGACTTGGTCAAGATGTGTTTGCACGAGCACCGTAATGTAAGGTTTATATCAGCACCTACTTTAGTACGATTTGAACTTCATCGTTCAGTAATGCAGCAGCCAGAATTTCGCAAATGTATCTTTCATTCTTGTTGTGTTACTAGCATCAAACGTTTGCTTCAGCTATACTTCCACCTTTGGAGAGTTTATGTGTTATGCCTATGACATAGGCAGCACGCACGTTCATGCATAACACATCTTACTGTCCAGAACACTAAACGTCCATTTATCGAAAACCGTGCGGTGTTGCGTAGTAACAAATACATTTTTTTTTCTAAACTGACCATACTACATATATCAGCAGATAAATCCCAATATAATACGGAAGGTCGCATTTTTTTCATGCGAAAATGGGATGCCAACTTTTATTTTCTCATATACGGGGTTGACAACGGCAAATGAATTTATCATTGATTGCACATCTTTGTTTGATAACACAATATACTGAGACTCTGAAATTAAGCTCAGATACTGAATGTTTTAATTACAATATACATAGGTTTTACATCTACTTTTAAGGTCGTGTGCATCCTTAAGGAAACGCCTTAGGCTAAAGGTCATGTGTATAACACATATATCCCTTCCCAATGTTTTCCTGATGAATCACCTGCCGAAATTTGTCGGCGGAGTTCAATACTATACGGTATGTTTGGTGCTGATTCTCAATCTAAAATTTAAGCGCACGCACATTTTGTTCTAAAGTCAGATAACAGGCGTTGAACGTACACTTTCGTATGTTATCGTGTACGCACCATCTGCCGTGTATGTACTGCAAGGATGCGCAGCAGCAGCCCCATGCTGAGTGCGGAGGCAGATGCGCGGTGGAAGAGATGGCGGACGGGATCCTTGTCCACGCACCTGCCTGCCAGATACACCAGCAAACGAGATTACAAAGCCAACCTAATCTAATTCGACCTAACATATCAAATCAAACAATACGTACATAAAATTAGTTATGCCTTGTTCTGGAAAGACAAGTACGGATTTGTGGTGTTCGTTACGGACGGGCGCCTACATAACGGCAGGTACGCCGTTCACGGTAAAGTGAGCACTTTTTAAAGCTGTTTCATCAGACATAATAACCAATAATACATTTCATTGCGGCATCTGACTTTTGGTTTTGGGTATGGTGAATTTATACACTGTGTTCATTGCTCACATGGCAGGGTTTACGCTAACAAGTGGCGGAAGGATATGAATTGGTTGAAAGAAAAAAAGTAACTAGGGATTCATAAGTGCTCACTTTACCGTGAACGGCCTATGCCACCGGAGGTTCGATCAGTTCATCGTCGACTGTCGAGAATGGGTTAAAGCATATCGAAAATTCCGGCGGCAGAGTAATCTCAAGCTGCGTCTCGACAAAGACGAAGGTTGGGCAAGAAACTATGGAACTTGTGATGCCGGCAGAAGAATAATTCGAACATGATGCTACTAAACATGATGCTACTAAACATGATGCTACTATGCTACATGCACGTACTCTTCCGAATCGATAATGGGCGGATTACGAACGGGGAAAATATTATCATCGACTCCACTCTATAGTTCTATGCTCTGCAGGAGCCACCCGTGTTTGATTTTTGTCAAGACAAAATGACAAACGAAGGGGTTTATCACCGAAGCTGTGGCGGCTGAACACAAACTGGGATGAAAATAGGACGTATGTCATATACAAGTTGTGCAAGGAATCGCAGGTTCTTTTATGATAGCCTCGCTTGACAATCTCGTATTACAGGCTGTTCAAGAATAATTGCTCACTTATATTTCTTGTTTTTCAATCGATCTAAGTGTAACAATTGGCACATTAGTTACGTATCTACTTTTGTAACATTTCCACAGTTTTACTTGACCAAGCATGGATAAAGTGACCAGGCCCATGTAAAAGTTTTATTTATTTTATACACGGCGTAACGCTACACGATGTACATAGAAATAGATCTTAAGCAGGGCTTTCACAATTGCTCAGTTTACAGAGGTCAGTATGTAACGCTATAATCAAGTACCATCAAACACGTCTTTTGTAAAGGTTTATGTGTAACGAAGTTCAGAATCTCGACACTATTCTTCACTGCAGCCGTGGCGTAACTTCTTTGTTATCAGCTTGGCTCGTCGTCTTCCACTGCATCGCTCGCGAACATGTATACGATCAGTTTTCACATTCGTAACAGCCTTAGTTATCCGTATGGTACATAAGTAACGTGTCTGCTTTATCTGCACAGCTCGGTGTCGAGTAATAATGACTTGTTTTGAGAATGAGAGCAGACAAAGTGAAGATGTACGGACAGTAAAATTTTAACTGCCACTGCTCTCGACAGGAAGTTGCTCCTGTAAATGTTACAGCAAGAATATACTTGAACAGCTTCCACGCAGACAAAACGTAGCAATAAGATATCTCGCAAAGCGAGGAGACTCCAGCCTTCAGTACAGTACACTCAGCTTCAACGACAACTGAGGCTATATACAAATACGTTATTCTGCAAAATCCTATAATCAGTGCTGTCATTGCTTTTCCCTTGGCTAGGCGGAATGACGTAACAAACAAGGCACAGGCGTTCACGGTAAAATGAGCACTCTTGGAAGCCCTCCTCAAGGTCTACTTCTATGCAGGTTGTGTATTCATCCGCCTTATATAAAATTAACATTACACTTCGATGCATTAAAAAAAAAAACAGAAAGCGAGAGATATAATTTTAAGTTATCACAAATGGTTACCTAACACATTTTATTCGACGTTAACATGTGGAACTACTTTCTATTCACCGTTAACAACTTTACTTTTACTGGGCGAATGTCACTCAGTGCGCCCGTTAAAATATATGCATGCAGGGACAGTGACTTTTCTCGAATGTTCATTTCTAAAGTATTCACTTTTTGTGAACAGCCTTTAATATGTCACGGAAGCTCAGACAGGTAGTATAATCCATTCACGGATATTTCCAACTTTTCTGAAACCCTGCTGAATGTCTACTTCCAAGATATTCATCCACCTCGTGCAAACAAAGCATAACCAAGTCTAAAAAATTACACCAACATGACAACGCACCGAATTCGTGAGCACTCAACGTAATAATACTTTACATGAGAAATGTTGCTTAGTAAACATTACCAACACACCTATTTTCTCACTCGTTGTTTTAATAAACTTTAAATATAAATGAAATATTGTAATTTATAAATAAAAACTCAAGTAAAAATTCAGTTTGACCAAAAATAAGGTACTTTAACATTAAAACAATTATAAAACGCTTGTAATACATAATACTGTTACGTGCTGCAGCTGGTGCCGACTAAGCTGCCCCGCGCCGTAATCGGAGACCCATTTCGCTCCCCTCCCTCTTCCAGAAACAATGCAATCGCGGACTCCTGACTTCCCCTTCTGGGAATCCCGTGAATACCGACAGTGGTGAGACTTGCTGGCGTCAAAGACCTTCTCTCGCCTGCTAGAGTTTCCGATACGTTTAGCGACGACGCAAGAATGTTCTGGTGAGATTGGCTGACGCCTCAGCCCTCCGCAACGCATCACGCGAGTTGGGGAAGATTCTAGGTGGCTGCCTAAGACGCTCTATATACTGCCGCAACCCAGCGGCCGGCAGTCTTTGACGGAAGCCATCTGGCCGAGTGTGCGCGAGTGAAGTGAGGCATGGACGTCGACTGGAGATTGCAGGACGACGGCGAGTGAGGTGTTCGTGGCTTGAATGGACGAGAGGATGTGAAACCGACTGGTGAAGCCTACTGTGCGGGAGGACGCTTGGAGGACTCTAGAACATTGCGATTGGCGGGACATGGACTGAACTGAGGTGGGACTGAATGAATGAATTTTGCTGCAGTTGTAAATAAAATAAGGAAATTATAATTAATTCTTTTATTTGATTGAGACCTCCATCCCTTAACGAACTTGGTATAGCCACTTAATTTCTAGAGAGAGAAATTGTAATAATACACTGTAAAAAAAAATTGTAATTTTTACTGAGAAATTTTGTGTAGTTTTACAAATGTTTGTAAGAGTACAAAGTTTGTTCTTGTAAAGCTACTCGTTTGTAAAACTACAAGGGCCGTGTTTGTAATATACTTCAAGAAGTGTCCTTACTATACTGACCCGCTTCTACGAACTTCAGCAAACTGGCGAACGCTCAACAACGTGAAACCGTATATAGCTGTTTGTGCAAAAACTATGGGTGATGTAAAGTGTAGCTGCGTGCAAAAAGAGGGGATTTTTTTATTTCCATGGATGCGCTAGCATTTTGTGATCGTAACCAGTGGGGTGAGAGTTACCAACCCCCTGGCGGAGAAGGTAATGCGCCATTGGGTACTTATGCCTTCTCCTGCGTCCCTACCAGACACGTGTTTGTCGATCAGTATTAGGGATGGGCCAAACAGTTCCTTTCAAGTAACGAGTTCCATCGTTCCAGTTCCAAGTAAGTAACACCTTCCAGTAATATGTTATTTTTGTAACAGGTTACCTTGAGACATCTCTCGCCTGTCCCGACCATAGACTAAAGGTGAGGTTGACCGATCTCGCTGGCTGCGCACAACCAATCTTCGTGTCCCAACATTGAACTGCTTTTCTGCCAACACAAGCACTTTTATATGAATAAAATACTTTTTATCAATTTGAATTTAATCCAACTTTATTACGAATTGGTTAGACGAAGTATATATAAATTTCAAAGCATTTGTTTACAAATCAGTTTTCTAACCTCAAATCCAACTCATGGCGTTTTCGCTAGACGTGTTGGTAGAAAAGCAGTTCATTGTTGGGACATGGGAATTAGTTGTGCGTAGCCAGCGAGATCGGTCTACCTCACCTTTAGTCTATGATTGTATAGGCTGTTCACGGTAAAGTGAGCACTTTTTAAGGCCTCGCTCAACAGGCATTAACCACTAATAAATATATCTTATTGCAGCCCCAGACCTTAAATTTTGAGGGTGGTGAAATGTAGACACAGAGTTTATTGGTCACATTGCAATGTTTATATTAAAAAGCATTAGGAAGATGGAAATTGGATGAAAGGAAAAATTTGTAAGAGCCTTAAAAAGTGCTCAATTTACCGTGAACAGCCTATATCAGTATATGCGTAGTGTGGCCTCGCAACTCCACGAAGCGCTCTCCCTGGCTCCCGAGGGCGGATCTCTGCGCCGCGGCGGAGACACAAAGATAGCAGGGACGCCCCGGGCTGCATCTCGCGGGAGGATACTACACTTTATGACAAGGGGGGAAGGAGGAGGCAGTCGCTGGCGCCAGCGGCACCCGCGGGCACGCGAACACCGCCAATTACCCGCTCCGCTTTCCACGGACTGACTCTACCTGGACCCGCAGCATCCGGACCCTTTCTTCCTCTACCCGAGAACCGAATGCGTGAGGACCTTCCCGACGCCATGGCCAGCACGGGAGCGCGTCTTTTCAACTCGCAGTCGACTTGGGAGGCGTTAGCGCTACTAACAACATACATCTGGGGAGCACACGCTCTTTCCACAGATCCCCGTAATTCTATTTACACTTAGTAATATTGCATTATAAATTAATATTTAATATTATTTTCTATTACACACCAAAATAACTTTATACGATGAGAATAAAAATCAAAACCATTTGTAGTCTTGTCAACTAGCTTGCGAAAATTCCCCCTTTTTATTTGTTCATGTGAAATATGTGGAAACAAAAGTTATCATTTTGTATGGAACTATTATTAAAAAATATAAGTTTCCGAAATCACCTTTAACTGCACAGTGTCACATTTCACTGCAGGTGCTCTCCAGAATCTCTGCGATATCCGTGAACAATAGATAATATATTTATAGATAGAATGTACGACATGAAAAAGTCTGTGTATGATATTTTTTCTCATACTTGTGATGATTCCTAAAGGCTTTTCACGATAAAGTGAGCACTTTTAAAAGCCCTAGAAAAATGTAACTTCTCCTACCTGCATATATTTAACGGGCGCACTGAGCGACACGCGCCCAGTAAAGTTGGTAACTATGGACGGAAAGTAGTTCCATATCTTAACGTAGAATAAAAAAAACGTGTGGTAACTATGTGTGATAAGTTGAACCTACTTCTTTCACTTTCTGTTATCTAATGCATTGGAGTGTAAAAATACCGGATTTGTAAAATATTTACTTTCTTAATAATTTCACAGTTTCATTTGACCTTCGCATGAATGAAGTGATGAGGCCCATGGCAATGTTAATTTGACATAAGGGTGAAGAATACACAACGTGTATACAAGTAGATCTTTAGCAGGGCTTCTATTTTATCGTGATTAGCCTTTAACGACGGATGGAAAGTAGTGCCATGTCGTAGCACTGACGTGAAAGTATTAGGCAACATTTATGAATATCAAAATAATTTTTTTCGCTTTCTGTATTTTTAATTCATATATTTGTAAGCATAAGCCAATTTGAAAACATACGTAATTTTTTTTTTATAGTTTCACAGTTTCACTTGACCGACTCTTGAACAGGATATTCAGGCCTAAGGAAATGTTAATTTATGTTATACATGGTGGAAGGATACACGATGAGCAAGCATATAGATGTTAAGCAGGGCTTCCAAAATTGGTCACTTTACGGTGAACAGACTAAATTCTCTCTTCTTTCATTTTAAAGTACTTTATGAATTTAGTATTATTTCATGGAAGACTTTCGCAGTGCTGAACTTATTGAAGTAGTTATATTTCCCGATTAGTTAGCAAGAATTTCGCGCTGTGATCTCATTTCTAGTACCCTCCAAAATAAGGTGACTCACAGCAAGGCTGTTAGGGTCTATTTGTGATTTCCTCGCGCTTTTTGAATGAAACCTTTGAAAAATCACGTCATGCGTCACGTGTTTCGCTGTCTTCTAAATATGCCACTTTTTATAACCGTTTCAAACTTCTGTTAACATAAAATTACCTAATTTTTTTTAGTTAATTTGAACTTTTACTTATATTTATCTATAAATTTTACAATTTCATTTATAATATATGTTTTTAAATAAACAAGGGGCAATTTTTAAAGCCTAGTAAGCAATAGTTTTTATGCAGAATAATGTTACATTAAGTTCGCATGAATTCGGTGCATTGTCCCTTAGGTGTAATTTTCTATAGACTCGGTTAAGTTTTGTTTGCGTGAGGCGGAGGAATATCCAGAAATTAGAACTTTGGCAGGGCTTCAGAAAAGTTGGAAGCGACCGTACATGAACTATATCCACCCGTCGTCGAGGTTTACAGACAGGTGGCACGCAGTGGCTTGTTGCAGCGGAGTTTCTGCAATAGGAAGCGGCGCGGTTTCGACCCGCAGGTGGCTTGCGAACAGCTAACGCCGGAGTCGCATAGCTCCGACAAGCACGACACGACAACCCCGACGCGACACTTAAAATCAAACAGCCAATGAAATACAAGATAGAACTGACGTAAGCCCGACGAATTCTGTCGTCCGACCAGCAATTTTCAATTATGAATCATTTATATTTTCGTCGTGTCATGCGGCACGACAAACAGTGTAAAATCTTGCAAAATGAAATTGTGTTGCAAGCTTTCTCTACAATGGCAAATAGGTAGCTTTAAAGAAAACAATTTTTGAAAATGACTGTAAATAATTCTTTAAAAGAATAATTTTACCTTTTTATGCATTAGCGATAACACTTTGTCACCGTCATGTATTCCAAATTTCCCATCTGCTCCCCGCCTTTGAAACTAGCGTAGTTAATCAGCGCCTTCTAAACGGTTCCGAAAAATTCTACTCTTCGTGTCGCATCAGTAAACTGCCGGCTTGTAAATTCGAGCAGTCACATTGAAAATTTCAATGTTGTGTCGTGGTTGCTTTTTTTTTTTTTTTTTTTTTTTTTTTGTCGTGTCGTGCTGTGTTTTGTCGGGGCTAAGCGACTCCCGCATAACTCGCCGCTGTAGGTGGGACGAGCGGTACAGGCGCGGCATCACAGCCTTTCAATGGAATTCAGTGAAACTGACCGAGTACAACGTAACAACTCGAATTTTACGCTTGGATTTCCGGCGAAGCTCGGTTGTTCAAGCTTAAACCCAGGACTTTTTTTTTCTCTGTTGAGTCACGCAAGTTCGGCGTAAGAGCGGGTTTACGACTGATTTAACAGACTCAGTGTGCCGTGTGCTTAGAATAATAATCAATGTGTTCAAGGGTATTGGTTTATATGACTGCCGTGTACAGGTCGTGTACGGGTGGCTGCAAGTTTGGTATATAGTCTGTTCGCGATTTCGTCACACTTTCTGGATTGAACCTTCGAAAAATTACTCCTTGTATAACGTGACTGGTTGTTTCCTAAGTATGGTATGTATCACAACCATTTTATACTTGTGTTAACATAAAAGTACATTATTTTTGGTTAAATTGAACTTCAAGTTAAATTTTATCTATGAATTGAACTTCATTTATAACTAATATGAATAAAAACAGAGAGAAAATAAGTGTTTTGGTAATGTATATTGAGAAATAGTTCTTATGCAAAATATTATAATAGGGAGTGCGCACGAATACTGTGCGTCGACCATTTGGGGTAATTTTTTTAGACACCGTTAAGCTTCGTTTGCACCAGGCGGAGGAATATCCTGGAAGTAGAACTTTAGTAGGGTTTCAGAAGAGTTGGAAGTGACCGTGAATGGACTATAGCTGTTTTTACGATAGCGTGAACATACCTTAATTCGACGGCCAGCCTAAATACGCCATCACTCATGAGCTGTAATCAGGACAGCCAGTTGCCGCAGTCGGGACTCGCATTGCTCAAACCCCGGCAAGCAGGAATCCCCTCTACTAGCCAGGTAATCAGGCCAGGTTGCGTTATGTGACACCGATATGAGGACAATGTAGAGTGGCGGCAGACACGTCTTTCTCCATGAGACGCCGGCCGAGATATACGTCACAAGAAGCCTGCTTTGCCGACCGCCCTTCTACTTCGCATCAACCTCCGGATACTTCTCAAGGTGGGACAATCACAATATACTAACGTGGCACTCAGTAAGGTAGTGGATGTAGTTAACTTAACTGTGCTCCCCCGAACTTATAGTATTTTTAATAATCACTAGACATTTAATTATATAACCATATAAAGCCTGTTCAAGATAAAGTGAGGACTCTCGAAATTATCCTTAGAAAAAAGTCACTTACGCTGCATGCATATATTTTAGTGGGCACACAGAGAGACATTCGCCCAGAAAAGTTGGTAACGTTGGATGGAAAGTTGTTTCATATCATAACGTCGAATAAAAGGTGTTAGGTAACCATTTGTGATAACTTTAATTAATTGTTTTTACTTTCTTTTTTTATTTATGGGAGCGTAAAAATGAATAGATTTCTAAAGTATTTACGTTCTTAATAATTTCACCGACGCATGAATAAAGTGGCGAGGACCATGGCAATGTGAATTTTACATAAGGCGGAGTAATACACAACGTTTATACAAGTAGATGTAAAGCGGGGCTTTCAAAAAGTGTTCATTTTATGGTGAATATCCTGTAGTAACTTATAACTTCTTATATTTATATACCCCATGTGCTCTACCATCATAAGATTCCCCCAACATTAAAAAACAAGTACGGTTCGACCAAAATATAAACGAAGTTAAACACTGTGCTTGTCTTTGTTGGCGTGGACAGCAGCAGGTAGCCCAGGGTATATAGTGCAGATGAGGCGGCGAGATCTAGGCAGACACGTGTTGAGGCAAATGTCGGCGTGTTCCCCGCGCCGGCGCGTTCCCCGCGCCAACGCGGCGTCTTTGTCCGGGGAAGAGCGATCCGAGTGTGCCGGCTGCAGTCTCCTGGCAGATGCTGCCCGCCTGTCTCCCCCCCCCCCCCACATACATCCAGCAGACCTCACGGGGCTGCTGCTGGTACGTAATCGCTCTCCTCCAACTCCGAGAAGCGGCAGCCACCACCTGTTCCCCGCCCGCTCTAACTCTTCACCGCTGCTGCAAGACAATGCCTGTCAATTAACCCCGCCTGGGCACGCGCTGCCAGCTATGCTAGCTCCACCTGGAGTCCCCTCTTATGCCCCTGTCACTAGGTTGGACAGTTATGACGCCATCGAAACGTCACAAACGCCGCCATATTTGTCTGAGGAAGTTGAATGGCTTCAGTTTCCATCAAACATTTGGAAATTGCACCGGTTCTAAAATTTAATTGCTATTTGACGCTCTCAGCCAATCAGAATCGTGCACGACGAAAATTGACTTCGAGAAACTTAAAATAGCGAATAACTGCTGGAAACGAAGTAAGTTATGAAGATAATTAATTTTTGTAAAAGCTGTCTGAGAATTATTTTTATTTTAAGTTAATATTGCATTTATTATTACGACCTCAAAGGCATTAAATTTCACTGTGCAGGAAACATCGCTTGCGAATAAAGTTCAGTTTATTAAATAAACAAAAATAAATTACAATATTAGTTACTTTTCTTCCTGTAATTGACCGCATGGAAATACAAAAGCAATGTCTCACAATGAAAATAATTTTAAAGTAATATTTCAAATTAGATTCAGTGTGACAGATTTGCAAACACATTCAAAATTATTTGATAAATTTTGTTCGATGGTCGAAATTTGTTTTCAAATTTTATTGTCAAATATAGTTGAAGGCAAAATATTGACAGTGTGACAGGAGCTTTACGACAGCTGTCCAGCTCAACAGTGTTTCTTCTCCGAGTGCTCCTTGTTTCGCCTGCCTCCTAGGCAGGGTTCGATCCCCGGCCGGCGGGTTTTCTCGGGGATCTCCCGTTTCCCCCCGGCCTTGCGTTTCGGCGCTGCTCCATTCTCACGTCATTTCACCCTCGTCGGCCCTCAAGACCTCATTGTTAAAAGTCCCCGAGAAAACCCGCAGACCAACGGCATCGTCCGGCACGATTTCCACATGCAGGCTAACTGCTCAGCCACCGTTGCCCTTGCTCTGCTTGAGATAAGACTTGTATGTTCTTCGTGTATTCTCTTCCGTTAGGTGGAACTCGTCACTTAATTCATGCGTCGGTCAAGTGAAACTGTGCAATTATTAGAAAAGTAAATTCTTCAAATTACATATTTGCTCATTTTTATAACCGTATGCATTATATTAAAAAAAAAGCAGAACACTAAATAAATAATTTCAGTATTCGCAAATGTTTACCTAGCACTTCGACGTTAAGACACGGAACTACTTTACCACCCCCGTTGCCAACTTTACTGGACACCCTGTCAGTAAGTTTGCCCTTTTAAATAAATGCAGGATGGGGAAGTAACATTTTTCTTAGGCTGGTTTCAAAACTGCTCGAATAAGCGTGAAGAGCCTATACGTGGCGTAACAACATTATCTTCAAAAACACAAACGAGTGTACTGTTAACCATGGTTTTTACGTTCTGAACATAGCGATTTAACACAAATTAACATGTCGTAACCTAACTACTACGCGTCCATTTGGAACTGGCCCAGTATTAGAAGGAGTTTGAGAGGGGGGTAGGGAGCTGCGGGGCAGCTGAGCCCGTTATCCCGTCAGCAGACGCGGCGATTACGAAGAGCGAGCGCGCTGGTGGAGAAAGAGAGAGAGAGAGAGAGAGAGACCTTTCAGACGGCCGTTACGAGGAGGATAGTTGATGTTGGCTGCAGTGGCTAATGGCAGCGTACCCTCATCTCGACGACAAAACATCCCGGCCGTAATGAGATACAGCGGAGGAGGGTGAGGCGACAGCCCATATC
This sequence comes from Dryococelus australis, assembly GCA_029891345.1. Taxonomy (NCBI): domain Eukaryota; kingdom Metazoa; phylum Arthropoda; class Insecta; order Phasmatodea; family Phasmatidae; genus Dryococelus; species Dryococelus australis. The sequence goes on along the minus strand of CM057004.1, from coordinate 97,920,011 downwards.
TCCCCCCCCCCCCCTTTCCCGAGTCATGTAGCCTGTTAAAACACTCCGGCTTGCCCGCATATCGATAATGCGACGAGAAGTAACGGGCGGGAGACTTGAAAACTGTCTGCGCACGCGCTCACCTTGACTCCTTACTCTCCGCCGGTTGGGGCCGCTGTGGGTACCGCGATCAGACTACTCGCGGCGGGCGGAGCGGGTTCGATTCCCGGCGAATTTCGCTCCTGGATTTTCGCACGCGGGAATCGTGTCGGACGACGCCGCTGGTCGGTGGGTTTCCTCGGGGATCTCCCGTTTTCTCCGTATTTTCATTCCGGCGCTGCTACATACACATCTCGCTTCACCCTTATTGTCTCCTCCTGGTGCTATTCGATAAAGGCGCCTCTGGGCAACCACGTTTCGCCGTGGAAACATTTGTTATAGTCTGTTTGTGGTTTCTTCACACTTTTTGAATCAAAACTTTGAAAAATCACCCCACGTTTGACATGTTTGTTTATTTCGTAAATATTCCATCTACAGACTGTTCACAGAAAAATTAGCACTTTTCAAAAACCTGCTTAAGATCTACTTGTATGCACGTCGTGTATTCCTAAGCCGTATCTAAAATGAACATTGCCATGGGCCTCATCACTTTATACATTCGTTGGTCAAAATAAGCTGTGACATTATTAAGAAAGTAAATACTTAAAAATCAGCTAATTTTTACACTTCGATGCATTAAAAATCATAAAGCGAAAGAAATAATTTCAAATTATGACAAATGGTTACCTAACACTTTTTATTCGACGTTAGGGTACGGAACTACTTTCCACAAATCGTCACCAACTTTACTGGTCTAATGTAACTCAGTGCGCACATTAAAATATATGCATTTAGGGTCAGTGTCTAAGGTTCATTACTAAAGTGAACAGCTTTTATCACAAGCGTTTTATATTTCTGTTAACACGAAAGTATTGTTATGTGTGGCGGGTCTGCGCGGCTGTCTTTGGCCCGCCCGACGTGTGCGAGCGAGAATGACGGAGAGTCGTTATGAGATGACAGCGGGCGGCAGTCGATCGAGCGGTGTAGGGTATCAGTTTCAAAGAGAGGCCGACAAAATAATATTCTGCAGCACGACTCTGCGTGACCCTGGTTGTAGTGAATTCCTCGCTTATTGACCAATGCTCTGGGTTACCGACCTCGTTTCTCAGCGCAACTCGGGGTGTGTCGAACCTTCGAGATGGTCAGGGCTAGACTATAAATTCCACAGCATGCCTCTGGACCGGCAGTTTTTGAGTTGGAGCTGTGGGGAAAGGAAGGTAGCGTCTGCGAGTGTCAACGTTTTGAAGGGCGTGGCTGGAGCCTGGACTATTGGCTCAAGTGCGTGAGTGGAAGACATTATAACTGTTGGAAACAGACTGAACACATGCTAATTGTGGGCATGAGTTAGTTGACGGAAGGAGTGGGCATGAGGAAGGACGTTAGTTAAAGTTGAAATAAACATTAAATAGTGCGTCCACTGTTAAATAGAAAGAACAAAAGTGGAGACAGCTAATGGATGTTGTACATAGTAGCAGAGTGAATAAATTATAAATTTAATTTAATTTCTTTAATTTTTTTTATTATTAAAACCTCCTTCCCTTACAAACTCATATACGCCCCGCAGGCGTCTTCACATTGTAACAGTAACTTATTTTTCGTTAAATTAAAGTTATACCGGTATTTTATTTATAAATTATATTTCGTTTATAAGAAATATGAATACAATACAGTGAGAAAACGTGTGCGTTGGTAGCGCCTGGTAAGAAGTAGTTCTCATGCAAAATAGCATTACAACTGAGTACTTATGAATTAGGTGATTGAGGTATGGAGCAATGCCGGAACGCAAGGGCTGGGGAAACGGGATATCCCCAAGAAAAACCGCCGACCAGCGGCATCGTCTTGCACGATTCCCACATGTGAAAATACGCGAGTGACCCCCAGCTTGGTGGGAAGCGAGCAGGCAAACCGCTCAGCCACCACAGTCCCTAAAAAAAAGTGTAAAGAAACCGGGAGTAGACTGTACCATGGGTAAAGACCTGCGAAATTCGCGTTATTATTTGAGGACAGTTTAAACTGAAAACACTTGTCATTGAACCATGCTTTATGTGATACGGCCCAGGTGTGCCAATAAATGAACACTTCACAATCGTGTGCCCCAATCACATACAGTTCACTCAGAAAGGGAGTGAACTAACATCTGGGCCGCAGCAAATCAAGGAACGACGTCGGCTTCAGTAATGTACAGTACTGTCAATTCTATCTTGAAGCTGAAAAATAACGCGAATTTTTGAGGTCCCTAACTATAGGCTAAGAAACATGCACCAGTCGGCGCGGACAAACGAAAGGATTGGTTTTCGCATGCGATATGATTTTAGGTGTGCCTCGGCCACCTCTCACAATGCCGCATACAAACGAAAACGCTTTGCACTTTTTGAAAAGAAGAAACACGCCACAAGAGAGCAAATGTTAGTAAATTAATAAGAGTTCATATTTTTGTGTTTTGTTTGAGGTTATAAATCTTAAATAACCCATAATTTTCAGGTTAGGCCTACTAAAAATTCTATTAAAAAAAAAACCTTTGGTTGAAACGTAGCCTTGGCGAAGATGGCCAAAGTGGTTTTTTGTTTGAAAACGATATCGTCAAATGTGGCCGGGACAAGCCTAAATTCATTTATAAGCTATACACGCTAAGGCGAGCACTGTTGAGATCGACCTTTGAAAAATTTCACTGCGCTCAGTCAAGTTGGCAACGCTCTGAGGGAAAATTAGTTCCATGCGTTAACGTTAAATGAAAAGTATTAGGAAAACATTTGTGGATACTGAAATTATTTCATTTCCTTTCTCTCTTTTTAGAAACTGTTTCAAGTGTAATAAATAGCAAACTTGTAAAACATCTACTTTTCTACACTCTAAATTCGAATCAGCGGAAAACCACTGATTCGCAGTGAAATTCAACTACTCGAATCAGTGAAAATGGCTCCACTTAGAATCAGCTGGAAAACCACTGATTGTTTCAGTGAAGAAATTTCACTGGTCGAATTAGTGACGTGAAACAATTCCACTGATTGAATAAGTGACGACCAACTGCAGTGGCGAATTAAATATTGATGTTATTGAATTTATCCTAATAATTACATGGAATAAACATATTGACAATAGTATACTATTTATATTACACAATTTACCGTAATTTAAAAAGTAAAAAACATGGCGGTGGTGGCGAGGATTGAGCTCACACGCCCTTTCACTGCACTTCCAGCCTTTATCGTACCTACACTACCAAGCCAAGTTGAAGAAATGAGAGGGAACTATGTCTTATATACGAGTGCACACTCTTCACCACATTATATACAGCTTAAACCTTCAAACAGAGCGCTGTGAAGATTACATGAAAACGAAATGAAAGACGTAAAAACCAAATGAAAGGCTGAATATTCAGATTATCTCGTAAAATGGTGTTTTGAAAGACGAAATACATTTTATAAAGTGTTGTGTATTGGTCTTATTAGTTTGTTCGTTGATATTTCACTTGATACACATTGTTAAATGGTCATTTTTAAGCGTTGTTTGACGGCACATTTTTACACGCTGTTTAAATGATCCATCAGTCAAAAAACAAACCACTGAAAAACAGCGAAAAAAAATGACTGATGAATGAGTGGAATATGTCACTGAATCAATAAGTGAAGGAAATCTGGCATTTTTTTCACTGAAGTGACTGTTAAAATAGTCAGGTACTGTTGACTGATTGGAATAATTAAATTATGAATGATTCTGGTTTAGAGTGTAATAATTTCACAGTTTTACGTGGCCGGCGCAACACTAAAGTGATAAGGCCCATTACAATTTTCAATTTACATATGAGAATATACTGTTACGCGCTGCTGCCCGGCGCTGTGGCAGTGGACCCACCTCATCCCTCTCCTCCTTCGGGGTTGCCTCCTGACCACCCTTTCTGGGAAACCCGTTAATAATGGACAGCGGGCTGTCGCGCTGCTCGGCGTCTTGCATGCGTCACGGCCCCTCTCCTCTGCTGGAGGTTTCGTGGGTCTGGCGACGACGCAAGAATGTTCTGGTGAGACTGGCTGGCGCCTCAGCCCTCCGCGACGCTTCGCGCGAGTTGGGGAAGATTCTAGGTGGCGGCCTAAGACACTATATCGACTGCCGCAACCCAGCGGTCGGCAGTCTTTGACGGAGGCCGCCTGGCCGAGTGTGCGCGAGCGAATAGAATTGTAGACGACGACTGGAGATTGCGGGACGACGGCGAGTGAGGTGTTCGTGGCTTGAATGGACGAGAGGGCGTGAAACCGACGAGTGGGGCCTGCTGTGCATGAGGGCGCTTGGAGGACTCTAGAACATTGAAACTGGCGGGACATGGACTGAACTGAGGTGGGACTGAATGGAAGTGTAATATGGATTTTTATTGTAAATATTTGAACTACCCATTTGGACACATATTTTACGGAATATCTGAATAGGTTGATACACTGTCTATTGGGACTGATCTTTAATTATTGTATTGATTTCTGTGTGGTAATTATAAATTGTATTAAATTTGAGTAATTAGTTGTGAACAGTTGTTGTAAATAAAACAAGAAAATTGTAATTAATTATTTTATTTGATTAAGACCTCCATGCCTTAACGAACTTGGTATAGCCCACTTAATTTCTAGAGAGAGAAAATGCAACAATACAACATGGTTATAAAAGTAGATAGTAATCTATCTTTGGGAAGTGCTCAGTTTATCCTGAACAGACTATAGCATGTAAAACCCTAGGTCTTGATCTCTAGCAGTAACCTCGGTAGAAGACGAAGCTGTAAACTGAGAGCCATCCCCCTGATCGGTTCTTCAGCAGGGAACGTCTTGTATGTCGACACAGGTAACGGACCATCGCCGACCGTTTTCGACCCTACACGCAGCCATAAAACCATAAAAATATTAATCCTAGGCGCTATTTCTGAAGTCGTGAGTCCGCATAGTATTAAATGTGGCACACTGGGGTGCGCTATCATAAACGCTGTATTTTTTTTTTTACTAAAAAGGAAAGGTGCAATAACAATCGGGCAAACACTGATGTACGAGATCCAACACAAAGACTGTAAATCTTGAAGGGTGCAGAAAAAAAAGTGCAAGCGGATAGGTTTTCAGTGGAGCCGACCTCCGTAGAGTAATTGATTGTTCACTTCATTAAGGTGCGAAGAGTTGTGGGTAATATTCGCAACACGTTGTGGGTGATTTGTAGTGGTCACAAAGCGAAAATCAACGTTGTTTCTGCTATTGAGCAAAGTGCAACTACTACAATGTGGATTGGGTGTTTTCAAATGCTCAGTTGCCGAAATTATGTGCACGGAAAGCCCTACATAGCACAGGATATCCGCCGAACATCCTAATTGTTTCCGCAATATCTGAAAGTCATTAAACTCCTACAGTGAAGCCCTAATGTATTTTATATCCTTTCGATATCCAGTATTCGATATCACTTTATACCACTTACGGGATATCCATTAGATAATTACAAAACCACCAATTGTCATTACTTAAGGTAATTGGCTACATCTAAGGATGTATATAGGATATCCACGATATCTGTATCAAATTTTGGATATTGGGCGGACATTTGGATAGCTTTTGGTAGTCTTTAGAATGCAACTTTGCTGCTCGTGGATGTCCATAATGTCCAAGAGTGACATCCGTCAAATGTTCTTTGGATGTCTCTGCGCTATATGGGGCGTTGTGGGTAATAATTTCGGGCTCTGGTGTAGATCTGACTTACGAGAAATTCTGCTACTCGCGAATTCAAGTCACAGTCTTAAGAGGGCCCACGCTTTCTTATGTCCAGATATGACCTTGAGGTGTTTCAAATTTTTTATTAAGGATTCGCCCGAAGTATGCACTGAGGCTGTGAAGCCTTCATTTGAATTAAAAAGGTGCGGTATGGTCTGTTTGAGGTTTCTTCGCTCTTTTTGAATCAAACATAAAAAAAAAAAAAGTATAACATGTTTGGTTGTTTACTAAACATGCCATGTGTCATAAACCTATAATTCTGTGTTGACATAAAATTGACTTATTTTTGGTTGAATTTAGTTCTACTTATACTTTTATATGAGTTATAATATTTCATTTATAAATAATATGAGTTAAAACAGGAGGAATATAGGAGTTCTGGTAATGCCTAGTAAGAAATAGTTCCTATGCAAAATATTAATACAATGAGTGCGCACGAATTCGGTGCGTCGTCCCTTTGCTGTAATTAGCTAGGCTCGGTTAAGTTTTCTTTCCATTAGTCGTAGGAATATCCTTTAAGCAGAACTTCAGCACGGCTTCAGGAAAGTTTGAAGTGACCGCGAATGAGCCGTGCAATGTTATAATCCATTCACGATTACTTCCAACTCTCCTGAAGCTCTGCTAAAGCTCTACTTCCAGGACATTCCTCCGCTTCAAGCAAGCAATGCTTAACCCAGAAAAAAAAAAAAAAAAAAAAAGGGACAACGCACTGCATTCTCGCAATAATATTTCATAGGAACTATTTCTTACTAATCTACGCATTACCAACACACACATTTTCTCATATACGAAATATTATAATTTATAGATTAAAGATATATAAAGTTGCTTCTTAACAAAAAATCGAGCGCGGTGGCGCAGTGGTAACTCACTGGACTCACAATCGGGAGGACCCGGGTTCGATTCCCTGCCCTGACTTCGGCTTACCATGTCAGATGCCTTCCCAATCCGTCCCCAACCCCTATTCCCTGCACAACGCACACCGTCTCTAACGACCTCGCTGTCAATGAGACATTAAGCCCACTTACCTACCTACCTTCAATCAAAAATAAAGTACAGTACTTATATGTTTACTGCTATAATGATAACACATGTTTAAAAAGCTTGTGACACATGTCGCAGGCCTATTTAGGAAACAAACGTGTCATACATGAGGTGATTTTTCAAAGGTTTGATAAAAAAAAAAGAGCACTTTTGAAAGCCCTGCTTAGGATTTACATGTTTGCACGTTGTGTATTCTTCCGTCTTATGTAAAAGTAACATTACTAGGGCCTCATTGCTTTATATATGCGTCGGTCAAGTGAAACTGTGAAATCATTAGAAAATTAAATGTTTTACAAATCTGTTCTTTGTCACACTTCGATGCATTGAAAAAAGAGCGCGAAAGAAATAATTGGAGTTTCCTGACACATTTGACTCGACGTTAAGATATGGAACTACCTTCCATCCACTCGTTACTAACTTTACTGGGCGCATGTCACTCAGTGCGCCCGTTAAAATACACTATCTACCAAAAAGTAATTGGGCACCTGTCCACAATGTTTGCTCGGTGGTTGTCACCCCGTTAGAATCTCGTAGGGCCACCTCTTGCCGTTATAACAGCAGCCACCCTCTCTGCCATGCTCTCTACGAGTGTTTGCAGGATATTCACGGCGATTCGTCGCCATTCCTCTTGCAAGCATTCCATGAGTTGAGCAATGGATTTTGGCCGCGCCTGACGTGCCCTCATCCGGCAATCCAATTCGTCCCAAAGATATTCTGTGGGGTTGAGGTCGGGGCTCTGGGCGGGCCAGTCCAATCGGCGAACATTATTGTCGGCGTACCACTGTATAGTAGCCCTTGAAACATGGCACCTGGCATTGGCATCCTGGAAGTAACACGGGTCCATTCCGTAAAAACGCCACACTGATGGAAGCATTTCATTATCCAGAATGTTACAATATGCCTCTGTGTTCATGCTACCACGGACAAACACCAGCGGTCCTACGCCGAAGGCCATGGAACACAAGTCAACTGGCGTACTGAATTACCTAACTTCGAGGATGTCCAAATTACTTTTTGATATAGGATGTTCACGATAAAGTCACTAACCAATAATAAATATATCTTAATGCATTCTCAGGCATTAATTTTTGAGTGTGGGGAAATCTAAACATTCTGTTTATTGGTCACATTGCAATGTTTATATTAAAAAGCAGCAGGAAGATGGAAATTGGATGAAAGGAAAAATTTATAAGGGCCTTAAAAAGGGCTCACTTTACCGTAAACAGCCTTTACTTAGAACAACGTTAGTGTTTAACGACTGCGCCCTCCGCTCGACGTCGGTATATAGTTCATTCACGGTTTCTTCGGCCTTTTTGAATCAAACCTTTGAAAAATCCCCTCATGTGTGACGTGTTTAGTTATTGCCTAAATACGCCCTGTATCATAAATGTTACTTTTTTTCCTGTTAAATTTAAATGTTATTAATATCTTATCTATAAATTATAATGCTTCATTGATAACTAATTTGAATAAAAGTCAGGGAGAAAATAGGTATGTTGGTAACGTCTAGTGAGAAACGGTTCTTATACAAAATATAATTACAACTGAGTGCGCACGAATGTGGCGCGTTGTCCCTCGGGTGTAATTCTCGAGACTTGTAAAGCTTAATTTGCACGAGGCGGAGGAATATCCAGGAAGTATAACATTAACAGGACTTCAGAAAAGGCTGAAGTAACCGTGAATGGATTTATAGTTCCAGTCTCGTCTCGGGAAAGCCGGACGGACGCAGCGTCAGCGGGATCTATGAGAAACCTGCACCGCAACTCTCCCGCGAAATGCGACAGTTGAACGGACGTGAAGGAACGCGTGGTCTGTAGATGTTCAGTAGGTGTGGGGCGTAGATCTGTTCTGGGTAGCCGGCTGGCAGGTACAGAGCGTACAGAGGTAGTGATCGTGGTCTGTTCGCAGTATCTCCACATTTCTTGAATCATACCTTTGAAAAAAAAAAAAAATTCCCCCATTGTACGACGTGTGTGGTTCCTTTCTAAATACAGAATGGCAGGTAACTCGCGGATACTCGCTGCGCCACATGAATATATGGCCAAATCTAAATAAAATATTATCTTACGTAACAAATCAATTAGATGCTCCGTTTACGAGAGAACAGCCATTAAAGTTCCAAAAACCATTGCAGCAAACATGTTGCATTCCAATTAGATAAGGGCGAGGTTATGTGGCGATACTTCAGTTAATGTATCGTCCTAAGAGTGAGTGAAGAGATTTGGACGGCTGTTAACATCGAGGTCTTGAGAGCCGATGAGGGAGATCGAGGTGAGTACGAAGAAGCGCCGGAATGAAAGGACGGGGAAACGGGAGATCCCCGAGAAAACCAGCCGACCAACGGCAGCGTCCAGCACGATTCCCACATGCGAAAATCTGGAGTGGCACGGCCGGGTATTGAACCGGATCGTCGTGGTGGGAGGCGAGCAGGCTAACCGCTCAGCTACCGTGGCTCCCTCGTCTTACGACATACTGCAAGGGAGAGGGCTGAACTCAGTATTGCCAAGGAGTCCATGGAGTTCACCTGCAGTGAGTACTGGGACATGTCAGTGGCCATGGGTACATCCAGCGGCCAAGCTCCATGCATGCTGCATGCACCCAACATGCGAAAAAGTCAATTGCTATGAGCAGAGCAAACTTCTAACACCTGTTATGACGTTTCGACGTTTTGTATGCTGATGAAGTACGCTGTGCTTAATGTGGATTAATGTCGTTTTATCTACTTTAATGTTGTTTTTCTCGTAAACTAAGGCCTTTACGCATTTCTACCTATTTTTAACCATAGATTCGTGTGATGCAGTCCATATCCGTGAATTGCCTAACATTCTGTATGCAATGTCTAATAAGTGTTATATATATATATATATATATGATTAAGAGCCCGCGTCACTTACCACATTGAACTATTTATTTTTCCCTCATCGATATTTAGGAGCATTTATTGAAAAATGCTACAATTGAAGCTGAGCTTATTTTCTTACCGATCAATACGGACATAATAAATGAACTTTGCACAGACGCATGAAATTTAATGCTTCTGTAATCAAACGTTCTCAAGAATGCCCCTGGCTCTTCTGTTATGACACAAAAACGAATAACTTATTTATAAGGGGCGATACAGTCTTGTAAATAGAACAGAGTTAAAAGAGTTGGTAATGTCTAGTAAGAAATAGTTCTCACTCAAAAACTTATTAAACTGAGCGCGCACGAATACGGTGCGTTGTCCCTCTGTTGTAATTTTCTAGACATAGGCCGTGTCCGAAATAGCATATTTTGTTGACAAAATGATCACGAGACCCGATTTTGTATACAGAAATGGTGACGTATTTGGTAATTTGATACTTCGTAATTTGTATCTAGCGGATGTTAGCAAAAAATACAAAATGATAAAATCAGAGCCATGTTAGTTTTGACATTCAAAACACATGCGTGAATGCGTAAATAAAATATATTTTAAAACAAATAACCGTTCCTAAAATACACTACGCGTGTTTAAGAAGCAAGTAAGTGTGCTTTGTTTATATATTTTGCAACACTATTATTTTTACTTCGTTATTGTTAATTTATTATTTTATTATTTATTAACGTGTTCGAAGCATTCCAGTGATGATTGTAGATATATTAAATCCGTTTTAAGCATTAAATTTAGAGAAAAATATTTTCATCACTGTTAATGTAAGAACGAGTTGCCGCGAGTGCTAAACAAGTGATTTTCGACAACGTCCGAATTGTAACTTACGAAATGGCAAATTACAAAATAACGAATTTGTCATTTCGGACACGGCCTGAATCAAGCTTTGTTTGTACGTGGTGGAGGAATATTCTGAATATCTGAAACTAGAACTCTTAGAAGGGCTTCAGGAAAGTTGTAAGTCACAGAGAATGGTATTTCCCCCCCCCCCCCCCATTTTTCACCTGATGACGGAAAGTCTGCTGGAATGGCGCCTGAATGGCAGGACAGGCGGGACGCGCACTGGGTCCGCTAGTTAACTATGTGCGGCGCGTCCTGGCAGGCCATTGTCGCCAACCTCGGGGAACCCCCAGCCTCCCGCCCCGCCGACTTCTGTAGCAGCGGGGGCGTCATCACGATACCTGGTACCTGTAGGCTGTTCGCGGTAAAGTGAGCACTTGTTAAGGCCCTCCCAACATGCATTAACCGCTAATAAATATGTCTTATTGCAGCATCAGGCATTAAATTTAGAAGGTGATGAAATGTATGCTGTATTTATTGGTCACATTGCAATGTTTATATCAAAAAGCTGCAGGAAGATGGAAATTGGACGAAAGGAAAAATTTATAAGGGCCTCAAAAAGTGCTCACTTTACCGTGAACAGCCGATACACGTCCTGCGTCTGTTGCAAATTTTTCGTTATAGCTTGTCCACGGTTAACTCTGCACTTTAAAAAACATGTCAACGGCCCAAAGATCTACTTTTCTTCTCGTTTTGTATTCTTCCGCCTAAAGGCTATTCACGATAAAGTGAACACTTTTGAATTCAACCTTAGTAAAAAGTCACTATCCTTACCTGCATATATTTTAACAGACGAACTGAGTGGCATGCGTCCAGTAAATGAGCGTATTTGCAACGCATTTCCTTTTCTAATAATTTCACAGTTGCACTTGACTGACGCATGAATAAAGTGACGAGGCCCATGGCAAAGTTGGTTTTCAATAAGGCGGAAGAATACGCTATGAGCATACAAGTAGATCTTAAGCAGGGCTGTCAAAAGGGCTCCTTTTACCGTGAACAGCTTATACCTGGTGCGTGATCTGCATTGGGGAGTGTTCGAAACGCGCGTTTTCCTACGAAACTATTAGACGTGCGTGCAGTGTGCTGCTTTACGAAAAGAACACACACACTTTATACGACGCCCGTCTAGTGCTTTAAATATCACGCACCTTATAAATGCCATTCCACAGCGCTCCGACATAGCTAAAACTGCTTTTCAAAGCGCTGAATCCCAAAATATACGCGTCAGATACGTGTAAAAATACTTAGGGCAACAGCATTCAAGCTTGTTACAGGCTTTTCACGGTAAACTGTGAGCACTTTTGAAAGCCCTGTTTAAGATCTACTTGTAAGCACATTGTGTGTTCTTCCACCATATCCAAAATTAACATTGAAATGGGCCTGACGACTGTATTTATGCGCAGGTCAAGTGAAACTATGAAATTATTAGACAAGTAGATTTTTCTCCCTTCAAAATTACTTACTCATTCTTACGCTTGCGTGCATTAAAAAAAGACAGAAATCTAAAGAAATAACTTCAGTGATCGGAAAGCCCTGCTTAAGATCTACTTGTATGTACGTTGTGTAGTCTTACGCTTTATGTAAAATTAACTTTGTCATGGGCCTCATCACTTTATTCATGCGTCGGACCAGCGAAATTGTGAAATGATTAGAAAAGTAAATATTTTTTTTCAAATCTGCTTAATGTTACATTTTGATGTATTAAAAAAACAGGAAGCGAAATGAATAACTTACGTCGTCACAAATGGTTACCTAACACTTTTTATTCGACGCAGTTATATGGAACTACTTTCCCTCCATCGTGACAAACTTCACTGGATCAACGATGAATAACCTGTTTGGTCTTTACACAAACATGACGCAGTCATCGTTTTCAAGTCCCTTAAGTAGACGCAGCACGACGACTAACAGCGCGTGCCGATTCAGAGCCCTGCGCGTAGAGGCGACGGAGCGCTCTATGCGCGTGGCAGTGTAACCTTTATCGCTCCCGCGCGCTTCTCGGCCTCGAACGCGCCCACCAGGTAGGTGGGCCCGTTCAACATCGCTGCGGACCCGATCACGTTATTATTGCCCCATCCAAGTGAAACCGTCGAATTGTTACGAATGGTAATTAATTATATGTATAAACCTGCAAAATTCACGATATTATTTGGGGACACGTTTAACTTAAATCACGTGTACCTTTGCAGTACGTTTGTCGTTGGACCATACTTTATTTGGCACGCATTGGGTAACTCTGCGCCAATAAATGAAGACATCACAATTGGGTGACCCAATCATGACTTCGCATCTAGGCAGCAGCCAATGAAGAAATGACACTGGCTCGAGTATATACAGTGTCGTGTAGCTGAGCGTGATGTCAAATAATAACGCGAATCCTGCAGGTCCCTAATTATAGGTTGTTCACGGTAAAATGAGTACTTTTGAAAGTCCTGAAGATCTACTTTCAAGCACATCGTGTATCTTTCCGCGCGATGTGTAAAATCAACATTGCCGTGGACCTGATTATTTTATTCGTGCATCATTAAGTGGAAACTGTAAAATTATCATAAAATTAAATATTTGACAAATTTTCTAATCCACACACTTATATGCATTTTAAAAATATTATAAAAGAAAAATTAATCATTGTAGTATCGATAAATGTTTACCAAACATTTTTTATTCAATGTTGAGACATGGCACTACTTTCCGTCCATCTCGTTACCAACTTCACTGAGTGCTTGCCACTATGTGTTACGGTTAAAAATACACGCAGGTAGGGCGAATTACATTTTTCAAGGGTTGATTTCAAAAGTGCTCACTTTATCGTGAACAGTCTTTACCTACCAATATGCAGATTCGCACTTCAATGGGTATTGAAACAAGAAATACGGGCTTCAGTCACCATAAATCTGAACATTACATTTGCAGTATGTTAAGTAGTATAATTATTTTTATTAATTCATAGCCAAATTAAGTGCAGGGAGCGAGGGCACCAGTGTGTATACATAATGTTCGGAAATTGAACTACGGGAGGCGATTCCTTATGAAAGATAAAGTCGAGCATACACAGGACACCGTTGGATACCTAAACGGAATATTAAGGCCGTGTCTCAACTTGAAAGTGTGCTTGCTCTCACTCGCCACTCTCTCTCTCTGGCATACTCTGGCTCACTCTAGCAAATTTAGACATGTGCCCTTTGTAAGCCTTCGGCATTATTTCTCTGACAGAAAAGGTAATAAATAGGCAAAATTAAAATATTTCTCGCCTTTCATTTTTCTGAAATAATAATTTATTTTAATTTGTTACATTTTTGCATGATCAGAAACATAATTGTTATGAGCAAAGTACAGTAATTAATAATATGCACACAATTAACCCACCTTAAATCGTAATTTTTTATGTTCGATATTAAATGGGATATTGATGGTATTGCACATTTCACAACCGCAATGATTAAGTTACGTCGATAAAATATTTGCAACATTTCCTTAGAAACAAAAAATATACGTCTGGATATTTGAGTTTAGACTAGAAAATAACATGGCTAGAAGGTGCGAGAGTGAGCACCGAGTGTACATCGTATTTCACTCTTCCTCTCGCGCTCTCTCCTCGGAGTTGGGACAGCAGAGAGGACTCTCTGTGACGTCAAGAGTGAGCGAGAGAGTACTCTCTCGGCGAATTGGGACATAGCGTAAAGGAGATATGAGCCTGTGAATATTTGGCGTTGAAAACGTTTTTTTTTTTCGCCGAATGCAAAGTCCGCAGCTGAAAGGTGATCTACGCTTTCCATGTCCGATGAAGCGGTACCTCGGCACATGGACACGCTCCGTAGCGCGCCAAACGGGCGTGTCCCATGCGACCATGTGGGACGTACTACGGGTAAATCTCCGCCATCCTTATCGCTGGCGGAAGGTACAAGGCATTCGACGGGCACACGTTTCCAAAACCCAATATCGACACACTCCCCTTTTGTATTCCGTTTAGTTATACGGTGTCCTATATATTTTCGACTTAATTTTTCATAATAAATCACCTCCTGTAGTTTGGGCGTTTAATTTCCGAACATTCTGTATACTACATCATATACCTAGTTATAAGCAGTAGGTTTTTTTTTTCCAAGTGTTGACTTCGTAAATCCTCACTTCACCGCTAACTGCCTTTACCCGGATTTTCGCAAGTGGGGATCGTGTCGGACGATGACGCTGGTAGGTGGGTTTTCTCAGGGATCTCCCGTTTCCCCCGCTGCTCCATATTCACCTCGCTTCACCCTCATCGGCTCTCACGATCACGATGTTAAGAGCCCGTTCGAATCTCTTCACTCACACTCGCTCCATTTCGCCACTTCATTTAAGAGTGGGATGGACCCCCGTGGGAACCCCGCATCCAAGGTCAAGAAAACGAAGGAGCGATACGAGCGACATTAACACGGACGCCTAGTGCCTCATCGCTCCTACGCGCAAGGCGTGCAGTGTTTCCGTCGTGACGCTGTACTGTGCAAATTAGATCTGTAACAGTGTGGTTTTATTATACGCGGTGAAAGACCACGGATTAAACTACGCATGTACCTTTGTACTTTTCTCTCGCTGCTTAAGGGGACTGCATAGGCAAGCTTTAAAAATGCGATTTGAGACTTTTTTTCTCCACTAGAATACACTTAATGTGACAAAAGTAAAAAAAAAAAAAATAGGGGCATAGATAATTGCGTTTTATATTTTCTGACAAAAAGTCGTATTTGCAGAACATTTATTTACCGAGATACGCGTATACGCGGAAACAACTATTTCACAAAAGTGCGGGGGTCCATCCCACTCTTAATTCCCATATCCCGACGAATATATGACTCGCTAACACGCGTATTTACGTAAAAAGCACGGTCGTGTACCCGACGTAGCTACACCCCGATTTTATTTTAGCACCGCTGACTATTTTATTTTACTGTATACGATGTCTAAAAGAAATATGTCGACTTGGTGGTATCCGAAAAGATGGCGGAGGTCAACATCCCCCAAGTTATTTTTATCCGAGCAGTCTCCACGGTCTATTTTCGTTCAGCTTCGTAACTGCTCGGTGGACTCTCTCCTCTGCGGCCTTCGGGGAAGCAGTGTTGTCGCTTGGTCGCGCAAAGCTCTCTACCGGCGAAACGACGACGCGAAGTCAGTTTGTTAGCTGCGGAGATACGTTTTCGCGGAAAGCATCTGCACTTCGCAGCATCCGTTTGTCCGTCAGCTCCTTCTCTTTTTAGTCTCCTCCCGCCGACGCGCTCGCTGATTTTTCTCTCGGAAGCTATTCGGTTTCAATCTCCTCCAGTGATAGTTCCTGGAAGCATCTGTTTCGTTTGGAAATTACTCAATTTTTTTTAATGAACGTCACGTTTTTTTTAATGTTGTCTTGAATTCCATCAAGACCTCGTGGGACGTAAGTGAACGAAAAAAAAAAAACACATTTATTGAAGTCAGCAAGTTTTTCGAAGCCGGAATTAGAATTTAAAAAAATGCTGTATTACAATTTTTCCCCCCAAATTTTTTTCCAAAGGTTTAGTCAGAGAAATGAATTCTTGTCAACATGATTGTGCTAAACAGCTGTGTAGAACCAAAACGGTATATTCAGAAAGAAAAGTGTCTAATAGTAACCCTCCATATAGTTGACAAATTAACAAGTTAGTGTGACATAAAACGCAAGTTGTGACAAGTAACAAAAGAAATAGTTCCTCGTTTAGCAGGGGTGGTGGTGACGTAGTGGTTAGACTACTTGCCTCCCACCTTGACGAACCGGGTTCGATTCCCGCCCGGATTTTCGCATGTGGGAATCGTGCCAGACGATGCCGCTGGTCGGCGGGTTTTCTCGGGAATCTCCCGTTTCCCCCGCCCTTTTATTCCGGAACTGATTTCATTCTAAACTCACCTCACCATCCTCGGCTTTCAAGACCTCGCTGTTAAGAGCCGCCCAAATCTCTCAACTCTCAACCCCATCTTCTGTTAATGACGTGGGGAAATGAGATTTCAGAAGAGAAAAAATGTCAGTCCCTGGCAACGCAGCTCATCGTGGCAAGGTCGGAAGTTTGCAGGCACTCCTTGTTGCTGGCCGGCAAGACAGTTTGGCTGGCGCATGCGTGTCGTAATTCCCGGTAGAGGCGGCAGGCAGTTTTACCTCCTTGACGGAATGTCTGGGCTCCTACGAGTGAGCGAGTGAAGATATTTGGTCTTGAGAGCCGATGAGCGTGGAGTAGCGCCGGAATGAAAGGGCGGGGTAAACGGGAGATCTCCGAGTAAACCCGCGGACCAGCGGATTCCCACATGCGGGAGTGACCCGCATCGCCAATTGTGGGAGGCGAGCAGGCTAACCGCTCGGCCTCCGGGGGCCCCGGCTCCTACGTGGCGCGTGTTCGCGGGGAGACCGCCTGCCACCTGCATGCCGATGCAGCAGGCGGGCGTGTTCCGGCTACGTCCAGGCTACCAAGCGGGTGGCAGGTGGGACGTCACAACACGTAGCCCCCACCCCCCCCCACCCCATCACTCTCTCTCACGGGTCGTGCTTGCGACTGATACCCGGCACGCTCCAACGTTCTTACTAACGGCTTTTTCACAGTGCTGTATCTTGAACACCTAGCTGGAGCTTTTTACCGCGTTCATGGTTTCTTCGGACGTTTTAACACAAACCTTTGAAAATTCACCCCATGTATTATGTATTTAGCTATTTCCTAAATATGCCATGTATCAAGCGTTTTATACCTCTTCAAACACATGTATCTAATTTTTCGTTGAATTGAAGTTTTACCTATTATTTATTTATACATTATAATATTTCTTTTATAATAAACACGAATAAAAACAGTGACAAAATATCTGTGTTGGTAGCGCTTAGTAATAAATAGTTCTTATGCAAAATAACATTACAACTGAGTGCGCAGGAAAGCGGTGCGTTATCCTCTGGTGTAAATTTTCCAGATTTAGTTTAGCTTAGCTTGCACGAGGCGGAGGAATATCCTGGAACTAGAACTTTAGCAGGGCTTCAGAAAAGTGTGAAGAAACCTTCAATGGATTATAGAGCGAGTCTCTGTAGAAGAAAGGGAACTATAAGGACCACACTGGCACGCGCATCAAGTGCCGCATCGCCGTTAGGCGCAAGGCACCGAACTGGCGTGTCGCCTTACCTCCGAACCGTTTTTTCTATCGGACTTTGAGGGGTGACCGTATCATGTTACTGGCGGAAAGTCCGTGGCGGAAAGTTCAATGTAGTATTATGTCTAAGTTTTGCTTGTATCCGATTAGTGTATTTTGAGATACAGCAGTTTAAAAATGTCGTTTCTAGCCATGTCGGAGGGCTTGGAAATAATATTTATAGTGTGAGTAACGTCTTGAAAGTGACATTCCCTACTCGTCTGAAGTGTGTTTTCTTTTTGTAGAACAACACATTGGACGCATGTTTGATAGTTTCGTAGAGAAACTTGTACTTCAAACACTCTGCAATGCAGGTTCAAGAGCAAGCGTTAGTGAAAAATGCAACACCAAGAAGGATATACTATGATTGAAATGAACTTTATACAACAGATTAGGTACACGAAAATACACAATTGATTAGGATTACAGAACTGTACATGATCTCTGTCCTCGAGAATTCAGTATGGTGTGAAGCCCCCACGTGCTACAATCAGAACTCCTAAACGTCATGACTAGAATCAAAGAGGAGCTGGATATGTTCCTAGGAAATCTCTCTCCACGTAGTTTGTATGCGAGTCCACGAAGCATCAACAGAAGTTGCTGGAG
The DNA here is from genome assembly GCA_029891345.1 of Dryococelus australis. Classification (NCBI taxonomy): domain Eukaryota; kingdom Metazoa; phylum Arthropoda; class Insecta; order Phasmatodea; family Phasmatidae; genus Dryococelus; species Dryococelus australis. Next base: position 97,901,663 of record CM057004.1, on the reverse strand, counting down.
GACCATGACGAACAATTCACCGACCAACCATATGCCAGACATGTTCGATGGGCGACATGTCAGGCGAACGTGCAGGCCAGGGAAGCAGTGGTACCCGTCGTTCATTGAAGAAGGCTTGCACATTCCTCGCCACATGTGGCCGGGCATTGTCCTGCTGAACTATGGCATGTGGAGTTGCCTGAAGAAGGAGCAGTACCTCGGGCTCTAAAACCTCCCTGATGTATGTAGTGGCTGCTGTTCACATTGCTCCTAATACGTAGGAGTCGAGATCGCATGTTGTTTCCTATGGCGCCCCAAACCATCACACTTGGCGTTTGTCCGCTATGCCGCTCCACAATGCAGGCTGCTAGATTGCGGTCACCACGGTAGCTTCTAACACGTATGCGGCCATCACTGTAGAGAAACAGGTTGAAGCAGGATTCGTCCGCGAACACTACAGTTTGCTGCTCAGCACGCCAGTAACGGCGTTTACTGTAGTCTGAGGTGTTTGTGGTTTCTGGACAATAGAAGCCGACGCAATGTCATTGCGTGTCACCAGTCCAGCTCGCAGCAAACGGTGTCGAACCGTCGAAGCAGACAGGTCCATACCCGTTGCAGTGATCCAGTTCAATGACCAGAGGCTTCGGAAATTTTCCAGACAAGTCTTTTCTGGGTCAAGTATAAGCCATTGCTGTGATGGGGGTTTTCTCGGGACGTTCCTATTTCCTACTTTGTCTATTACAAGGTCCACCCTACCACCGAGGAATGTGTGAAGTGAAGAGTGGAGAGTTTTGGGTGGCTCTCGAAAACGACGTCTTGAGAGTCGATGAGGGAGGAAAAGAGGTGAGAATGGAGCAGCGCTGGAATGCAAGGACGGGGGAACCGTGAGATCCCCGAGAAAACCCGCCAACCAGCGGCATCGTCCGACCCAGGAGCGACCCGGGGCCTGGGATTGCATCTGTGTTCCCCTTGTTAACGGGTAGTCTAACCGCTCAGGACCGCGGCCCCTTGAGGAAGTGTGAAAGGGCTTCTGAAATACGATTTATTCAGGGAAAAACCAGCCGTGTAATTGCATGTAGTGATTTTTCGAAGGTTTTATTTAAAGAGTGTGAAGGTACCGTGTACAGAATACCGTGAACAGACTATGGAGCAATAATTTGGCAGCCTGTGTGAGGTCTAGACTAGAGTGATAGTTTGGCAGCCTGTGTGAGGACTATATTATAGAGTAATAGTTTGGCTTCTCATGTGTGTAGGAACTGGACTACAGAGTGCTAGTATAGGTCCTTGCACAATAGAAAATTTTAACATTCGAGTTTACATTTCCTTTCCTTTGACGACACCTCCAATACACAATACAACTGTAAAGTCAGAGTTCAGACAATTGAACATCGGCTCTGTGAGCTTCGTAAAAATGTGTATTTTGTTGTGTGAACCATTATAATGTTATCCAGGAATAAATTTTACGTACCTTTAAAAATCGTAAAATTAATTTTAAAAGTTAATTTCAAACAAACCAAAAATCTCACTTGTTTACTTTATTAAAAAATATCAATTCATATATTTCCTCTTCCTTCGCATTATATTCGTTTGCCATTTATTTAATTTAAGACGAGCTTGGTTTAATATACGGAGATGAAAATCGCCCTACAATAAAATTAAAACACATTCCACATAACCTCTGTTAGATTCTGTGCAAAATGGCTGCTTGACTTTGACTTAAAATTTCAACTATTCGAAATCGTAAAGTCAAGAGTGGTTGACTTTACCTTCGACAGTCCCATTGCGTCAAGTTCCGATAGAAACAACATGTCGGAAAGCAAACGTAAAGTAAAATATTAAAGTTTTCAATTGTGTAAGGACCTTTAGTTGGCGTGTACTAATACTAAACAGCACATCAGTTACTCTCGGCAGGTCGACACGAACAACCAAGAGCAGAATACTACCACGTCAAAAATACTGAAAATATGTTTACAATCATTATTGTCTCTGTGTAATTTACGTGTATTAAAGACTTTGGCTTCTCAAGATAACTTCCTTTCGAGAATAAATGTGTCTTAGTTATTTTTATTTCCCTCTGTACTTCTTACAGGATACCCAAAAATATTCTCTTCGTCTATCTGCCTAAAAGCAAATTAGAATTCGCAATCGTCAATCTAAAGACAATTCCTCTTTAATAATTTTATTTAGGCAGTCATTTTTTTTCCACCTTGCTAGTTTTAGATATTCCTGCTGTACCTCGGCGAGCAAGAGCAGAAATAACTGCTTTTCATAGCACAAATAGCAACAGCTACCGCCACCCGAACAGAGTAAACAAAAAGTATTTCCGGTAACACGAAAGACAACTAGCAGAAATAGCACTAAATTAGCAGAATAGCAAACCACGCGAACACACCTATAGGCTGTTCACGGTAAAATGGGCACTTTTGAAAGCCCTGCTTAAAATTTACTTGTATAAACGTTGTGTGTTCGTAGTAGGGGATGGATGGTCCTGGATCACTGGGTCATTTTTGATTAATTGTATTATCGGTTTGGTTAATCCGCTTAATTAATATGCATAATTAATCCGATTAATTTCACACGATTAAGTCAATTTTATGCACATGCCTTAATCCAATTATTTGATCGGATTAATTCAGAGGATTAAACAAACCTATAATTAAATTAAACAAAAGTGTTCCAGGACCATCCAGCCTCTCCTATTTGTATCCCTCCACCTTATGTAAAATTAACACTGCTATGGGCCTCATCACTTTATTCATGCGTTGGTCAAACGAAACTATAAAATTATTAAGGAAGTCAGTACTTCACAAACCTTCTCATTTTTACACTTCGATGCATTAAAAAGCAGAAAGCGAAATAGTTAATTTTAAGTTATCGAAAATGGTTACCTAACACTTCTTATTCGACGTTAGAATATGGAACTACTTTCCATCCATCGTGACCAACATTACTGGGCGAATGTCACTCAGTGTGCCCATTAAGGGGAATGGTGCATGAAAGCAGTTTATTTGCCCGATTTTCAATATAAGTCGTATTCCAAAGAGTTTATTGAAATTTTTGACTTGACAAGACGTGAATAATAATTTTCTGCACGTGTTTTACGTTGTTAGATTTTCACTGCCTTCATTATTCTCGGAGCACTGATAAAGGAAATGAAAGGAATTTATTTTTCTTATCTTCAATCAGAGCTCCGAGAATAACGAACGCAGGAAATTTTAAACCATGTAATAAGATGTTCGAAATTGATATTTATGTCTTGTGGAACCAAAAATTTCGGAAAATTCCTTGTAAAACAAATTATTACAAAGATTATATAAATTTACGATTTTCTTGCACCGTTACAATTAAAACGTACGCATGCAGGGCCAGCGACTTTTTTGTAAGGTTGATTTCTAAACTGCACACTTTATCGTGAACAGCTTTTACTATGTGCGGAAGGTCGAAAAAAAAAAGGGGGGGGGAGGCTACGCGACATGCTGCGAGCGGAGGAGGAAGGAAAGGAAGAAGGAAGGCAGGTGTTGAGGGCATAGCACGTGCCCGCCCCTACCTGGCGGCTGGAGGCTCCAGATGCTGCAGACATCTCCAGGCAGCAGCTGTCGGCCCGGCACGCGACACCACCGCCTTCTGCCTTTACGGTACTCCTCCGCTCCTCTGATATGCCTCCTCCACTGCCTTCTGCCCGCCACCCACGTCTGGATTAAGGCCCTTACACAATTGAAAACTTTAAACATTTGACTTTACGTTTGCTTTCCAACATGTTGATTCTTATGGAGCTTGACACAATGAAACTGCCAATGTTAAAGTCAAGCACTCTTGACTTTACGATTTCGAATAGTTGAAACTTTAATTGAAAGTCAAGCAGCCATTTTGCCGGGAATCTAACAGAAGTTATGTGGAAAGTGCGTTATTTTATTTTAGGGCGATTTTAATCTCTGTATATTAAACAAAGCTCATCTTAATTTTATATAAATGGCTAATGAATATAATGTTAAGAGGAAATAAATGAATTGACATATTTTAATAAACCAAACAAACGAATTTTTGGTTTCGAAATAAACTTTTAATATAAATTTTAAGCGATTTTTTTTTAATAAGGTACGTAAAATGCATTCGTGGATAATATGATAATGAGTTACATAGCAAGATACACATATCTACTAAGCTCGCAGAACCGATGTTCAATTGTCTGAACTCTGACTTTACAATATTGTATTGTGTATTGGCGGTTTCGTCAGAGGAAAGGAAATATAAAGTCAAATGTTAAAGTTTTCTATTGTGTAAGAAGCTTTAGAGATAAAGGTAGCGTAGAGTGCGCGTGCCAGTTGCGTACTAGACTCTCTTCGTGCTACGACTTCACTGACAATAGCACTGGCAAAAACCACGTGGACATGATCTGAAGTTAGGACATCCTATACGCAAGTACGTGTTATGTTGTATTTGTGCACTTTATCATACAGGTTATTGAGTGTAAAGCGAGCATTTTTTAAGGCTCTCCCAAAAGTCATAACAAAAAAAAAAAAAGTTATATTTGATTGCAGTCTCAGGCGTTAACTCTGGAGAGTTATGAAATACATAAGTATAGGCTATTCACGGTAAAATGAGCACTTCTGAAAGCTCTGCATTAAAAAAAAAAACATAAGGCGAAAGAAATAATTGAAGTTATGACAAATGGTTATCTTACACTTTTTATTCGACGTTAAGATACTTCCCATCCATCTTTACGAACTTTACTGTGCGCATGTCACTCAGAGCGCTCGTTAAAATATATGTAGATAGGGACAGTAATTTTTCTCCAAGGTTGATTTCCAAAGTTCTCACATTATCGTGAACTGCCTTTATATTCTTTTCACGGTGTCTTCGCCCTTTTTAAATCAAACATTTGAAATATATCCCCATGTATGACGTGTTTAGATATTTCCAACATACGTAATGTACCACAAGAGTTTTACACTTGTGTTAATAAAAGTTACTTTTTTTTTTTTCGTGTTAAATTTAAATGTTATTCATTTTTTATCTATAAATTATGATTCTTCTTTTATGAATAATTTGAATAAAAACAGTGAGAAAAATCGGTATTTTGGTAACGCTTGGTAATAAATAGTTCTCATACAGAATACTGTTACACTTAGTGCGCACCGGTGTGGTGCATTGTCCCTCTGGTGGGATTTTCCCAGACTTAGTTACGTATAGCTTGCATGAGTCGGAGGAATATCCTGGAAGTAGATCTTTAGCAGGGCTTCAGAAAAGGGTGAAGTTGCCGTGAATGGATTATAAACCTATAACTTTAAGGTAACTACATATTTTGTCAGTCAAAGTATTTTATTCGTATCAAAGGACGCGTCTTTTTAAAATTCAAATGTGAACAAGCACTTTCATCAGTGTTGATTTTGTCACTTGGGTAGCTGTAGTAGTGATGGCCAAGTCAGTCTTGGAACTATGTGTGTTGACTATTGGTTAGAACTATCCCTGTGTTCAAAATAACGAAGAAATTGGCAGCTTTTTATACGCAAATAAGTTCTTAAAATACTATGAATCATTTTTGCCGATTTTCTTTTTGAATTAATCTAAATAACCTCCAGCTTTCTTCTAAAATCTCGGAAGTCTTATTTTCCCTTAATATTCGATTCCGGGTGACATTTGTGTATATTTTCAACGTGTGTATGCTTTTAAAACATCGTGTTTTAAATACTGAACTTATTAAAAAGGTTTTCTGCCTCTTTTACGCCGATTAGAGTAAGAATTAGCACATTTCAAAGGTAGACATACGCTGCAGCTTGCACTGGTTTCGAGCTCCCATTATGCGCGGTCCGGCTCTGTGGGAGGTGACGCACCTCGATCCTCCCCTACCCCAGGCAGACGCGCTCGCTGCCTCGTCGCCGTCCCTCCCCCAGGGCAATCGGGGAATGATTGACAGCGGTGAGACCTGGCTGGTGTCACAGACCCTCCTCCTCCCTGCTGGAGAAACCGGCAAATGTAGAGGAGGCACAAGAATATTCTGGAAATTAGGATCCTTGGCGCAACGCAGGATTTAGTGAGATTTCTGGGTGACTGTCTACGGCCCTATCAATACAAGCCACAGCTGGACTGCCGGCAGTCTTTGGCGGATGCCATCTGGCTGAGTGCGGATTGCAAAGTTATGTACGGACGACGACGGGAGATTGTGAAACGGCGGCGGACGAGGTGTTCGTTGTGTGACTGAACGAGAGGGCGCGATATCCGACAAGTGAAGGCTACTGTGCGTGAGGGTGCTCGGAGAACTCTAGAGCATTTCGGACTGGCGGGAAATAGACTAAACTAAGGAGGGACTGAATGAACATGTAATACGGATTTTATTGTAAATATCGTAACTGTCAGATACGGTCACATAATTTATAATTGAATAGGTCCTGATGCTCCGTCTATATGGAACTGATTTCTAATTATTTAATTACGTTAATTTTTCGAGGTAGTTGTAAATTTGATGGATTGCAGTCATTAATTGTAAACATTAAGTGATATCAATTTATTGTTAGATGCTGAGTCGATATAATTTTGTTTGTAGTTATTCTCAATAAAATTAGGAAATCGTAATTAACTCTTCTATACAATTAAGACTTGCATCCCTTCACGAACTTGGTCTAGCTCACTGAATTGAGAGAGAGAGAGAGAGAGAGAGAGAGAGAGAGAGAGAGAGAGAGAGAGAGAGAGAGAGAGAGAGAGAATTTTTAACATTATGCACATTCTTAATAATTTCACAGGTTTCACAGTCGCACTTGACAGGCGCATGAGTAAAGTGACTAGGTTCATGGGAGTACTAATTTGATATGCGATGGAAGGATGCATAATGGACAGAGAAGTCGATCCTAGGCGGGGCTTTCAAAAGTACTCAGTTAATAGTGAACGGCACATAAGCGAGTGATACAGCAGTTAGAGGTACGTCAATGTCGCATATAGTTTCGATGATGGGTTAGACATGAAACACGTACACTGTAGAGTTTCATTTGTGATTGGACTATAGTTAAGGTTGACTCTTCTCAGGTTATAAACAAAACGTGATGTATTTTAGGAGATATTGGCACTGGGAAAATTTTCACCACTAGGTGCGCAGTGTTCCAACAGAGAACTTAAGTTAAAATTTTAACTACATGAACAATAAGAGAAAGAAATTTGACTTAGTTTCAAAGTTATTTTATATTTTATTCATGACTAGCTGACTCGTGCGACTTCGTTCGCATTAAATTTAGGACTGGTTTTCTTATTTTTAGAAATTTAGCTTCGCTTAGGTTTAATGAAGTTACTAAAATTAAGCCCACCATAGTTTAACTAAGGGTTATGTTTAAAATAGCAATATTGCTTCTTTTAGGTTTAATAGTTATTAAATTACACCCTGCCATCACTTTGCACTTGTTTTATGGTGTTAATGAAGTAGATACCTGTATACCTAACCACTGGGCCACTAAGGTCCCACTTGATGCAGTTATATCCACTAAACCACTGCGGCCCCACTTAGAATCGCTCTATCCACTGAGACAATAAGGCCCCACTTGGAATAGCTCTAGTCACTGGGTCACTACGGCTCTTGGGAAGGAAAGGAGGACAACCCATAGACAAAAAAGAAAGGAGAAATGAAGAAACTTTTCTTCTTCTTCTTTTTCCGTTAGAGTCTTCTAGGGACCACGAACCAATTTCAATGCTTCGTCCTTTGTTGTTCCTTCTTCTTCCTCCAGCACTCCCTTCATCTTCTCACTATGTATCTTTTTCCTCTCCTCGAATCATTTCGAGCTTGTTTTCTTTTCCTTCCTGCCTTGGAATCCTTCCATTTTTAATACTATTTTTCTAAAAAATTCTCTCTCTGTTGCTTCTTCTTCACTTATATTGTTCCTTTCCAAATCTTTCTTAACTTCCTGAATACAGGTTGTTGTTGATTTCTTGTTCCAAAGATATTTGAAGATCCGTTTGGTTAACCTGTTGCCATCCATTCTATATAAATGTCCAAAAAATAGCAATCGTCTCTTCCGTATTGTCTCTGTTATGTTTTCTATGTTGCGATATATTTCATCATAACTTCTTAATTTCCAGAATTCTGTAGTTTTTAGTGAACCAAGTATTTTACGTATAATTCTTCTTTCTGGTACTTCTAATTTATGCAACTTGTAACTTTCATTTTAACAATGCTTTTTTTATGCAGTAATCCTAAGAAAAGTTTAATCCAGTACCTATGTACATTCCTGATCACCATCATATTTTCGGAACTGTTTGGGATATCTCGATGAAACAAAGATTAAGTTAGTCCGGATGTTATTATCTATAGACTGTGTAAATTTCAACACGTTCAGTGGTTTTTAAGTTAAATCCGGTCGGACAGGCAGACAGACATGAAAAAAATTAACATTATACTATATGAAAAAAATAATTAAAAGTGGAAGATTCGAAAATCGCAGAGACACTTCTATTTTATTTATTTGTATAGATTATTACAACTATCCTGTTTTTTTTTTTTTTTTAATGGAGAAAATCTGGTACACTGCCAACACTAACGCTTACCTAGTGGCGAAAATTTTTCGTTACCAATCTTTTAACAATTATCTTCCCAACGTGTGGTAAGAGTAGCCTTACTACAGTGGATTTGACATGCCCTGAACAGATCTTCACCCCGTAATAAATAGGCAAATTGAATTAATCTTGAAAAATCCTTGCATCATGGCAGCAGCCTTTAAATAAACATTTGTGGCCCGAAAATATCTACTTCTCCGGCCATTTTGTATTTCTCCACCATTGGAAAAATTATCGTTGCTTCGACCTTCTGACTGTATTTATGCACCAGTGAACTAAGAAACTGTGAAAATATTCAAAATGTAATTATGAAAAAGTATGCCAATTTCACTTTAATCTCTGTAATATAAACAGAAAATATTCATAATAAATTCGGTGACCATAAATGTAAAAGTTACCTTTTGAATATAACTTTAAGATATGGGACTACTTTTCGTATTTCGTTGCCAGCTTAACCAGCAGCACGACAGATAATGTTGCCGTTGAAATACATGTTGTTAAGTTCAGTGATTTTTTTTTTCACAGGTTTATTTCAAATGTGGCGAGTTTACCGTGAGTCGTCAATAATAATAAATAGAGATGATGGAAAATCGCGAAAAAATTTTGAGGCAGCGTATTTTCCATAAGACTTTAACTAGTTTATTCTTTCATGATCGGATGAACAAGGCTTGGACACGACTAAGTTGTTTGCAGACCAGTCACGAACGTTCTGCCTTATAGTATCAGAAACCTCATTGGCCCGGTGAAATGGGGTAGTAGCTTCATGCATGCAAGGAAAGAAAACTGTCGGACATGTGTACAGAATATTGAATCCTAGCAAACAGTCAACTTTTCCCGCGATAAACCATCATCTCTAATAATTAGAGACCTGAAGAATTGGCGGATTCATTTTGGAACAAGCTAGAATGCAAAACACGTGTGTTTATATAACTTTAGCCGCTGGTCCACACGGTGTTTGGCCCCTCCTGGAGAACGCTGGTCCTATCGTCGTCTTCCACTGCGACAACAAACAACCAATGCGCAGTTGATATCTGCATATGTGCATATAAGACTGTAGAGTCTAGCCTGCAGGTCATTGAATTCACAAATTTGTCAGGTCTCTACTAGTAATAAATAGATACCTGCAAAATTGCGCGTTATTTTCTGGTTCCACGATGAACTTCGCCGTCCTATAGATATTCGAGCCGAGATCTTTTGTTTATTGGCTTCCGCAGAAGTCAAGTGCCATTTTACCTTTCGACTTGGTTGGACGTGATTAAACCATGGCTGTTGGTAATTGATTATTGTTGGTTCAAACAGGTAAGGGATGTGCCAGGCAAACTGTAGCCCAGTAATAAAACCAATAGAAACGTATAACGTTTCGAAGTCTATTATGCCCTCAAATAATAACGCGAATTTTGCAGGTCTCTAATAATAAGCGATAGGAAAAAGTACGTTAGGTAAGTCGTTCTTGCGTTGAAAGGCAACCCCCTTCATGAGCTCGTGAGCGAACGCATTTCGCAGCCACTTGACTCGCCCTTTACAGCAGCGGGACAATGAAGTGTTGTGCTTAGTGAACACGTGGGCTTAAAGGGGCTATGTGACGCAACTCTCTCGGCTGAATTCCTTACGCCGAGGTAGTCACTTAACACGGAACACGTAGCTTCGCACACGTGCACGTGGAAAGGCGTTCATTTCGGGAGTCGTGTGACGATGCAATACGCAAGCAAGATGGAATTTTTACCCAGAGAATAATTGCGTACGCGGGAAAAAATTACAAAATTGCGGGGCCATCCTCTTCACGTAGATTTGTACTGAAATTCCTTTAGGTTTAAGTACAGCAACTGCCTATGGAGCAATGCACCTGACTATACAATGTGAAGAACTCATAAAAAAAGTAGTACAGACACGATAAAAATTATCAGAAAAGTGCGATTTATGATGTATATGAAAGAAGGATGTATATATTTGCAAAATTATAAAATATTTTTGTAAACTATATTTTTTAAATGTGAAAAAATAATAGATTAAAATAGTCTGTATTTTTAACCAAATTTAAGCGCATTTCCATTCTGAATGGGTCAGAAAGCAGAATTTGCAAGAAAATCTTCATCATGGAATATCGTCATAATGTTTACTATGACTGTGTGTGAAAATTGTAATAATAATGTAAGAAAATAATTTTTATAATTATTTTTATGTGCGTTCTTTTGACACAAACATTTATGGCTGAAACTGACCTCAATAAAGTTAATTATAAAATTGATATACATTATTGCTACTATTTTTTACACATGATTACAGTAAATATTATCACGATCGTTCTTGAAATAGATTTTCTTGTAAACTTTGCTTTCCGAAGCATCCAGAATGGAAATGTGCTTAAATTTGGTCAAAAATACAGATTATTTAAATAGTATAATGTTGTAAAATATATACTGTCTTATTTTATATAAAGCATAACTAGCACTTTTCTGGCAATTTTCATGGTGTCTGTACTACTTTTTTTATGAGTTCGTCACATTGTATAGTCAGGTTCGGGAGAATCCCGAGAAAACTCTCCGACCAGCGGCATCGTCCGAGCACGATTCCAACAAACGAAAATCCGAGGGCGACCCCCACGCGGTAATCGAAACCAGGATCGAGGAGATTGGATGCGAGTAGTCTAACCACTGCATCACCGCAGCCCCGTTCTTCCCAGCAGTAAGAGGCTGTAATCCCACTTCACCCACGTAATTTATGTTGCTCGTTACCTCTCTTTCGACCCTTCATCCGTCTTTGCTTAGGAGTTTTGTGGGGTAGTTGACGCTCGACTGTTTTACTGGATGGCTTGAGTATTGAAGATTAGGCACTGAGAAACTCGTTTACATTTTCAGTGTGACTCCTCGAATTTACAGCCTGACAGTTTACTAACGCGAGACGAAGAGTAAAATTTTTCGGAACCATTTAGAAGGCACTGATTAAACTACGCTAGTTTCAAAGGCGGTGGGCAGACGGGAAATTTGGAATACATGACGGTGACAAAGTGCTATCGGTAATGCGTACGAAGGTAAAATTTTTATTTGTAAGAGTCAAATACAATAATTTTTATTCAATTTTATTTTATTTTAAGCTGCCTATTTGCCATTGTAGGGAAAACTTGCCATGCAATTTCATTTTGGAAGGTTGTACACTCTGTGTGTTGTGCCTCACGACACGACGAAAATGGAAATGATTTCTACTTCAAAAGTGCTGGTCGGACGACAGAATTTGTCGGGTTTACGTCAGAACGATCTTGTGTTTTATTGGCTGTTTAGTTTTAAGTGTCGTGCCAGGGCTGTCGAGTCGTGCTTGTCAGGGCTATGTGATTCCCGCATAAGTCACCAGACGCTGATTGGCAGGACGGCTACCCGACATTCTGCTAGCTAGTAGCGCCATCTTGCTAGCGTGTGCGCCTGCTGGGGTTCGAGAATAAGCGGATTTTCCCCTCTGTATTGTTAAGTACACCGTGCTTTTGTGATCAGTATTTTATCTTGGGCACTAGGTTCTACGTGATTTACTAGGTTCCTTTCAACGCGTGTACTTGTTACTGGTTCACAGTCCTGTATGGCACATAGACTAAAGAAGAGGTAGACCACTTATTCGTCTTCTGCGCATGTACCCAACATTGACCTCCCCAAAGGAACACAACTGTCAAAGTCATATGGTCAACAGTGATTAAAGTGTTTGTTTATATCTTAATTTTTAAACGACAAGCACCATTATATGAATAAAATACTTTTACCAATTATAATTTAATCTAAATGCATTATAAATAGGTTAGAGTGTGTATACAAATACCTCAAAACATTTGTTTTCAAATCAGTTTTCTAGCCTCAAATACAATCCATGCCGTTTTCGCTAGACCTGTTGGAAGGAAAGCAGTTCAATGTTCGGGCACGGAATTTGGTTGTGCGCAGCCAGCGAGATCGGTCTACCTCATCTTTAGTCTATAGTATGGCAGGAAATGAGTGGCTCAATCAGAAGCGTAACAAGAAATTACAAGTGTTCAAAGTATATCCTATAGTCAATTCACGGTTACTTCACACTTTTCTGAAGCCGTGCTAAAGTTCAACTTCCAGGATATTCCTCCGTCTCGTGGAAACAAAGCTTAGCCCAGTCTATAAAATAACAGCCAAGGGACAGTGCACCGAATTCTTGCATACTCATTTGATAATATTATCCATAAGAACTATTTCTTACTGAAGGCTGTTCACGATAAAGTGAGCACTTTTGAAATCAACTTTATAAAAACAATTCACTGCCCCTGCCTGCATATATTTTAATGGGCGCACTGAAGGACATGCGCTCAGCAAAGTTGGTAACGATGGATGGAAAGTAGTTCCAAATCTTAACGTCGAATAAAAAGTGTAAGGTAACCATTTGTGATAACTTAAATTATTTCTTTCGCTTACAATTTTCTTTATGCATCGAAGTGTAAAAATGACCATATTATTAAAATATGTACTTTCTAATAATTTAACCGTTTCACCTGACCAACGCATGAATAAAATGACGAGGCCCATGACAACGTTAATTTTACATAAGGCGGAAGAATTCACAACGAGCAAACAAGTAGATCTTAAGCATGGCTTTCAAAAGTGCTCATTTTTACCGTGAATAGCCTATAGGCATCACCAACACATCTATTTTTTCTCCATGTTTTATACACATTAAATAGTATGATTTATAGATCAAATATAAGTTCGATTTAATAAAAAATAATATAATCTTATGTGAACAGCTGTATAAACCGCTTGTGTAACATGACATATTAAGGAAATAACCAAGCACATCTTTCACGGGGTGATTGTTCAAAGCTTTGAGTCAAAAAGCGCGAAGAAACTGTGTTTAGACCATAGGAACGCTTGAGCACGCAAAATTCCCAGGCTTCTAGTCATACTCAGTCATTTCGATTGACATTTAATGTAAATATTTTTTTAGAGTTGTTATTGTAGATGCTTATTATGTTATTATAGGTCATTCACGGTAAAATGAGCAATTTTGAAAGCCCTGCTTAAGATCTACTTATATGCACGTTGTGTAGTCTTCCGCATTATGTAAAATTTACATTGTCATGGGGCTCATAATTTTGTTCATGCGTCGGTCAAGTGAAACTGAAATTATTATAAAAGTAAATATTTTAGAAATCTGCTTATTTTTACACTCCGGTGCATTAAAAAAAACAGAAAGGGAAATAAATACTTTAAGTAGTTACAATTGGCAACCTAACACTATTTATCCGACGTTAAGATATGGAACTACTTTCCGTCCACCGTTACGAACTTTGCTGGGCGCATGCAACTCAGGTCGCCCGTTAAAATTTATGCAGGTAGGAGCAGTGGCTGCTTTCTAAGGTTGATTTCAAAGTGCTCACTTTATCGTGAACAGCTTTTATCATGTCTTTTTTTGGAACGACAGAGCACAGCGCATTGCCTAGTACATTGTTTGATGTCAGTATTTCTTGATTACTGTTGATATCGTCACCTTTGTAATCGTCCGCAAGGAATAACCTCACGTTCCGCCTCGACAGTTACCAGCTAAAAATTAACAAAATGTAGCGAGGCTGTGGCAGTACGATAAAAATTGGGAAGCCGTTATTTAGGACATGGCGTGCGGGAAATTTCAATACAACTTCTGAGATAAAAACTTTGGCGAAAAATCGATAAATACAAGATGGCGGGTGGGAATCCACCTTAGAAATGGCGGGAGTTTACGAAATGGCCACAGAACTGTATCCTCAGCAAGGGTAGTAACTTGGAAAATGTTCCGACTGAGATGAAAAGCGCAAGTGTAGCTGTAGCATCAACGTCGGGAAGTTAAGCGTGGGCGGCAAGCGGTTCATTCAGAGCTACTTTGAGGGGGAGGGGGAGGGGGAGGGCTAATTGGCTGCGAGCCTGGAAGCTGCCGCCCGACAACGCCGCAGCCTGTCTGTTCCAGTAATTTTCTCCGGAGACAGGGACGGCCTTTGTGCGAGGTGCGAAAAACCCCGGAGTCCATGGGAAGCGTGGACCAGCTCGGGGCTCCAGGAATGCTGGGAAAAGCGAGCGCCGCGTTGCGAACCGTCCGGCGTCCGAGCGGGTTCACACGCTCAGCTGAAGACTCCCCCGCGACAGTTTCCGAGCCATTATGGCCAGAAGACGAGCTGCGTGTTTTAGCGGTCGTTCACGATAAAGTGGACGCACTTTTGAAATCGACCTTAGAAAATAGTCACTGCCCCTACCTGCATAAATTTCAACGGGCGCACCGAGTGACATGTGCCCAGTAAAGTTGGCAACGATGGAGGGGAAAGTAGTTCCATATATTAACGTCGAACAAAAAGTGTTGTGTAACCATTTGTGATATCTTAAAATTATTTCTCTTGCTTTCTGTATTTTTTAATGCATCGAAGCATGAAAATAAACAGATTTGCACGATATTTACTTTTCTAATAATTTCACAGTTTCACTTGACCGACGCATGAATAAAAGCGTTAAGGCCCATGACAGTATTTTAATTTTACGTAAGGTGGAAGAATACACAATGCGTATACAAGTAGATACTAAGCAAGGGTTTCAAAAGTGCTCATTTTATCGTGAACAGCCTATAGAAGAACGATATTGGCCGTAATTGAGAACGTTTCAAATCAACTTCTGAAAAATGTCACTGCCTGCACGTGCACGTATTTTAAAGGTCGCAATAACTGTCATGCAATTAGTAGCGTTGGCAACGGTGAAGGGGAAGTAGATCCATGTCTTCAAATTAAATAAAAATGTTAGGCAAACGTTCGTGACTGCTGGCATTATTTTCTTCTGCTTTCTGTTTTTTTTTATGCGCATAGATGCAAGGATAAAGAAATTCGTAAAATATTTACTTATTCTATTAATTCCACAGGTTCACTTGACCGACGCATGAATAAAGCACCCAGTCCCATGGCATATGGCGGAAGGGTACTCGATGTGCGTACAAGTATATCTTGAACAGGGCTTTCAAAAGTGCTCTGTTTAAATTGAACAGCCCATAGTACCGCTGATCTGCAGTTAGGTAACGTAGCAACACAAGCATGGCCTATTGGATGATCCATGCTCAACATCCCGCAAAAAAATTTAGACATTTAATATGGCCCTTTCTCCTACCAGCTTGTAAACGTCCAAGTGTTGTTGTCGTAAGCGAGTGTTACCAAACTTTGAAACGGACTCTGTGAACTGAAGTCATGTGTATACGTATATGCATACAGAAATTTAACACGTCAGTATATGGTCAGGAGATACAACATTAAATTTGGTACCCCCTCCCCCCTGGAAATGTTTAAGCACACCTGAACTTAGAAACTGCTGAAGTTTCCTCTTTCATTATGTTTTGTACCCTTCCGCCATATTAAAACTTATGAGTTTATCGACTTTTTTTAGGGTCTGAAAGTGCTCCTCAGGTCTCTTATCGCCTATACGCGCAAGTCACATACGTAACTGGTGTGCAGTCTTCCAGTCGGAAACTCGCCTCTATGTGGTTTCCAGCACCGACACTGTAATTTTAGGATGTGACAATGAAGGCGGGGGGAGGGGGGGGGGGGGGTATCTTGTACGTCCCAGTACAATACAAATAATCGGTCTCGCGTTGGTAATGCCTAAATATCACTACAAACCCTCGTAATAGCCATGTTTAAGGCGGAAGGAAAACGGAAACTTTTGTCTTCGAATACGAAAAGTAATGTGTAAAATTAACATTGTCATTGGCCTGATCGCTATATTCATGCGTTATTCAAGTGAAACCCGAGACATTGTCAGAAGAAAAAATATTTTACAAAGTTGCTAATTGCTTATATGCAACAAAAACCAAAAATCTATAGAAATCATTTCATTGTACACAAATGTTTACCTGAAAGTTATAATTCCACATAGATTTACTTTCCCTCCTTAGTAACCAATTTCACTGGACGCGCGCAAGTATGTGAGACCGTTAAAATACAGGATGTTTCTCAATTAGACCGACAAACTTCGTGAGGTGATTCCTTATGTAAAAATAAGTAGAAAATATACAGGACACGTACAACCTAAACAGAATATCAAGGGAGTTTGAAGCCCTTGAAAAGTGAGATTTTGAAATGCATGTTTGCAATATATCGGAAACAAGTGAAATGAATCCACAATTCTTCGATCATTGTTCTTTGCTCTTAAGTTGAAGATCCCATTAACAAACTCACATTAATACCTTTCCCCGTACAGGAAATAATAGGGATGGACACCCCCTATTATTTCCTGGCAACTATTTTACAGTCTGGAATTTCGAACTTTTGATGAAGAAATATTGAGCAGCATGGCCTAAGTAACAAAACGTTTCCTCTTGTTGCAACTGGCCAGGACCCACATCCGCGTACAAAACGCTGCGAGTCCACTGCACAGACGGCTACCTACATTTGTGTCTGGCAACAGTTTGTGAGTATTCCTTGTATTGTGTGTGTTGAATGGTTTTTATGCAAAACGTAAAATGTGGGATGCTTGTTCACAATTCCTGTCGGTAAAAACGTTTTGTTTGCGGCAAGAGGGCGGCCATCCTTGTTATCTTCATTACGAGGGGGGGGGGGAGAGAGGAAGGGGGACATTACTAAGGGTTTGCTCTTAGGGTGATGTTCCCAGTCACATAACACATTATTCGACGAATTGTACTTTAATTTCACTTCTTTTACGATTTGTAAAACTACCATTCAATCATACAATACAAGGAATTGGGAAACACTCTGTATATGCAGGTAGGGATAGCGACATTTTTCAAAGGTTGGTTTCAAAACTGCTCACATAACCTTGTACAGTCAAAACTGTTCGTAAAACAGACACCGCTCAGCTTTACAACGAAACATTCGGGAGGGCCTGGGTTCGATTCCCGGTACGGCCTTACAGATTTACGTTTCCCGTATTTTTTCCGAATCACTCCTGGCAAATGCCATCTCCACGCGGCCAGTCGGCGTCAATAGTATGATTTTGTAGGTTCTGGAACAGTTGGCAACTGGCAGAGGCCTGAGGCCTAGTCAGGGCTGCTGGCTGTGAATTGAGGATTCCCTTTGGTGGACGCGAAAACAAAATGGCGGACTCAGAAACCAAATTTCGGACTCAAAAACTAGATTTCCGACTCAAAACCTAAATTCTGTACTCAAAATACCAAATTCAGGACTAAAAAGTCAAATATCATACTGGCTCCAAATATGGCGGACGAATCGGTTTTTTTAGTACGAAATTTGGTTTTTGAGTCCGAAATTTGGTTTCTGAGTCCGCAATTTGGTTTTTGTATCCGTCAAACGTAATCCTTAATCCACAGCCAGCAGTCCTGACTAGGCCTCTACCAAATGTCAACTGATCCAGAACCTACAATATCATTCTACTGGCGTCCAGAAACGAGCCTGCCACTCCGCAGCGGAACTAATATGAAACTGCGAAATGCACGTCGGAGGTAATCTTAACACAAGGTCTGGTCCACCACTACATGCGGCCACATACCGACACATTACATGTACGTCGAAAAACCTGCCGCATAGAGTTTCGCTTCTGTGCGAGCGTCTGTGTCGTGGCTCAGCCATGTGCGATATCCGCATGCATAGGTGTGCGTACGGGGTGTGTCTGATGCACTCAGGCACATCCTAATGAGCAGTATATTTATTAATTTGAAATTGTGAGCTTTAAGATTGATTTATTATTCGGGAATTTCGGCATGCCTAATAGCACGCTGGTCTCTACGCGGCATTCTGAGAAGCAGACATCATTTTACTTTTAAAATCTGTACATTTTAATATTTCACAATCGAGTTTGCCATAAATATTTCAGTAAGTAATGCGAAAAGATTGTAATCTATTAACATCGTATTAATGGCACGACTTTTGCGTAATTGTCACTATTTTAAACCTCAGAATCAACTAATTTCCCAGGAGAAAAAACATTCGGACCTCTACTTTTATAGACGAACCGGGTGCGATTATCCGGCGGGGTCACTCCTGGATTTTCGCACGTGGGAATCGTGCCGGACGATGCCGCTGGTCGGCGAGTTTTCTCGGGGATATCCCGTTTTCCCCCCTGCTCTTACATCCCGGCGCTGCTCCATACTCACTTCGCTTCACCCTCGTCAGTTCTAGAGACCTCATCGTTAACAGCCGCCCAATATCTCTTCACTCACTCGCCCACTTTTGTATGACCATCGGCCATGTGCGCGCGCTAATGATGATGGTGCTGCACGGATGTGCCTGCATGTCTGCGAGACTCTCTCTCTCACTTCGTGTAAAGAATGTTGCAAAATTACATGTCAATACTTCGGGGAAACATTCCTCACTTCTGGTGGATGAAATAAATTTATGTGAACATAGGTCCGCAAATGCTTCGTTTCTATACTACAAACCGTAATACATAACGTACAGTGTATGGCCCGTGGGCTGGATCATGTTACCGTGGAATGCCATTGGCAGTCCTGTACTAGTCTCCGAGGAGCACTGATTTGAATCCACTAGTATTTTATTTGTGGAGACATTTAAAGGCACTTGTGTATGCAGCGCCAGTGGACGACGTGGGCACCTCCTACGGTAACCGTATTGAGGCGGGTTGCGAAAAAGTAGAGAACACTTCAGGGATTCATCAACATATCCGGGTGTCCATGCAACGGCGGGTTGATGCATGTGTTCGTGCTTATGGAGGACATTTTGAATATTTCCTTTAGTGCCGACGATAAGCTTCCACACGTGCGTAACTAATACCTGAGCAGTTCCTACTGTTCGAGGTGTAGTGCCTTAGTGTTGTGAGGTGTCGTGTATCATGCGAACGAACGCTGCGATGGCATTCCACAGTAGCATGATCCAGTCCGCGGGCCATACAATGTAAGTTATGTAGTACGGGCACATTGTTCCCGCCTTTAACCCTCGAGCTAGTGGATACATTCGGTTAGGTAAAAGGTGTTCACGATAAAGTGAGCACTTTTGAAATCAACCTTAGAAAAAAGTCACTGCCCCTACCTGCATATATTTTGCAGGGAGCAATGAGTGGCATGTACCCAGTAAATTTGGTAACGATGGAAGGGAAAATAGTTCCATACATTAAAGACGATAAACAGTGTTAGGTAACCATTTGTATTAGCTTAAATTATTTCTGTCACTTTCTGTTTTTTTTTATGGGCCGAAGAGAAAAAAATTAGCACATTTGTACAATATTTACTGTTCTAAAAATATCACAGTTTCACTTGACTGACGCATTAATAAAGTGATGAGGCCTATGGCAATGTTAATTTTACATAACATGGAAGAATACATAACGTGCATACTAGTAGATCTTAAGCAGGGCTACCAAAAGTGTTCATTTTACCGTGAACAGTGTATAGGTGGGTAGATAGCTAGGAAGGAGCATCTAGTTTCGATATTCGGTGCGTACATCCTGTTTTCGATTTCCCATTGGTTTACCGACATCAATCCAGGAGAACGCTGGGGGTGGTCTTGTTCCTTTTTCCGCTTCTCTGAGCAAATCGCTTGCTCTCTAACGACCGCGCTGTCGACGAGACGTCAACTCCTACCTGCCTAGCCTACATAGGCTGTTCACGGTAATTGAGCACTTTTTAAGGCCCTCCCAACAGGCATTGACCACTAATAAACATATCTTATTGCAGTCTCGGGCATTAAATTTTGTGGGTGGGGAAATGTATACACTGTGTTTTTTTGGTCACACAGCAAGGTTTATATTAAATAGCATCAGGAAAATGGAAATTGGATGAAAGGCGTGTTCCTTACTCGGCGCTAATACTCTCACCAGAAAGGACGACGATGAGCGAGGCGAACATGTGGGTGGCGGGCGGTCGAAGGCCGATCCTGCCTGTCATTCGCACTCCGCCCGAATGTGGTGTCTAGTGGGCGGCGCTCTTGTAGTCAGCACCTGTCATGACACATGTCCAGGAACAACACGTAACTGACACTCGCCCAAGAACTACTCCTGAGTCTTAGGCTTGTTCACGTTGTATATTTTTTTCACCTGACGTAAAATTAACATTGCCATGGGCCTCGTCACTTTATTCATGCGTTGGTCAGGCGAAACTGTGAAATTATCGGGAAATAGAATATTTTACAAATCTGGGCAATTTTACACTTCGATACATAAAAAAAAAAAAAATAGAAAGCAAAATAAATTATTTACATTATCGCAAATGGGTTACCTAACGCTTTTTACTCGACATTAAGATATGGAACTACTTCCCATCACGTTACCAACTATACTGAGCGCATATCACTCGGTGCGCCTGTTAAAATATTTGACGTTGGTAGCGGTGATATTTTACCTTTACATTACAGACCTCCGTGCAATGTGTAGGCTTCTCGCGGTTAAGGCGACTCCTCAAAGTCACGTCTGGCAGTAAGGAAGCATTGCAACGGCGATGGAAAGTAGCATAAAAAGAACTTCGCGTTTTTTTATGTTTTCTTTATTGTGGCGGTAAGGTTTCAAAACAGAAAACTGTTCGGAAAAGACGCAGCATTGTCGCTAAAGGCTGTCCACGATAAAGGATAAAGTGAGCACTTTCGAAATCAACCTTAGAAATAAGTCACTGTTCCTGCCCTGCACATATTTTAACGAGCGCACTGCGTGGCATGCGCCCAGTAAAGTTGGTATCGATTGATGCGAAGTAGTTCCATATATTCACGCCGAATAAGAAGTGTTAGGTAACCATTTCTGATTACTTAAATGGTTTTTTATTTTTCTGTTTTTTTTTTTTTTATGCGTCGAAGTGTAAAAATGAACAGATTTGTTAGATATTTACTTTTCAAATAATTTCACAGTTTCACTTGACCGATGCATGAATGAAGTGATGAGGTCCAACGTCAAAATTTCAGGAATGCAGTCCAATGCAATGGCGGGACAGGAAGAGGCTACTACGCAGCTTGGGCGCACACTCTCCCCCCATTTTCCCTATACGGTTTACCAGAGACGAGTGTGTCCGTGGACTGCGCATGCGCTCGTGGGTGGTTGTCATCATTGAGCAGGCGCGTTTCCACCCATCGTATTTCAGCAAAGTAGGCTCTATCGCAGTCTAACAGGACTACTTAAACTTTACTGGCCTAGGATAGTACATTAGTGAATCCGCGTTCTAACTCTATCATTTCCCGCGTCCACGTGATCGGCGACGTGTTGCATTTGAAGGCGTTTATGGTTGGCACTAGTGATGGGATAATCGCGTTATTTTGTAATTCGAGTGAATCGATTAGGATTATTTTTTTTATTAGTATAAATTATCGGTAAAAATAATCTATTGTTTCGTTCTAATCCATACATAACTGACTGCAAAAGCTGCACATTTCTATAAATTTGTTTAAAGCTATTCTCACCAAAAAATGTTCTGTTTATTTGTAATAATTTCTGCTAATTTGAAAATCTATTTTTTCAAAATTATATTTAATATATTTAATAAATGTGAAACACGCAGGTATCTGCAATGTTTTATTTTGTTTTGGTTTAAAACAGCTAAAAATCGTGAATAATCGCATTGTTTTAAAATAATAAATGAAAGGATCATAATTAAATAATCAAATAATCCATTATTTTACAAGCGATTATCGCATCACTAGTTGGCACTGTACACAACAAGGAATCAGTGGCGGGTGTCGTCATCGTATATATTGTATAGGCTGTTCACGCTAAAGTGAGCACTTTTTAAGGCCCTGCTAAAATTTTCCTTTCGACTAATTTCTAACTTTCCGGCACTTTTTAATATAAACATTGCAATGTGACTAATAAACAGAGCTTATACATTTCACCAGTTTCAAAAGTTAACGTCTGAGGCTGCAATAAAATATATTTATTAAGGGTTGATGCATTTTGAAATTACCTTAAAAACGCTCCCTTTACTGTGAACGGCCTATAAGCGATCTGATTTGTTGAAGTTTAAGCAACTCTCGTATGTGAATGGATAATACTGACATCAACACACCAACGACCATGCAACACGTTGTTCACTGGCTGTGTGTAGTACGCTTGGTGCAAGTACAGAGCACACTGAAAAATGAGTACACAGAAGCGAAATCGGGTGGCAGGTCTTCTGGTGTACGTGAACTCGGTCGCTCATTGGTCTCTCGAAGCTGTGGAAATGGGCCTCGGCTCTGATAGGCTGTCGCACATTACGGAAAATTCCCTTTTGGTCGGGCTGCCGTCCAGTAGGTTAGTCTACAGGAGCCAACTGCTAAACGACATTTCCTGGTATTGCTGGCGGGTGATCCCATTTCGCTGGTGTGTGTAGCTGGAGTCAGCAACACACGCATGTGCTACAGTACTAGTTAGATTTTTTTTAAACTTTAAACTAATCTAGAGTAGTTCGGGAATTACAATCAACAATGCTTACTGTGCTGATAAGTGGGCATGAGGTATACTCGACCCAGCTGCCCTTCTTCTTGCCGGGTGTGCTACCTATGTTATGAATTTCGTGGTTTATCGTAAACAGTTCGGAAATTACAGCCATATATGCTTATAAGTCAGCTTAAGCAAACTTTACATGTGCGGGGTGCGACTCTAGGCTAGCGTGCGTGGGCAGGCTTCACTCCATGCCATGCAGGTGGAATGACAGAGCATGAGACTCGTCGTACCTGCCAGGATGCCAGGTGAAAGGAGACCAGAAGGAATGTGAGAAAAAAAAGGTAGAAAGACAGCATGATACTCGTCGTCCCCGCCAGGATGCCAGGCGATAGGAGACCAGAAGGAATATGAGAAAACCAAGGTGGAATGGCCTGCTGGCTGCAACAGTTGTTATTAATTCCTTCTGTTATAGAACACGAAGAATGAAATGTTTCCTGCGCGCGTGATGGCCTCGCTTCGTTCCCACGCAGACAAGATATATAAATAATTTTCTGAATGTTAGAATAGCGGAATTTTTTGCTCTATTAATTTTTATGTAACTTTTACACATATAAAGAGTGTGTGCATGCACGCACAGTGCCTGCAGTTTTTCCCTGTGTGTACACCCCGACATAAAAATCCTATTGTTTTCGCGGTGACGAGTTTGTCTGGTGAGTGCATATGCCGATGCGAGTATTTACTTTATTTCTTTTCCTTACACTTCACATGGAATGGTGGTCGTGTGGTCCAGAAGTCGAACTGGTGACCAAAGGGTGGTCTGATCGAAACCGCATGCCTCCTGCATTTTTGAGTTCCGAAAAAGGTACCAACTATAAAATTGCCAACACTCCTGGTGGGCACCGTTTGACCTATACTCCCTGATGATAGCGCGTCCATGCAGGCGACGAGTGAACCAACCGACAAAATGGATGCTTCGATACCAGTGCTCCTAGCTGCGAATGGTAGAACCTCCAACACTCTGGTGCCGGGCGCGGGAGCTAAAGTTGGAGAACGTGAAAAAGCAAGAGAGAAAATAAAGGAGACAGAAAGGAATATGAAAAAAAAAAAAAAACCTAAGGTATTGAACAGATGAGAGAAAACGGGCATGGGGGAGAGAGCGACAGGGAGGAATGCCAGAGCGTGAGAAAAATGAATCGGAATTCAAGAGCATTAAGAGATTGGAAGGAATGATAGAAAATGATAGGGGCATTCTGAGGGAAAAAAGAAAAATCCAAGATGGCTGCCATTTACTAGGAATGATAGAGCATGCACTTTCTGCGTGATGTAATCCAAGATGGCTGCTGCGTATGCCTGATCCCCACCAGGAAGCCAGTGCCCCAGTTTTGATAATTTAATTCTACTTTAATTTGCATACAACTATATTCAATCGAAGGACGATGGTGGGCAAAGTAATAAAAACCAAACGAAGCGAAAAGTTACGTGGCCCGAGAGAGTCTAAGTATGGAAGGTCATAAGATACAGTCAATTCACAGATACTCCCAACTTATATGAAGGCCTGCTTAAGTTGGGCTTACAAGATATTCCCCCGCCTCATGTAAACAAAGGTTAATTTAGTATAGAATATTACAGCACAGGGACAGCGCACCGCATTCGTGATTACTCACATTAATAATAATATTTTTCATAAGAACCATTTCTTAAAGGTTGTTCACGATAAAGTGAGCACTTTTGAAATCAACCTTAGAAAAAAGCCTCTGCCCCTGCTTGCATATATTTTAACGAGCATAGTGAGTGACATGCACCCAGCAAAATTGGTAACGATGGATGGAAAGTAGTTCCATATCTTAATGTCAAATAAAAAAAGTTAGTTAACATTGTGATAACTTAAATGATTTTTTCTCTTTCTGTTTTTTTTTTTTTTTTTTTTTTTTTAACGTATCGAAGTGTAAAAATAAGCAGATATGTAAAGTATTTATTTTTCTAACAGACTAATTTTCCAGTTTCACTTGACCGAAGAATGAATAAAGTGATGAGGTTCATGAAAACGTTAATTTTACATAAGGCGGTAGAATACACAACGTGCATATAAGTAGATCTTTAGCAGGGCTTTCAAAAGTACTCATTTTACCGTGAACAGTCTATACTAGGTATTACCAACACACCTATTTTCGCACTGTTTTTAGTCACATAAAAATAATAAATTAAGTATAATAGTTTATAGATATAATATAAATAAAAGTTCAATTTAATCATAAATTAAAGTACTTTAATGTTAACACAAGCTCGTGGTATGCATGTGACATGTTTAGGAGACAACCAGGAATGATATACACGGGATGATTTTTCAAAGGTTTGGTTCAAGACGTGCGAATAAACCGCGAATAGGCTACATACACAATGTGGAGGTGGGCACGCGCGCGGTAGCTCGGCTTCTGCACGCTGAGGTATTCTGCGGCTGGACGACGCCCGGCGTTAAACACCTCCGGAGACGTCAGCGGGCTGCCAAGCAGGCCGGCCCACAGAGGAACCCGCGCGCTTTACGACCGGCCTTTACCCGCCCAAGGACCGCCAGAGGTGGATACGTCATCGCACCACGTTCCGTCGACGACCTCCCTTCCGCCTTTATCGCCCTTCCCCGACTTCGCACCCTTCAGGGCTCGCTACCAGAGCTCCCGCGCCATGGCCGGTTCACACCTACAATTCAGGCGAAGTCTGTTTGAGTACCTTCCAGACGTCACGCGCATTATAGTGTTACAATTTCTCTCTCTAGAAATTAAGTGGGCTATACAAAGTTCGTTAAGGGGTGGAGGTCTTAATCAAATAAAAGAATTAATTATAATTTCCTTATTTTATTTATAATAACTACAGCAAAAATCTCTGAACTCAAATTCTCACAATAAATTGAAATCACTTACTGTTCAAAATTGACACCGATTAATAAAATGTATAATTACAGCAAAGAAATCAATGAAATTAAATAATTAAAGATCAGTCCCAATAGACAGTGTATCAATCTATTCAGATATTCCGGAAAATATGTGTCCAAATGGATAGTTCAAATATTTACGATAAAAATCCGTATTAAACTTCCATCCAGTCCCACCTCAGTTCAGTCCATGTTCCGCCAATCGCAATGTTCTAGAGTCCTCCAAGCGTCCTCCCGCACAGTAGGCTTCACTAGTCGGTTTCACACCCTCTCGTCCATCCAAGCCACGAACACCTCACTCGCCGTCGTCCCGCAATCTCCAGTCGTCGTCTACACTTCTATTCGCTCGCGCACACTCGGCCAGGCGGCCTCCGTCAAAGACTGCCGGCCGCTGGGTTGCGGCAGTATATATAGTGTCTTAGACCGCCACCTAGAATCTTCCCCAACTCGCGTGATGCGTCGCGGAGGGCTGAGGCGCCAATCAGTCTCACCAGAACATTCTTGCGTCGACGTTAAACGTATCGGAAACTATAGCAGGCGAGAGAAGGTCTATGACGCCGGCAAGTCTCCTTGCTGTCGGTATTCACGAGATTCCCAGAAGGGAGGCAGCCAGCCAGCCACGAGCGCATCGTTCCAGGAAGAGAGGGGGGGCGGGGGGCGAGGTGGGTCTCCGATTACGGCGCAGGGTAATTGAGTCGGCACCAGCTGCAGCACGTAACAACAATATAAACACCATTATTACTACTCCAAAATTACTAAAAATGGTTTTTTTACGCGAATACGTCTTTACATTTGCAACAACAGTGAGAGGCAATCCAGAAAACCCGATGATAACAGAATCAGGGGATACAGTTTGGTATTGCAGCTACGAATCTATCGCCTACATTAGAATTCAATTACACCTCTTACGTTGAGTGAGGATTGCGAAGCATCGTGCGCCGCGGTGAGGTTTGTTCGTGGGTGGGGGGGGGGGGGGGTGAATTTTGAGTTCGTTTCGCCGCGTCTCATAACTTCCGCATAGTATAACTTTTGACTAGGACGCTCGTTTGTTTCAATCGACAGTTCTCGTCAAGATCAATAGAAAAAACATTAGTGTGGCGTGTTTGTAGTGAAATTGTATGCGTTTAATGTAAAAAAGATTTAAGAAAACTTTAAACTATATCGACCTACATTCGTTAAAAAGCCAAGTCGAAACGAAATACAGAACTCTTATACGGTTGGAAAGAGCATCTCAAACACAATCCAATGATACCTATATAACGCCATATGACCGAGTGAAGCGGTGCCGGCAACGTAAAATAAACATCAAGGCGTCCGAGCACGTCAACGTAGACGTATTCACAAAAAAACAAACGGCCGTGTCCCCAACACAGCCAAACCAAATTGTTTCAATGCGCTGTATCGCAAAATACACGGGTTAGATACATACAATACTACTCAAGGGTCCTGCACTGAATCTTCCTTCAGACTTTCCACCAATAAAATAATACGGTAACCGCTGAAAGTCTCATAGGTACAAGCAAAGCGACGAGAACACTGAGGGGCCGCGGTGGTGGAGCGGTTAGACTACTCGCCTCCCGCCTAAGCGTACCGAGCTCGATTCCCGGCGGGGTCGTTCCCGGATTTTCGCAAGTTGGTATCGTGTCGAACGATGCCGCCGGTGGAGGGGCGCCGGAATGAAAGGCGTGGGATACGGGAGATCCCCGAGAAAACCCGCTGACCAACGGCATCGCCCGGCACTATTTCCACTTGCAAAAATCCGGTGACCCGGCCGGGGATTGAACCCGGTTCGACTTGGTGGAAGGCGAGTAGGCTAACCACTCAGTCACCGAAGTCCCTCATATGAACAAATATTACGAAATTTCACCCGAGGGCCAACGCGCTGCATTCGTGCGTACTCGGTGTAATAATATTTTGCATGAGAACTGTTTCTTACTGTAGGCTGTTCACGGTAAAAAGCACATTTGAAAACCCGGCTTAAGATCGACTTGTATAGACATTGTGTATTCCTCCGCCGTATGTATAATTAACATTGATATGGGCCTCATCACTTTATTCATACGTCGGTCAAATTAAATTGGAAATTATTAAGAAAGTAAATACTTAACAAATCTGCTCATTTTTACAATTCGGTGCATTAAAAAAGCTTAATGCGAAGGAATTAATTTTACACTATCACAAATGGTTACCTAACACATTTTATTCGTCGTTAAGATATGGAACTACTTTACATCCTTCGTTACCAACTTTACTGGTCGAATGGTATTCAGTGCACCCATTAAAATACATGCATGCAGGGGCAGTGAATTTTTTATAAGGTTCATTTCTAAAGTGCTTACTTTATCGTTAACAGCCTTTAGGCGCTATCAACATACCAATTTAGTCACTGGCTTTGTTCATGTTAGGTATAAATGAAAACAATACTACAATTTATGGATAAAATATAAGTAGGGGAGGAGAGAAAGAGAGATAGAGAGAGTCGTTATACAGAACATTTTCGCCACTAGATAAACGCTAGTTGCGCATGTGTACCGGATTTTCTCTATTTTCTACATTAAAAAACAGGATAATTGCAATAATCATAAATTGAATATGTGAAATAATTTAGTAACTAAGTAAAAATCTTTCTCTTTTATTATTCACGAATCTTAAAAATTTTATTTAAAAGTTGCCTTTTGGAACACTGCGCACCTAGCGGCGGAAAATTTCCCTATGCCGAACTCTCCCATAAGAAATCACGTTTTGTTCATAACTTGAATAGATCTAGCCTTAAGGCCACGATCCTTCATTTCTACAACTTTTGCGAGAATTAATTTTTTTGTATCCGAACAGGAGCTGAATTCGTAAAATCCTTTTACAGTTTTGTTACAAATAGTTTTTAATATGTAGTCTAATTTTTCAACACAAAAAAAAAGCATAATTTTAACTAATTATTAAATAAACATAATTTTCGTTAATTAATTAACTGGATAAAAGTATACACTTTTTTGTTGGAAAAATTAAACTATATAATAAAAACAATTTGTAAAAAAAATTGTAAGAGGATTTTACAATATCGGATCCCGTTTGGGTACAAAAAATTAACTCTCGCAAAAGCTATAGAAATGAAGGATCGTGGCCTTAACCTAAGGTATATTTTGATCACAGTTCCACAGCGAAACTTGATGAATGCTGTGGCGGGAGGAGAGGGAGAGTTAACGAGTAGGGCAGTGCTGGCGTGGGGCCGAAGAAGGCACTGATGGGCAGAATCGAATATTTCCAGGTATCGAGTATTTTGTGTACGAATAAGAATCGAGAACTTTCACTCGCAACTTGAATTCGAGAACAGTGAAGTTCCGTGCTGGTATTGGTCTATTCGAAACGTGATTTGAAAAATTTTTCCCCCTGAACGATATGTTTCCATTCGCATTACTATAAGAAGATGCAGTTGAATGGCGGCAAATCCTGGTTCCAGATAACTATACAGAATGCAATAAAATTAAATTGTGTCTTAGAAATCAACAACAGACACGAAACAATACATTTGATATTGAATTAACCAATTTTATAACATTCTTATGCAATATAAAGAGATCATAAAACACATGGTAATACTTACGAGTCCAGCTATATAAGTTTAAAATTGTAAAAATTTCTATCAAGTCTGCAAACCCTCGGGAACAAGTGTGACATTTGCGTGAGAACACGAGTATTCGTCATGAGTACTGAATCACTCAGCTAGTTCACTCGGATAAAAGTATTGGTATAATTTGTTTGCCATTCGAGATATCTCGAGGACTGCTAGAAATCGAATTTTTCGACATGTCGAACTCGAATACTGGCATCGCTACAGCAGGCGCCCTGCGTCCAGCGGCGGCAGGTGTGGAGGCGAGAGAAGCTCTGAGCCGAGGCGGTTGTCGAAAGGCGACGCCACGTCAACTAGAAAAGGCGCGATGGCGACACACGGCCGGGCGTCACGTCCTGTCGGCGTCTCAAAGGCCACGGCGTCTTTAATGGCCGTGTTTTATCGGCAGTCGCCAAACTCGCGCGGCAGCTGTGGCGTGGCGCGACACGGCGTGCCAATCTCCCGCGACACTAGCCACGCCTCTCATACCCGGTTGCACCAACATCTTCCTCTTATTTTTTCTAAACTACCTTATTCTAAGTGTTATGTGAAGTTAGGTAGGGCGGGATTTTATTGCGTCTCAGGGCTAACCCCTGACGTCTACAGAGAAGGAAAATCATGCAAGGAGACACGCATCGCGGCAAAGAGGGATTGGGCAGCCATGTCCTGCACTTTTGGGCCATGACTACCTTCCTAAGTGTACTTAGAGCTAGTCTCTGCTTTTCACACAACAATCAACATTAAACACTCTTAAATAAAACTTTTTTTTTTTTTTTAATTATTCATTAACATCCATCTGAAAGAAATAAAAATTGTAAGGTTTTAATTCAGCAAAAATATAAAAGAATAAACTTTGAAACATGAACTCTGGAACGTTTTTTTTTTTCTCTACTGTCTACTCTTTGCTCACGTTCTGTGTCTTGCCGCTATGTAATCCTAGAAGATATCAGCTAATAGGTCGCAGCTGCTATCAAGTGATACGCCAGAGTCAATCATCTGTTGTGTTTCACTCATCGTTGCCGTCCACCTCCATGCTCCTTCAGTAGAAAATGGCTGACTCCGCTGTTCGGTCGTGCGCGTTGCGGAGCCTATTCAACTCGTTCCGAATAAACGTTTATCGTCGCTGAAAGGCACTTTCATGATGTAAGTATCGTCGCACACGTAATGGAGCTACAAGATACGTGGGATTGACTACGCTCGCCGCTGCACTAGCACGTGAAAACTCCGCCTGAAGACTGTTGTTTCCCAACGTCTTTGCTATTGGTAACTGCCATATTTTCACGTACTGAAGACGGTGTTTTTATAGCGTTCGTCAACCACTGATAGCCTCCTGGACTATTATATGCTGTTTATGTTAAAATGTTCAAACTTCGTGCAGTGCGACTTGTGACGTTTTAAATAACTGTTCCATAATCTGTCTAACTTTCTTAAGTAGTGTTCAAATAAACTGATGTTAGCGACTTTTCAAGAGTGTTCGGAACAATACGAGTGTTGACACAAAATCATGACTTATCATGTAACACATACATAGTTTCACTTTACGTCGTTCTCACTCAAAAAAGCAGCAAACGAAATTAACGATTAACAATTAAATTAAATAATGGTGGTAATCAAAACCTAACCCGAATATTCATCGTTACTCTCTTTCAACATTAAAATTAATTAGACAAACTAACGTTTTATGAATGCCATTAGGAAAAATACACATAAAAATTTAAACTTTATACTTTATTAATTGTCCCAGCCTCCTGCCTTAATCAAAATCATCGTTCTTCTTACGTAGGCTAAACAATGGCCTATAGGAGTGGATTTGAGAATTTTTTGGTAATTCTCGATTTCCCTGTCGTCTAGTAAAAATAAGAAGACACAACGAAGACCTATCTTGAAGAAAATCTCAGCTGATTAATGAAGCAACGTCTCATTGTACAACAAAGGTACAACATTATCACCTAGAAAATTCAAATATTCATACATATTTACACATAGCAAAATATATACACACATCAAGAAAAATTGTAGTGAAAAGTGAAATGGAGAATAATAGTGAAAAATAAAATAAAAGTCAATTAGGTGTGCATAAGTGCTTCACATCTCTTGAAGAAAAATGGCCCCAAATAATAAAATATAGTTTCTCTCTGCGAAATAAAAGAAAATATGTCCCTTCAGAAATTTCTTGATGGAATAAAAAATCAATTATTATACATATGGATATATCCATGCGAGGTCAGTGTTAAGCAGGCGAGTGGCAAAACTCTATTGTAAACACTGTGTGATTGCTGACATTGTGCTAGGATGTGCATGTAAAATCCCTCTGCTGGGATGTGCATGTAATATCCCAATTCCTCCTCGTTCCTTTTAAATGTGACTCGTAAATTCTCTCTCGCCTTAAATAAAAATTCAGACTAAAATTCAGTATACGTGAAATGTGGACAATAGTAATTTGAAGTTCTAACTCGAGCTCAATCAGGCCATATAAGACGGGATGTTAGGAACATTTCAGGAAAATTCTCGCATAATAATGCTGTACTGTGCGACATGACGTAACGATGTGTAGGGACATACGCTCTTCCCACACTAAATAAATAACATATCTGGAAAATACCTCAGAGGAAACCATAACTCTCAATAATAATATTACGTTGCCATAACATTTCACAGTAAACGTAGCATGTAGGCTGCGATATATTATGCCTTCATCTCCTGTTATGCCGTTGCATAAACGTTTATAAAGCATACAGCGTATTCTGTTTCCAAAGAACATAAATTTTTATCTCACATAAAAATCCAAATAAAATCCTGCATAAAATTACTTCTTCTCTAGGGGATTCTTAAACTGTTTTAATTGCGTGCTATAAAATCTCCCTACAAATTCTCCATCCCATGTAGATAAACTGTAACACTTTTCCTGAATTACTTCTGCCACACGGAACGGTCCCTCAAACAGTGAAATAACTTCTTTGTCACATTCTCAGCAGCAGAACTTAAATAACTTTCCCTCTTTAGCACTAAATCACTAATCTGAAACTTGTTTACACGAGACAGCTTCTGTTGTCTTCGCCTGGACTCTGCCGAACAATATAATTGCCTCTTCACAATATCCAAAAGAACTTCTTGTGTGACGGGCGTACTGTTTTCTCCAAAAGATGCTTCCGCTTGCAACAACTTCGGCAACAACTTATTAGCCACAGTCTCAGACCTCTTGTTCGTCAGTACCTCGTAAGGAGTAAAACCAGTGCTTGTATGTATCGTGTGATTCATCACAAACTCAGCTAGAGGAATCTTATCGCGCCAGGCTTGTTGCGCGTGGTGACAATACATACGCAGCACTGTACCTAGTACACTCATTTTGTGTTCAATGGGGTTCGAACGTGGACTTCTTACGGAAGCAGTTGTGGCAACAATACTCAGCCTTTTAAGTCCTGTCTGCCAAATGTGACTCGTAAACTGGCTGCCATTGTCAGATAAAATTGCTCGTGGTTTTCCAACTTCATCTACAAAACTTCTGACTTTTCCAAGCAAAATTTGAGCCTGAACAAATCTTCCATTACAAATACATACTGAACTCCAGCTATCGATTTAGGGAGTGGACCGAAAATATCTACAGACACTAAGTCAAGCGGTGCATCAGGAATAATGGCTTGTAAAACACCTTGCAAATTTTCCTGTGCGTACTTACTCTTCTAACATAACTCACATGGTATTACAACTTCCTGCACATCCCGCTGCATGTTCGTCCAATACATCTGCTTACGTAGCGTCTCGTACAACTTATTGAAACCAATGTGTCCCAAGTACCTCATGCATTTCCCGCGTTACTTGCAATGCAATTTCCTGCGGAACTACTGCTTTCCAAAAAAATGATCAAAACATCTGTTAGCTGTGCTGTGGTAAAATAATATCCCGTTATCCGACTTACAAAACGTACGGTGTAATTTATGATCTGGCGGTACTTCTGCTAACTTCTATACAATCGTAACACAAAACTGATCTTGTCTCTGCTTATCACCCATGTCACTAAGTAACTATGACAAGTTAGTGACTTCATTGCCACTCACAACAACGTTGCTTGCGACAACAGATTCCCGCGGTCCCTTCCGTGGTAAAACCGGGTCATTCACACCTCCTGGTAAGCGACTCAAATAATCGGCTGTTACATTCTCAGAGCCCTTAATAAACATCACTTCAATATCATATTCTTGCAATAGCAAGCACCACTTGGTGAGTCTGTTACCAAACGTTTTTACCGGCTTTCAAACATGTCGATGCTTGGTGGTCTGTCAGCAATTTAATTTACTCGCCAAGCAATATATCTCTGCATTTATTTAACGCCCAAATAATAGCTTAAGCTTCCTTCTCTGTCACTGTAAAATTTCGTTCGGCTGGACTCATGGTTCTACTAGCCATAGCTACCATCTTTTCTACCTCATTGCCATCAAACTGAGCCAATCTGCATCCCAATGCATAGTCTGACGCATCCGTGTACAACAAAAATTCCTTTCGTTGGACAGGGTGGTAAATAATATGCTCATCAATCTCTCAAAGGCTTCCTGCTCTGCCTCTAGCCATCTCCATTGCTGATCCTTCCTTAAAAAAGTGAAGAGTAGTAAAGCTACTCTTGCCACTTGGTCGGAATAATTTCGATAGAAGCCAATAATGCCAGGAAAATCTCGTAACTGACGTACGTTCGCAGGTGGGGGAGACTGCATAATGGCTTCAAGCTTATCTGGAGCTGTTCGAATGCCTTCGGGCTTAAGAATGTGCCCTAGGAATGGAAGTTCATTCCTACAAAACAGTGACTTTTTAATTTTGATGGTCATGCCAGACTCCCTCAACTTCTCTATTATAATTCCAACATGCTGCACGTGCTCCTCAAAAGTAGCAAATGTGATTAGGATATCATCCACGTACGCTCTTGCAAAAACACTTACATTCTTCTTCTAGTTTTTTGTCCAAGCAACGGGTAAACTCAGCGATTGCGTTGCACAAGCCAAACGGAAGTACTTGAAAAACATACTAGTAATTTCCAAACAAAAATTCTGTGTACTGCTGGGACCAGTGGCGGCTGGAGACTTTTGAAACTGAGAGGGCGATCCTAACGCAGATCATTACAAATTGCTTTTTTTTTTTTTTTTTTAATAGGCACAGTGATAAATATTTTGCGTACGACAGACTTATGTTATTGTAGTTTATGCAGCTAAATACGGAAATTAAGTGTGGTTGTTTGAAGAAAAACGTATCATGGCTCGATTTGTAATTGTCAACACACTGTGGCCACTGGTTCAGATTTAATCACTACCACAGGTATTTTGTTTGTTTAAAGTTTGTGTTGGTTATATACCTTCCAACCAGTACCCATGTGGCGTGGTACATTAGACGAGACGACGAGAAATTAGATAAAAATACTAATTCTACTATACTAATGAATATTATAATTTAAATATACTAAAACAAATATTTTTAAAACCCAATACTAATTTACATACAGTACATACAAAATGCATGTCAAAAATTTAAATTATAGTTTGAAAGGTGACATATCTTCATTAATGTATTTGTAAACAAAATCAATTCTTCAACCTGTACGCGCTATCTAACTAGCAATGAATATTCGCCTCACCAACCACTGAAAATATTAATGCATTATTTATATGCTGTGAGCATGATTTATGTCTTTTAACTTTGTCTCCCAAATGTTTCAAATCTTTCACACAATTGACAGTCCACGCAGTATCATTAGGTTTCACTAGCAAAAAAAAATGAAACAAAACAACGCATTTCTAACTTCACGCCCTCATAGCCAGTCCCTGAAATTATATGAACTTACGTTGAATTTTCGCATATACGAATCACTGCATTTACCGTTGTGGCTTTGTTGTTTTGATATATTCAACTGTGGCATTGCTGGTCTAAAATTCTTAAACTCTAGTTTATTGCTGTAATTCAAAATGTTTGTCGTAATAAAGTTTTAAATTATATTCATCGTATTATCCATTATTTACGAGTTTACATAGCACGACATGAACAACTCTTCAACCCTGCTTCTGACCATTACTCATGGTTCATTATTAACCACAAACTTGTTAAGAATATTACACACTTTGTCTGAAGCTCCCGCGACTTTTAACGATATCTATAATTAAAAACTATTCGATATAAATATAAGCATTGTTAATAAATGTGTTTTAACAACTGCAAAAGAGCAGAGCGTGGAAGTGCGCCTACAAAACATGTATATAACTGTAGAATACATCTGTTTACAGTGGAATTCGAAGTTCCAGTTTTGGTATCCCTGTCAAGTTCTAGGAAACCGTCTTTGTGTGTGAGCAGAGGCGCGCCCAGCTCTCTCTGATTTACAGCATGTGATTGGCTGAAAAGGGGATGAGCCCCTGAAATCTTCACCTCCTTCCCGTAGTACCCCTAGTCTGTTGTTACCATCATCTCTCTCTACTCGCTCCACCCACTTCGGGGCGAAGAATCTGTAGCCCCACCACTCGACATTTCCAAAAACAGTTCTCTCGTGACAAGAGACTCGTCCATCTAAAAAACGTTGGCTGCCAAATAACCTCCGTATTCGTACGCAGTATTATTTGCCGAGTAGTAGATAAGTAGAGGTTGCTGAGTAGTAGATAAGTAGATGTCTGCGTTCTGAGATGTTATTAGTACGTCTGCGCCCCGCCACAGAATGACGGTATTAGATACGTGCGTCGCCGGAGTCGCTCTTATCGCTACCTTTCTTCAAACGCGGAAGAATAGCTCCAGGTAGGCGGACGCCTTAAGGGTACTATGACCCTGCGCGTTCAAGGCCAAGAAGCGAGGGAGCGATACGGGCGATACTAACGCGCACGCCTAGCGACTCATCGCTCCTACGAGCAAGGCGTGCAGTGTTTCCGTCGTGACGCTTTATTGTGAAAACTAGATCTGTAACATTGGGGTTTTATTACACACGATGAAAGTACACAGATCAAACTACCTGCTCGCAATCGTACTTTTCTCTTAACTCTTAAAGAAACTAAGAAACTTCATAGACTAGCTTTAAAAATGCGATATTTGACCATTTCGCGATTTTTTTCTTCATTAATACACGTAAAACTTCGTATTTCCAGAACATTTATTTACCGAGACACGCGTTTAGGCGCAAACAACGATTTCACAGAAAACGTTTCAGTACATAGGACCCTTATTAATCTCAGCGTCCGACACGTTTCTTGTCCTCCCACGCCCTCCGTAAGCCGGGACATGCGCCGTTGTTCCCCGCGGCCCCGTGTAAACGAATTGGTATGAAGAGCTGTAGGGATGGGATACAAGACCCTGGGTCTCATTAGAGGGGAAGGCAGGAAGCTAAACAGGCCCGGAGGAGGGAAACACAGCAGACAGGTGTAATGAAAAAGGAAAGGGATGTGGTGGGAGGGTGGGAGGGAATTTTTGCCCGCGTCCCAGATGACTGCTGCGAGCTTGCCGACCCGTCAAGGCCACCTGTCATCTTCCCGCGCTCGCTCATATACGCGTCCGACGCGTCGCATCGTTTCCTCCTCTCCATAAGAGCGTCTGGGTCACAATAGCATTTCCGCTCCTCGGAGACGTTCGTGGGCTCTCGGCTCCCGTCGTGCGCCATCGTGTCCTGACGCATACGTCATTACTTTGTTTACGTTTTCTCGTCTGGCGCGAAAACTGTGGATCGGTCCTTGGATTATATAAAGGCTGTTCACGATAAAGTGAGCACTTTAAAGAAATGAACCTTAGAAAAATGTAACTACCCCGACATGTTTTTTTTTTTTTAATGGGCGCACTGAGTGACATTCACCCAATAAAGTTGGTAACGATGGGTGGAAAGTAGTGCCATATCTCAAAAGTCGAATAAAAAGTGTTAGGTAACCATTTGTGATAACTTGAATTTATTTCTTTCGCCTTCTGTTTTTTTAATGCATCGAAGTGTAAAAATAAGTAGATTTGTAGAGTATGTACTTTCTTAATAACTTCACGGTTTCATTTGACCGGCGCATGAATTAAGTGATTAGGCCAATGGTCATGTTAATTTTACATAAGGCAGAGGCGCATACGACGTGTATACAAGTAGATTTTAAGCAGGGCTTTCAAAAGTTCTCATTTTACCGTGAACAGCCTATATCACTACTGTCGCCCGTGATGGGAATTTGGCGACGAATTAGCGGAGCGGTGAGTTTCCTTGGAAGTCTCAGATTAGAATATTTGTAAACAAACGCGCGATGGCTATGGGAAGTGCCGAGTTCTAGGAAATGGCAGGAACCTAACCTATCTTATCTTAACACCGCGTACTGTTCCCAGAAGACACCATGGTGGCCTAGTCTCTCAGAACGAAAACATAGAAATGACCATGCCCAGGGAGGAAGGGGGAGTGGGAGGGTAAGATGTTTTTGCTTCTATTATAAATTTAATTTCACTGGAATATAATTCTAAATTACATGCTGCATAACAGGTATAGAGCGTCTCACTCTTAGCTTGCAGTGTGCGGTGTAATGGACATTCACTCTCTCTTTCCAGTACACGATTTCTGTCGTTAACGCTGTCCTTGTTACTGCGGGCGCTGTTGCCTGATAAGTTATTTTTTTTGCAACTTCGAAAAAGAAAACTATCTACGTTGTTTGCGCGCAGGATTGGATTCCTTTATAAGTTGGCAGGAAGGTAAATAGACAAAAGTTATCTTAATCAGGCCGCTTCCTTCCCCGCCCATTTGTTTATCAGCTTGCCAGTTACGTCACAAAGCTGAAGCAATCTGGCAACAGTGAGCGCCATAAGCCCTGTGCTGCAATCTAAGCATGAGACGGACTATACAGAGAAGTCTATAAGAACACAGAAGCAAACGTGTATATCAGTTTCATAAATACATTAAAACAATTCAATAGAGATTGTATTCAACATATCAATTCATCTCGGTGAACAAAAACTGTTTGGGTGTCCATTTACTCTCAATATGGCGCCCTTAACTAAATTTAGGGAGGGGCAACGTAAACTCTGCTTTTCATAGTTGTTACTTGATTGCCTGCTAGTATCTTGTACACTAACTGTAATGTTACTGATATATTCAGTAATGGTTAACGCCAAGGAATCCCATCTTTAACAATCTGGAGGATGGAGTGGTGCCAATACGATAATCGTCTAGTTTAGTGACTTTTCAACAAAAAAAAATACATATTTGGGTTTTCCTCATTCGCGGATTTTATTCCCGCTCAGATTACATTTTGAACAATTCCTTACTGGCGAGAAATGTGAAGACCAAGGAAATCGTGGCGTAAACGTTCAGTAAAAGTAATAAAATTATATTGGTAAAAATTCTCACAAATCAAACTATAAAAACGTAAGAACCTAAAGTAATGAAGCAGAGTAACGTAGCTTTACGATAAACCAGTATTTTTCGCTCAGGTATTCCGAACGTGACGAGACATTTACCGCCAAACAAAATTGTGCCAATCTAGCGGCATCTTTGATGAGCATAATAACTGTTTTGGTTAATGCTATAAATTTTTATTTTAGTCACTATTATGCTCAATCAGGTAGAGAAATCTAGTGTAGAAAACAAACTAACAGAAACTCTGAAATGTTCAAGTTACAAATCGTCAGAATTACTGAAATAAATACATTTAAATAAATTAAATGTTCTCTAGAAAGAAAAGGGGGGGGGGGCGAGTCCTTACCTTCTTTCACTTCACCAAACAGACGTCCGTACAGTAGTTTGCCACCATTCGAGAAAATCGCAGCCCACTACAATATTCGAAGTCACGAAGGCTGGACCCAGCACGTCTAGGTTTGTAAATGCCAAGTTACCAATGTAGTTCGGAGCCCACTACTATCGGGAGGTCAATACTTCCTCAGCATTTTAATATATAATTTCATCGCCTTATCCGGGAGAATCACAGGCGTTCGCCGTGAACCGCGCACTTGTGGACGAATGGCAAGGATTTCTGCGAGCAAGAGTACTCATTACTGATCTAACGGGGAAGAATGGAGGGACACACAAAAAACCTACTTTGTTTATGTTACGAAATA
This sequence comes from Dryococelus australis, assembly GCA_029891345.1. NCBI lineage: Eukaryota > Metazoa > Arthropoda > Insecta > Phasmatodea > Phasmatidae > Dryococelus > Dryococelus australis. The sequence continues at coordinate 97,862,332 of CM057004.1, read as the reverse complement.
ACTTGATGTCAAGTACAAAGACAGTTGAAGACTGTTCGCGTTAATGTAAGCACCTTTGAAATCAATTTTTGAAAAAAAAATTAAATTCCCATAGTTACACTAGGCAGCCAATTACGTTGGAGCAAGTTCATAACAATAGTTCTAACCCACGTAGCAAAATACAAGTGACCCATTAATGGTATATCTCATTCATGCTACTTCCAACTTTTCTGAAACCCTGATAACGTTCTACTTTCAGTATATTCCTCCGCCTCATGCAAACATAGCTTAAGGGTATCTAGAAAATTATACCAAAGGGGCGATGCACCGCATTGTAGAGCACTCTGTGTAGTAATATTTTACATACGAACTATTTCTTACTAGGTATTACGTACACACCAATTTTCTCCCTGTTTTCGTTCATATTAATTATAAACCAAGTACTATAGTTAACAGATAAACTCTAAGTAAAATATCAATTTATCCAAAAATAAGGCACTTTTATGTTGACAGGTGTATAAAACGCTTGTGATACACGGCATATTTAGAAAACAACCAAACTTGTCATACATGGGGTGATATTTCAAAGGTTTGATGCAAAAAGTGTGAAAAACCCGCGAATAGACTATATTCTGCAGCATGCCAAGATGGAAAACAGGTGGCCAATAACTTGAACGCACTTCGGCAACATTGCTTGGTCATAAGTGGCAACACTTATTAGCCATCCTGTTTACATACTTGAGCCAAAAGTGGAGAATACTTATGGTCCCTGCTTCCACCACCAGTACTTCATCAATGTAGTACGCCATAGACATCAGTTGACCGACCTACTTTGCTTGCACCAGCAATGGTTCATCAGTGTTCCAATTCACAGTCATCAGCTGGCCTACAGAAGGCGTGCTATCAGTGGCCAAAGGGTCAATTATGTGTCATCATTGCTGCAATACAGCTCGTGTGCTATTTGTGAACCATTAGGCCTGGTAGTTTCCCTACATTTTGTCATTAGTTTCATATCCATCAGTTTGCCATATTAGATAGCAAGCCAACTGTCATCTTGCAGGCAGTTTACTGAAGTTAGTGTTTCTTTTTAATACTGTCGTGTTAGCATGAACATGCCTTTAATAATTCGACGCATAACAGTATAACAATACACAAGAACACGAATTCTCAAACTGCCAACAACTTACTTAAAAAAAAAAGGGGGGGGGGGGGTTGGCTGTGTTGGGGACACTGCCGTTTGTTTTGCGTGAATACGTCTACGTTGACGCGCTCGGACGCCCTGATGTATTTTTTACGTTCCCGGCATAGCTTCACTCGATCATATGGAGTTTTATGGGTGCCACTGGATTGCTTTTGAGATGCTCTTTCCAACCGTATACGAGTTCTTTATTTCGACTTGGCTTTTTGACGAGTATAGGCCGACATTGTATTAAGTTTTCTTAACTTTTTTCTTTAAACTGATACACGCAATCGATTGGTCATAACGAGAGCTGTCGATTGAAACCTAAACGAGCGTCGTAGATTCTCCTAGTCAAAAGTTATACTACACGGAAGTTATGAGACACGGCGAAACGATATCAAAATTACCCCCTCCCCCCTAACCCGCTGCGCCAGATGCTTCGCAATCCTCACTCAAGGTAATATTATTCTTTGATCCTTTGGCACTCGAGTGGTGTAATTGATCATCGGATTTTCTGGATTGCCTCCCACTGTTGTCGCAAATTTAAAGACGTGTTCACGTCAGAAACGACGGTTTCACTTGGATGGTGCATGAGACTATCCATGACAGTGATAATGGCGAATGGATACACAAAATGAGAACAAAAGTAGATCTCGAGCAGTTTTTTCTAAAAGTGCTCAGTTAATTGTACGCTACGCAGGGCTTGGCGACTCCTGCCTCCCTCGACCATATGGACGGCGAGTGCAGTGGGCGTGGCTTGACGAGCCGAGCGTGCACGAACATTTCCGATGAGTGCGGGTGATATCGGGGGGCAGACGCTCGGCTGCCTTGCACCGCGGGCGCAGGCGACAAGTGGCGGGTCGCCGTGGGAGCGACGGTTGAGACACTCGGGGAAGCAGGATCCGGGGCTGGGGGCAGCAGCGGCCCTCACCTGTCCTATGCAGCGCATTGTCTTCCCGCCACATCCTTCCTCGGCTCACTTCCGTCCACACTCTCCTACCTGCCTGCCTCCGACCTCCTGTCGCACACACACCACATAAGTACTGTTTCCCTAAACCATATAAATTATCCATGTAGGCTGCTTAATGCTCGGCCTCACACGCCATGTTGAATTATTGGTTCTAGCTTATTTCAGTAGTATACCGACACTTATTAAGAAACTGCTACTATACAATCATGACTATATTTGTTACGCTGAAGTACAAACATATATTCTGAAAATTCGTTAAGTAGTCATGCCGTATTTTTTTTCGAGAATTATGAACAGATTAATGCCATTTTACAATCACCATATCACATGTGGATGAAGTTTGACGACTAAATTTGAAGGGGATTGTCAATTGTGATAATGCTATAGTAACAAATATTTGGTTATTTCACTGAAAAGGTAGTTATGACATATAAAAGGAAAATTCAACATGGCGGGTGAGGCCGAGCCTTAAGATCTACTTGTAATGGCTACTCACGGTTACTTGCAACTTTTATGAAGCTCTGCTAAACTTCTATTAAAGGCTGTTCGCAGTAAAATGAGCACTTCTGAAAGCACTGCTTGAGATCTACTTGTCTGTACATTGTGTATTCTTCAGTCTTATGTAAAATTAACCTTTCCGTGAACCACGTCACTTCATTCATGTGTCGGTCAAGTAAAACTGTCAAATTAATAGAACAGTAAATATTTTACTAATCTGGTTATTTTTACAATCTTTTGTTAGAGTTTGAACTCATATAGATTTGTAAACATTCCAAATCTTAATTTTTTAAATTTCAAATGCAATTTTTCATTATTTATACAATTCTGACATTTTATATATAATTAAAAAATGGATTTAAAATTTAAAATTCAAAATTTGAATGGTTTATAAATGTAGATACGTTCAATCTTAAAAAAAAAAAACTTAGTTGAAAATACTAACACAAAAAATGAATGGGGGATCTTTGTCCGAATTTAGCCCATGCATGGTGAATCCTGGTCTTAAAAAACAGAAAGTGAAAGAAATAATTTAAGTAATCACAAATGGTTACCTAACAATTTTTACTTGACGTTATGGAACTACTTTCCATCCATCGTTACCGACGTTACTGGGTGCGTGGCAACCAGTGAGCGCGTTGAAATATACGCAGGCAGGGGCAGTGACATTTTTGTGAGTTTGATTTCAAAAGTGCTCACTTTATCGTGAACTGGCTTTAGCCAGGATATTCCGCCGCCTAATGCGAACGAAACTTATCCGAGTCTAGGAAAAGTTCACCAAAGGGACAACGCACCGCATTCGTGCGAACTAAAGTTTAATGATATTTTCCATATGAACTATTTCTTACTAGGCATCACCAACATACGTATTTTCTCGCTGTTATCACTCGCATTAATTATAAATAAAATATAATAAATTTGAATTTAACCAAAAGTAAGGTAGACTATTTTAATGTTAACACAAGTATAAAACGTTTGTGACTCATAGCACAGGAAATAACCAAACACCTATATTTGGTGCGATTTTTCAAAGGTTTCATTAAAAAAAAAAAACCCCCCGCGAATAGACCATATGCGCTTTATTTATTCTTCCTCCATGTGTACAGTTAACGTTTGCCATGGTATTCATGCGTCGGTCGCGTAAAACTATGAAATTATTTTAAAAAGTAATTATTTCATACATTTGGTAATTACTACGATCGTATTAATTAAAAAAAACAGACAGCAAAATATATTATTTCAGTTTCCACGAATGTTTACCAAACACTTTAATTCAACCCTGAGACATGGAACTACTTTCCCTCTATCGTTGCCAACTTTGTTGAGTGCGTGCATAGTCAGTGTACCCGTAGAAATAAATGCAGGTAGGGGCAGTGATATTTTTCAAACGTTGATGTCAAAAGTTCTCAATTAACCGTAAACAGCCCTTACTGAAGTTTGTTCAAAGACAACAAATTATGTTTTAGCTTCTTGTAACTGTTGTTTACGTCCTCCAGTGTTTTACAAGAGTAACCAGTGAAAATAAAAACATGTTTGACGTTGTGCGTTCATAACCAAAATCATATTTTAGTGGGAAAACGGTTCTAATTTTAATAGCGAAATAAATATAGCTGTCATCAAAAGGTATTTCTAGATTTTGTCGTCAAATTTAATTGAAGTAATTGTGAAAAACAACGTTTCTCTAAATCAAGTTTTACGATCGAAGATTAAAGATGTGGACGTAATCTCATTAATTTCCCATTTTGGTGCGAAGAGCAATGTTTGTAGGCGTTTAACGATAGAAACTGGAAATTTTAAAATGATTGTACTTATTTTATGAGAACTGCAACAATCATACCCTTTTGAGATTACAAAAGCATTTTCCTTGTGCGATTTTATAGACAGACGCCTTGAAGTAGCTCTTGGGGTCTTCTTTCAGAGTGAATTATATTATTTCTGTAAGTAAGATACTATTTGTTATTCATACTTTTCTAAACCAGTAAAACTTTGATCACTGATAATGTCTACGAAAATAAAACATTTTTCTTGGACCCGCACGTCCATGGTCAAGAAGCGAAGGAGCGATACGGGCGACACTAACACGCACTTCTAGCGCCTCATCGCTCCTACGCGCAAGGTGTGCAAGTGTTTCCGTCGTGACGCTGTACTGTGCAAATTATATCTGTGACAGTGGGACTTCATTACACGCGATTAAAGACCACAGATTAAACTACATCCGTACCTTAGTACTTTTCTCTTGCCGCTTTAGGAAACTGCATAGGCAAACTTTAAAAATGCGATATTTGACCGTTTCCACTGATTTTTTCTCTCTCCAAGAATATGCTTAATAGACAAAAGTAAAAAAATAGGGGCATAGATAATGTTTTTTTTATTTATTTTTTTTATCTTTTCTGACAGAAAATCGTACTTGCAGAACATTTATTTACCGAGATACGCGTATTCGAGCAAACGACTATTTCACAAAAAAACGCAGGGGTCCATCCCACTCTGAAATATTTCTTCTCATCACTTGTTATATGCGTTAAGCAAGGCCATCGTCACCAAGGTCGCATTCCACTTGGCAGTGAAAGAGCTGACCAGTACTGACGAGCATTCCTTTTGGTATTGATTCTGCTGATCAGTAAGGGAGGAATGGTGTAGCGGCGTCTGGGTTGGAGGCTATACTTCCGGCTGAAACTGCTGACGTACGGAAGGTCAGGCAATCTCAGTGAAAACAGGCGATGCAACATGTCGGCGATGGATAACAAGGAAGTTACGTTGTTGTTACATGCAGAAGCAGGTGGAAAGTATATTTTCGCATTCTTCGATATCATCGTCAGTTGATGAGTCTAAATCTGACGGAAATGAAAAGAAATAATATCCATCCCTGTTTACAACACGTTTAAGCCTGTCATTGCTTTCTCACGCATAGCATACGCTATTATTCCTGCTGAAAACTGCTGACGAGTGTTCCATCTGGTTCCAGTACTGAGCTCTACTGTAGTGCGAATTTTTACTGATGGGGTTCCTTTTGACATGCTATTGGTCAGTGCTTTCAGTGCCAAGTGGAATGTCGGCAAAGTACTGTTGTCTCATATAAGATGGCAAGATTTTGACAGTCAGTGAGTGGCAACTTGACGTATACGAAACAAACAAAGTGCCGTTTACAAAGTCGTATATCAGCTGATGTACGAACGAACAAAAGCTAATATTAAGTTGGCTATTCTGAGCGCACTGACGACGCACATCAGATAAGTGTAAAATTTGCGATAACAGAGTTCCTAGATTAATTAATATATTTTATTTTACGTGGTCACAAAACAGCGGTTGTAAGTGTTACCAACTAATCTTCGTGCTAAAGTAGTAATGTATAGGTGTTCAAAATGAAATACTCAATAAGACGATTTAGAGCCGGACGAAACGTGACTTTAAACCTTAGATCTGTTCATGTCGTATTCCCACTGTCAATCCATGCTTTCCATATGTGCTTGATATTGATTCCAAAAGCCTACAGAAATATTGCATGATAATATTTAATTATTTTTCAAATAATTTGACGAAATATATCTCAAATTCATGTCGTTTCGAGACAGTAATAAGAGAAAAGTCAAGTTTTGAAAAGCAGGATCTAGAGGCGGCGAACCGGCTGCTATCTGTCGGTTCACACACTTAACCATGTCGTGCGCGCCATCTGTGAGTTCGTTCTCGAACCTAACCAGCTATAACGCTCAAATGAATATGTTTCGTATGTAAAATAACAAATTTACGAACAGATACCAATAGTTTTATTTTTCCGCCAGCTCTGCATAATTTTTAAAGCAACATATATTTCGTGTACAGCGATTTTGATTATTAGAAATTTCTATTGGGCCAGTAATTGTCCGTCTATGTTCTAAACAGGCCATGTTTTTTTTTTTTCCCGAAACTCATTTCCTTGTTTTCGTGTAGCATCCAACTGGCACACCAGCTGATGGCGAAATGTTACATAAACCAAAAGTAAACATTGGTTGAACTGTCAAAATCTTGCCGTCTTATATGAGACAGACAGTAGAAAAGGAAAATTCCTGAGCGAGAGGGGAAACAGTGCCTGTGAAGTGCAACGTAAATGGGAGGTGTTATCAGTGTCTTGCATTTCTCTTCTCCCCCCCCCCCCCCCCCACCACCGCCGGCTTGAAGCCCTCATCTGGCTGCTCGCGGCGTAGTAAGGTCTGACGCACGCGATACAGATCATATCTGAAGAAGCCTCGACCTCGCTGGAAAAGTGGCGGAACTTCGATTGCAGAGAAGAGCCAGGTGCGTCGCTGGCCGGAATACGGAAAGGTTGTAACGCCAACGCGTTTTCAATAGCGCGCGACCTCCTCGCCACAGAAGTCTCGATCCTGATTGGCTGGAAAATGATCTTATTCGCGTCGCGCCCATCGCGTCGGCGTCTGCCTCGCGCTATTGTGATTCCAGCATTAGTCGACTCTATGAATCTCAATCTACCCGCAGTTTTCAGGGTATTGTAACGGTGTTTGCGAACACACACAGGACGAGATCTTTGTCTCAGTGCTTCCTTGGTGTAGGTGTTAAAGTATGAAAACAGCTGAGAGCCCCCCAATGCTGTCAAAAATAAAAGGATTTGGGTTGGTTCCAGTGAAAGGGTTTGAAATTCTGATTTTTCCTTCCCATACAAAGTATTCATTCAATTTACAATTGCTTTTCCCCCAATATTACAATATATAACTTGATATAAAAATATAATTTTCCCACAGATTACATTTGGTGTAAAATAGTTATCCCCCAAATATTTACATGATATATAAAATATGCCTTTGTCAAAATTCACATGATACTTAACTTAAAATGGCAGCAAGCGCCCCCTCCCCCTTTTTTTAAATGTTGACGGAACATCAGTTCCTGCCTAAGTGAATACCTTGCCCTGTCTCCCCGAACCTGAGCGAGACACCTCTATGTATTCTTTATACAAAATAATCGAGAACATTACAAAATGATCTTCACTCCGTCGATATCCGGACGTCCCTGACAGGCACTCTGGTGGTACGTGACTGGCTGGCTGGCGTCGCGTGGTCAGGGTGACGTACAAGGGAGGGGAGGGCAGTCCAAGTTTTCACGGGCTGCAGCAGCCCCGCGGCGCCCTCACTTGGAGACCAGCAACTTCCAACTTTTCTAAATCCCTGCTCAAGTTCTACTTCCAGGATATTCCTCCGCCTTTCGCAAACAAAGCACAAAATTGCACCAGGGTCACAGCGTACCGCATTCTTGCGCACTTAGTTACATGCAGGGGCGTATCCAGGGGAGGGGGGTCTGACGGGGCTGCAGCCCCTCCCCCCGAAATGACACACATATTTTTAAACCGTTTTATCAAAATGCTAATCATTGTATTTATATATTTGTTATTAGCCACAATACACACATTTTTACAGCCTTTATTAAAATGGCAATAATCATATTTATTTATTTGTTATTAAACACACGCATGATTACATTTTTTACACAAAAACTTCGTTTTCTGAATAAATGAGGGGGATTGTCCCCCCCCCCCGAAAAAAATTCTGGATACACCCCTGGTTACATATTTCGCAAAAAAACTGTTTCTTACTAGGAATTACCAAAACACCTATTTTCTCCCTGTTTTGTTCACATTAATTAGAAATATAATAATACAATTTATAAATGAAATGTAAGTGAAAGTTTGATATAGCCAAAGAGAAAATTCTTTTATGTTAATAGAAAAATAAAACTCTTGTGATATTTTTTAGGATATATTTAGTGATATATTTAGGAAACGACCAAACACATCATTCAGGGTGTGATTTTTCAAAGGTATGCTTCAAAATGTGTAGACCACGGCCGTAGAAGACAGGTCTGGACACTCGCTTATCTAACAATGTAAGCGAATTGACTCCCTTATTGACTGATTTAGTTCATGCAGTAGCCGCAGAGCGCTGCAAGCAAATTAGTGTTGTTAGAGTTGCTGGTATAGGAATAACACCATAGAGATATAAACGCCATTTTCCTATTTTAATAAAAAATTGCAATTCCCCTCCCTATGTTAGCCATGTCAACAGCACTACTTCGGCAGCAGCGCTCTGCGGCTGGGTTCATGAACTAAATGGGTCAATAAGAGCGTCAATTTTTCGAGCTAGTGTTCAGACCTGTCTTCTACGGCCGTGGTGTAGACCAGAGGCCAGTCACTACATAGGGCTTTCGCTGATCTTATCGTGCACTAACAATTCCGTTTGTACCAACATCGAAAAGTCATTCATTTGTAAACTAATTTATTCATCGGATTGGCGATCAAGCAGAGTTATCCTTTTTTACGTTTAAGATCAAATCAACTTTAATCGTACACACATTAAGCATTAAGCAAACACTTAATAAATGTTTTCAATAGTCTATGTTGTAATTATTCTATAAAGCAAGTTGTTTACAAGCTTCATACGTGAATTGAATTGAATTCCAATTATCCAATTTATAAATGGGGAAAATTCAAAAGAAATGTGTAAGTAGATGTGGGGTTCCTCGCTGTGAAAATTCGAAGCCCAACACACTTGTGAAATACTTCACCTATCCCAGCAATCTAGAAACAATTTTGTTTGTTTTGACTGGTATCTAGGTTTGGGCTGTTTATGTGGTTACGAACTTTCAATTATTTCCTTTAATAATACATACTTTGCCTAAATATTTGTCTCTATTATTCAAATACTACAGTTAACTGTGAAAACGAACAAAATTGGTTTTGAAACTTAGGTTTTTGAATTGCTGGGGATCTCGGATAAAAGTACCGCCCTGCAAAGAAAAAAACAGAAGAAAAAAAAACAAACTAATTGAATTACTGTACATCAGGTTGGTAATTATCAATGCTAAAAAATCCTTACCTTGCCCTCTAAAATTATATTTATTAAATTTAATGTTATAAAATATCTACGTCAAAATAATGATTTGTTTTTTATGTTGGTCACAAGAGAAGCGTTAGTGGCTCGATCGCAGAGAAGTAATAAGCAAAGAAATTCAGCCTGGCAGTGAAATCTCTTTTTCCATTCCATACTCTTTGGTGTAGACTATACCCTGGCATAGCCTACACTGCAGCACAGGGTATGGCCTGGGGGAGAGAGGGTTGATGTCGGAGGTCAGTGGTGCATGACATCTGGGCGTCACGTGGCCCACTCTTGCTCGCGGGAGAGGTGCGGCCTCGGCGCGGCGCGGCGGCGGCGTCTCGGAGCATGCATCCTGTCTCCCGGGTCTCGCCCTCTACCCGCCGCCCCCGTGAGACTTGGCCGAGTCCCCCCACTCAGCACCCACCGCTTTGCTGCTGCTGTGCGATGCCGGGGCACCTGTCCCGCCCGCTCACCTGTCCCGGCGCGCCAACCCTCCACACTAACCCCTCACTCAGAGAGACGTTTGTCACAGCCCGCAAAGTATTTGTTTGTGTAGGATCAAACACATATTTAGTTTCCCCAACCAGTGGTGGATCCAATAGAGGGCTAGGGAACTTGACCCTGCCTTGGAGATTGATTTAACATAGGATAGAATGAGATTATTCTTCAAACCAAGTAAGGTAAGTGCACCAGTAGTTGACAGTGCTTTAGTAGTTGACACTTCCATTTTAAATTCCTCATAATAAGCCAAATACATTGTTCTAAAAGTTTCTGGCTACGTCAAAATATTGGTACGGCCATCTGTTATGAAAGTTGGTATCAAAGACATCACAAACTTACCGCCATTTCAAGTACGTGTTGTCATGAAGTCATGTGTGAATTATGAGAACATTTTATTTGCCTAACAAAATAGTTAAGGAGATGTAGCGTGAGATGCTGTATGATAATTTACTATCAATGTTACTAATGTTTTATAATAGCATTGTGTTTTATATGAAATTCTCTAAATGTTAGCATGTTGCATAAGTGATTTTAGGCTATGTTTTACAAACTAATGGGGGTGTCAAGTACTGACACAAAATGTTTGCAAATTTTCAGTAGTTGACAACCTGTCTAAAATACTAATGCAACTTTAAGAGGTATTATTTGTGTGTACACTAACATTCTCTATACTAATTGTTAGGAGTGCTTCCCATGAGAAAGTTCAAAATGGCTGTAGCTTATCTGTAACTAGTAGTTGACACTCTTTGTCAACTACTTGCACATTACGTGTCAACTACTAGAAATCAAATATTTCTGTGTTTCATGTTTGATTTCAGGATACCATAATGCCTCCTGTGAAAGGAAAAATGCTTCATTACAGTGAGCAACAAATGAATGATGCAATAGATGATGTTCTTAGGGGAACTGCAGTTGCTACTGCAGCTAAGTGCCACTCTTTACTCGCGTCACCTTGCTCTACAAAATGACAGGGAAAACTCCTAGAAAATGACAGATGGGTCCACAACCCGTGCTCACAAGAAAACATGAAGATGTTTTAGTGACATGGATAACTACAGTTGCTAATGCAGGGTTTCCGATAACGAAAACTGAACTTTTAGATAGTGTACAGCCCATAATTAAGGAACTTAGCCGTAAAAACTCATTTGTAGACAATCGGCCAGGACGAACATGATTTCTAGCATTTTTGAAACACCATCCAAATATTACCAGTAGAATGGCTCAAAATCTGACTTCCAGTAGGGCATCAGTTCGGGAGGAATCTCTTTCAGGATGATTTGAAGAAATAAATAATTACTTGGAAAAAACAAATATGAGAATATTCTTGAACAACCCGAAGGACTGTTTAATTTAAATGAGAGCACTTTCTTTCTCAATCCCAAATGAAATAAGGTGCTGTGTGTGAAAGGAGAGAAGAATGTATATCAACAGGTGAATGCAGATGAGAAAGAATGCTTAACGGTGTTGGTTACTGGAAATGCAAATGGAGATTTGGCACCTACATTAGTGGTTTTTAAGTATGAAAGAGTGCCTTATGAATTAGCTGACAGCGTTCCAAAATACTGGGGAATCGGAAAATCTGAGAATGGTTGGATGACTGCTCCTCTTTTCATTGAATTCATCACAAATATTTTCTATCCCTTTCTCGCAGAAAAGAAGATACCTCTACCTGTTATCGTTTTCATTGACGGACATGCATCTCATCTTACCTTATACACTAGTAAGTTTTGTGAAGATAATGGGATTATACTTTTAGCATTACTTCCTAATTCGGCTCACCTGATTCAGCCTATGGGCGTTGCTGTATTCCACGTGCTGAAAGAAGCATGGAAGAAAATAGTGCATCAGTGGAGAATGAAACATTTAAATAATCCGGCATTGAAGAAAATCCACTTTTCACCTTTGCTGGAAGAAACTTTAAATGAATGCATTAATTACACCTTCCATTTTGAAAAATGGATTTAGGAAGTGTACTATGGAATCCTACAGCTGTAGATACTTCCAAAATTCCAACAATGAATGCTGGCCCTGCTGTTACTAAAAGCTGGAAAGGCATTCTTGGAACGATGTATTGGGGAAGGTAAGCTTCAAAGTTTTCGAGATTCTGGTGATGAATGAAAAGAGATTTCTCAAGATCATTCTCTATTTTTGTTGTGGAAAAAGATTAACGAAGATTGCTTCCTTCCGTGTCGCTTGCAATAAGATCTTCAAGCTAATGTTATGGCATGGATCATACAGAGAAAAATGGTGAAAACAACAATGAAGAAAATGAAGAACCATGTGTAGCAAATTAAATCAATATTATGACACAAAATAATGTAGATCAAGTAAACTGTGAATCAGAAGTTAGTCAGCATAATGGTCACGAAGGAAATGGAGAAAGACAAATGCTAGAAATTCAGATCTCTGCACCTGATAATGAAGCAGAAAATCGTCCTGATTTTCAAGATGTTACAACAAATGGAAGTTTATGCATCACACCAACAAACAAATATATGCCATCTCCTTTCAAAAAGGCATTATTCTGTCCAGAATACAAACAAAACGTAGGGAAACGAAGGTCAAAATAAAAAATACCAAGTGTAGTGACATCTAAGCAGTGGCAGTTGCATCGTGAAAAGAAAAAAGAAGCTGCAATGGAAAAAGTAAGACCGAAACAGGAAAGGGCTGAGGCACGAAAGCAAAACAAGAAGAACGCGAAAGTGCTAAGAAACTTGAGCTACAAGAAAAGAAGAAGAAAATAACAAGAAGAAAATCCAAGAAAATATCACTTGACGTGTCCGACACTGAAGAGGAGGAAGCGTGGGTAGAGTCAGGTTGCAATATGGATGACGTTAGTTTGGACCATAGTAACTCAGATATAATCGATGAAACTGAAGCTGATCGAAGTATCACAAGTGATGTACGGAAAATAAATGATATCACACCTACAAACGTTTCTCATAAACAAGATGCTTTTGTGGTCGTTTCTTTCCCCGGGAAGAAAAAGTGTTTTAAATATGTGTGTATTGTTCAGAAGCTGTATGACGATGGAGAAATTGAAGTAATGGCACTGCGATCATGCGACAGCCAGAAAAAAATTCTTGTCAGGGACACAAAAGACATAAGTGTTGTTGAGCCAACACAAATCTGAATTATTACCACAACCACTGTGTTTTTGGTCCGATGACCTTGATATTCTGTGTCATGCGATGTGTAAACTGTAACTTACATTTAGCCATTTCTATCTTTATGTATTTTTGAAATAATGTATAGTGTTTGTTAAAGGATGACAACTACTGGTGCAATTATATGTCAACTACTAAAATTTTGCAATCTCACTAGTGTCAACCACTGGATATGATATAAAAATATATATTATTATACAATATCTCATGTAACCATATGCATACATTCCTAAAGTATCAACAAATATGACTAATACCAGAAATATGTAAAATATATTAATAATTTCTTACAGATGTTTTTTTTCAGCAATTTTGCTCCTTATACTGTCAATTACTGGTGCTTTTACCTTACATTGTTATAGGCTGTTAATGGTAAAATGAGGACTTTTGAAAGCCCTGTTTAAGATCTACTTGTATCCACATTGTGTATTCTACCGTATTATGCAAAATTAACATTGCCATGGGCCTCGTCACTTTAGACATGCGTCGGTCAAGTGCAACTGCGAAATTATTACAAAAGAAAATGTTTTGCAAATCTGCCCATTTTGACACTTCGATGCATAAAAAAATAGAAAGTGAAAAAAATAATTTAAGTTATCACAGATGGTTGGTTACCTGTGTAGCACTATTGATATGTGTTACAATATTACGGCCAATCTCATTGGCTATAAAATATTATTTCTGAGATATGTAATATAAGATATGAATGTGTAATGTAATGATAAAATATCGTTGTATGTGTGAGTGTCTGATAGGTTATATTAATGATATACCTCGGCTGAACTCTATGCTGCAACGCTAAAAAATCGGCGAATTCATCCAAATTTCCATTACATCTGTAGTTTGAAACAATTGGAATATTAATTCTAATAAACAAACAGAGAAGTCTTAATTCAAGTAAATCAATAGAAACGAATAAAATTACTTTGATTTTAATACTGATGAGTGGTTTTAACAAGAGCTAACTAAACTAAACATATTTCAAATTATATGAAATTTTTGCAGAACTTTAGTTACGAAATATTATACTATACTAATTCTCAAAATTACAAGTAACACCAGTCTGCACATTGCACATCAACCGATTTACCAACATTTGAGTTTACTAGTTCTGGTGTCATAAATACATTTACATTTGCTTGGGGAAAAATACGACTTAGCTCTGTCGATAGTGGAAAATAACCGCAACTCTGCCGATGTCGTGGAGTTATCCTTCACTGGTGTAGAACCCAGGAACAGCTCTCCCGCTCACCACGGACAGCACATCTCCGGGTGGTGCTCAGCGAACTCGTTCTCTGCGGGCCGGAACAGCGGAGGTGGATGCTGAATCGGAACCTCGCCAGAATCCGCAGCCAGTAGTCCTCCCCTCACAGAATTAGCTCTCCGAACACCAGACACCGCGTCGTCCTTGGTGCGAAGTCCCAACCAAGAAGTCGTCCTTCACTGGGCCGTCCTTCCGTCCGGGCTCATCGTACAGCTTATGTCGAATTACTTCTTCTTCTAAAGATATATAGGCTCAGCATTTCAATAGTGCGTGAATAATTCTGTATCTCAGTCTTTCATACTCAGAACTGCCTTCTATTCTGAGCTGGCCTCTCACTGATTCCAAATTAGAATGAATAAGTTTTTTTTCTATCAGACTATTGTTCGAAAAATCAATCAAATGTGATAGGCTGGCTGGTGTGGCCTGAATCTTTTGAGAAAACAAAAGGTTGTGCTTGTTACAAAGACAAATACTAATGCAAAGAAACCATAGATAATCATTAGACTTACATAGTTTATACATCACAACTGTCAAAATAAATAAGTTTACACATATCACATTGAACATATGATAAGCATTTTATACATTGCATTAAAATTTGGCATTTAAGTAAAGTTTAAATACATAGAATAATCATTATAAAGTCATAAGTATTGAAGTGTTATTCGACGGTAAGATATGGAACTATTTTCCATTCATCGTTACAAACTTTACTGGGCGCATGCCCCTCAGTTCTCTTGTTAAAATATATGCAGGTAGGGCTAGTGACTTTTCTCTAATGTTGATTTCGAAAGTGCTCACTTTATCGTTAACAGCCTTTAATAATGTTACGCGCCGACTGACGCACGAGTTCCGAGCTCTGTACGCAGTCCGGCTCTGTGAAGGGTGACCCACCTCTATCGTCCCCTGCCTCTAGGCAGACCTGCTCGCTGCCCCATCGCTTACACGGCAGTCGGGGGAATGATTGACAGCGGGGACATGGCTGGCGTCACAGCCCCCCCCCTCCACCCCGCTGCTGGAGAAGCCAACGAGTTAAGAGGATGCGCAAGAATAATCTGGGAACCAGGACCCTCGGCGTAACGCGGCATTTAGAGATATTTCTGAGCGATGGCCTACGACCCTATAAATATTGCAGCGGTCCAAGGGTCGGCAGTCTTTCCGTGGAAGCCAGTTGGCCGAGTGCGGTAATCGAGCGACGCGTGGTGCAGCGAGAGACATCGGCGAAGCGGACAGACGACGACGGGAGTTTAAGAGGCGACGGCGGACGAGGTGTTTGAGGTGTGAACGGACGAGAAGGTATGATATCCGACCAGTAAAAGCAACTGTGCATGAGGGTGCTCGGAGAACTCCAGAACATTGAGGACTGGTGGAACCTGTACAAAACTGAGGTGGGACTGTATGAACATGTGATACCGTACGCACTTATTTGAAAATAGTGGAAATAATATTGACTTATAATTTATAAAGTAATAGGATAGTTTTTATATAGTGTGTATTGATACTGTTATTTAATTACATTAATTTCTTTGAGATAATTGTAAATTTGGTTGACTGAATTCATTAAGTGTAAACAGCAAGTGATATCAAAAATATTGTGAGTTGTTGGGTATAGAGATTTTTGTTTTTAGTTATTGTACATAAAATTAGGAAATTTAATTAGTTTTTTCATTTAATTAAAACCTCCATCACTTAACGAACCTAGTTTAGTCCACTGACTTTGAGAAATTGTAATTATAAATTTAATATAGTCCATTTACGGTTGCTTCCAACTTTTCTAAAGCCCTGCTGAAGTTTTACTTACATGATATTCCTCCGCCTCATGAGAACAAAGCTTAACCAAGTCTAGAAAATTGTCCGACTTCACTTTGTTGCCCACAGTAACTGGAGTGCCCACCTCTGATGTGTCATGATCTAGAGATAATCTTTATTTTACGTAACAGTTATATATAACTTTCGGAAAAAAAAAATAACTTTTAGGTTCGATGCGAGATTTCTGTTTAACATTACAAACTCACTCAAGGAAGAACCGATAAGGAATAGCCAATTTAATAACCTGTTATTGATCAGCAATGATTACTTTTATAACTGTTACCAAAATGCAACCAAATAGTTCATCGCTACCATGATCAGCCTACAGCAACTCTTTACATGCAGTGTTTACTGCACTACTTGCCACTAGTGGTAGTCACCATGGTTTTGTAGCGTGCTGTACCCCTGCTTTTTCTTCTTCTTCTATTTACTAGCGGTTGGAATTTTGCATGCAAGATGTTTTACGTGCTGGGTATCAACACTGCAGTCTTTATTTTATTACATATCGACTGGTGACTAATATAGTTCCACCTGTCCTCAAAATAGAGACTTTGAGCTTGCTTTGTCATATTGTGTTCGTGTCGTTAGTGAATTTAGTGGATAAATTTGCAGTGAAAAAAAAAAAAACAGATACTATGAATATCAAGTTGATTCAGTCAACTTACCTTATGAAACTCTCATACAGTAGTTGAATATGAACAGGTAAATATTTGTGTCAGAGAGAGCCAAAGGTCGTAGTTTCGAGTCTAATAATAACTATACCAATTTGCCAGAATCATTGTTGCCTAATCCGCAAACGTAAACAGTTGTTGACACGCACCAGGCTCCAAACCAACAGACTACCTTGCCAGACTCATTTCCTACTCAACAACTCATGGCTCGAGCCATTTACTTTCAAGTCTCCTGGTTCAAAAATTTCAAATAGTTGCATATCCAACCACATGCCAATGGAATTACATGCTTCTGCTGCTATCTTTATTGCCATTTATCACAAGGCAATTTGTTGTTTAAGAAAATTAAAAATGCTATCATCACAGTAGACTTCGAATATTGGAAACATGCTCTAAAAGATTTCGTGGACAATACAAAATATAATTGCATATGCAAGCCACAATGAGCTATCGACAGTTGAAACAGCCCGTTGAAGTAAACTCTGTTCTGCAAAGCGTGTGAACAGAAAGTAGTTACAGAATGTTTTCTGAAGAAATTCATTTTCACTTAGATTTCTTGCCAGGCAAGGTTTAGCACTACAAAGATATGAATCAGACAGTGGAAACGTTGCTAACAACTGAAGAATATAATCTGCGACAGTGGACCGCAAAATTACGACAAACATTCACCAATGGAAAATGAAATTGTAAGGTATTCTATTTGTAGCAACATTCGGTCACAGGTAACGCCAATTTTTTTCTGTCATCTGTGACAGCACACGTGACGTATGTGGAGTGGAATAATTAAGTTAATGCAGTCTCTGGGTTGACGACAATCTTCAATCACATGAAAGTTTTAATGGACTTCACAGCGCGACAGATACGGGAGAGATAATTGCATCAATAATTGCTGATGTGTTGAAACGGGCCCAGCTTCCCATCAGTATGCCAAGAGGACAAATCAGACGATGACTCTCCTATGAGCCGAAGGTATGAAAAGTGTGCATTTTATTATGAAGGGAAAGCAGCCGTTAACAATATTTCTATACTATGGAAGCCACTGCATAAAGCTGATTATTGAAGAATGTTGTCATTCGTTTGAAAAGGATGTTCACGATAAAGTGGGCACTGTTGAAATCAACTGTAGAAAAAGTCACTGCCCCTGCGTGGGCGCAGTGAATGACACTCGCCCAGCAAAGTTAATAACGAGGGATGGACAATAGTTCCATATCTTAACGTCAAACTAAAAGTATTAGGTAACCATGTGTAACAACTCAAATTATTTCTTTCGCTTTGTACTTTTATTTAACGTGTCGAAGTGTAAAAATGGGCAGATTTATGAAATGTTTACTTTGCAAATAATTTCACAATTTCATTTGATTGACGCACAAATAAAGTGATGAGGTCCATACCAGTGTTAATTTTACATAAGGTGGAAGACTACACAACTAGTATACAAGTAGATACTAAGCAGGGTTTCAAAAGTGCTCATTTTTCCGTAAAAAGCCTTTAACTATAAGTAATATCACGCACTGGGCACAAGAGCTCGGTGTATTTCTGAGAAATTTTTCTTTTCGTAGGAAAGCACTTCGGAAAAATTTCCTTAATAACTCGTCCAAAATAAACGTACTTCAGACATTTTACAACTCATTTCAAGCACCGGTCAAGCAGATCCCCTTAACACAGAGATCTACGTACATCCACTAGCGTCAAATACAAGATAGAAGTGACTTGACTATGTCTGCCACTAAAAGAACGCCATAGTGCATTTCAGCAACTATGTAATTTTTTTTTCGTTTAATTACGAAAATTGTTGCTAGCGTGTTGTTTCCTAGTTAACTCCCTGCAAAAATAACGAAACAATGTAGTTATAACTGGGACACTTGTTTTTTTATGGACAGAAAAATATCCATACAAACTTTTACTGGGTGCAACTCGGGCATAGTCCGTGAAGTGTTACGGGGACTATGTAGCTGCACTTCCAAGGTCAAGACGCGAGGGAGCGATACGAGCGACACTAACACGCACGCCTAGTGCCTCATCGCTCCTACGCGCAAGGCGTGCAGTGTTTCTGTCGTGACGCTGTACTGTGCAAATAAGATCTGTAACAGTGGGGTTTTATTACACGCGATACAGATCAAACTACGTTTGTATAATCGTACTTTTCTCTTACAGCTTGGGGAAACTGCATAGCGAAGCTTTAAAAATGCGATATTTGACCACATTACGATTTTTTTCCTCCATTGATACACTTAATATGATGCAAGTAGAAATATAGCGATATAGACAATCATTTTTTAAAATCCTTTTCGGCAAAAAGTTGTATTTCCAGAACTTTTATTTGCCGAGATACGCGTTTGCGCGCAAACGATGATTCCACAGAAAACGTTTCAGTACATAGGAGCCTTAAATGGGGGCCGCGGTGACTGAGCAATCTGCACGCTCGCCTCCCACCAAGGCGAACCGGGCTCAATCCCCGGCCGGGTCACCGGATTTTCGCAAGTGGGAATCGTGCCGGACGATGCCGTTGGTCGGCGGGTTTTCTGGGGGATCTCCCGTTTCCCCCCGTTCCTTCATTCCGGTCCGGCGCTGCTTCATATTCACTCCACTCACCCTCATCGGCTCTCCAGATCTCGCTGTTAAGAGCCGTCCAAACCTCTTCACTCACTTCACTCACTCCTCTTAAGTGCAGTCCAAATATCTCTTTCCCGCTCTTTCGTCATCACAATGATCAAAATTTCGAGTATTATCGACCCAGTGAGACGGTCGTGCATGGAGTCAGAGCTGACGGTGATGCATGAGCTGGGACAATGACGCTCTTCTGTGTTGCTCTGGCTCGTGACCTTCTGCGACAATGAAGCAGCCACGACTGTCCCTGGACGGCGAGTTACGCGTGCTTGCGTCCTGCGATCCCACCGTGTGCACGCTAACTATAGGCCGTTCACGGTAAAGTGAGCACTTTTTGAAGCTGTTTCATCAGACATAATAACCAATAAATACATTTCATTGTGGCCTCGGACTTTTGGTTTTGGGTATGGTGAATGTATACACTGTGTTTATTACTCACATGGCAGGGTTTACAATAACAAGTGGGGGAAGGATGTAAACTGGTTGAAAGAAAAAAAGTAACCAGGGCTTCAAAAGTGCTCACTTTAACGTGAACGGCATACACTTGGTCTGGCTTCAGCAACTGCATGCGTGTTCAAGGTCAAGGAGCGGGGGAGCGAACACGCACCCCTTGTGCCTCATCGCCCCAACGCGCAAGACGTGCAGTTTTTCCCATTCTGATGCTCTACTGCACTAATTGTACACGGTAAAATTAGCTCTTTTGAAAGCCCTGCTTAAGATCTGCTTGTATGCACGTTGTGTATTCATCCGCCTTATGTAAAATTATCCTTGCCATGGGCCTCATCACATTGTTCATGCATCGGTCAAGTTAAATATGTGGATTTATTAGAAAAGTAAAAATATTAAAAATCCGATGTTTTTTGTAATTTTTTTACACTTCAACACATAAAAAGAAAACAGAAAGCGAAAGAAATAATTAAGTTATCACAGATGGTTTTACTAACGCTTTTCATTTGACGCTACGATATGGAACTACTTTCTATCCATCGTTACCAACTTTACTGGATGCATGTCAATCGGTGCGCCCGTTAAAATATATGCAGGTACTAGCAGTGACTTTTTTCTGAGGTTGATTTCAAATGCGCTCACTTTATCGTGAACAGCGTTTAACAGCGGGTCTTTATTACACGCGATGAAAGTGAGTGAAGATAGTTGGGCGGCTCTTAACAGCGAGGTATTGAGAGCCGTTGAGGGTGCTTGAAGCGAGTATGGAGCAGCGCTGGAATGAAAGGGCCGGAGGAAACGGGAGATACCCGAGGAAACCCGCCGACCAACGGCATCGTCCAGCACGATTCTAACATGCGAAAATCTGGAGTCACACGGCCGGGGATTGAACCCGGTTCGCCTTGGTGGGAGGCGAGCAGGTTAACCGCTCAGCCACCGCGGCCCCATGCGATGAAAGGCCACAGATTAAATTATGCCCGTATAGCCGTACTTTTCTCTTTTCGCTGAAGGAAACTGCATGAGCAAGCTTTAAAAATACGATATTTGACCATTTTCACTTTTTTTCTCCACGAACATACTTAAAGCGATAAAAGTAAAATAATAGGGTTGCAGGTGTATATATATATATATATATATATATATATATATATATATATATATATATATATATATATATATATATATATATATTACATTTTCTGGCAAAAAGTTCTATTTACAGAACATTTGTTTACCGAGATACTCGTATTTGCGCAAACAACGATTTCACAGAAAATGTTTCAGTAGATACCTACTCCTCTTAACCCATTCAGACCCAGTGTACACAATTGTGTACATTACTCGCGTGTAGCTAATTTCTGGTCTGTACTCCACTCTGCGAAGCTCACTGACTAATTATCTTATAGGCTATTCATGGTAAAGTGAGCACTTTTTAAGGCCCTGCTAAATTCTCCCATTCAGTCAATTTATATCTTACCGCCACTTTTTAATATAAACTTTGTCATGTGACTAATAAACACGGCGTGTACATTTCACCTCTCCAAAAAGTTAACGTCCGGGACTCCAATAAACCATACTTTTTAGTGGTTAATGCTCTTTGGAAGCGCCTTAAAAAGTGCTCACTTTATCGTGAACAGTCTATACCTGCGGGTAAATGATTCGCCATCCGTCGTACTGGTCTAGAACGTAATTTGTTCATATTACTGCAGCCGAACTTACAGCCTAAAGCTCATTGGCTGTGCCAACGAAACAAGTTTTTCGTCGGCTTAAGTACAGGAGGCATCATAAATTTTTTTTGTTTGCAACACCTGACACCGTAAATTAAATTGGGTCTGAAAGGGTTAACAAAAGACGCTCGTAGACGAGGTTCTGCGGCATAAAAAATTTGCATATTTTAACCAATTATTTATTACCTGCGCATCGTGTAAATATAGAATAAACTATAATTTTGTGTTTTGTTTCGTTAGGTACTGTAGAAACATGTGATTGGTTACATTTATATTTTGATGGTGGTAGCCCAGCACTATTCGTCTATGTGACTTTCACGTCCGTTAATTCATATTGCATGTATTTTCACAAGATACTATTTATCACCAGTGTTTTATCTTCACAGTTGTGATTTTTATTTTCAGATGCAACCGGGATATGAAATAACTGCGAGTAAACTACGCAAAACCATATATTGCCCATAAAGATCAGGCTAGTCCAAAAATAAAAAAATAAAAGTACATGCTGATGACTTCACGTGCATTGTCTGCCAACATAACAAAGTGAACAATTGTAGCTTGGTCTGTGTTTTAACGTTGGCGGTGCCGTAGAACTTACTTCGGCAAACAAATGAATACGCTGAGGTTTTCTCGTTGTGCTGTTGAGTTACAACACTTCCTTGGTCCGCACACACCATGGCTGCCGTGCGACCATCCGCGAAACTATAGGCAAAATTTTCTTCCAGGAAACAAGCTATAGAGACGTCTCCCACGGCGCAATTCTGGTTAACCATTTAAACATTATCTTCCGCCGCAAACTGGAAACCAGAGGTTTATTTATTTTTCGGGTAGTTTTACGTGCGGTGATGCGAGATGACCTTGTCTTTCGCTCAAGCGCAGAAAAATCCTGTAAAAGAAATATGCAAGTATAGGCTAAGTCCTAGATAAATATGGCGCAGTAAATTTATGCTACCTTTAATCAAATTTTTAGCAGTGTACAGTCGTAACAAAAAGAAGTAATACACCTAAATGACAAAAATAATTATATCTTTCTAGTAGGCTTGTTCCCGTTAATATTACTGACAGATCAACCTATCATCAAATACACATATGTTAAATTTTAAGCATGAAAAAATATTTGCTTTAGCTATCCTAAACCTGCAACTCCGAATTAAAATTTTTTGCCACAAGATCAGATAAGACAAACGATAAATAGCAATTTGCAGTGGAGTATAATACAGAAACACGTGGAAACAACAATTATAGTTCAACAACAATTATAGTCCATTGGCGGTTACTCGAAACTTTTCTAAAGCCCTGCTAATGTTCCACATATTCCTCCACCTCATGCAAACAAAGCTTAACCAAGTCTAGAAAATTACAGCAAAGGGACGACGCACCGCATTCGTGCGCACTCAGTGTAATCATATTTTTTGTATCAACTCTTTCTTACTACGCAATACCAACACATGTAATTTGTCCCTTTTTTTTGTTCCTATTTATTGTAAATAAAATATTATAATTTATAGGCCGAATATAAACAAATTTAAAAAAACCTACATTAAGTTATTTTTATGATTTTTATGTTAACAGAATTATAAAATGCTTATGATACATTACATATTTAGAAAACAACCAAAAACATAATACATGGGGTGATTTTCCAAAGGTTTGAATTAAAAAGTGTAGGTGATACCGCGAATAGACTATAATTAATATTTCGCAAGTTAATATTTCCGACGACCTGCAGCTATTTTGCACGTTCAAGGCCTCGAACAGCGTGGGCTCTAAGGTCGACTCTTGTTCACGCGTCACTTGCCTTATCGCCTCTACGCGCGCGCACTCTCTCAGTGAGCGACTCGCTTCGACGTGACTAAGCGGTGACCCTTTATTATCACGACACACCAATAAACATACAAGCGTAATGAGTATCGGAAGACACCTCTCAAGCTTCTGTATGTTAAAATTTTGCATCTAAATTTGGCTCTGGAGACATCCGTTTTAGCCATTTGCACACCCATATAAATAATTCTTGGAGTTGAAGTGAGAACTTGGAAAAGTGTCCTTGGGCACGAAACGTTTCTTCTATACGTTTCGTGTTTAGTTAGACACCTTTACAAAATATCCAACCTTTTTTTAATCATGTGTTTCCTACTAAACCTTAGCAACACATTTCATGCGCGAGCCAAGCAAAGTACCAAATGGAACAAAAAATTAACAAAAAATTGATAGCAAAGTATTTGATAGTAAATTAAAATAATTCATCAATCACACATGTACTCGTTCAATTAATTGTACATACGATGCGTGTTCAAATGAAACCCGTTTGAAGCGCGTCACGTGATTGACAGCTGAGTTTTGGAAAGAGGGTGCTGAAGTATAAAGACTGTTCACGGTAAAATGAGCACTTTTGAAAGCCCTCCTTGAGGTCTACTTTAATGTACAATGTGTATTATTCCGCCTTAATAAAATTAACATTGCCGTGGGCTTCTTCATTTTATGCATGCGTCGGTCAAGTGAAACTGTGAAATTATTAGAAAAGAATAAATTTTACAAATCTGCTAATTTATACACTTCGATGCATTCAAAAATAGAAAACTAAAGAAATAATTTAAGTTATTACAAATGGTTACCTAATACTTTCTATTCTACGTTATTGTATAGAACTACTTTCCATCCATCCATTGTTACCAACTTTACTGGGCGCATGTCACTCAGTGAGCCCAGGCAGGGGTAATGACATTTTTGTAAGGCTGATTTCAAAAGTGCTCACTTTATCGGGAACAGCCTTTAGTTGTATGTGCGGTGGCTCATGCGCAGTATTTCTGAAGTTTTCACAAGCTTTATTGTGTTAGACGCGTGGCAGTGTACGTGGAATATTGCTAGTGGTGTACCAAACCCGTCCAAACAGGATCAGTGATGACTAGATGGAGTTTTTTTTTACATTCGCGATTCATCATTGCGATGCAGATGTCTGTCGTGGAAAAACAGGACTGAGAACGAAAAAAATGATTAAATAAGACAAGTAACCTAAGGACGAGAAATTAATATGTGTATACAACACTGTAAGATTCCAAGAGGGAATACAGAAAATAAAAACAAACAGAACAGCAACTAATTATGAAAAATGTTTCCTAATTACTTGCTATTTCTTTTTTCCTTTTTAACTGTATTACCTCTTGGAATCTCCAGTGTTGTATACACATATTAATTTCTCGTCCTTAGGTTACTTGTCTTATTTAATCATTTTTTTCGTTCTCAGTCCTGTTTTTCCACGACAGACATCTGCATCGCAATGATGAATCGCGAATGTAAAAAAAAACTCCACCTAGTCATTCACCCCCGTTGCACTATTCGTTCAAAGATCACAGGATCAGTGATCGTTTACTCAGATTTTAACAGCTGAGCGATGCAAGTCCGCGAAAATTTATCGAAGAAAGGTCACTGTATACACGGAGAAAGTGCGTGTACAAGACTAAAGTCTTCGACTGGTCACAAATGTCCCATGATGGCCGCGTCCTGTGTCTACAGCACAGGTTTGTCACCATATTACTTTACATCTCTTTCGGACTGTTAAAGAAATTCCAATGAAGGGACGATGATTTAATACCTACAAGAGGACTTAAAGGCAGCAGTTGAGAACTTGTTCAAGCAGCAAAGGAAATATTTTTACAATAAAACCCTATTAAGAAGTTTTCTGTAAATACGTTTTCCTGCTTAGTAAGCTTGAAAATGTTTGCTCTTGGTCTATTACGAATACACAGTTTTACCCTTTGAAGAAGTTTTCCTGCTTAATAAGCACACATTTTTCAGTATTTTTCTGAAACGTCTTAACTGCTAATGCAGGCAGTGGTTTGTTGGAATTGTGTTTCTTCAGGAAGTCTCATACACAAAAGGAACCAGCGCCTAAGGAAATCAGTGATATTGATCCTCGTGACATAATATGTCGGAAGACTTATCCTGTTCATGAAGGGAAGGCAAATAATACTGCTGTTATTAGTGCAGTTGGTAATGCATCCGTGTTCTCGCGTAAGAAGGTGAAGTTAGAACTCGGTGATCAGATTTCGTTGTATCGGAAGTTAGTTGGTACTATTGGAGATATGCATATAAGAATATGCATATGCTCATGCGGAATTGTATTTTAATCCCTAATAAATCTCTATTGCCGTAATAATCGGTTTATGTTTTGTTATTGTGGTTTTTATTGCATTATTGATTATGCTATTCCTAATAATAATGAGCCGAAGTGGCCCGCTCCATCATCTACTCAGCCACTCACTCTACGGAGAAAGCAGTGGATTTGAAATCCAAGAGACCATCTCCGTGGCCAAAATCTTCGTAATACAAGGTTTCTTGGTTCTAATCCCTGCTAAACTTCGGATGTTCCATTTTATAAATAACGTTTAGTACAAGTAGGGCAGCGGTGACGTAGTGGCTAGGGTGTTCGCCTCCCACCACGGCGATTCGGGTTCAATCCCCGGCGGGTTCACTTTAGTCGCTGTTTTGATAATTGTTTAGGGGAATTTGCAGTGCAGTTAGTGGTTTGGGGGATTTTTGAGCAGTAGCCTATTTTCCAAGAACCAGGCTCCTTCATGTGGAGAGGGTGAGACAACAGGACTTCAGGAAGAAGGAGTCGCCCGTCTTAGTCATATCTCCTGGCAACTTCCTGAACACAAAAACCATACAAACCATCTCACAGCAGAACATGACAAAGTTTTTTTGTTTAACTTTTTACATTCGCAACTTCCTCAAAACAATTATCATAAAGACCGTATCACAGTTAGCAGAACAGTACAAACGTTTTTCCACAACTTTCTACTTTTGCAACTTCCTGGAAACAAAATACAATACAGACTGTATCGCAGTTACCAAGACAGTACAAACATTTCTGTGGATTATGATGAAAAGGTACATTTTTCAAAAACATTTTACACTATGAAAATTATAATAGTTTTATCCCGTACTAAAACTTAACTCAAGAAAATATTTCCCACGAAAAGACCTGATGAGATAAGAGAAAAATATGTTCAGCCAAAATGCTACTTTAAATTTTTTACTGGCGTTAATGCATATTTTTATAACTTATTATAAGTACAGACGGAAAATTATTGCTAACTTCTTGTTTTATCTCATAGCATATTGATTAAATTGAGACAATTATTGTTTGACTTCCTCCAATGGCGAGATGGTTACGGAAAAAAAAGGTAAATTAAACAGACAAAAGAGGGAAATGTTCAACATAAGACAAGATGCAGAAGAATACACAGTGGTGATGTTTTTGAAATTCTTTAACAATGGCGTGGATGAATTGAATACAAAAATTTGTTGGTCTTTGTCAAGTTCATAAATAAGTTACAATACATAAATAAGTTATTACTCATATTGTTCTTACATATAGCATAAGGCCTTTATATTTGTATATATCAAATAGGAAATTATTTCGGTTGCCCATACTTAAATTACTATAATTTAAACGAGACGTTACGATATAGAACTACTTTTCCTACTTGGGAGCTGAAATTACTGTACAGTAATTTCTCGACATAGTTTACGTTAAAGTAAAAGTAGTTACGAGCAGTTCATATTCAAAGATATACCTCTAAATGTTTCGATTTACCGGAAACCCACACAGTCTCATTAGATAATTTAGTTTAGGGTAAAATTTTTCTTTTTATTATACACAAGGATACATACCATATTCATAGTTTTCTCTATACCGTCGTATTTCAGACATAAAACAATTATTCTAAGACATGAAAACTTTAAGAACAAACCCGTGGTGTAACTTTTACAAAAAATAATTTTTACTATCAATCCAAAAACGTAGCCTATCTGTGTGATGTAACATTACAGAACTGACATTAATGGCTTCCCGCTTAACCCTAGGTGGGACGTTGAACAAGTAAGCGCTCAAGCCGCTGGGGCCCAAAGTCCAAATATTATGTTAAGAAATTGAAAACTTGCCATGGTAACGGATATTCCAGTGTAAAACCCACAAGCGTAATGGAAGCTTACACAGGCTCACGGGACGGGCGGTAGGCGCTACAAGATATTCTGTTTGGTGATCGATATACTGAGATTGGACTCGTGCTGGCGGTGGTTGAAACTCTGCATGCTCGAGGAAACCTTGACGGTTTCTCATCCACTGAGGAATTGACGCAGCTCTTGGATAGACAGTAGAGATGAGAGTAGTGTTCTAGTATGTTTATTCTATTGTTAGTGGCTAAGCCTTACTTGTTGTTAAGGTTGGGCGGAACTCATGATGCTAGAGCAAGTGGGAAAAATAAATATAATGAGCTACAGGTCACTATATGGCAATACAATTAAACATCTGGAGATTACATAAAATACTAAATGGTGGGGGGAGCATTGTTAAGATAACTTCATCAACAACCTTACTGAGTGCCACGTTATTATATTGCGATTGTCCAACCTTGAGAAATAACTGGAGGCTGATGAATTATGGCGAGTTACGGCGGTCGGCACAGCAGGCTTCTTGTAACGTCACCTGGAGAAAGACACCTGCCGCCACTCTACATTACCCTCATATCGGCCTGGCATAACGCAACCTGGCCTGATTCCTTGGCTAGTAGAGGGGATTCCTGCTTACCGGGGTTTGGGCAATACGAGTCCCGATGGCGGCAACTGGTTGCCCTGATTACAGCTCGTGTGTGATGGAGTGTTCGGGCTGGCCGTTGAATTAAGGCATGTTCACATCATAACAGTAGCACCTCAGCCGAACTATGGGTGGATATGAGCTCGAAGGGCCCAGTCACGATATGGAAGGGCATTGAAGACAGACAGCAGCGTCAGCTAGGAGCTTGTTTCAGGCCAACACTGTTTTTAGCTGTTTATGTTTATGCTCTGACTGAGTGTATATCAGCCCTTTGCTGTCGGCCCTTTCACTCAGGTTATAATCTTAGAGGGTCAGGTTCTGTTGTGAAGGTTTCCATGGAAAGAAGCTGGATGCGTATTGCGGAACGGTTGGCGCGTCAAAGTCCCCGCCGGCCATCCTAAATCGTGAAATAGTACATTGACTCACGGCCACGGATTATGTTGGTGCAATAATGCTAATTTGTCAAAAATAGAGGTCTTGTGTTTGAACCCCACTTGTGGCCCGGAATCGCACAGCGTTTTTACGTTAATTTGAGATAACTTATCACACGTACAAAACTTGTCCCAAGACGGTCTTTCTCATAGCATCATTTGAAAATATTATCCTGGTCTAGTATTCATGCACGGAAAACCCCTTTGGATGTTGAAAGATTCTCCATAATATGTACGGTCATGGAGAATTATTTAGTGCTGCACTTTGAGAAAAGGTGTTAAAAGCATTCCGTCACTGACTTTTGTTGAGTTTCGGGAGGCTCTGGTGATGGGGGATATTGATGGATAAGTGTACCTAGCCCTACGCTTACATGGAGACTACACCAATGGGTCCCAAGAGAATCACAACCTGACAAGAGTCAACGTTAGGAAGCAGGCACTGCGAGGTCGGCAAGCCTGCAGCATCGTGTTTCGGGTGCGTACGTCACGAAGGAGAGATATTAAGAGGACAATGAAATTATTCCTTGCTTCCCGCCACCGTGGGTTCCCCGCATGAAGAGTCACGCGACTTTGGGCGGGGAGGGGAGGGGGCGGTTAGGAGGGGGGAGATGACCACGCAGGGGCGCGGGAAGGACGTCGAACAAAAGACCGCGCCGGGGCCGCAGGAGAAGATGTGTTCTCGTGGGATCGCGTGCTGCGGAGAGATGAAGAGCAGGAGGCGGGCTCCCACAGTTATTACCGGCAGCCGAGTATGACCGCAGCGTGTAAGGACAAGGGCTCTCGCCAACTGACGGCCGCACCAGGTGCGTCGTCGCCGGCCGCCGCGACAGCTGCCGGGCTCCCGGGGTCGCCGACGTGGCGTGGTCCTGCGGGTCTACTCGCGCTCACCTCGTCGGCCGCAGAGTACTCCACAGTACAGATACGCAACTCGCTGCTCGCACCGTACACACAAAGTGGTCAGACTGCTCGCCTCCCACCTGGGCGAGCCGGGGTTCGATTCCCGGCGGAGTCGCTTCCCGGATTTTCGTACTAGACGATGCTGCCGATCGGCGGGTTTCCTCGGGGATCTCCCGTTTCTCCCGCACTTGCATTCCGGCGCTGCGCCGTACTCACCTCGTTTCACCCTCATAGCTTCTCAAGGCCTCCATGTTAAGGGCGCCGCTTACCTGGCGATTGAATCGCGTTGCAGTGTGTTTGAAATCCATGTTTTTTTTTTTTTACCATTAAACGTGTCACCATGATACCAATTCACGAAAATAAAATAGACTTCCGAGCCTTCCAACATAGCTAAAAACGGCTCTTTCACACTGCTATAGCTCATAATATGATGATTGGAAACATTGAAAACTACTATAGGGACGTGCATTGAACTTTTCCACAGACTCTGCACCAATAAAACGATAGAGTCACCGCTTAAAGTCCCATAGGTTCGAGAACACTGCACTCCAATTCAGAGCTTTACACTTAGGCGCGAAAGAACATTAAGTGTGAAAGGACATGAGGCGCGCGTATCAATATAGTCCCTATAGTCCCCGCGATTCACTGCCTCAAACGCGCTAAAAACCTCCAAGTAGCCGGCCAGATCTCTCCACTACACTACAACCGCACACGCCGGAGAGATGTTGGAACGTCGTTCGTCAGTCAGCAGCCGGTAAACCAATCGCCGGCAGGCAGCGCAGCCAATAGGGAAACCTTTCGCGCCATGCACATTCCACACCACGACCAACAAGTAAAGGCCGTTCACGGTAAAATGAGCACTTTTGAAATCAACCTTACAAAAAAGTCACTGCTCCTACCTCCATATACTTAGCCGGGCACACTGAGTGACATGCGCCCAGTAAAGTTGGTAACGACGGGTGGAAAATAGTTCCATATCTTAACGTCGAATAAAAAGTGTTAGGTAACCATTTGTGATAACTTAAATAATTCCTTTCGCTTTCTGCTTTTTTGTTAATGCATCAAAGTATAAAAATTACCACATTTGTAAAACATTTTCTTTCCAAATAAACTCAATTTCACATGACCGACGCATTGAATAAAATGATGAGGCCCACGGCAATGTTAATTTCACGGCGGAAGAACACACAACGTGCACACAAGTAGATCTTAAGCAGGGCTTTCGAAAGTGCTCATTTTACCGTGAACAGCCTATACCCGCCTATTCGTCCATCGTGTGCGGTCGGCAGGGTTCGTTAGCCCACACGCAGTGTAATCGCGCACGCGAACAGACATTTCATCCCGCGAAACACAATTTAGTTGCTATTTTTTTTTTTTCCAGCGGCCAGCTTAACTACATTGAACCGAAATCATGAAGGTAACAAGAAGAAATATTTCTTTAATGAAAACATCTTCCGAAGGTTGACATGCACGGCACAGGAATGCAAACGAACGTGTTGGGAGCATACGCGGCGCGAACATGTACGAGTAATCACGTCGCTCAGCAATTGGAAGAAAAGCCCGTTCCTAGAGCGTCGCACATCCAATCAGAGAACGGAATTTCGTCTCTGTTTGCTTATCTACTCTTTGTGTCGGCCCGGGCCAAGCTACTTTCCTACCGCCCGCACAATCGGATACGTCACCTTTTCACCAAGCAAGCGCTTTGTCTACGGAAGGAGCATTCTCACAAAGGCAAGTGTGAACTTGTGTTCTTAAAGCCTGTTAACTTGAGACGGCCTGCTCTGAGTTTTGCCGTCTCCTTACTCATTAACCATGTTTGACGACTGCATCTAACCGCTCAAGTACGACGCAACACGACTACGTGAAGTGGATAGAACTTTTCCCGTTTTTGGTTTGGAATAGCTTCTGCCTGAACTTACAAACATTGACTGCATTTTTACCAACCTGATTTGTGAAAACGTGAAGATCTGCGTAGAAGTTTGTTGCGACAAGCTTTGGTTACCGACATGGAAGTTCACTAGGACATCGGACATAGCTTCGCCGCTTGGAGCCTGTTTCGTTGCTCAACTTTTTTTGACGTGGCGCCGGATTTCCCGCTCTCTAGATGGCGTTGCGATCTGCGGCCACTGAGCATGACCTCCCCACTCCTGTGACATCTCCAGGGAGGCGGCGCTGGAGTACCAATATGATGTTCATTTGTTTGCTAAATTGGTAGCTGATGGCGCTACTTTTTCCTTGTAATTGTGACGTATTTGTTGGTGATTGGCAGTTTCCCCATAGCCCCTTGAACATGTACTTTTTTGGTAATAAATGCAGCCATTGGCTGATCATTAATTAATACCCTCTAGGGAGAATTAAAAAAATTCCGCTATATATACTGGGAGCGGAGTTGTCTCGAGGTCAGACAGTAGCTTCGGAATGTTTCGGAATGTCAAGATAAGTGTACCACTAGTTGTCATGCCGGCCCTTATGGCGAGACATACTTCGATTACCTAATAGGCAGAACGTAGGGGGCCATGATGCTTTAAAATAACCTAGTTAAATATCAATGAAATTGCTTTGTTTTATTCTCGGCAAATCTGAATGTAAATGTTAAATCTTTGTAAAAGATGTTTTATGAGATGCCGATTTTTAATTAAATATGAATCAATAAATAGCAAAATTATGGACAGTATGGGGAAAATGCCCATTATTTTGTGCGCCAGATAAACCAAGAAAGTAGTTTAGAGTTTTCCCTGAATTCTGGAAAATAATCCTTAAAAAGGAATGCTAGTGTTTAAGACAGAATATTGAATTTTGCAAGCTCCCCAGTTAAAATTTGTAGGTGTCTTTTCTGGACTTTTCCCGATAAAAGTAATTAAATTTGGGAAAATTAAATGGAAATTTTCCAATTGTGGATAAACCACAATAGCATATTTCGAATAGAGAACTATATTAAATATTTCTCATTGTTTTGGAGAAAAGATGTTATATATATTTTTTTTTTTTTGCAATTCAGTGACCTTTGGTAACTTGAATATGGCCGGAAAATAATTTGTAGCCTTCAGTATAGACTATTATGATATGCCACATAATATTCATGCATTTTCTATGGCCTTAGGTAAAATTGTAGATGGCCTGAAAATACATTGTATCATTCAATATAAAAGAGAGAAATGGCAACTGTTAAGACTATAAAGTCAGAATTTTAAATTTTATAGTTGGAAATTGTATAATTCACATTTGTGAAAGATATCGGCGGCAACAAAAATTTACATTGTATATGAAAAATATGCATGAAAAGAAAAAAATAAAATAAAATCAAAACACAGTATCAGAATTCATGTGCATTGCATTTCAGCTCATAATATGTAGAGTTTTTCCTACTTTATTGTTTTTCCATTTTTATTTCACTTTGCCTTAGCGAGGGTTGTTTTCACCCAGGTGATTGTGTTTTGTTGGATGGTGTTTTCAAATCCACTTTGCCACGTCCTAGGCTGTAGGGCGTAGCAAACTATACAATTAGCACTTTTGAAATAAACCTTACAAAAAGGCCACTGGTCCTAACTGCATATATTTTAACGGACGTATTGAGGGACATGCGCCCAGTAAAGTTGGTAACGAAGGATGGAAAGTAGTTTCATATCTTAACGCCTAATAAAAAGTGTTAAGTGACCATTTGTGATAACGTAAATTATCTATTTCCCTTTCTGTTTTTTGTTAATGCATAGAAGTGCAAAAATGAGCAGGATTCTTAAAATATTTGCTTTCATGATAATTTTACAATTTCACTTGACCGACGCATAAATAAAGTGTTGAAGCCCATGAAGTGTTAATTTTACGTAAGGCGGAAGAATACACTACGTGTTTACAAGTAGATATCAAGCAGGGCTTTCGAAAGTTATCATTTTACCGTGGATATCCCTATACAAATACCCTTTTCAACTACAGAGCGAGTAGGCGCTGTGGTAAATCTTCGTACTTCCTTCCGGGGCGACCTGGTTCGAATTCCGTCCCGGCCATCCAAATTTCAGTTCCCATGATTTCCCGAAATCACTCCTGCACGCAAGTACTAGGATGGCTCCTTACTACAGGACATAGGCGCCTCCCTTCTAGCTCCTGCTTCACGCAGCAACTTGCTCCCGTCTTTAATGACCTAGTTGTTGACTTGACGTTAACTAAGTCCTACCTACCGACTTTCTTATTCAGCTGGAAAACTGCTCTTCCTAATTCATGTTCAGCTAAATTTATTTTCTCTTTACGCAACTTCTCAGTAAAATATATTGTTTGGACCTGAAATTATGTGAATACTCCATTTTCGTGCGTTAGTGACTGTCTGTGTTTGTACTGAACAAATTCGATGTGTCTACCGTTTTTATCCCACGTGCTGGACACTTTCAGTATTTGAATTTCCCGCGCTGCCACCTTTCGTGGTTTTCGCAGTTGGCAGAACTGCATCCAGCTCTGGATCACAGGATTGGCAACCCTGGGCCGGCCGATAGGAGACAGTCAGTTGTTCGTGAAGCATCATGACGGTGAGTAGTGTCAATCGGGCAGCCTCACTTCCAATCGATGTTTTAATTTCGCATCCGAAGTAATTCGAGTATACGGGCAATTTTGGCTTCGTGGCAATAACATATATATGTTATTCTAATCGCCATTTTACCCAAATATCTGTTCTAAACGCTGGTCCAGCCACGTGTCTGTACTTGCAAATGCTCACTGAGGCCCACATATAATTTGGAGGCGGGACTCGAACCGATGATAATCCTGCCGTATGAGAAATGTGGTTGAAAAGTTCCGTCAGTATGGATGGATTTACAATAAAAAAAAAAAAAAAAAGAAATATTAATGCAATGATTGCCGATGGCGCACATAGAAGACAGGTCTTCTAAATCTACGATTTACATTTTAGGCGACCATTCTTGAAGCCTAACCTAACCTCATTTAACCAGCTCAGCATTTCGCCCTAGGCTATCTATATTACAAGGCTGATTATTGTGGTCGGAAGTCTTGTTTTGCGGACGAGCCCTTGTAAGATAACGCGTATTTCAAAATTATGATGCTTACTGCATTGTTAAATATCAATTTTCCTCCAGTATTATTGCCTACAATGACCTGATTAGTTACATCCAGTTGTGTGTGTGTGTGTGTGTGTGTGTATATATATATATATATATATATATATATATATATATATATATATATATATATATATATATATATATATATATATATATATATATATATATACAGCGTAGCGGATTAGGGCCTATTCTTTGTTTTTAAGCGAGACACCTAATTCACACACGACTTGTTATTTTCTCTACTGTACTAGAACATAATACACCGCATTGTCATTCCTAAAGTACATTGCATAATTCTTAAGTCAACTGTCAATTATTCACACGCGCACTCATTCTAGGGTGAAATAAGTAAACCATGAAGAGTTTAACAAAGGATCAGTTTTTTTTTTTTCATTCAAGTTCGTTTTTTTATGTCTATATGCGATTTCTTCACACTTTTTGAATCAATCCTTTGGAAAATTACCCCGTATGACGTGTTCGGTTTTTTCCTAAATATGCCATGTGTCACAAGCGTTTTATACACGTGTTAACATAAAACTGACGTATTTTTTATTAAATTAAACTTTTACAAATGTATCTATAAATTAAAATACTTCTTTTTAAATTAGTACGAATAAGAACAGGCACGAAATATGTGTGTTGGTAATGCCTAGTAAGAAATAGTTTTTATGCAAAATTTTATTACACCGTGTGCGCAAGAATGATTTAGGTTTGCTTATACTTAGGTTAGGAAGATCAATGTTAAAAGTTTGGCAACCAAAGATTCTCGCCACTTGGTAAACGCTAGTGTCGCATGCGTAAAGGCTGTTCACGATAAACTGAGCACTTTTTAAGTCAACCTCAGAAAAAAGTTACCGCTCCTGCCTGCATATATTTTAATGGGCGCACTGAGTGACATGCACCCAGCAAAGTTGGTAACGATGGAGGGAAAGTAGTTCCATTTCTTAACGGTGAATGAAAAGTCTAAGGTAACTATTTATAATGACTTAAATTATTTCTTCCGCCTTCTGTATTTTTCAAATGCATCGAAGTGTAAAAATGAGAAGGTTTGTGAATTTTTCTTTTCATAACAATTTTACAGTTTCACTTGACCGACACATCAATAAAATGATGAGGCCCAAAGTAACGTTAATTTGACATAAGTCGGAAGAATACAAACTTACATACAAATAGATCTCAAGCAGGGCTTTCAAAAGTGCTAATTTTACCGTGAACAGCCTATACCAGACTTTTTCTATTTTATACGTTAAAAAACATTATAACTGAAATAATCATAAATCAAGTATAAAATATCTTCGTAACTAAGTAAAATTTTTCTCTTTTATTAATCACGTAGCTTAAAATTTAAATTTAAAGTTACGTGTTGAAACACTGCGCACCTAGCGGCGAAAATTTTCGTTATACCAGACTCTCCAATAAGAAATCACGTTTCGTTCCTAACCTAAGTAGAACTAACCTTAACTTGGTTAGCCTCTGTTTGCATAAGGCGGAGGAATATCCTGTAAGTAGAACTATAGCAGTGCTCTAGAAAAGTTTTAAGTAACCGTAAATTTGTATCTATGCAAGAGTCGCCCGGCCGCGTGTGGCTGTGTATTCGGCTAAGGCTTCTAAACTACTAGATTGATTTTGATGCGGTTTTCACCATCATTTAGAGAATTTATTGAGGAAGGTTTAAGGTTCCTAATATATTAATATTTAATATGAGCATAGTAGAGAAATGTCGACGTTTTATAATGTCGGAAAAATCTGCTTTTTGGGTGCTTAGAAGGCTTACGCTGACTAAACCTTAAAATATACACCAAATTAATGTGCTACAGAATTGTAGAAGGTCTTTAAAAAAGTCTCCGACAGCATGTATTTATCTTTTAAGGATGACCCACAGTGACCATTTTAGTCTTTTAAGACTTGATTTAAAACATGCGGTTCACTTACCAAGCCTTTGTGGACAACACAGTATTAATCCTATGTTAGTTAACCTTAAGCATTTAGTGTGTATACTTGTAATCCTAAACAACGCCATATTTGCAAATGGCACCCGAGCGAGGCCGGGGCGGGTCGCTGGCAGACGATAATACACTTGAGATACTTTGCCCTTCCCCGTGTCCGTATTAAGCTCGTCCGGAGCGTCTTCTTCCTCGCTTACACTTTCTTCCGAGGAAGGCTCATACATATTTATCAAGAGGAGATTTCTCCGCTTCTCCAGCGGCCGTACGAAGCGAGCACGCGATATAATTTGTAAAACTAGACGGCGAGAGCGCGCATCCCGAACTGGCTTGGAACCTGTTAGCAGTCGTCGCCTAATTTGCTGTGTTCTTCTCCGCTGCCGGCACGACGTCCGAGAGTGACCTTGTTAACTGCACGAACTCCTACCAGCGTACATACAGAAACATTACATAATACCACCACGTTAGCAGAACTAGCGGCAGCGTTTCAGCCCACTTTCGCCCGTATCGACGTCTGGTGTATGTGAAGGGATTTGGGCGGCGCTTAACAGCGAGGTCTTGACAGCCGATTGAAGTGAATATGGAGCGGCGCCAGAATGAAGGGGCGGGGGAAACGGGATATCCCCGAGAAAAACCCGCAGACCAACGCCATCGTACAGCACGATTCCCACTTCCGAAAATCCGGTGATCCGGCCGGGGATTGAACCCCGTTCGCCTTGGGTGGGAGGCGAGCGTGCTAATCGCTCAGCCACCGTAGCCCCCATCTGGAGTATGTGATTAACCTGGATGGGGTCTCGGACAGCATAGGGATTTTTTCTGGCTCACCCTTATCGACATCGGGTGTTTAACGCGTTTAACGGAAGGGCGTGCTTCAGGTGGTGGTGTTCCCCTGCCCGCTTCAATTCCTGGGTCGTTGAGGCGGACATCGAGCGGTGAATGTCGAAGAAGATTAATAAACCTGTATATTTTATTATGTGTACAGTAAAATTTATGTAAAATGAAATGCCGCGTTTCATATCAAAAAACCTCCCCGCTTAATATATGACACATTTTAAATAAAAATACTCGCATTTAAGAATTAGAAAATCTATATGATAATTTAAGTACTTTGCAGGAATGGTCAAAGTCATTATTTGGTAAATGCCGATAGCAGGCAACACAATCGATACTACCTATGTATTAATGGAACGAAGGTGGTGGAGGTATGCCGACTAAACACTAATGAAAAACATTGGCAGGGGCCGATAGTGCAACCTA
Source organism: Dryococelus australis (assembly GCA_029891345.1). Classification (NCBI taxonomy): domain Eukaryota; kingdom Metazoa; phylum Arthropoda; class Insecta; order Phasmatodea; family Phasmatidae; genus Dryococelus; species Dryococelus australis. The sequence goes on along the minus strand of CM057004.1, from coordinate 97,824,466 downwards.
TACTTTAAGCGCAAAAATAGATATGGCTGCCCCCGGTAGTACACAGATGATGAAAACATATGAAATATAATATGGTAGTCACACGAAGGTGAGACGTAAACTACAAAACAAATGATAATAAAAAAAACATGGAGGACTGCACCTAGCAAGATGGCTGCCTCCCAACATGGTAGCCTCCAATAACATATAAACAGATGAAGTAAAAACAAATATGGCCGTCTCCAGTAACATATAAACAAATGAAAAACGGAAATAACAAATATAGCAGCCTCCAGCACAAATGAACGAAAATAAAATATGGCAGTATAAGATAGAATGAGTTTAGGTGGGGAAAGTGGGGGTGAGGGAGTCAGTCATCTTCCGGATGTGTAGCTGAGAGGACCTCCGGAAATGTCAGTTTTTTAATATAAATTTTTACATAAGGTGTCTTTAAATGTTCCGGGATTTTTAAAAAATTTGTTGGGGAAAAGGGAAATTTTTCAGGGAAAAAGGGAAATTATTAGGAAAAATGGCCGCCAGGGGTAAATAATTTGTAATAATTTTTTTTCAACGATTTTTTATAAAATATTTTAATAATAAATTTTTAAATGATTTGTTTATAAAATTTTTGCAATAAATTTTTATACTTTTTTTCTACGATTTTTGAACATTTTTAACGTTTTTAAATAAAAAATGTTTATATAAATTTTTCTTCAAATTTTTAACTATTTTTAAGCTTTGAATTTTTTTAGTAAAATGTTTTATAATATATATATTTTTTTATTTTTAAGAATTATTTTGCTATTTTTTTACGTTTTTGGGGTCAATGGTCACCGGGGTCAAGGTCAAGGGTGAAATATCAAGGTAAAGGTCATATGGGTCCAAGGTGGAAGTCGAGTGACGTAACAACATGGCGGTCGGGTGAATCCGAATCCGATCCCCTTGTCCCAATGTCCCCATTTCCCTACTACTTGTACTTCACTGTGCTATGTATTTTCGAGTGTCAGCTTTCTGTCGAAAGTCTGCTACCCCAGTGTGTAGCCAGTTTTACCTCAGACCAGGTGGCACGGGATTCGGTGCTTGTTTCATTGTAGGTCTGTTATTGGCTTAGAGACAGAGTTGACCTGGGCGTGTCTAACAAACTGCGATCCAATGGCAAACGTAACAGATATACACACGTGTATGAGGTATAGCTTCACCTAAAATGAATTCGTGAAATTTTCCATTCTCTACACGTAAGTACAGTATCTTATTTTTGGTTAAATTACATATTTGGTTATAATTTTTGTACCAATTATAATATTTAATTTTCATTCAATGTGTGAAAAAAATAGAAAATAGGTGTGTTGGAAACATCTAGAGTAAAGGCTGTTCGCGATTAAGTGAGTCGCAGGTATTAATGTTGAATAAAAAGTTTGGCAAGCATGTAAACCAAAATCATTTTATTTTTTGTTTATTTTTAATGCGTTTAAATAAAATAATAAGCAAATTCATTATAATTGCATAGTTTAACGTGACCGACACATGCATATCGTGGTCAGGCCCCATGGCTACGCTAAATTTACATGTGCTGGAAGGATACAATGTAGATCGCAAGTAGGTCATTCGAAAGTGTCGGTCAACCGTTAACTGCTTATGAGCAGAGCCTCGAGTATTTCGCTGATTGAGTTGGCAGCGAGCTAGGCTGGACAGTCCTCTATACACTCGAGTCATTATCGTTTGCTTATTGGTTGCTATGATCAGCTGAGGCCTCTGTACAGGACTTTTAAACATTCACTTACACTTTTGCTCCCAGCTTATCACTGGCTCACAATTAAACGGGGCGTGTATAAAGAACTATTGCCGAATCAGAACCGTACGAGGAAAAAGAACAAGCATTTGGAGTCTTAGCTCGTCTCCGAAAGAATTCGCGAAATACTCGTGGCTCTACTTATAAGATGTAGTTATTGTGTAAGATGTCATTAAACTGAGTTCGCACGAATGCGGTGCCTTTCTTTTTTGGTGTAATTTTCAAGACTCGGTTAAGCTTAGTTTGCACGAGGCGGGAGGTATGACCTTGAAGCAGATCTCGAGCAGGGCTTCAGAAAAGTTGGGAGTACGCACGATAAAGTGGGCTGATACACGCCCAGCCTGGGAGGTAGAGCGACGCTGATCAGCTGGCCTCGTCAGATGGCGGATTTTAATGGATCGCCTCGAGGGAGAAGAGTTCCTGAAGACGGTTCTTTCAGGACTGCGGCGGAGACTGGTTGGCCTACAGAGGATAGTCTCGCGTGAAGCCAGCCAATTACCACCGCAGCCTTCAATTACATCGCGACCCGGGCCGCTGCAAGAGAGGCTTATGCCGCAGTCGTAAAGCGTCCCTGTCACGCTGTCAAATTTATTTTTTTGCCTTCAGCTATACTTGACAGTAAAATCTGAGGACGAAATACGGCCATCAAATTTTTTCCTCCCAACAAATTTTATCAAGTAATCTTGAATGTGTTTGAAAATGTGCCACACTGTCAAATTTATTTGCTGGGAGAATCTAATTTGAAATAATATTGAAACATTATTTTCGTAGCGAGATATTGCTTTTGTTTATCCACCCGATCCATTACAGGAAGAAGTGTAAGTAATTATTTTTGTTTCTGTACTAAATTAAAATTTTATTTATGATATATGTTTCCTGCACAATGAAATAAATGCCTCTGAGTTCGTAATATTATGTGCAATATTCACTTAAAATAGCATTCGTGCCCAGACTGCTTCTACATAAATTAATTATCTTCATAACCTACTTCAGTTCCAGAAATTGTTCGTTATTTAAAGTTCCTTGGCGTCCATTTTTGATGTGCACGATTCCGATTGGCTGAGACCGCCAAACTTCAAATAAATTTTAGAACCTGTTCAATTATCAAATGTTTGATAGAAATTGAAGCCATCCAACGTTCACAGACAAAAATGGCGACGTTTTTGACGTTTCGATGACGTCATAACTGTCCGCTTTATTTGATCAAACTTATTGGAAGCAGTTTGACGGGAAAATTTGACAGTGTGACAGAGGCTTAACAGATGCAGAGTGACGAAACAATTCACGGTTGATGGCTGTTCACAATAAAATGAGCAATTTTGAAAACAACCTCAGGAAAATGTCACTGCCCCTGCCTGCATGTACATATTTTAACGGGCGCACCGAGTGACATGCGCCCAGCACCAGCAAAGTTGGTAACGATATAAGGAAAGTAGTTTCATATCTTAACGTCGATAACTAAGTGCTAGGCTACCATTTGTGGTAACTGAAATAATTTCTTTCGCTTTCTGGTTTTTTGATTGCGTCTAATTGTAAAACTGAGCGTTTTTTTTTTTTTTTTTTTTCCCACAGTTTCACTTGACCGACACATGAATAAAGTGATAAGGCCCATGACAATGTCAACTTTATATAAGAATGAAGAATAAATTACGTACATGCAAGTAGATCTTAAGAAGGGCTTTCAAAAGTGCTCATTTTACCGTGAACAACCTTTTAAGCGCTAGTGTTCCAAAGAGGTCACTTTGAATAAAAATTTTAAGCTACGTGAATAATAAATACTTCACTTAGCTTAGGTAGTTATTTTATATTTCATTCATGATTATTGTAATTATTTTGCTTCTTAACGAAGAAAACATAAAAAAATTCCGGTACACACGCGACACTAGCGTTTACCTAGTGGCGAAAAATTTTAGCTGCCAAACTAAAAGCATTGAGCTTCCGAAACCGAGAAGAATAAACCTAACTAGAGCTTAACGCTTCTTACTTTCACCGCGTGATGTTCAAACAGGCAGGACATGTTCTTCTTCCAGGCCTAGTTAGCGCAGGCTGATCCAGTAACTTAAGCCGGACTGCTCTTGCGTGAGCAAGTTTCTCACCATTCGCAAGGTCAACAAGATCCTCAAGCTCGCGTTCCCGTGTCGAATAACCAATAATTATCTACATTGTTCGAAGCGCCAGCAAGCCACTCAAGGAGTAGCAGTTGGGTAAATGTGTAATTATAAGCGAGCGTGCGTGTGTGTGTGTGTGTGTGTTTGTGCGTGCGCGCCGTTATGTAGAGGAGTGGAGGTTTTAGGGTAACAGAAGGGGGGGGGGGGGGGGAGAGAGAGAGAGAGAGAGAGAGAGAGAGAGAGAGAGAAGGTGGAGAGTTCCAGGATGATACTGTATATTGCCGTGAATTTGTAAGATGTCATTAATAAACATGTAGATCAAACTATCATCCGTGTAGAAGAGTTCCGTTCACAATTCTTAAGTTTCTCTTGTAGCCGTGCATAATACGGCATAAACCTTGACTCGCTGCCATTCGTCGCTTCCGTCAGTCAGTCATCCGTCGGTTGTTCCGCCCGTCAATTGAAAGCGACTCGCAGCAGTCCATCTTCCGTCGATCCGTCTGGCAGGAAAATGTTCAGTGTTACCACCACACAACACGAACTTTCTCGCGCAGAGATAAATGTTTTTGATGAATGTCATAAATATTTTCTCTTTCCCTAACATAATTTAGTAGCATTTCCTCTGAAAATCTACAAGTCGTCTTCAATTCATTTCAAAGGTGAAGCGTAAAAAAGAAAACAAATTCACTGCCTTGTGTATTTAAAAATAAAAATATTTAGACAAAAAAAAGTGACTGTTTTCCGTCAGCCATGTTCAAGGAACGATACCACAAGGCCGTGGACCATCCTTCGGTCATCGAATGTTAAAGTTTAAGAGATATCTGACGGATTGAGGGATAGAAAAAAAGTTGCCCTGCGATTGGTTGGAGATCATGTGACCGACACGAACAGAATCTAATACATCGTGTTACCTTGGCCTATTAAGAGAGCATGTTATATTTTATGTCTGCGGGCCCGACGCTGCTTGAAATGTATTCACGAAACTATAAACGTACTCCCAATGAACTTATCTAAGAATACATAAAAAATTTCGGACTGTGCCTGTCGATTACTTTGAAGAAATAATGATCATTAGGAACACAGTTTCGAAACACTACAACATAGAAACGGCTCACTCACAGCGCTGTATAACATAAGATTCGCGTCAGGTACATAAGAAAATACTGCATTGAACCTCACTATAGGCTAGTCATGGTAAAGTGAGCACTTTTGAAATCCCTCTAGTTGGGAATAAGTCAATAAATATATTTTATTTCTGCCTTAGACGTTAACTTCTGAGTTCGGCGGAATCTACGCACTGAGTTTATTACTTCAATGGCAATATTTATTTAAAATGGGGGTTGCAGGATAAAACATGGCTGAAACAAAAAAGTAACTAGGACCTCAAAAATGCTCACTTTACCGTGAACAGCATATACACACTTTCTACCAATAAAATTATAACTTACGGTCACGACTGGAAGTCCCCTAAGTACACGCAGCACGACGAGAACACTACACGACAGTTCAGAGCCTTGCGCGTAGAGGCAATTGTACACTTGAAACGCATGACAGTGTAGCCCTTATCGTTCTCGTACCTCTCGGACCCAAACGTGGAAAACAGCGTTTTCCCCGGAAGTACAAGAGGAATTTTGAAGGAAGTAGCTAGTGGGGACATGCCATTGAATACGGTAAGGCGGGGAAAAATTGTATGTACAGTAAACGGAGTATTTCGAATACTAACAACGCATAAGTTAGAGTTGGTTTAAGGAGGCGCTTACGTTGTTAAAATTTTTTTGTAATTTTTACTGAGAAATTGTTTATATCTTTACAAACGTTTGTAAAATACAAAAATTTCTCGTTTGTAAAACTACAAGATCCGTGTTTGTAACAGATAAGAAATGTTTGCATTATACTGACCCGTATGCACGAGCTCAATCAAAAGGCGGGCACCCAACAACGTAAAATCATTCATAACGAGGGGCGATATAAAGCGTAAATGCGTGCACAAAGTAATGCATTGCAAGTTTAAAAACGTAAATCACTTAAAACAACTCATTCATAATAAAAAGACGACAATATTAGAAACACGTGACGCTGTTACTCATCAACAGTTAATGTTAATACAGTTAAATGGGACGCCTGATGGGTATATATCTGAGTTCGTGAGGGATAGAGGTATTAATAAAAATAAACGAAGTACATTTTATTCGTAATGTATTCACACAGCTATTATTTACATAATTAAATAATGTCTCCAATATTACTGTTCTTATTTAACTGCGAGCGCAATATTTAATGTCTATTTCAACTCTGATTAACTTCCTTCTTAATGTCTCAGTTTGGTTACCGTCAATTAATTCATATTCATCATTTACACGTATTCAGGATATCTGTTGCCATCATTTGCAATGCCTTTCACTCACGCTTATAATCCAATAGTCCAGTCTGCCAGCTGAACTCTTCACTGCTTGATACTCGCAGTCGCAGACTTCCCTTCCGCTGGTAACCTCTCTCGCCGCTCGTCGTCTATCGAGTCACGCTGGGAGAACGAGGTCAGTAATCCAGAACATTCTTCAGATAAACGCATAAATCCTATCCGCCGAAGGCCAGGAGCGGCGATCCGGCAAAGGGTCACCGCGGCAGAATGCCACCATAACTCAAAATGCTGGTCTACACGCTTATCACTACTCCGTCCTCTTCCGCCTGCTCCCGCGGCGAGGGCCAATGTCAGCAACGCAGACCAGCGACACGTAACAATACATTTCATATCCACATAGAACTCTTAAAAAGGAATAAATGAGATCTTCTTAACCGAAAACTTCACCAATGTTTTGTAGGTATATTGAACTTCGTAAGACAAATTGGTCTTGTGGTTAGTGGTGTGGGGTGGTAACACAAGATATGTGGGTTCTAGTCCCTGTGCTGACAATATGCAGCTTTCTTTTTCGTGAATTATATTTTGAGATATTTTTTCCCCATTCCATTCATTACACTTGTTTTATGAAAGAAAAAAATATTTTGTCCACTCATCAGTAACAAATTAATGTTTTGTAGATTTTAAAAGAAAACTGTCCGTAGTTCTACAAAGGATTTTATTCGCTACTGGGTTCCGAGGCTTTTTCTTGTTAATGTATACTAAAAAATTTTACAGTGTATAAGCAAACTCACAATACGAGTCAAACAGTGGTAACTGAGTAAAAATATGCGCATGTTGACTCCGTGGCAGTGTCAGCATGAATGAGGTGAAACGAGGTACCAGAAATGGGAATACCCCGAGTAAACCACTTACGTGTGAAGATTGGAGCCCAGATCCACCAGGAAAATGACCCGGGTCTTCATAGTGGGACGTTGGCTGGGTTGCCAGGTGTACATACTTATCCAGAACAATTTTTAATTTTGCTCATTTTGTTCCGCATACTGTTATATAAGCTCAATGTTCCTATTTTGAAGATAAATTGCACAGCTTAGCAAGAATTAATGTAATTACAAATTAGCGATCTTAGCTTCCTTTGAAGAAATGTGTACTCTTTCAAACACAATCTTGGCATTAAAATTTTATTTTCCCTTTCGCAGAGACAGAACAGAAAACGCATTATCATTAACAAAAATTTAATATAATTCACAAGTATTTTCAAAAATTAAATACATGTGTCATCCGGTCTTGTATAAGAATATGCATTGTCATGAAAGTTTGTTCCGTTAAATTTGGCTCTGGCACCACTATATGGCAACCCTACACGCTGGCATCTAATCGAACAGCCAGTGACGTCCTGGAAATTGGGTTTAAAGTAGTTTTTTGTGTGGATAGCCCACCCAACGATTCTGTGGCAATTACAGGCAGACAGCTTGTTTAAAGGCTGTTCACGATAAAGTGAGCACTTTTGAAATCAACCTCAGAAAAAAGTCACTGCCCATGTCGGCATATACTTCAACGGGCGCACAGAGTGACATGCGTCCGGTAAAGTTGGTAACGATGAAGGGGAAAATAGGTCCATATATTAACGTCGAATAAAAAGTGTTAGGTAACCATTTGGGATAAGTTAAATTATTTGTCTCGCTTTCTGTTTATATATATATATATATATATATATATATATATATATATATATATATATATATATATATATATATATATATCGAAGTGTAAAAGTTGGCAGATTTGTACAATATTTACTTTTCTAATAATTTCACGGTTTCACTTCACCGACGCATGAATAAAGTGATGAGGCCCATGGCAATGTTAATTTTACATAAGGCGGAAGAACACACATCGTGTATAAAAGTAGATCTCAAGCAGGGCTTTCAAAAGTGTTAATTTTACCGCGAACAGCCTATAGAAGTGTATATCTTATTACTTTTGAAGCATCATTAATGTTTAATGATTATGTAGAACAATCAGGTGTACTTACAAAAAAAAATTTAACACTGACGTGACGCCTCAACTCGCTCGAGATGTCAACGATAACGTGAATCTAAGGTAAGGCGTAGGTATTCGTATGACGTGAGAAGTTGAAGTACCACAGAAATACATGAATGCCTACATTTATACAGGATAGGAGACTATTGATGGTTATTTCCAAATTTTCCGAAGCCCTGCTAAAGTTTGCTTTGACGATATTCCTCCTCATCATCATGCAAACAAGGCTTAACTAGGTATTTATAGAAGATTACACCAGAGGGACAACGCTCCGCGTTTATACGCACTCAGTTTACTAACATTTTGGATGAGGACTTTCTTACTAGGCAAGTATCAACACCTCTATCTTCTCTCTGTTTAATTAATACTAATTATAAATGAAGTATTATAATTTTTAATTAAAAAATTAGTAAAAATTAATTGTAAATAAAGATAAGACATTTTTATGCCTACATTAACACCAGTATAAAACGCTTGTAATACATGACACGTGTAGGAAACAACCAAAAACGTCATAAATGGGGCGATTTTTTAAATGTTGGATTTAAAAAGTGTGAATATTTTGCAAATAGGCTAGGTCTAATATTAATTATTTTTAAGGCTTTCAGGCCATCATTGCTTGAAAGGGCCACTGCCCTTCCCTACCCGTTTGATAGCAAATACCGGGTCTAAAATGACCAATGTCAGGGAGTTGAAAGCGTGGCAGACCAACTGCAGAGATGTTTCTTTTTATCAGACCATCCTGTCCTCGGGCACGTCCTAGAAGTGTTATTAACGTAACAGTGGACACAGTTAGAAAGCTACAGTGGATATTAGAAAGCACAATAGTTATCTGCAATTTTTAAAGTAGTTTAATCAACTCCCTTCTTTTAGCTACTTTCTTCGCCACGTCTGTACTTCACGAACACCACATACGTAGGTTTGGTTCGGGGACGCTGCTGCCGTAGAGTTTGTATATTACTTCTGTAAGGTCCGATAGTTGTCATGGATTGTCGTCACAGTAGTTGTGTATAACATTATATATAGATGATAATTTTTGTTTGCTGGGTTGGTCTTCCTGAGCAGCGTGACGTTCCTGGGTAGGTGAACCACACTTGCTTCTCCTCGACGGGAACTCTGTGGGTGGCGACGAAGAAGCCATTGTTTCGCCCACGCAGCAACCTCATCTGGCACAATACTTTGGCAGTTCTGACACGTCGAGGTGCCGTCTAGCTTGGAAGAGGGCCCCTCTCGCTTGCCGGGCGCGAGGAGGAGAGAGGGGAAGGTTTGTCAGGGGGTTAAGTGCGCAGGTGAACAGGGATATATATTGCCGGTGACCCATATTCGCGAAGTTGCCCTACCTGAGCGTGTCCGATTAGAGTGTCCTTGGAGCGACCCCGGGGATCCCTAGCCGGCGGCCTTGTGGTGTCCATCCCCGGCGAGATACCGCTGTGGCACGCCGCACAACCGACCAACAGTCTTTGCCGCTACACAGAAACTCGAGTAGGGAAAACCAATCCAAGTCGAGGTTCTAAGCTCCTACAACTTCCAAATCTAAAATTAAATATTGCATATTAAGATTTGGGCGGCTCTTAAGGCCACGATCATTCATTTCTACATTTGGGAGAATTAATTTTTTGTATCCAAACGGGAACCGATATTGTAAAATCTTCTTACAATTTCGTTACAAATTGGTTTTTATTGAATAGTCTAATTTTTTCAACACAAAAACTGTATAATCTTAACTACCTAATTATTAAATAAACAAAATTATCGTTAATTAATTAATTTGATAAAATTTTACAGTTTTTCGTGTTGGAAAAATTAGACTACACAATAAAAACAATTTGTAACAAAATTGTAGAGGGATTTTACATTATCGGCTCCCGTTTGGGTACAAAAATTTAATTCTCGCAAAAGCTGTAGAAATGCAGGATCGTGGCAACGAGCTCTTGAGAGCCGATGAGGGTCAAATGAGGTCACAAATGAGCAGCGCAGGAATGCAAGGGCGGGGGAAGCGGGAGAACCCCGAGAAAACCCGCCGACCAGCAGCACCGTCCGGCTCGATTCCCAGTTGCGAAAATCCGGGAGTGGCACTGCCGGGGATTGAACCCTGTCCGCCGTTATGGGAGGCGAGCAGTTTAACCGCTCAGCCACCATGGTCCCTGCATATTTAAGGCCTCCCTCACAACTGGGTATTCTTGTGGCCAACCAAAATATCAAATATTGACTTAATTTTTAAACTACTTTTCACATCCTTCAACTGTGTTTACAATTGTGAACAGAAAAAATAGAAATGGGTTTGCATTGATCTTTCATAAATGAGCATATTTTTAGTGAAATAGTTACGAAATTTTATTCGTTAAAGACCGAAATAAATATAGCTGTTTTTCGATTTAGTTGTCAAATTCAAATAAAGTAATTTGTTCTTCTGAAGCGAATTTCACGACCAAATATTAAACATGTAGTCGTATTTCGTTCAATTTTCATTCTAGTACAATAAAGTTTATTCCTTATGTAGGCTGTAATAAATTACAAATAGGAAAAATACGGCGCAAATGTAATACCTGGTGGTGCACTTTATTTGCAAAAGAATTAATATTGCACCTCCTAATCTGAATAAAGTTAAATTTAGCTGAAACATGGATTTCTGCGCACTAACTTAAAATTACGTTCATAGTACATTTTTCAGTAGAAAATTCAATACCTGTGGTTGAATGACAGCATTTACAACTACCATTCAGCGCAGCGTAACGTGACGAGAGAGGGTTATGCTATGTTTTATTTGCTGTTCAAAATCAAACACTTTGAGATTGCGAAACGTCAAGGGAACTCCTGTAGTCAATCCAGATGTGCGAATGGAAGAAGAAAATAGTTGACTTGAAATACCGATAATAAAATTTGCTTTTGAGCGCAATATGGCATATTCATGCGTTCTCTTCAATGAAAGTGATATATTATTCAAGAAATAATTTTGATACTGGAAACATTTTGTTAAAAATCATGTAAGCCAACTTAACTAACAGACGTCGAATTTTTCAGGGGTGCAAAATTGTGTCCTGCTTGCGTACTTGATTGTGATTGGCTAGCAAATACTTCTTACACCAACGTTTAGCTCAACTGTAGACATCACGTTTTCTTGAGGCAATATTTACCTTATTTTCCGGTCATATTAACTGTATGGGGTCTAACTTGTTTGTGGGTTTGGATGGGAAAAATTAAGAATGGACTCGAGCCTTCGGAAGGATTTTTTCTACAGTTTACCGTCCGGAACATAGCGAGATCCGCTCAGCTTCCCACAAAGCCATGTCTCGCTGGCCAAAACGCATAAGTTTTCTTCCATACTCTAATGACCTTTTTTTGGTGATTACCATTGCAGCCGTGTTTGTTTCAAATTCCGTAAGCAGATTTTTGCTGCGTAAAATTTAATCATAGCAAAAGTGTGGAAATTTGTTACAAATGTAAAGATTGTCGTTATTTTAAGTGTTTCGCTGACCAGTCCCTATTTGCGCGTTAAAGCACTGCTAAAGAATAAACTATCCACACATAACATAACGCTCCATCTCTATGCACATAAGAACCTGAACTGCAGTTCAGTATTACAGTACTGACATCATGGAGCCTGTAACTTATGATTGTCATCTCACCACTTTATGGTAAACATATTCAAGGCATGCTGTAAAACCCATATTCAAGTCTTCTGACTAAAGGCTGTTCACGATAATTTGAGCACTTTTGAAATCAACCTTATAAAAAAATCACTGCCCCTGCCTGCATATATTTTGACGGGCGCACTGAGTGACATGCGCCCAGTAAAGTTGGTAACGATAGATGGAAAGTACAGTAGTTCCATATATTAACGTCGAATAAAAGTGTTAGGAAACCATTTGTGTTAACTTAAATTATTTATTTATTTATTTTTTATTTATTTATTTATTTTTTTAATTCGTCGATGCGTGAAAATGAACAGATTTGAAAGAAAAAAAAATCCGTGTTCTAATAATTTCACATTTCGCTTGATTGACGGATGAATAAATTTGTGGGGTCCATGGCAATGTTAATTTTACATAAGACGGAAGAATACACAACGTGTATGCAAGTAGATACTAAGCAGGGCTTTCAAAAGTGCTCATTTTAACGTGAACATTTTAACATGATATGCGAACCGTATTGCGGACTGTATAGATTTAGAATTATTTCTAAAAAGGCAATTGCTGAACGAATATCTAAAGAGTTTTTATACCATAAGAAGTCGCACTTGAGGAAATTTCGGAGCACAATTTTTACGACATCGTGAATACTGCAAACATTTCTTAAAATCCTTTAAAATGGTCAAGACCAGTATTTCGAAGCTGTTTTATTCCAAGAATTGATGGCGTGAGACAGTGTCTCTGTCGCTCCCTTTCTTCTACGCCTTAAACGCAGAGAATAGTTCTGGGTAGACAAGCGCCTTAAACGTTAGCCTGGAACATTAGCCTGGAACGCTCTTTTATTTGTTTATTAACATTCCCATTTTCTCAAAAAAAAAAAAAAAAAAATACGTTGCCAGGGCACGCTGGCAAAATTGCCAGAAAAATACTTTTTATATTGTATATGAAAGAAGAATGCATATGTTTTGTAACACTGGAAAATATAATTTGATTGAATTTACTTATTTAAATGTTCAACATGTTAAATTTTTAAGTATTTATTCTTATTCAAAATTTAAGCGTATTTCCATTCTGCATGTTATATAAATTACGTTTTGCAAGAAAAGCTTTTTTAACTAGAGCAGTCATAATATTTAGTATACCCTACGGTTGCATGTAAAAAAAATTGGCACTAAAGATAGGAATATTTTTTTAGAAATAATTTTATGTACATTCATTTCAGTTATAAAAATTATATTTCACGTGGTAGAAATTGATGCTCATCAAACCAATTATTAATAAACATTATTACTTAGTTTTATTCACATTGTTAATAAAGTAGGTCCAGTGTAAGATAAAGGCGACTATGACTTAACTGCGGTTTTAAGCCGTTAATAAACAAATAATAAATTTCGCGGTCACTGCTTCAACATTTTCAAAGTAGTAATTATAATGGTCTTGCTTAATGGAGGCTTTTATTTTGCAAGTTACGCTTCTTGAAGCATCCAGAATGAAAATACCTTTAAATATTATTAAAAATATACTTGAATTAATTGATATGTTTTAACGTTTAAATAAATGAACTCTAACAGAGTGTTTAACAGTCTTACAGAATTCACGCATTCATCTTTCATGTGCAACTTAAATCGTACTTTTGTAACAATTTTGTTAATGTGCGTGTACGACTTTTTAATGGGTCGTAAATGTCGTACAGTCTCCTATATAATCCATTCACGGTTACTTCACACTTTTCTGAAGCCCTGCTATAGTTCTACTTGCAGGATATTCCTCCGCCTCGTGCAAACTAAGCTTAACTAAGTTTGTAAAATTACACCAGTGGGACAACGCACAGGATTCGTGCGCACTCTGTGTAACAGTATTTTGTACAAGAACTATTTCTTACTAGACGCTATCAGCACGCATGTTTTCTCGCTGTTTCCATTCAAATTATTTATAAATGAAGCATTACAATTTATAGATGAAACATGAATAACATTTCAATTTAACGGAAAAAGAAAAGTAACTTTTTTGAAGACAAGAATAAAACTCTTGTGGTACACGCAGACATACTTAGGAAACAACCAAGCACCTCATACACGGGGAGATTTTTCTAAGGTTTGATACAAAAATGCCGAAGAAAGCGTGTATGGAATATGGTATGATCTTGGTGGTGAGAGGTCCTTGTGCCGTTGTTGCACGTGACGGCGCGGGCCGAGGCAGTATCTCACCTGTATCGTGGAATCCAGGGAGCAGAGCAGGGTGGTACCTGGAGGAGACCAGGAGGGTCAAGTGGTGCAGGAGCGTCGAGCAACAACCCCCCCCCCCCCTATCCCCCTACTCTCCCAGACTCACTCTGCTAGCGACCACTCCATCACACCGGGTGTGTCTTCAGAGGAGGTGCGGAGGGACGACAGTCCCGCTTTGTCTTTCGCTGACCACGCGGCCTTCGCCAACAGCCAGCTCCCCGTCGTCTCAGTTTCACTGCTCACGACGGGGCGCCCCGCCGTCAATCTCCTGCCTTCCGCTGCAACCTCTACACACTTTCTCCCCTACCCTAGGAGCGGTCGGCAAATATTATTGTTTTCGAGCACAGCGGCTGACATCTAGCGGCACACATGTGTACTTGTATAGAGAGTATTAAAGGCTGTTCACGATAAAGTGAGCACTTTTGAAATAAACCTTAGAAAAATGTCACTACTCCTAACTGCGTATATTTTAACGGGCGCACTGAGTTACATGTGCCCAGTAAAGTTGGTAACGATAGATGGAAAGTAGTTCCATATTTTAACGTCGAATAAAAATTATAGGCAACCATTTGTGATGACTTAAATTATTTCTTTCGCTTTCTGTTTTTTTTAAATGCATAGAAGTGTAAATTACCAGATTTGTAAAATATTTACTTTTCTAATAATTTCGCACATTCACCTGACCGACGTATGAATAAAGTGATGAGGCCCATGACAATGTTAATTTTACATACGTCGGAGGAATACACAACGTGCATACAAGTATGTCTTCAGCAGGGCTTTCAAAAGTGCTCTTTTTACAGTGAACCGCATATAATTATCATTACTGACGCGACTGACTGCAGTAATCTCCAAGGTATCTAATGTTTAAGAAAAAAGTCAATTTCTAGCTGACATTGTTTCGAATATAAGCTAATTAATTTCCGCAATATAACTGCAAATACCTTATAAAGTATTTGTATCAAGAAAGAATATAATGTTTCTGTACACAAATTCTCAAGGAAATATTGATCTGAAAATTTCTGCTAAACATACAGTGCGAAGTATTATGACAAACAAGGAAATACTGGGTACATAAATATAATTATAAAATAAAATATAAATCTAATAAACTAACAAAAAGAAAATATACTGATATTATGAAATATACTGCAATAGCGGATTAACGGGCGTGTAATGTGTACAGACTGCGACCAAGCCCCGCGCAAGGGCACCAATAAGAAATATAGCTTATATTTCATATAAATATGTAATATAGCGTGTAGGGAGCTGCGAAGAACACGCACAAGGCCGTCTCATCGGGATAGCCTATATGAAATATTGTCATATTGTTTTCAAATAGATGTGTGCTGTGTATGGTGAAGAATTTGCATACGTAACAATGGGACAACACATATAGCACTTGAGTGACTAGGCTGCACAGCTGACTTGCAATAAATCAGTGGGAAAGGATGTGACCTTATCTACGCTACCTCTGTATAATTGCCCGGTGCAGTCCTGGGACGGTTGGTGAACAAGTTTATTACCATTATCACCCTCTAGAAACTAACATTTGCGTACGTACGTCAAAATAAGGCAGACAATTGAAAACTCTACACGTATGTAAGACAATCGGTAATAAATATGTTAACTTGATACTAGAGTAGAGAAAACGACAAAACGCCCCTTGAATATATTTCATTTATTTTACTTTTCATTTCCTTTTGTGTAATTGTTTAAATCAGAAGTATTTAAAAACCCTGATGGCAATATGAGAAAAGCTATAAAGACAACACACTGTCCTAACAACGCTGAAAGTGGTCATGCCTAGCCTACTGAACCCTTTTACGGTTACGTGGCATAGCTTGCCAGAGTCTCAATATACTGGTTTCAAGATCAAATTAATTAAACTGTTCTCTGTAGTAAATATTACGTTAAAATAAATTGTGCTCTCGCTAAACAGTCTAGCTCTGGTAGCAACTACTCTTATCACAGGTTTTGCAGTGGGCGTATTTGTGCTGGAAATTTACGTACTTATAAAAGTCAAGATGGCGTCGCTTGTGTACTGATGCTAACGGACATCGAGCTGAATCAAACTGTAAATAAAATAAGGTCCAGATGAAAATGTCAGATATTTTTGTAGGACTTATCTTTTAATCACCAAGCGAATTGAAGGTAGGGTGCTCTTGCAGGATTTGGCGTAGCAGGATTAAAGTGGAGATACATGGAGCTCCGCTCTACGCGTACGTAGACGGCTTGTTAAAACTATCTAGCTCCTGCCACTTAACCTCGCGAATGGGCGACCATTGACACAAGCTCCATTGCTGGTTACAAAATTACTTAAAAGTTGGTTCAGGGACACGTCTACACACCCTAAAACTAATTTAAAGTCCTACCTCTCCGTCCACTTCAGACGGGAGGTCCTACACTACATCTGACGTCGTTGGAGGATGCTAGCGAAGAGAGCGTTAGTTTCTGCAGGCTGACGCTAGCTTAAGGGGGCCTATAGCGTCAGGTAATCAACAGTCAGGATTTAAACCTGCGGGCCAATGGGGACCAAAACTATTCAAACCACTCACATGAACCATTTATAACGACCGAAATGAAGAAAAATCATAGAATACGTGATCTCGGAACTAAGATATCATGCAATAAAAAGTAAAAAGACTTACAAAATTGAGATCACGCCTAAAATAAATATTAATTATATAAAAATTAATACACAATGAAAAATGAACTAGCCTATCAAAATTACACATAAATGTTATTGCCACCATAAATCTAAGTTTTAGAAATCTTACGTGTTAAGAAAAATAAAATTAATAAAAATAAATATAATTTACATAGGCATTTGAAATCATATGTGACATGTATGAAAAAATATTACATTAACTTTTGCATGACAATATGCGTAGCCATAAGAACAGGAAAAATAATATAAGATAATTGTATGTATAAAAACCCTATTTTCATGGGCGTTTCAATTAAAAAGCAAAAAGTGACAAAAAATTTTCTTTTCCTGCTATCCCAGTCTACTAAAAAGTGATTCACCATCAACTTTCCTTCGTTAAAATGGCGGAGAGGGGTAATACAAACAAAAATGCAGTTCTCAGATTATTTTTGCAATTTTCTAAATATATTCTATTCTTTATAATTAACGAGCTGCTTATGCCTATTGCCAACGAAACATTTACGCTCTGATGAAGACTGTCGTAGATATATAGAGTGTACAGCCTTATTAGGTCCATTTATACTTTGCTAAACAATGTCGCACTCCATAAAATGCGATATTAATAATTTCCAAACATTCTACAACTGAAGAGAGAGTGAAGAAATTTGGGCGGCTCTTAAAAGCGATGTCTTGAGAGTTCTACAACTGAAATCTCGGACATAAACAACTAGTTATGCAGTTCAACCACAGGCTCAAATATTTCTAGTTCTCGGCCAAATACGTATGCAAACAAACACAACCATTCACGTTTTACTAAAACGTTCAGTGTAATTGTCACCTCGTTATACTCTCTACACCCGCCATTTTCGCCGATATGGTGCTCCGCTTTGGAGGCACTGTAAATGAGAATAGAGACCTGAAGAATTCACGAATTTATTTTGGTACAAGCTAGAATTCAAAACACATGTGTTTAAATAACTTAAGCCATTGGTCCACACGGCTTTTAACGCTTCCTGGAGAATGGTGGCCCAATCGTAGCCTTCCACGGTGACAGCAGACAACCAATATGTAGTTGACATTGACATATTATCTGTATACACGACTGTAGAGTCTAGCCTGCAGGTCACTGAACTCGCGAATTTTTCAGGTCTCTAAGAATAGGCAATCAGATGTGATTTGCTTTTTGTATTTTCTAAGGTTTCTGCTGGAACATCACAACGTTCAGCATGCTGATGCTTGATAAATGCGAAATTGTAGTCCTAAAACTACAAATCCAGTTGTCAAAAAAAAAAAGACACTGCGTTGCCGCCCGAAAAATTTCGTTGAATTGAGTTATTGAAAGCTTTTGGTCGTAGCGTAAGGCTGGGCTTCAACGTTTTTCGCAGAAATTATTCTTTTTCGCATTATAATTTCAGATTCACAATAATTACTGACAATGTACGAATATAGAAAATTTACATTTTACGAGTTATTGAAGTCGAGAACATATTAATAAAGTATGAATATGTTCTCGACATTTCACAATTAGCAGATGACACCCAATTAAAATTCAGCACAAAAATATAAAGCCTGTTACACACGGTTCACTTTCATGCACAAGAAGGTTTCTTGTTCAAGTCAACTTGCATCGTGCGACTGGCCAACTTGTCCGCAAGTGGTTTGCGTGCTAGCTGGAATAATTTAGAGATTTGTTCTATTTTCAGTTCACCTTCTCGTACAAGTATTGTTTGTTCATATCTGCGTTTTACACGTTTATGTAGTTCCCGTACATTTATTAATGCTGATATTGTTAATTTGAGAGCATGAGACAGATTTTAATGCTGTATTGCTGGTTTGTAAGGTTTGAAAATTCTTTGTGGGTTATGGTGGACTTGAGTGACTGGCATGTTGCAGCATTCCAGTACTACTAATATGTGTACAGTGTGTACATGGGACTTAAATACAAGAAGGTGTTATCCTGCTTGTTCACCTATTGGTTGGGTACCTGCAGAAGTTCACGTAATTTTTTGACATCGAGCTAAAATTCACTTATGTATACTCGAGCCGGCCTCGTTTCTCCACTGGCTGCTGCCTAGACGTTAAATCACTCCCTTTCTAAGTGAACTGTATGTGATTGGGGCACACGATTGTAAAGCGTTCATTTACTGGCGCAGAGTTACCCGGGGCCGGTCAAATAAAGCATGGTCCAATGACAAACGTATTGCAAAGGAAAAGTGTTTTCAGTTTAACATGGCCTCAAATAATAACGCGAATTTTGCAGGCCTCTACCTATTGGTGATCACCTTCTTGTTCACAAGATATGCCCGTCTGTATCAGGCTTTAAACAACTCGTAAATGTGAATTTTCTACAATCGTACATTGTCATTAATTACTACGAATCCGAAATAATGCCGTGAAAAAGTAGAATCCCTGCAAAAATGTTGAAGCAGAACTCTAAGTAGGAAATTTATATGGTGAGTTTGGCGGATGGCATGTCCAGGTCTTGTGGTGTATGCAGTGTCGCAGGATTGCTCTGGGCGACGCGACGCCGTAGCCTTGTGTTGAGATGGCTGAGGGGGGAAGGGGGGTAAGCCAGCGCGGCGGCGAAGCCCCGCCGGGATGGCAGAAGATGGCGGCCTCCCCGTCCGGCCGGTAATGGGATCAGCCCGCGAGCCGCCGCGAGCAGGGAGACGAGAGGACAGCGGAAACCCTACGTCGGTTGTGAGCCAGCGCGTCCAGGATAATCACCGCCCTACCTCGCGTCTCTCGCACCCCAAACATGCCGTTCGTTCTCCCAGCTTGCTCACAGCCGTCACATCAAGGGACGAAGGGGATCTTATAGAGAGTTTGGTCCCCTTGGTGCTTTGAAAAACACCCCCACAAAGTTGTTACCATTCCAGTATAAATATTACTTATGTAAAGTTATCACTGATCTTTATTTTTATAGGCTATTCACGATAAAATGAGCACTTTTGAAAGCCCTGCTTAAGATCTACTTGTATGCACGTTGTGTATTCTTCCGTCTTATTTAAGATAAACATTGTCACGGGCCTTATCACTTTATTCATTCGTCGGTCAAGTGAAACTGAAATTATTAAAAAAAGTAAATCTGCTAATTTTTACACTTCTTTGCATTAAAAAACCGGAAAGTGGGAGTAATAATTTAAGTTATCAGAAATGGTTACCTAACACTTTATATTCGACGTTAAGATACGTAACTACTTCCCATCCATCGTTACCAACTTTACTGGGCGCATGTCATCAGTGCGCCCGTTAAAAATGTATGCAGGTAGGGGTAGTGACATTTTTCTAGGGTTGATTAAAAAAGTGATCACTTTCTCGTGAACAGCCTTTAGTTGAGTTGAGATGAGAGATCTGGGCGTCTCTTAAAAACGATGCCTTGAGAGTCGATCCATTTTTAGTAAATAAACATGAAGTATTTTTTACAATTTTTCAAGTCCATCCCGTGTAGCACATAGAAATCCGAAGAATATCTAACAGCTGTCACTTTCTGACTTTCAGTATATCCAGGGACATTCGGGAATAGTAAAGTTACATCCAAAATACTGCCAAAATGTATCCAAATGTCCGCCCACTCTACAAAATGTGATATTGATATTTTGGATTTTCTATAGACATTTTTAGATGTAGTCATTTGCCATTAGTAATGGCCACTTGTGTTTTTGTAATATCTAATGGATACACAGGAAGTGGTACAAACTTATATATACTACTGGATATCCGAAGGATAGCCATAAGCGATTAACTTTAAGACTTGGATGACTTTTTATGTGGAACGTGGAATTAGCCAGGTCCATTAAGCGATGAAGGTCATTGACCCTAATTAAATAAAATGTTTAATGATAATTTCTTAATTTATTGAAAAACACAACATATCTCGCAATCACTTGCTATCGCTTCCTATTAACAACTAATATTTACATAATCGTCCATCACCTCACATAAGTTAATGCAATCAAGTAACTAATACCATTCCCAATAAACAACGTATCAACATATATTGAATTATTTGATATATGATATGTTTATATTTGACAGATCCAATATTTACGATTAAGTCTGTATCATACGTTCATACAGCCCCACCTCAATTCAGTCCGGAATGTTCTAGACAGCTCTGAGCGCCCCCATACACAGTAGCCTCCTACTTGATGGATACCACGCCCTCACATTCGTCCACACCACACACACATTCGTCTGCCGTAGTCTCGCACCCTCCACAATCGCCCGTCCTCTCGCTGCACCAGACTTTACCTGATACCACAATTCACCCAGGTCGCTATAAAAAAAACTACCAATTCTCAGGCTGCAGGGGTATTTATAGTGTCGTTGGTCCTGGCCCAGAAACTTCTCTTACATATTGGGGTGCGTCAAGAACAGCGATAACCAGAATATTGATTCAATTGTCCTCCGCCGCCGACTTCTGTAGAAGGTGTTGGGGGGGGGGGGCACGGTTCTGCCAGTCCAGGTAGCTGTTAATCATCCCGCCCACCAGGCGACGTAAGGGCGGCCAGATAGTAGTGACTTACCTTCCCCACCCCATGGTGGGATCCGCGCTGGGACGGTTGGGTTGTGGGTAGGGGGTAAGTGTAGCCTAACTGTATGAATTTTAATATACATTGTTTTCTTGTGTCGTCACCTCGTAAAATCTGTAAGGCCTAGAACCGACCTTCCGTGATGCAGTCGGTTGGTGCGCCGTTCGAATCCCGGGGTAAGGCATGGTTGTTAATTTAAGTTAGGTTATAAGTTAGTCTGTAAGGCGTCCCCTGCTAAGCTGTCAAGCATAAAACTGGGGGACATTAAAAAGCCCTTTACATTACATTATATTTAAGGCCTCAAAATAAAATGGGGGGGGGGGAGGGGACGTTGCCCCTTGCCTTATCCCCCCTTTTACCCTTCACCACTGTACTTGCTCCTCTGTCTTGCTCCCTCAGGAATTGGCAGGGCAAGCTTGCCGATTTCCTCATTTCCATCTTTCACGAATCGTCCTCTACGTCATGCAATCATCTTTCCCATGGTTTCCCTTTCAATCGTCCTCGCCTTCTTGACCGGTCTGTCGTCTGGCATTCTCCCTATGCGTCCGAACCATTTCATTCTATTGATGTTCATTTTAGAACTCTCCAAAATGAGCGCCCGGTGTCACCACTGCATCAAGCCGCGAAATGAAAGTTATCGATCCTCGCTGATTTTCGAATAAGAAATATTCAATTCCTGGGAATATTCAATATTGGCCGTGACTAGCGACGAGTACCCTGACAGTGGATGGAAGATGCAATGGCAGCAGCTAGGTGCTCACGATCTCGTCGAGTAGCTGCTGCGGTAACGAGTTGCTCTCGCGATATATCGACCGGCGAGTTCCTACAAGTTCCCCTGAGAAGATCTCATTTGCCGAAGCTCCCGCCATCTGAGCGGAAACACGGAGGGGAGGGATCGCAGAGCGCGCATGCGAACTGCGAAGTAGCCGGCTCTCCGTACACCGACATTGGACTGCTTCTCTGCCAGTAAGATCCGCTCTACAACACACGGCTATATAAGAAAACGGACACGAAGCACTGGTATAGGCTGTTCACGGTAAAATGAGCACTTTTGAAAGTCCTACTTAAGATCTACTTGTATGCACGTTGTGTGTTCCTCCACCTTATGTAAAATTAACATTGCCATGGACCTCATCACTTTATTCGTGCGTCTGTTAAGTGAAACTATAAAATCATCAGAAAAGGAAATACTTTATAAATATGATAATTTTTACATTGCTGTGCATTAAAAAAAACAGAAAGGGAAAGAAATAATTTAAGTTATGACAAATGGTTACCTAACACTTTTTATTCTACGCTAAGATATAGAACTACTTTCCAATCCATCGTTACCAACTTTACTGGGTGAATGTTACTCAGTGCATCCATTAAAATATGTGCATGCAGGGGCAATGACTTTTATCTAACGTTCATTTCTAAAGTGCTTACTTTATTGTGAACAGCCTTTAACAGGAACGAGCGGACGAATCGGGACGAATTTGAGCTGCTCTACAATGTAGACTTTTCGTGGTTTCTTGTCACTTTTTTAATCAAACCTTTGAAAAATCACCGAATATATGGCGGGTTCGGGTGTTTACTAAGTACACTATGTCGTGTATCACAAGCATTTTATTCTAGTGTTAAAACAAAAGTATCTTAATTTTGGTTAAATTGAACTTAAACAATAATTTTATCTATAAATTATAATGTTTCATTTATAATAAACATGAATAAAACCGGAAAAATATAAGTGTGTTGGCAATCAATGCCTAGTAAGAAATAGTTATTATAAGAGGTAGTGAAATTACGCGAAAAGATTTCAAGACAAGTTATATTTGAAAACACTGTAGGTTCGTTTACGTATCTTGATTGGCTGAATTACTTTTTGGCATATGTTAACTGTCTCTGCACACGAATCATGTAGGAGCCGTGCCGATTTCGCGGAGTTCTGAGTGGCCCGGTCAAATATGGAAACGTCCTGTCAACGCAGACAGCAACCACAATACACAGACTGGGGATGTGTGCTTATGGTATTACAGTCTACCATGTACTTATATTTTTTCGCGAAAAATCACTAGCTCTAGTTATTATCCGAAACGTTATTATTGTGAGTGCACACGATTGCTTTGTATTATCAGTGTGGTGTAATTCTCTAGACTCGGTTAAGTTTTGTTTGCACGAGGCGTAGGAATAACCTGAAAGTAGAATGTCGTCAAGGCTTCAGGAAAGTTGGAAGTAATTGTGAATGGCGTATACATACACAGAAACGCAAGGTTGTGCAACTTACAAAAACAAAAAATACTCAGATGTTGTGAATTACTGATATAAGGTTTCAGGCGGAACGCTACGACATTCAACTGTCAAGTATGCCACGTTACTACAATTTAGTTGTTTCATGATTCCAAAATTAAAACTACGAGGGGTCTCAAAATTAAATGTAACTATTCGCGAAAGATTTTAGAGGGCCTTTTCAAATTCAAAATCAAGACAAAATAATCGTGCCGTGGAGTTGTTACTAAAAAGTCTTTTCATGAGACAATACTATTTCAAGAATATTTCAACAACTTGCTTTTGTGAAATAATGATTTTGAGTAGGAAACCACACATTAATTTATTTCAGTAACCTCACATGTATGTATATTTAAAAATTCAAAAAAAAGAAAAACTAATATGTCGGTGATTTAGAATTTTGTGTTTTGGAAGCTTGTCAGCTTCAGAGTTGACAAAATACAAACCGCAAATTACAAAAATGCGTTATCGATTTTGTGGTCAAAATCGGATCACGTGGCCATTTTTACTAAACAAAAAGTGGGAATTGAAAGACGGCTTAAGAAATATTTCTCACAGCATACCTCTATTTGTACAGATAGTCTATATTGTACACGGTATAAAGAAAGAAGGAAAACCCGGCAGAGAATCGGCAAAAAGCCTCAATAGACAGTGTGGTGTGTTAGACCGTGACCGTGTGTTAGATATACGTAATGGTAGGCAACATAGTTGATAATGTTTGGTAATGTTCATTCATAGTACTATAGCTCAGTGTCCATTTTTTCTGCGTCTTGCCAGCTAAAGGCTGTTCACGATAAAGTGAGCACTTTTAAAATCAACGTCAGAAAAGTCACTGCTCCCATTTGCATATATTTTAAGAGGTGCACCCAGTGAGATGCGCCCAGTGAAGTTGGCAACAACAGAGGGAAGAAGTTCCATTTCTTAACGTCGAATATAAAGTGTTGGTAGCCGTTTGTAATAACTGGAATTATGATTTTCACTTTCTGTTTTTTGTTAATGCATTGAAGTGTAAAAATGAGCAGATTTGTAAAGTATTTCGTTTTCTAATAATTTTAGTCTCACTTTTACCGACGCATGAATAAAATGATGAGGCCTTGGCAATGTTAATTTTACATATGGCGTAAGAATACACAATGTGCATACAAGTCGATCATAAGCAGGGTTTTCAATCAAAAGTGCTGATTTTACCGTGAGAAGCCTATACCAGAATACGTATTACATTATTCTATACGTCGTATGAAGAGCATTGATTTCAAGATTGTTGTCAAATATCGAACTGCCGATACCATGAAGGGAGTGGCTAGCAAATTCCGGCACACGTGGTCCAACACGCACACATCCAGGTATAATTCATCCCCCCTCCTCCCCTCCTCCCTTCCACTCATTTTGCTCCCAGTCATCTGTTGCGGAGGGAGGGATTTCACAAATATATCCCAGAACAATATTAACACTAGTGATTCATTATACAGATATATACAACCAGTGTGGTGTTATATAATAACAAGTAATTGTTATAATCCATTTTCGGGTACTTTACTCTTTTCTCAAGCCCTGCTGAAGTTCTTCTTTCAGGTTATTCCTGTGCCTCATACAGACATTTACCAAGTCTAGAAAATTACATGCTCTATTTGTGCGCACTCAGTTATTTAAGAACATTTTCTAAAATAAATATTTCTTACTAGGCGTTACCAACACACCTATTTTATTTCTGTTTTTATTTGCACTATGTTTCAATGAAATATTGTAATTTAGAGATAAACTGTAAGTAAAACTTCAGTTCAACGAACGTTAAGATACTTTCATGTTAACAAAAGTATAAAACGCATGTGATACGTGATATATATTTAAGACAGAACCAAACACGTCATACACAAGGGTGATTTTTCAAAGGTTTGATTCAAAAAGTGTGAACCAACCGCGAGTAGACTACACACCCCACCATGTTGCTTGGGTTCGAAAAAATACGGGCTAGTACGGAATCAATAAAAAAAAAAAATATCGGTTCATATTATCTGACATAATAAGTCGGTGACGAGATAGTCAAGGCATAGTAAATCGACGGTAAGTTATCACCGTTACCCGGGGGGGGGGGGGGAAAGAGAGAGAGAGAGAGCCACAAAGTCAATGAACATCGCAATGGCAAGAATTTCGAAGATTTAGCAATCACACATATATAAAAAAAAAGCTTCTGAATATAAAATAGTTCTAAGGATGTGCATTAGAGGAGCTGTGAAAACAAACACAGAGAGAGAGAGAGGGAAAGAGAGAGGGAGAGAGAGTGAGAGAGTGAGATAGAGAGAGGGAGGGAGAGGGATAGTGAGAGGGAGAGAGAGGGAGAGACAGTGATAGTAAGAGAGAATGAGATAGAGAGAGGGAGAGAGAGTGAGAGGGAGAGAGCGTGAGATAGAGAGAGAGGGAGAGAGAGTGAGATAGAGAGAGGGAGAGAGATAGAGAGGGGGAGAGGGAGAGAGAGTGTGGGAGAGAGATGGGAGGGAGAGAGAGAGAGAGTGATATTGGAGGGAGGGAGAGAGAGGGACACACACACACACACACATACACTTCCCTTATGTATATTCCGCGATTATCTTCTGAGAAGACTTCATTTTTCCGCGTTTGCGATGCACAAAATAAGGCGGAACACCTGGACGCTTAGGATGTTGTACTTGACGTTCACTGCAGTCACCTCAAGCAAGCGGACATGTTACGGCATGCGGCGTCGGGTAATCTTCCTCCTGTCTTCCTGATACCACGCCACAGTCCACGAAGGCGCGCGTGACTCACCGGTGTGAGAATACAATGATAACACAGGAATTACCCAGAAACCTTGTTGGTCATGCAGGTCACGCCTTAGTAACTCCCGCCATAAGGGTCGTCTTCAGAGAAGAACATTACCCCACTCAGTTTGTGTTGGCATTGGTCTCTGTAGATGTTATTTTCAAATATATTTTTATCAAATTTATTTGTGATATCATGCGTGAAATTTAAACTTATTGCCTGTAATACGTTTTAAGGAAAATGAAAAAAATAAATAAATAAATAAATACAATCACTTCATCTCGGGAAATTAATATCTGAAGGTTGCCTGGGGGTGCTGTTTATTGGGCGGAAAGGAGGAGGGGGTGGGGAAAATGAGGAAAAGCATTTTGCACCGACCCTTTTGAAAACGGAAATGTCTCTGGCATGCGAGTTATGCCCATTAGTAATTATTATAATTGCATTTACCTATGAAAGAGCCACTATTCTCTCAGTAGCTATAGAGTAGTCACTAGTCTCACATTGATTGCTGGGGGTCCCCGGTTCGAAGCCGAGAAATTTTTGACAGGGATTTGCATGTTTGAAACAGAGGATGCTACCGTAGAGTGTTCCCCCCCCCCCCCTTCTGGTTATTCCCACTTGCCTCCTTCGTTTCGCGACTGTTCCATCTCCAGCTCATTCACTCTTCAGCCGGGTCCAGGAACGTCGTGACGAGATCTGTGGAAATTGCAGCCTGGTACACTAAGCGCTAACTTATTCCCCTCTCATTCAAGTTTACTCAGCCTTAGGACGATATCATTATTAGCTCTCCCAAGACATCATATAAAACACGAAACAACCAAACCCTTAGTTATAAACTTCCGTTTGTATACGACTGATTGTTAACAAGCTACGTATGAACCTAGTTCAACTTCGTCCGTAAAGGTGGTACAGAAATACCCTTAGTCATTAAAAACCCCTGTCCGCTAATCTCAATAAACCCTTAGTTATAAACTTCCGTTTGTATACGACTGATTGTTAACAAGCTACGTATGAACCTAGTTCAACTTCGTCCGTAAAGGTGGTACAGAAATACCCTTAGTCATTAAAAACCCCTGTCCGCTAATCTCAATAAACCCTTAGTTATAAACTTCCGTTTGTATACGACTGATTGTTAACAAGCTACGTATGAACCTAGTTCAACTTCGTCCGTAAAGGTGGTACAGAAATACCCTTAGTCATTAAAAACCCCTGTCCGCTAATCTCAATAAACCCTTAGTTATAAACTTCCGTTTGTATACGACTGATTGTTAACAAGCTACGTATGAACCTAGTTCAACTTCGTCCGTAAAGGTGGTACAGAAATACCCTTAGTCATTAAAAACCCTGTCCGCTAATCTCAATAAACCCTTAGTTATAAACTTCCGTTTGTATACGACTGATTGTTAACAAGCTACGTATGAACCTAGTTCAACTTCGTCCGTAAAGGTGGTACAGAAATACCCTTAGTCATTAAAAACCACTGTCCGCTAATCTCAATAAACCCTTAGTTATAAACTTCCGTTTGTATACGACTGATTGTTAACAAGCTACGTATGAACCTAGTTCAACTTCGTCCGTAAAGGTGGTACAGAAATACCCTTAGTCATTAAAAACTCCTGTCCGCTAATCTCAATAAACCAATAGCTCCTTTCCCTCTGTTGTCAATCTCGAGAAATGTTTTTATTGGGCATCTGTTTACATAAATGTTGATAAACTAGCGATAATGGTGATTTATTTTGCTTACTTTAGATATAAATATGTAGTTGATTTTACTAACACCTTATGGGTACAAAACCGTTCGACCCTGTGCTATAAGCTATGCACGGATTTTTGGCAGCTTGTTCTGTTTGTTTATTTAGAAATCCGTCGAACTTAATATTTCCAATAATATTTTTGTTTCTTTTTGTTAAAGGCTGTTCACTCCTCTTTATAACAGCTGGTCGTAAGTTAAGCACTTTTATATTTTATCTTCAGTCAATTGAATTCAGGGATCGAGCTTCATCAAATGTTACAAGTTTTAATTACAGAGTTTGTATTGAAACTGGTATTGTTCGCAAACTAATTTTGGCCAAGATTTTAGGTTCGTGTCTTTGTGCTTTTCATCTCATTAAAGTGTGTATAAAAGCGTGCAATTAAAATAATTTTATTATGTCTTTTTAAAACGCTCCCCTCCTATTTACACATGTAGAATAAATAGGAGGGGCGGGTTGGAGAGATAGTTAACACAATAACATTTTGCGTTGTTGGTAGGCTACAACTATGTCACTGGGGTTGATTAAAAAGGGATCTTTCGAAAGCTAAAATTCTTGGAATTCGTAACGCATCGTGAAAATTAGTTTGTCTGTCTTAACGCCTTACTGACAGTGTAATATTCAAATTTGGCAAAAGGATATCGGTTTCTTTTGCTTATAATTCGCAGCACCTTTCGTCAGATTTGAACATTACACTTACAATAAGATGTTAAAGAAACATAACCTAATATCCATGATTCGTTACCAATGCCAACATTAATAAGTAACCCATTCAGTGTTTACGTCAAAATAAATGCTGGCACGGGTTTATTTTTAAAGAGCCCAAATATTTAACCAATGATACGCTGCACTACAAATCAGCGTTGAAGTCGTCCTCTACACAGAAGTGAGTGAGTGAAGAGATTTGGGCGGCTCTTAACATCGAGATCTTGAGAGTCGACGAGGGTGATTGAGGTGTGTATGGAGCAGCGCCGGAATGAAAGGGTGGGGGAAACAGGAGATCCCCGAGAAAACCAGCCGACCAGCGGCATCGTCCGGCACGATTCCAAATTGCTAAAATCCGGGATCTGCCCGGTTGGGGATTGAACCCAGATTGCCTTGGTGGGAGGCGAGCAGGCTAACCGCTCAGCCACCGTAGCCCCTCTACTCAGAAGTGCTCTTAGATGTGGATCCAGCGCGAATCATCACATCACGTTATCTGTTTCCCGCGAAAGCGTGTACCCAAGGTGCTGGCTCAGCGTGAATACACCTTTCTTTAGCATGTTATCTCCTGACAGCAGGTAGGCAGGCCATGAGCGCCATTTGTGGAGCTACGCGAAGTGTGTTAGCAAGCTGTTAGTCACACAGGAATCTCCTTTATTCGCCCCGACTGTCCACGCTCTACCGCTTAACTACTCTCAGCGTCAGCTGAGGTTATCACTTGTGAGCGGGCACGATGGCCTCGCTAGTATAGGCTTTTCACGGTAAAATGAGCTCTTTTGAAACCCCTTCTTGAGATATACTTGCATACACGTTGCGTACGCCTCCGCCTTATGTAAAATTAACATTGCAATTGGGCCTCCACGTTTGATTCATGCGTCGGTCTAATGAAATTGTGAAATTGTTAAGAAAGTAAATTCTTTATATATATTCTCATTGTTACACTTCGATTCATTGACAAAGCAGAAAGCGAAAGAAATAATTTAAAGTTATCACAAATAGTTGCCTAATACGTCTTATTTGACGTTAAGATATGGCACTACTTTCCATCCATCGTTACCAACTTTACTGGGCGAATGTCACTCAGAGCGCCCATTAAGATATGCATGCAGGGGCCATTACTTTTTTTAAGGTTAATTACTAAAGTGGTCACTTTATCGTGAACAGCCTTTACAAAGCCTGCACAACTCTGCTCGTCTTGTTAATGGAAACTACTATGTGCTCAGGACTTGTACTTGTTTACTTAGAAAATTATACGTTTTCTGCTTTTGTTAACATGCAGTTAAAGACAACCTTTCATTCATTATTGCATCAGTATTCCAGTTTATTGAATGCTTTAAAAACCCTGCTTCCGTTTCTTTTTTTCGGCCTGTTATATATTCTTCCTCCGCACGCAATGGTACCATTTCTGTGTACTTACAGCAATTACCAGAACTCGTACTGTTAAGACCAGGCTTCACCATGCATGGGCGTATAGGGAATTAAATGCTGAATTCGAACAAGGATCTCACAGTCGTTTTATGTGGTAGAATTTTCAACTGAATATTTTTTTGCTAGAGATTGAACGCATCTAGACTTGTAAACTGTTTCAATTTTAATTTTTTATTTTAAATTCACTCTCTTACTATTTATAAAATGTAACAATTTAATAAAAAAAAGGAAATAGTGCATTTAACATTAAATCTTTAGTAGATAATACCACACCAGAAAACGACTCGGAGATCTTTGCCCGAATCTAGCATTTAATTCCCTATACGCCGATGCATGGTGAAGCCTGGCCTTTAGTGACGCTTCATAACTGTACGAGACAATGCTACTTTTACACACTTCCCGCTCGGCATTAAGTTTATTTCTCGAGAAAACCTAAAATCAGAAACCTTGCCACAGTGAATTCTGAGATGCTGCGGTAGAGGATTGGAAAACCAATCTCGTTTCAAGACCTGACGCAGCAGGTTTAACTCATTTTCTGTTTAAGCTTCTAGCCTATCCAGTAGGCGGACATGTAGGACGCAACCTTCTAGTGTTACTGCCTCAGCCGCAAAGGAGATCACAGATAATCATGGCGAGTGTGTACCGACCGTCTACGAATTGGGATAAACTCTCCACTTAGCAATATATCTGGAGTTATACTGACCAAGCAGTTGAAGGCTGTTCACGATAAAGTGCGCAATTTTGAAATCAACATTAGAAAAAAGTCACTGCCCCTACCTGCATATATTTTTAACGGGCGCCCTGAGTGACATGCGCCCAGTAAAGCTGGTAACGATGGATAGCAAGTAGTTCCGTATCCTAACGTCGAATAAAAAGTGTTAGGTAACCATGTATGACGTCTTAAATTATTTATTTCGCTTTCGCTTTCTGTTTCTGTTTTTAAATGCATCAATGTATTCAAATGAGCGGATTTTTAAATCAGAGTTTCACTTAACTGACGCATGAATAAAGCGACGAGGCCGATGGCAATGTTAATTTTACATATGGCTGAAGAATACACACCCTTCATTTAAGTAGATCTTACGCAGGGCTTACAAAAGTGCTCATTTCACCGTGAATAGCCTATATATCTACATACCGCTGAACAGTGACCTTTGAATGCATTTCAGGGAAAATTAACAGACTTATTGGATCCATCTACTGAATGTACTGAGTATTTAACTCGTTCGGTTCCAATTTACACGACCATGTACAAAACGCACATAAAGGATAACTTTTGGCTGGTTTTGTACCCCTTGAATTTTAGTGCCCAGGCTGAGCGGTTAGACTGCTCGCTTCCCACCATGGCGAAACGGATTCAATCCCTGACCGGGCCAATACCGGATTTCAGCAAGTGGAATTCGTGCCGGACGATGCCGCTGGTCGACGGGTTTTCTCGGAGGTCTCCCGTTTACCCGGCCCTTGCAATACAGCGCTGCTTAATTCTCACCTCATTTCACCCTCGCCAGCTCCCAAGACCTTGTGGTTAAGAGCCGCCCAAATCGCTCAACTCAACTCAACTCTTACTGTCCAGTTATCTTCATTATAGGGAACTGATTCATAAACCGTGCTACTGGTCTAAGGTATGGGTGGTTTTTATTATTCTAATCGATTCACGGTTACTTCCAACTTTTCTGAAGATACGCTAAAGTTATAATTTAAGGCTATTCCTCCACCTCGTGCAAACAAAGCTTAACCAAGACTCGAAAATTACACCACAGGAACAACGCGCTGCATTCGTGCGCACTCTGTTTATAGACTGTTCGTAAAATGTGCACTTTTGAAAGCTCTGCGTAAGATCTACTTGCAAGCACGTTGTATATTCTTCCATCATACGTAAAATTAACATTTCCATTGGCCTCATCACTTTATACATGCGTCGGTCAAGTGAAACTGAAATTATTAGAAAAG
Organism: Dryococelus australis; assembly: GCA_029891345.1. NCBI lineage: Eukaryota > Metazoa > Arthropoda > Insecta > Phasmatodea > Phasmatidae > Dryococelus > Dryococelus australis. Next base: position 97,792,278 of record CM057004.1, on the reverse strand, counting down.
TTAAGTATTTTACAAATGTGCTTAATTTTTTAATTCGATGCATAAAAAAAACAGAAAGTACAAGAAGTAATTTAAGTTATCACAAATGGTAACCTAGCACTTTCTATTCGACGTTAAGATACGGAACTACTTTCCATCCATCGTTACCAACTTTACTGGGCACGTGTCACCCAGTGCGCCCGTAAAAATATATGCAGGCAGGGGCAGTGACTTTAAGGTTGATTTCAATAGTGCTCACTTTATAGTGAACAGTCGTTAATAATATTTTACGTCCTTAATGCTAACAATATTTCTCTAATAATGATCCCACATGTTTGACAACTAGGCCTAAATAATTCGCTACTCATTTACCCGGTTTGAGCGCAAGATAATTTCTTCTGTGAGGCTAAAATTCTTTCAACCTCTCGAAGATCCCGTAAATATAACGAGTATGAGATTATTATGGTAACTGATAACGTACTTGACTATGGAAATTTTAAAATTGCACGACTTGCTTCAGATTCATGGATGTCAGTACCAGAGTAGGAATAATAAAACTGGCACCCTTATTAGAAGTAATTACGCACTAACAAAATTCTGTAGGATTACATTTAGTTCGAGAAAAATGCTTTATATAAATTAGCCACGAAATTAAATCAGGAACAACTTGCAAGCTCTGGTAGATGACGTATTGTATTCAATAAAAACTACAGCTTTCAAACATCACTCTTGAAAACTGAAACAAAACAGACGAATTATAAATTTATTCTTCATGTGAATATAGCTGATTCAGTAATAATAGGTAAGTAAACCTACAGACTCATATATAACCCCCACCATATATGTAATTATCTCTTTTGTTACACTGAACATTTATTGAAAACACAGTTTAATCATCAGTAGGCAGTCCATCCAAACAAGAACACTAGATGTCGCTTCGTTCAGAGGACTGTGAAAGGCGACCCAGACGAACACCAACAGACACGGTGGTGTGTCACAATACGTACTTAGGTACTCACTTCAGCATTTTTCGCACATACTTGCTCCAAAAAGTATTGGCACATCCCATGTTGTTGTAATATTGGACTCGGTGTAAGACTATTTAACACGCAAGGCATACAAGTAGACAGAGATGCGGTAGGTACAAAAATGTTACGTACGACAGTGTGCGGGGAAACGACAAACAAGATGTTTAGAAATGAAAATGCGGTATTAGAATCGCCAAATAATTATTGGCACAGTAGAACCTTCGTACTGTTAGGACGCGTAAACACCATGCAACACGACATAATGTACGTACAGCGAGCGAAGGGATTTGGGCGGCTCTTAATAGCGTGGTCTTGAGAGCCGGTAAGGGTGATTGGGGTGAGTATTTAGCGACACTGGAATGAAAGGACGGGAGAAACGGGAGATCCCCGAGAAAACGCGCCGACCAACGGCATCGTCCGGTACGATTCCCACATGCGAAAATCCGGTGACCCAGCAGGGGATAATGTACGTACAATATCTGTATCGTTACTACAGGTTGTTTACCAGTCAGTCTGAAGATAGATGGGGTGCTGCTCAGTACTGCCAACATGGGACCAAAGAAAGGAGAATATTCATCCTCCATTGGGAAGAACCTCGTGTCACTGCACTCACAAAGCAGAAGTTACAGAGAGATCAGTAAAATGCTTTAAACCAGATTCTCTACTGTACAATCTATAATACACACATGTATATATATAAGGAATAAAGATCTACACGAAACAAACTCAGATCAGGGGACCCACGAATACTCACACATCGAGAGAGACGTCGTGTCATACGTTTAGTCCGAAATGAATCTACAAGAAGTGCCGCTTTGTTAGCTGCGGACGTCGCAACAACTTGTAACAAGACGGTACGTCCCCAGACAGAACGGAATGTCTTGGACAGTGCAGATATTCATGGCTCACCCCCTCCCCCCCCCGAAAGAAGCCATACTTTTCGTAGGTGAACAGAAAGAAACGTCTTGCGTTTGCCAAGAAATATTGGTGGAAAACCACTGGAACTATGGGACACTGTCATACTCTTAGACGAGTCCATGTTCAACGTCTTTGGTTCTGACGGACGAAAGGAAGTGTGGAGAAAACAGAACACCAAATTACACCAACACCACACACTGCCAACAGTAAAGCCTCGGGGGGGACATGGTTTAGAGATGCATGGCATCATCGGGAGTTGGAAATCTGGCCTTTATTGAAGATAATATGGATCATTACAAATACATTGATGTGTTACAAGATAATTTGTCCAACAGTGTACACAAGCTCGGCCTGGACGGGGTCTTCCGTTTCCAACAGGATAAAAACCCCAAATACACTGCTTTAAAAACTAGCGAGTGGCTACTATATAATGGCCCCCATACGACTTCTTACTCACCACAGATCCCGGATTTGAATCCTATTGAGTATTTGTGGGATCATCTTGGGAGGTAAAAGGCCAAGCGCCGCCCGATCTGGCAAAGAAGAGCTTAGAAGGGTTCTCAAGGATGGATGGTCGGAAATTGCAGAAACGTCTGGAATCTGTCATACGTGCTAATGACTTGCATACACGATACTGACACTGAAGGATATATACCTACACAGTGTGGTGGTATACTGTATTTTGCAGTGAGAAAGTAGATTGTTTTGTGTAACTAGTTATTTTGTGCTGTCGCTGTGATTTGAGTGAAATATATTTTTCTTGTACATTATGTGATGATACGAATAGGCAGCCGCAAAATATTACCACCCTGCTATGTAGTAAAGTAAAACTGTTCTATTCAATTAAATTATTTTAATAGTAAGTTAATTTTATAAATGGGAATAAATGTTTGACTGATCGTTTTATATATACTCTCTTAAAAATTTGTACGGAAAGCGTCTTAAATAAAATATTGCTCCGACTATATCTCAGTAACGACCTGGGTTCTTAAAATAAAAAATTTGATCGGATAAAATTTATAATTTCTTTTTGATAAACTTTCTGCTATTCATGATGAATGAGAAATCAAACAGGAACAAATAATATCTTGAATAACTTGAAATTACAACTGATTCTTTTTACTTTATAGTAGCGGAACGCAATATACATAACAACTGTTGCTATAAAAAAAAACACTATCGTATATAACAAAGTCGTATATACAACTCCACAGTTGTTTTAAGTAATACACATATTGTTTTCTTTCTCGTTTCCTTTGTACAATTGTAATGGGGGAAACACTGGGTGTGACAATACTCGGAGCAAGTGTATAGTTTCTACGTAACATGAAAATTTACCACATTTTCATGAAGTCGTACATTGCAGTGTTGTGCGCGAATATCAACTGTTCTATAAGCTTCTGCGCGAGCTTTAAGGGAAGAATTTATTACTAAAATAGAATACAGGAGTTCTGTGTCAATCTTTTATATGTTATTGAAATGTCCCTACATTCACCCTGAGAATTTTGATCCGTCTCTATGTCCCTAAAGCAAACCGAAATCATAAAAAAAAATCCTTATAGGCCGTTCACGATAAAGTGAGTTACTTTTTCCTTTCAACCATTTTATATTCTTCCACAACTTGTTAATGTAAACCATGCTATGTGAGTAATAAACACAGTGTATACATTCACCATGCCCAAAACCAAAAGTCCGAGGCCACAATGAAATGTATTAATTGGTTATTATGTCTGATGAAACAACTTCAAGAAGTGCTCACTTTACCGTGAACGGCCTATACAGATAGTGAGTGACATGTCCCTGCGGTCGCCAACACTGGGTTACGTTGCATCGCTGGGCTGTCGCGTGGAATAGTCTCGAAATGCCTGAGTGATTCACCTGGGAGACGCGGCCAGCACCCGGCACACGAGTCTCGAGAGAATGGAAGGGGAAGAGAGAGAGAGAGAGAGAGAGAGAGAGAGAGAGAGAGAGAGAGAGAGAAAGACGTAGCGACAGGGACCTTGTGTCACGTTCGGAACGATGCACAATGTGTTTGTTGTGTTGCGCGCGGACGGCGGGGGTGTTCGGCTCGCTCGAGGCAGTCACCTTGGGACCAGCTTTTACGGCCGCCGTATTAGTGGCCCGCCCGCGCCCGCCATTTTGGCCGTATTGCGAGAAACGACAGCCTTTTTCGTGGATAGCGCTCGAGGTACTCGCTAGCGTGGGTTGCAGCTGAGGTCACCCGCGTCGTGTTCCAAGTCGCAGCGGTGACTTGTGCGAGCGTTGCCCGTACAATATACACGACGTAGTCTGGGTTTACGTCTTATGCGCATTCCCCTAACATCAACTTGCTCATCGACATTATAACACTGTCAAAGTCACGTGTTTGTTTACGTTCGAGTTTTCAACATACCTACCCTTTTACATGAATAAAAAACTTCGACTGTAGGCTATTCACGGTAAAGTTAGCTCTTTTAAGGCCCACCCAACAGGCACTATGCACTAATAAATATATATTATTGCAGCCTTAGGTGTTAAATTCCGAGAGAATTAAAATGCATACACTGTGTTTATTGGCCACATTGTAAGTTTTATTTTAAAAAGCACCAGGAAGATAGAAATTGGGTGAAATGAAAAATTTAGAAGGGCCTTAAAAAGTGTTCACTTTACCGTGAACAGCCTATAACTCGAGGTTAATATAGCTGTATTAAAACTAGGTTAGAGGAAGTGTACAGACATCTCAAAGCACTTGCTTATTTGAAGGTTATTGTAACCACAAATCATATCCATGTTAATTTTGATAGCGCAATGTTGGGTATCTGACCCTTTTTACGAAAACGTCTACAGTTGTTATGACAAATATGTACATTTTAATGTTTTTATTTGCGTATTGATATTAAAATAACCATCGATTAAAATTTTATAATGCAGTTATAACAAAAAAAAATTTCCTTGTTATTTTAAATTATTAGGCCAGAGAAATTATATGACCATTCTCAGGACACACATTTTTGTAATTAATTATTACTTTATGGAAACAGGACTCAATAGGTGTGTTTAAAAATCTAAATAACTTGCCGTGTTCACAAATAAACAACAATTAACCAAAAAATACATAAATCCCATTAATTAGTATTTGAATCAAATAGCGTTATAAAGAAATAATGAATTACCAGTTCGTTATAGAATCAATAGGTTATGAAATACCTATTTTAAATGTGGATGCGAATTTTTATATTAATATGTACTTAAAAAAAAAGCACTTTGTTTGAATTACTAACACATGTGAAGACATTTAAAAAAAGAGTACTATAGTAGGTGCTTAATTCAGGTGGGGCAAACTTATAAAAGATTAACAACAAATAAAAGATAAAAACAAAAGACCACCTAGTCGCGGAGATGTAGTACACTATCGCCTCTAAGGTGTTCGTGAGAAGGGAGAGGAGCCCATCAGCATCCCGCACGAGAATTATGACGATAAACAAAGATGGCGTCGTCTCTTAACTAAAACATCTCTGAAGGGACTGGTCGAGAACAGAAAAATGAAACGTTCGGCAGCTCGTTAGTTTTAAGGTGACGAATGTTATTCTGATCTGGAGGCTGGGGGCGAATTTCATCATATATAAAGCAATTGCGCAGATATGAGTGAGCGAAAAATTAGTGTTTTTTTTTTCTTTTCAATACCATGGCTTGTTGGGAAAACTTTCATAGTGTGTGCAGAGGCATATTACGAACACGAAGATCGTGTTCGGTAACAACGTACTGGTTTCAGTGTTGATGGAATTCATCTTGCGTTAAAACCTGTCTGAGAATAGCACAAGTCTGTGGCAGGCTGATCTGAGAAAAAGTTAAGGAATCTTCTCACGTCATTATCTTTCATTCAGCCCAAAGGAGAGATAAGAAGACCTGAAACTCAGTCTTCTGTTTTTACGACTCCAGACCACGCACACGGAAGCAAGTGCTCTGCATTTGCAATAATTATTAATTAATCATTATTAATGAATTATGAAAGACTGCGAAAAACCTGCCAGTAGTAGGATTCAATTCCTTCGGGCGCAAGGGGATAGGGGATCGGAGAGCCGGAGCTGTTCTGCTTTGTCATTTCGATCGGCCAGCGGCCATATTAAAAGCCAGTGGCCGTGACCTATGACCTTGACCCCTACGACCTTTGACATTGAAATACAAAAAATAAAAAAATCTAAGACATTTATAATTAAAAACGAATATAAATATTTAAGAATTATAAAAAATCATTTTAAAATTATTTAAAAATTCTGGTGCACGGTGGCTGTTGCCCCTAAAAATTTTCCGTTTTTCCTTGAAAAATGTCCCTTTCTCCCTTAAAATTTTCCAATTTTCCCTGACAAATTCTAAAAAAAAACCCAACAATTTATTATTAAAATATTATTAAAAAATTTATTTCAAAATAATTTTCCTGAGGTCGCCTTTTACCCCTCGCCCATGCTCATTCCACCATCTTGGTTTTATAATCTGTCACTTGTTTATACATTGCTGGAGTTTGTCTCTTTCCTTTGTTCGACTGCTATATTGAATTTCATATGTTTTCATCACCTAGGTTGTGCTAGTCTTTTTATTCACCCACCAGGAAGCAGCTATATTTGCTTATTTTTTTTAAGTATGGGTTGCACTGTCGGCATCCTCCATGTTGAATTCTATTTTGAACACATAGGTGACGTTAATTTCTCGATTTCGTCCCCAGGTGAGCTGACGGAACTCATATTTATGACAGAGGAAAATGTAATTGTTCATCCTATTAAAAAAAAAAGTATGTTTCCAATCAGTGGTGCACCTACATGAATGATGCGGAGTGTAAGGAGAACCTTCCACCGCTATATTAAGGTCATGGTTTCTCTACCTTGTTTATATTTAAAAAAAAAAAAAAAAGTGAATTCTGTAAGTACCCTACTCTATGCCCAATTAGCTATTCCCCTTGCACAGCACTAGAGACATGGCGACTGAACTGTGAACTCGTATTTACTTCACAATATTGATTTTGCCCCATTTTAGCGCAATTAATATCGTGACTTGAGGCTCCCGCCATAACGTTGTTTTGACTGCGTTGCAGAGTGCTAGAAGTATGTAGGCTACGCGTTTTCCCACGAAACTATTAAACGTGCGTCCAATGTGAGACATCGCGCACATTAGAAACACCATTTCAGAGTACTCCAGAATGGCTTAAAAAAAAGTATCTCAAAATATACCCGTCAGATGCTTTAAAAAAATCCCATAGATACACGGAGTGTAACGAGAACACTGCACGCCAGTTCAGAGCCTTGCGCTTAGAGGCGATGAAGCACTTGATGGGCGTGCCAGTGTCGCCCTTATCGCTTCCGTGCTTCTAGGTCTAAAAAAAAATCCCCAGGTAGGCGGGAACCTTAAGATTACAGAACAGAAGAGAACATGTTAAAATGGCACCAGTACCCAGCCGAAAGCCATAACTGTTCTCAATTACTTGAATTTAAAATAAATTTATAAAATAGTAGAAATATAAAATTTGTCGCGTTACAACATCTAAAAATAAGTTAAATTTTAAAACAGAGACTTAGAATTATTTTGTTGAAGTTTAAAAGAAAATGTTACGTTATAATTTAAAATGTCAAAAATTAAAATTCCCCTGCCTCCACCCTCACCACGCCATCCTCTCCAGAGATAGAGGGGCCGACGGTGGTGGCTGTCGTTTTGTGAGGTGTCTGTCGTGTGGTCGATGTTTTTGTTGGCGTCAGTGTAATGTTGTTTGTGTAGGTGTTATGTAGTGTAAGTGTTGTTTCTTAGTTTATTTGTTCTTGTGTATATCTGTATTATTGACGTCTGTGTGGGCAGTTCGACATCAATATAATGAATATTATTGTTTGTGTTGTTGCGTGATGTATTATTTGTGAGGTCTCCCTTAAGATTACAGAAGTGGAAAAGCAGTTTGTATCATGAACTCCACCTGCACACACTGGCCAGCAGTAAAATGCTGCAACGTTGTTCACCAATCAGCGCCTGACACACAGTTCGTCCCTAGAGCCTTGCCCGGCCAGTCAGAGCCCACAGGCTGTGTACTTACTGTATATACTCTTCTGTCTCGGCGTAGTTCACGAGTCCGCCGTCAGAGCGAGGTCACAAAGCAAGGAAGATAAAGAGACGAAGCTCAAAGCTATTTTGGTGGGCCCTTATTTCACTCTATGCCTGGGTTATTAGGTAGAATTTGATGCCAACATTACAACACTTAAAACATAACTATTCCAGTTTTCAGAAAGACGTTTTGTTTATTACTAATAACCACTTGTTCAAAACGTTATAATTAATTGTTGTATTTACAAATGGAAACACGGAACTAAATATGTGTTCATCAATTAATGGTACAAAATACACAGGTTGGCTATAATGTTAACTACAAAATATATGTATCGTTTATTAAAATGCTTGTTATACATCTCTTTATTTTTAAAGCACTGTCGCTTATAATAATAATAACTCTTTTACCATTTATGCTTAGAAAATCAACATTTTAAAATTCAATAAAGCTCAATTCCAGCAAGTTGATTGCAAACATCAACTCCTTCTGCAGCAACGATCATAACAACGGGGAAAAAACAACTCAACGCTCTGGTAATGACAGTGCATGCCTTCATCAAAATAATACATTTTTCGATTGATTATAAGAATAATTAAACTTAATTAACTTGCAACTCAAGTATATTTAAAAATAAAATATAGACTATTAAAATATAGCTTTTTTTTTTTTTTAATTAATGAGCGTTATTTGCATTTTTCAACTGTTGGCGATGTCATTCTATAGGCTGTTCACGATAAAATGAGCACTTCTGAAAGCCCTGCTTAAGATTTACTTGTATGCAAGTTGTGTCTTCTTCCGCCTTATGTAAAATTAACATTTCCACGGGCCGCAGCACTTTATTCATGCGTCGGAGAAGCAAAACTGTAAAATGATTAGGAAAGTAAATATTTAAAAAATCTGCTAATTTTTACACTAAGATGCATAAAATAAAATAAATCTAAATAAATAATTTATGTTATCACTGATGGTTACCTAAAAATTTTAATTCGACGTTAAGATATGGAACTACTTCCCAGCCATCGTTACCAACTTTACCGATCGCATGTAACTCGGTGCATCCGTTAAAATATGTGCAAGTAGGAGCAGTGAGCTTTTTCTACTGTTGATTTCAAAAGTGCTCACTTTATCGTGAACAGTCTTTACCCTGTAATTTAGTGGTACACGAAACCCTAACATAGCTGCGACCCCCTGAGCGAGGTGTTGGTAGCCGCCATGGCCTGGAGAGCCAGCCCTACTCTGCGACACGCTGTAGAGTGGTTCGGCCGGCAGACTCGCTGTCTGCCCGCGGTCACGTGTGACTCACTCGTGATTCACAGCTCCACGCCGCACGCGCCGACCTGGCCGAGGTTGCCGCATCATCGCTGCGCGCAGCACATGTACAACAACGACGCCGCGCGGGACACATCGGCTTATGAAACATGACAGCGCGCAGGAATGTGCCTCCCTTACCGCTGTACTTTCGCTCTCTCCGATCTTCCACGGTGAACTGAACACTGTTGAAAGCCATGCTTCAGATCTACTTGTAGACCCGTTGGACATTCTTCCCCCATATGTACGTTTTAACGTTGCCATGCGCCAGTTCACTTTATTCATACAAAAAAAACTATACGTTTTTTTTTTTTTTTTTTTTTTCATATTAAAGTGTATTCTTGGAGAACAAAAATTATGAATATGGTCAAGTATCGCATTTTTAAAACTTGTCTATGCAGTTTCCTTAAGGGGGTAGTATCCACTCCATCTTCGAATTTTCTTACAAATTTTCGTAATAAAAATTCATGACCAAAAATAAAAAATCAAAGCTAGATATGACATGGACGACTACTTCACGATTTTTTTTTTTTTAATTTGTAGGGTTTCAAATATACCTGTATTTTCGCGAGTGGGACTGAAATTATTAAATAATTAGATAATGTTTGATTACGGTTACAGATGTGTTACTAATCACGTAAGAAAAATAAGTTGGATTTAGAAATAACTGTTAAAATGTTCCCTATGTGATGACTAACTTGGTTTTTAAATACTGACTCCGAAAATTAAGTTAATGGGGAGAATACGTAAATCCAAGATACAAAGGATACTTCCCCCTTAAGCGGCAAGAGCAAAGTACAAATATACGGGCGTAGTTAAATCTGTGGTATTTCATCGCGTGTAATAAAACCCCGCTGTTACAGATCTAATTTGCACAGTACTGCGTCATGACGGAAACACTGAATGCCTTGCGCGCACGAGCGATGACGCAGAGACCTGAAAATTTCGTGAGTTCACTGTCCTGTAGGCTAGACTCTACAGTCGTATGAGCAGATATGCCGATGTCAACTGTGCATTGGTTGTCCGCTGTCACAGTGGAAGGCGAAGATTGAGCCGCCGTTCTCCAGGAGGTGCCAAACACTGGGTGAACCAATTGCTGAAGTTATATAAACACACGTGTTTTGAATTCTAGCTTGTCTCAAAATGAATCCGCGAATTCTTCAGGGCTCTCACACGGGTCCATCCCACTCTTAAACTCTTTGCATATTTGCTGATTCTTCCACCGTATGCCTTAAAAAAAAAGAGAGAGATATAAAAATGAATTGTTTTACTATTTACGAATGATTAACACTTATGAATCAAAGTTAAGGCGTGGAACTATTTTCCCTTCTTCGTTACTAACTTTCTTGGCACATACAAGCTATAGTTAATTCATGGTTACTTCCAAAATTTCTGAAGCGCTGCTAAAGTTCTACTTCCAGGATATTCCTCCGCCTCATGCAAATAAAGCTTACCGACGTCTAGGAAATCGCATCAAATGGACAACGCACCGAATTCGTGGGCGCTAAGTGAAATAGCATTTTTCATAACAACTATTTCTTACGAGGCATTATGCCGGAATCACATAGCCCCGACAAGCACGACACATAAAACTAAACAGCCAATGAAATACAACAAAGATCTGACGTATGCCCGACAATTCTGTTGTCCGACCAGCAATTTTGGATTAGAAATTATTTCTACTTTCGTCGTGTCGTACGGTACGACGCACAGAATGTACAACCTTGCAAAATGAAATAATATGGCAAGATTTTTCCTGCCATGGCAAATACGAAGCTCAAAAGAAAAAAAAAATCGAAAATATCTGTATTTTAGCTATAACGCTTTGTTACCATCATGTATTCCGAATTTCCCGTCTACCCACAGCCTTTGAAACTAGCGTAGCCAATCAGCGCCTTCTAAATGGTTCCAAAAATTTCTAGTCTTCGTTTCGCGTCAGTAAACTGTATTCGAGCAGTGACATTGGAAATTGCTGTTTTTGTCGTGTCGTGCTGTGTTTGTCGGGGCTGTGTGACTCCCGCATTACCAACACCCATATTTTCTCCCTGCTTTTATTAGTGTTAATTATAAATGAAATATTATAATTTATTTATAAAATATTAGTAAAAGTTCATTTTAATCAAAGTTAAGGTACTTTCATGTTCACAGAAGTTTAAAAAGCTTGCGATACATGGCATATTTAATAAACAACCAAACAAATCATACACGATGTTTTTTTAAAATGTTTGATTCAAAAAGTGTCAAGAAACCGTGAACAGACTATAGCGTGGCTGTTAAAATGCACACATGTAGAGGCAGTGACATTTTTCAAAGGTTGAATTAGTGAGTGCTCACTTTTCCGTGAACAGCCTATATCGAATCGGGCTAACACTGCTTCATGAATTTGCTGTTTCATTTCACGAGGTTTATGACATTTTGGCAAATAACCAATTTTAATTCCCCAATTTTAAAGCACTGTATTATATTTTCTACTTCATATTCTAAAACGAACCATCTCATAAAGTAGGTAACTAGAGATCAGGCCCATAGAGATTTCAATTTTTTTAAACATTTTTAAAATTTTAATTTTTTGATCGTTTTTACGTTTTAAAAAAGTTTTTAATTTAAAAATTTTAAATTTAAAAATTTTATTTTAATTTAATTTGAAAGTTTTTGTTATTTTTAAAATTCAAACATGTAAATTTTTTATAGGTTTTAATTATCTGTTTTTAATTTTTTAGTTTTAAATTTTTTTTATTTAATTTAAATGTAATCTTTTAATTTTTTAATTGTAAAAATCAAACATTAAAATTTTTTTAGGTAATTTCCCCCCCCCCCCCAATTTTTCAATGTTTAAATTTCTAATTTTATTACAATTTAATTTTTAAGAAGTGTTTTTATTGTTTTTAAACTTTGGAAATGATAGTAGAGTATCGCCAGCAGATGGATCGAAGTGTACAATCTTTCCGGTTGTCGCAGGCAGGTAAACAGCGGTGTGTACTCGCCCCGGGTCCCATGGCCTGCGCCCCGGGAGTGATGGATGTCGCAGCCCGTGCTAACTGCGGAGCTCCTGCCCCACTCACTCACTCACTCGGCTGTCTTGTTTCACGCCTAGGCAGCGTGTTGCCTGCTTCTTTTCCTTCTGTTTTGTCAACTCACGCACCCTTTGCAGACCGACAGCGCCTCCCGACTACAGGCCGCCAAAGAAAGGGAAAGAAAGAGAAGGAAAAGTGAGCTATGAGAGTGGGAAAGTGAAAAGGTTGGCTGTGATTCCTCAATAATGCTGGATTTATATGGGCGCGACGCGACAGGTGTGACGTCACTGTAAATGTAAGTTGTAATGAAAACACTGAGACGTGACATAAAAAAAAAAAAAAACACTATTTTGACTACTCATGGCTGAAAATACGAAAATGTCGCAGAAGGCCGGCTGCATATTTGCGAGAAGGAATGAAGAAGAAATTTGAAACACAAACAACCAAATTTATGTATTAATTGTAGTTTTCCAGTTGGAAAAAATAGCATTGGCCTAACCATATCAATACGTAGGATATCGTACCTAGGTTGGCATTCCAACCTGTTTTAGTTTTGCCAAGTTACGTTTATTTACGTTGTTTATCTTATTTCGAGGAGAATAAGGCAACAGTGAGGGGATGGGGGCTTTAGTTGTACGTCTTTCGTGAGACGGCAGTGGCATTTTCAGTTGCATATTGTTTTTACGGAGCAGTGGGAAATTTTACTGGTATGGAAATAACATATAAATTATAGTAACTTCGAAAATTTCAACTTCAATGAAAAAACAAAACGCGATATATACGTCGCTGTTAAAATTCGTACATATGCAGTAATACACACACACGCACGCGCGCGCGCGCGCACACACACACACACACACACACACACACACCTTGTACGAAGTTAATCGTACACTCGTTGAATTCACGATACTTACAGGTAAATAAACAAATAATATTTACACACTATAAGTGTTGAATGTGCAGTTTTTTTCAGGCACTGTTTGTATAATTCGCAACCCTCTGATCACTTCTTTGACTATGGAAATCCTCACAAGTTTACGTCACTAAAATCACGTTCGTTCGTCACTAGCATTAAATAATTTATTTGCAGAATCGTTCAGTAAAATCAACACTGCACAAATTTCCTGAAACCACAGTTTTACGAAGCAGTACACACGTGCCAAATATTACATTTCACTCAAGAAAACACACTACAGCGGTACCTACAACCAACTATGCTTAAAGAAAACAAATTAAAAATAATTAACTACAAATAAAATATTCCGACAACACCAACAAGATATCTTCGCATGTTAGTACAAATGTGACCAACTTAACATTGATACCACTCTTGCAACAAGAAATTACTCTCGTTTATTGACGCTAGTCGCGCCCGCGACGCGACAAAATTAGAAATTATTTCTATTCAGAAAATCCTTCGCGTCCGAAATTTCTGCCGCGTTGACGTCACAAAATACTCGTCTGTGATTGGGCGAAGCTTTACTTCCGTCGCATCGCGCCAATGTAAATCCAGCATAAAGCGTGCAGGCCACGATGGAAGATTCTTTGGACGATTCGATGCAAGGCTGCATGGCCACTTGTACGAGGTTTGGCCGACCGCTGGCGGTTCTCATGAATGTTTTCGTAATTGGTTGCGTGCAATGTTCGATGGAAGGTTTCCCACAAGGTTGAAATTCTAGCCAATCAGAGAGAGGGTGGTAGAGTCATTTAGCTTATTTTATATTGAGAAACAACATACTGTAAGACTATTAAACACGAATAAATAGTAAATAAAAAAACCACGAAAATTTCCACTGATTCTATTGTATGAAAATCAAGGTAAACATTGGTGTTTATTTAAGATAAAAGTAGCAGTTATAACAACAAAACTCAGTGCATGAACACATAACGCTGAAGTTCGTGAGTGAAAATTATTTGCTGAACCACAGTAGCAGAAGTCAATAATAATAAAGAAAAATGCGCGCGTTTTAAAATGCGTGGCAGCAAGTTTCGTTGGGCAGGTTTTTCCAAAGAACCCTCTATAACTACTAGCATGCAGGCTCGGATAGCAGGTCTAGTACAAACTTCTGCCCGAGCCTGTATGGAAAATTTTATCTTGCCATACGGGCTTAAGTACATCATTAAGGGTGTTCAATAGTCCAAAATTATGTTCTGCATTTTTAAAAATATTACATATTTTTTCATTTTAATGTGAAATAATATCATAAAAATAGTATAACAATTACCGACAAGCATAAAAAAAAAAAACTAAAGAGAATAACTATATTAATGTCAAGTTTATATATATGTATTTTTACGAATCTCAAAATTGAACAAAATTTAATATGTAAAGCTGCAGCCTCAAAATAACTGCCCGTGTCATCACAGAGCCAGGAAGAATATTTTATTGGAAATTTGTTATGTGGTTCACCCGCTTATTAGTTCTAACTTTTCATATAACTTTTTAAACAATAAATATAAATTAAACACCGCGGGTAAATCAATTGACGGATTTCAAACAAATTGTAACATGCAACACTAATGTGACTTTAATTAACAGTTTAAATGAAACCAAACTTTGTGTTAAAATATAGTTTCGGAATTTGTAAGAATCACTCTTTTAAGTTAAAGTTTTCATATTTAAGCTAGAAAGTGTGATACGCGTTTTAAATGTTTTTAGAATGATTTGTTATTTTTACCGTAATGTCATCATCGATATCATGCCACGAAACCATGAAACATCCTCAAAATAAGCCTACGGAAAAAAAAAATTGGCTCGTGAATAACGTTAAAGAAAAAGTTGGTATTCCCGTCTGCCTTATGGTCTATTGGCGCTGAAAACAGCTTCTGGTGCTCTTCGGACGAGACCAGAGTAAGACTTTGAATCATTGCCCGAACATCCGTAGGACGATGTTATTTTAAAACCTCTCTCCTTTCCCTGCTCTACTTTCTGCGGGCGGAGTGCAATGTTTTCCTCCAGGGAGAAATGGAAGACTGTCACGGAAACACCATTTTCCTGTCAGGTGGGTGATGAAGAGTGGCTACTAGATTACTGATGACACGCCATTCCTTCGTGGGAGGTATAACCAGCTTGACATCACTGCTCGAGATGTATCTACCGTTTCGGAAATTATTCTTGGTCGTGGCATGAGATGAAAGACCGAAACACTTTTAACTCTCGGGAAAAGGATTTCGTGATGCTGGGAAGAGATGGACCCGCTTGCTTACACCTAGACACGAGGCCTCTCGCAAATAATCCTCGGGATGTAGGACGTGTAGGCGTAGGCTGTTCACGGTAAAATGAGCACTTTTGAAATCCCTGCTTAAGATTTGCTTGTATACACGTTGTGTATTCTTCCGCCATATGTAAAATTAACATTGCCATGGGCATCATCACTTTATTCATGCGTCTGTCAAATGAAACTGTGAAACTATTAAGAAAGTAAATACTTTAAAAATCTGCTCATTCTTACACTTCGAGGCATTAAAAAAAAAAAAAAAAAACAGAAAGCGAAGAGAATAATTTCAAGTTATCACAAATGGTTACATAACACAATTTATTTGACTTTAAGATATTCAACTACTTTCCATCCATCGTAACCAACTTTACTGGACGAATGTCACTCAGTGACCCCCATTAAAATATATGCATTTAGCGGCAGTTACTTTTTTCTAAGGTTCATTTCTAAAGTGAACAGTCTTTAAGAAGTAAGTGGAGGGGAGAGACTTGGACGGCTCTTAACATCAGGGCCTTGAGAGCCGCCGAGGGCGAAACGAGGTGAAAAAGGAGCAACGCCGGAATGCAATAGTGGGGTAAACCGAAGATATCTGAGGAAACCCGCCGACCAGCGGCATCAGATTCCCACGTGCGAAAAGCCAGCGGCGCGATTCCGCCAGGAACCGAAACCAGTTCGCCTTGGTGGGAGGCGAGTAGGCTGACCACTACACCACTGCGGCCCTTTGTGAGAAGTAAGGGGGGAAAGAAGGATGCACCGAGAAAAAAGGTTTCGCTGGGTATAACGCATTCACGGTTACTTCGCACTTTTCTGAAGCCCTGCTATAGATCTACTTCCAGGATATTCCTCCGCCTAATGGAACCGTAGCTTAACCGAGTATAGAAAATTTCACCGAAGGACAACGCATTGAATTCGTGCGCACTCAGTTGTAATAAGATTTTGCATAAGAACTATTTCTTACTGGGCGCTACCAACACACATGTTTTCTCACTGTTTTTATTCGCATCGATTATAAATGAAATATTGTAATTTATAAATAAAATATATGGTAAAACTTCAATTTACCGAAAAATAATATACCTTTATGTTAACAGAGGTATAAAACGCTTGTGATATATGGCATATTTAGGAAATAACTAAACACGTCGTACATGGGGAGATTTTTCAAAGCTTCGATTCAAAATGTGTGAAGAAATCGCGAACAGGCTGCAGAACGCCATAGTTGGTTGTGTGAGTACGTTGCCATAAACGAATGATTAATTACTGTGCGACCGTTTTAGTCTCCACCTCTCAGATGATAAGAAGTGGCCGGTTGTACATCAACCACGCCGTTTGTAAGAGGACATAAGCAAAAGTTTTAAGGGTAAGTTTTGAAGCCTAATAGATAGACAACTCTGGCGGTACCTATACTGAAAGTATTGCTTGAGTACCAGGCGTTGTGTACTGATATCTTTTAATTAGGGATAGGACAATTTATGCGGGTTCGTTGACCTGTAGACTAGACTTCACTCCCTTATGTATTCTTTAGTCACAGCTTTGTGTTCATTGGCTGTAACTCTACGAGAGGCCATTTTCAACTCAGACCAAGTGGCACTGGTTCGGTGATATATTTTCTCACAGGCGTGTTATTTGTTCACATTTCACACGGGCGTGTCTAACAAACTGTATAACCCAAATGTAAACATAACAGAAATTCATATATGGTTGAGGTTAGCTCGTCCTAAAACGAATTCGTGAATTTTTCCGGTCCCTACTTACGATACGGTTCAGGATATCCCACAGGTGATCCCACGGGAGATTGAAATATTCAATCAATTACCAACAGTTTATTGAAGACTATATATTTTCTGCTTAAACTCGGACGGCAACACCTGTTTTTTTATATGGGTTGATACGTGTAGAAACTTGTTTTGCAGTCGTGCGTTTAATGCATGAAAACAGAACATGTATGTAGTGTGTGTGTGTGTGTGTGTGTGTGTGTGTGTGTGTGTGTGTGTGTGTGTGTGTGTGTGTGTGTGTGTGTGTGTGTGTGTGTGCAATTATGTTGCATTAATTACAAAGTTACATATTTTCCTATAAACTTTCACACGCATTCCTTCCCCATTGGAATCGAATCAGCCCATTAATCGTGTGTGTATATTTGTATAATATGTTTCGCAAGGAAACGTTTCTTTTTGTTCGCACGGGTGAAATTCACGTACATCATGTATAATCCATAGGGGTAGTAAAATTTCGCGAAAAAAATATTTCAAGACAAGTTACATTTCACAACACTGTAGGGTTGTCTACCTATCTTGATTGGCCGAATCGCTTTGGCTGGATCACGGAAGAGCCGTGCCAATGTTGCCGAATTCTGAGTGGCCCGGTCAAATACGAAAACGCCTTCTCAAGCCGACGACAACCAATGGCAATAGATAGACAAATTGCTGATGGAGGCTCATAGTATTGAAGTATACCGCGTACTCATACATTGTTTTCGCAATAAAATTACCTAGCTCTTATAATCCCTCTTAGTTTATACGCCGGCAATGTAGGACGCGAATATAAAACGAACCATCGTCTCGCCTCGTTGAACGGTCGACTGGGCGAAAGCTGACGTAGGTATGGCCGCCGCTGACCAACCAGAGCGAAGACGAACGTCGGTCGCTCGGGGTTCGCCGAGCGTAATGTGACGTCACAGATCGCTGGTCCTCAGGTCTCTAACGAGAGTGGCCTCTCCAGTACACGCACGAGTTTTCACCTTCTGAAAGTTTCCTCGTCCAGCCTGCGAGGGTGGGATCGAACCGTGCAACTTCTAGGTGACGCTGCCAGTGTCGTAGACTTCTGAACCTACTGTATGGGTTTCATTCTTGGCCTAATACTCGCAAATGTTCTCGGGGAGGGGGAAGGTGTGTCGAGGTTAAGGGGCCCACCTACGTTTTAGACCGAGAAGCGCGTGGGAGATATATTAGCCTGAGGCTGTGTCCCAAACAGTCAAAGGCCATTCACGATAAAGCGAGCACTTTTGAAATCAACCCTTGAAAAATGTCACTGTCCGTATCAGCGTGGATTTTTAAAATGCAGACGTGGTGGAACGCTCTCAGTAAAGTTGGTAGCGACGTAGGGAAAATTGTTTCATGTCTCAACGTCTAGGTATAGGCTATTAACGGTAAAGTGAGCACTTCTTAAAGCCCTTCCGACATACATTAACCACTAATAGACCTTTTTTATTGAGCTAAAGACATTTACTTTTGGGGGTGGTGAAATATACACATTGTGTTTATTAGATACATGGCAAGGTTTATATTAAAAAGTGTCGGGAAGATAGAAATAAATCGAAAGGAAAAAATTAGCAGGGCCTTAAAAATTGCCCACTTTACTGTGAATAGTTTATAATCATTTGTCAATACCAAAATTATTTATTTCTCTTTCTGATTTTTTCAGTGCATACAAATGCATGTGTAAT
This sequence comes from Dryococelus australis, assembly GCA_029891345.1. Taxonomy (NCBI): domain Eukaryota; kingdom Metazoa; phylum Arthropoda; class Insecta; order Phasmatodea; family Phasmatidae; genus Dryococelus; species Dryococelus australis. Next base: position 97,773,307 of record CM057004.1, on the reverse strand, counting down.
AAAATTGGTAAGATATTTTCTTTTATAATAATTTTACAGTTGCACTTCAACTTCACTGACGCATGGATAAAGTGAGCAGGCCCACGTCATTGTTGATTTTACATACGATGGAAGGCTACACAACGTGCTTGCAAGTAGATATTGAGCAGCGCTTTCAAAAGTTCTCATTTTACCGTGAACCACCTATAGCACTCACACTCGCTCTCGCACTTACACTCCCTCCTTATGGAACCATCGGCACTCGTAATCCTAAATTTAATCGATACTGTCCTCAGTCGAATATTATTCTACATAAACTAAATATTATTTACTTTATAAATTAATATTTACATTTCAATATTAACAATGGAACGGTTGGTAGGGATGATGATTGATGATAGGTAATATATATGGAGGTAATAGATGATGGAGTGGCAACAGCCTATCTTCTCCACGTTTATCAAGTGAAGCCGATACCTTGTCTAACTTCTTTCAACTGCGCATGCGCAGACCGATTGTTTACGTCAGCCGACATATTATGAGCGGCAAAAGTTACATAGTAAGCAATGGAAAACATGCACCTTTTTGCCACTACTAGCCCTGTCCTTGTCTTTCATTTTCGGCTTCACTTTCATGTATCTGCTTCCACTCCATAGACTAATACCTCCATGGTAAGATAGTTCATAGTATATGAAGAGAGTCAGGTATAACATTTTTCTACAATGAACAGTCTGAGCTCGGAATTTTAAGCTCCGTTTATTCTAAAATTATGAATGAATTAATTTTCTGCAAGTATACATGTATTAAATATTAAATAAAAATACTTAAGAGAAACAATCTTGTTCCTGTGCCATTCCATGTTTTCAGTAATGTAGTCTTGCTTTATAAATTCGTAAATTGAAATGCGTAACCCAAAATAGGCCCATAATAAATTAATTCACGAAAGTCACACGGAGGAGAATTAAGTTATGGCGGTTTATTAATTTTTCCTGATGTTAGAAAACAAACAAAATGATGGCGGTTGTTGCGAGCACGGATAGAGAGCGTGCATGTGCACACACTCGTACTAGCTCTCGCTCTCGATGCGTATTTGGAACAGCACTCTCTGACGTCATTGCCAAGTGCGAGTGCACGAGAGTGCACATTTCTTGCTGTTTGGAACACGGCCTAGGTACGCGCATCAAGTGCGCCATCAACACTATGCGCAAGGCTCTGATAAACCGACTTGCAGTGTTCTAAACGTTGTTCACGATAAAATGAGCACTTTTCAAATCGACCTTAGATAAAAGTCACCGCTCCTATCTGCATATATTTTATAGGGTACACTGAGTGACATGCACCCAGTAAATTTGGTAACGATGGAATGAAAAATGGGAAAAAAATGTTAGGTAACCATTTATGATAATTTAAATTATTTCCTTTGCTTTCTGTTTTTTTTATGCACCGAAGAGTAAAAATTAGCAGATTTGTAAAATATTTACTTTTGTAATATTTCCACTGTGTAAATGGTGAGGCCCATAACAATGTTAATTTTACATAAGGCGGAAGAATACACTACGTAAATACAAGTAGATCTTAACAGGGCTTTCGAAAGTGCTCATCTTACCGTGAACAGCCTAGAGTCACACTGCGTGTAACTATGGGATTTTCAGCGGTGATCCTATTAGATCTATTTTATTGGTGGAAAGTCTGTAGGAAAGTTCAGGGCAGGACCCTTGAGTAGTTTTGTATGTATCTAACGCGTGTATTTTGAGACACAGCGCTTTATTAAAACAGTTTTTTGACCATTTTCCAATGCTCTGAAATGGCGTTCTTAATGCTCGCGACGTCTTGAAAGCACTCCACATCCCTCGTCTGATATGCGCGTTCTTTTCGTAGATCAGCAAATCGGACACACGTTCAATAGTATTTCAAACACTCTGCGACGCATTTCAAGCGCCAGCTAGGCGAGAGCCTTAACGTCAACGTGGGTCGGACTTTAACTCAACGTGAAGGCCTGTCTTCAATTGCGCTATTACAACCTGTGTCTTAGGACAAGTATGCGCTGATTGGTGCACGCATAGACTAAATATGAGGTAGACTGATCTCACTGGCTGCGCACAACCAATCTCCGTCTCCCAACATTGAACTGCTTTTCTGCCAACACGTGTGGCGAACATGGCGCGGATTGAGTTTGAGGTTAGAATACTGCTTAGTAAACCAGTGCTTTGAGGTGTTTTAATTCTTCCTCTAATCAATTTTTAATACTTTTTAGTGCATTCGAACTGGTATAAATACTTTATTAATGTAACAGTGCTTGTCATTTAAAAACTATGATATAAACAAACACGTTCATCAGTGTTGACAATGTGACTTCGACAGTGGTGTTCCTTTGAGGTAGATCAGTGTTGAGTGAGATGAATAAGCGGTCTACCTCATCTTTAGTCTATGAGTGCACATGACCTCCTGACGTCATGGCACTGTCCCGAGCTGCCGTGTCCTAAGTTGAAGCATTCGGAAAATTGAACTTTTGTCCCAAGTTGTGTGCTAAGCTGATAGAAAAAGAAGAAGACTTCAAATACTTTCGCACGCATTCGTGAAATGTTTATGTTACTAATGCAAACAATGGATATGTAAAGGTGGGCTTTCTAAAAACAAATATGATAAAATGCTTTTAAATAATTAGATACCTATATCTTCGTTCGGTCTGAAATATTTAATAAGAAGGCTTACATTTTTAAAACCTAAAGTTTAAAAAAGAAAACTTGGATGTCAGTTGGCAAAATTCTTTAAAATAAAAAGATAAGGCGTATATTATAAAAACTATCCAAATCACCCATCTAGTAAATGTTAAACAATCGAAAATTCAACAAATAATGAGCCAAATCTACTGCGACCTAGTGTCAGATTCTGGAAGCCCACTTCGGACAACGCATTTATAGACCGTATTCAGACCATAGGCCAAAGATGAGGTAGATCGATTATTTGTCTTCTGCGCATGTACCCAATATTGACCTACCCCAAAGGAACACAACTGTCAAAGTCACATGGTCAACAATGATGAACGTATTTCTTTACATCTTAATTTTTAAATGACGAGCACCAGTATATTAATGAAATACCTTTAATATTTTGAATTTAACCAAAAAGCATCACAAGCTGGTCAGAGGAAGTATAAAAACATCTCTAAGCACTTGTTTACAAACCAGTTTTATAACCTGAAATCCAAACCATGCCGTTTTCGCTGTACGTGTTGGCAGAAAAGCAGTTCAACGTTGGGACACGGAGATTTGTCGTGCGCAGCCAGCGAGATCGGTTTACCTCATCTTTAGTCTGTGGTTTCGGAGCACAGCCCACAGAGGAAGGAGGTGTTCTCAGAGCCCGGAGCGTATCAAGGAGGCCGCGGAAGGTAGGAACGGAGGATGTCAGATGCACGCAAAGGATGCGAGGGCGTGTACCAGAGTTGAGTAACGATTACAGTCGCCGATGGGAAGAAGAAAGCTGCCAGCGGACGGCGCGACTGACCGACGCTGGGTGCATTCCTTTCTTCGCCAGCAGCTTGCGCAAACTTCTGCCCGCCCGGAACGTAACGCTGCTGCAATTATCCCTTACGTTGTGACGGTACAGCCTCACGAAGACCCCGCAAAGTAACGGGTAATGAATAGTGATTTAATTAATTAGTGTACGTGATGAATTGGTATAAGCTGTTCACGGTAAAATGAGCACTTCTGAAAGTGCTGCTTACAATATACTTGTGTGCATGTTGTGTATTCTTCCGCTTTACGTAAAAATAACATTGCCATGGGCCTCATCACTTTATTCATGCGTCGGTCAAGAGAAACGGTGAAATTATTAGAAAAGTAATTATTATACTAAATTGGTCATTTTTACGCTTCGTGCATTAAGAATAACAGAAAGCGAAAAAAATAATTTACGACAGCAAAAAAGGTTACCTAACTCCTTTTATTCGACTTTAAGATGTGGAACTACTTGTCATCCATCATTACCAACTTTACTGGGCGCATGTCACTCGGTGCGTTCGTTAAAATATATGCAGGCAGGGGCAGTGACTTTTTTCTAAGGTTGATCTCAATAGTGCTCACTTTATCGTGAACAGCCTTTAATTTGATGTACGACTACCTTTACGTTCGTGTATGATAATGCCAAAGTAGGAATGGTATATTTTGGAACCATTATTGGAAGTAGTTTTGTATTTACAGAATTTTGTACGTACACGAATTACGAAATACGTTTTACCGAAAATAGCCACCAAAACAAATTTAGATCATTTACAGGTTTTCTGAGACTGCTTCTTGTGTTCAATATACAAAGCAGGTGTTAACAATAATTCCTGATATTAGAATAAAAAACAGACAAACTTATTCTTCATAACTGCTTCGGTCTTAATAAATAAAATTCAATAGACTAACTCATAAAAGTGACCACGTATATTCCAACTTTTATTAAAAAACCACGAATAAAAAAAAAAAAAAAAAAAACGTATAAACAATCACAGGCAGTCCATGTCCATCGAATATCGTTTCCTGGCAAATACACCAGATGTCGCCCCGCACACAGGGCTGCACGAGACGAGCCAGCGAACAGCATCAGAAACGTCGGTGTGCCACGTGGTTCATGCTTTCCTCGACTCTCTCCTAGTTCAATTTTTTTTTTACAGGCTCTTCGCGGTAAACAGAGCACTTTTGAAAGCCTTGCTTAAATCATCTTGTAAAAGCTGTTAACGATAAAGTGAGCACTTTTGAAATGAACGTTAGAAAAAAGTCAATGCTCCTACCTGCATATATTTTAACGGACGCACTGAATGACATGCGCCCAGTAAAGTTGGTAACTACGGAAGGGAAGTAATTCCATATCTTAACGTCGAATAAAAAGTGTTAGGTAACCATTTATAATAACTTAAATTATTTATTTCGCTTTCTATTTATTTTGTAATGCATCAAAGAGTAAAATTGAACAGATTTCCGTTTCAAATAATTTCGCAGTTTCACTTAACCGAATCACTAAAAAAGGTGACGAGGTCTGTGACAATATTAATCTTACATAAGGCGGAATAATACACAACGTGCAAACAGTTCGATTTTAAGTAGGGCTTTCAAAAGTGCTCATTTAACCGTGAATAGCCTATAAGAAATAGTTCTTATGCAAAATATTATTACAACTGAGTGCGAACGAATTCGGTGCTTTGACCTTTGGTGTAATTTTATAGACTTAGTTGAGCTAGGTTTGCACGAGGCGTAGGAAATATCCTGGAAGTAGAACTTTAGCAGGGCTACAGATAAGTGTGAAGTAACAGCGAATGTATTATAAGAGCCGTCGAAACCTCTCTAGACATGCACACACACACGCGCTCCCTTCCTGGACGACTATAGTAGCTGACGTACGTCGTGGATCTTGCTCGTGCGGCCGAGACGAACAAACGCGAGGCCTTTCACCGACCGGAAATCGGGGCCGCTGCCAGAAGGACCCGCGAAATTCGTGGACCTCGAAAGCCGAGTCGCGGGCCCCGCGCCTGTGTCGACGACGGAAATGAGGCCAGCGCGCGGTCCCGTCGCACACGATGGAGCTCCTCACGAGGCCCGCGAGCCGTCGCCGGGCGCCGGGGGCCGCACGTCGCTAGCGTGGACCGTTTCTCCGCACGAGACGCACCAGCGCGCACGTGAACGGCGTGTTAATCCCTCGTCCTCCCCCCCCCCCCCCCCCCGCCATAGGCCGCTCCAACACACCACCGCTGCCCGCCCTAGGCCGCATGTACGAACCTTTGCGGCGAGAGAGCTGAGGGACTGTCGCTGCGACTCTCGCTCACTGATGGCAACCCGGCAAAGATTGGAAAAAAAAAAAAAAAAAAAAAAAAAAAAACAAAAACCTTCGAGACTGATGTGGTAAAGACTGTTCACGATAGTGAGCGCTTCTGAACTCAACCTTAGGAAAAAGTCACTGTCCCTGCCAGTATATATTTTAACGGGCGCACAGAGTGACATGCGCCCAGTAAAGTTGGTAACGATAGAGGGGAAAGCAGTTCCATATCTTAACGTCGAATAAAAAGTGTTAGGTAACCATTTGTGATAACTTAAATTATTTCTACCACTTTGTGTTTGTTTTTTAATGCGCCGAAGTGTAAAAATGAACAGATTTTTACAATACTTACTCTTCTAATAGTTTTACACTGATGAAAGGAGTTGTAATGCAATACATTAATATATTAGTAGTAGTAGTAGTAGTAGTAGTAGTAGTTAGTGCCACTATAGAAGACATAGTACATGGAATCAGAATCCCCTTGATGTGTGTGCAACGGTGGTGAATGGCAGGTAAACCGCGCCACTTTCAAACTCCGGCCACCAAGGGCAATCACTAAAGGGTATAAATATGTAGAAATAGCAATCCACTTATAGGCTGTTCACGGTAAAATGAGCACTTTTGAAAGCCCTGTTTAAGATCTATTTGTATGAACGTTGCATACAGATCCGTCTTATGTAAAATTAACATTGCCATGGGCCTCTTCACTTTATTCATGCGTCCGTCAAGTGAAACTGTGATATTGATATAAAAGTAACCATTTTACAAATCTGCTAATTTTTACACTTTGATGCATTAAAAAAAACCCCGAAAGAGTAAGAATTAATTTAAATTTTCACAAACGGTTACCTAACACTTTTAATTCGACATTAAGATATGGAACTACTTTCCATCCTTCGTTACTAACTTTACAGGGCGCATGTCACTCAATGCACTCTTTAAAGTACGTGGAAGCAGGTGCAATTACATTTTCCCCACGTTGATTTCAAAAGTGCTCACTTTATCGTGAACAGCCTTTACATGATGACAGCATGTAATAAATGAAAAAAAAAAAAAAAGTATAAATTATGTGGTCCGACAACAGGAAGCCATAGGCCAAATAAAAGGAAAATCAGTAAAAGCAAAGGATAACTTATACACCTGCACCACCGTACAGTTTAGAGGGTGGCCAGGTTGGGGGGGTGGGGGGGGGGGTGGGCATGCATGGTCCAACACTTTGACTTTCTATTAAAAAAACTGTGACGGTTATACAGCACGCGATGATTGCGCCAACACCGACAAAATGCAGTTGCTTGTTCGCCATGGAAAATAAGCAGGAAACATGTAGTCTGTAATCCATTCGCGGTTTCTTCACATGTTTAAAATCAAACTTCTAAAGAATCAACACATGCATGGCGTTAATGGTTGTTTCCTAAAAGTGCTTTATACTTGTGTTAACATAAAAGTACTGTACCTTAGTTTTTGATAAATTTTACCTTTACTTACATATTATCTATACATTATAATATTCAATGTATTGTTACGTTCTGCAGCTGGCGTCAACTCAGCTGCCCCGCGCCGTAATCGGAGAACTAACTCGCCCTCCCCTCTTCCTGGAACGATGCGCTCGTGGCTGGCTGTCTCCCTTCTGGGAATCCTGTGAATGCCGACAGTGGCGAGACCTGATGACGTCACAGACCTCCTCTCGCCTGCTAGAGTTTCCGATACGTTTAGCGACGACGTAAGAATGTTCTGGTGAGACTGGCCGGCGCCTCGGTCCTCCGCGACGCATCACGCGAGTTGGGGAAGATTCTAGGTGGCGGCCTAAGACACTATATCGACTGCCGCAACCCAGCGGTCGGCAGTCTTTGACGGAGGCCGCCTGGCCGAGTGTGCGCGAGCGAATAGAAGTGTAGACGACGACTGGAGATTGCGGGACGACGGCGAGTGAGGTGTTCGTGGCTTGAATGGATGAGAGGGCGTGAAACCGACGAGTGAAGCCTACTGTGCGTGAGGGCGCTTGGAGGACTCTAGAATATTGCGACTGGCGGGGCATGGACTGAACTGAGGTGGGACTGAATGGAAGTGTAATACTGATTTTAGTGTAAATATTAGAAATGTCAAATATATACGAATAAATTATAAAATAATTGAATAGGTTGATACACTGTCTATTGGGACTGATCTTCAGTTATTTAATTTCATTGATTTCTTTGCTGTAATTATACATTTTATTAATTGGTGTAAATTGTGAACAGTAGGTGATTTCAATTTATTGTGAGAATTTGAGTTCAGAGAATTTTGCTGTAGTTGTAAATAAAATAATGAAATTATAGTTAGTTCTTTTATTTGATTAAGACCTCCATCCCTTAACGAACTTGGTATAGCCCACTTAACTTCTAGAGAGAGAAATTGTAACAATATATATTACATTATTAAAAACTGGGAGAAAATAGGCGTGGTGATACACCTGTGGGTGTATCTACGATTGTACGGCAAGTTATACATTTTTAAAATTTATTGACACGATTGTTTTGAATACGCTTAATACGATAAAAATGAAACTGGGCTGACTTGATCGGTTTTTATATTTTCTGAAGAAAAAAAAATATCGTATTCCCGTGATATTTGTTTGCTGAGATATGCGTAAAGTAGCAAACAACGAACGTACAGAAACAATGTCGCGGGTGCTAACTATTAAAGTGAATCCTCGGTGTCCGGTGGTCGTAATCAAAGGCTGCTCACGATAAAGTGAGCACTTTTGAAATGAACATTAGAGCACCCGTTGAAATATATGCAGGGAGGGGCAGTGGTTTTTTTTCCTGAGTGACATATGCCCAGTAAAGTTGATAACGATGGATGCGAAGTAGTTCCGTATCTTAACGTCGAATAAAAAGTGTTAAGGTAGCCATTTATTTCTGACAACTTAAATCATTTCTTTCGCTTTTTTTTTTTTCCTTTTTAATGCGCCGAAGTGTAAAAATGAGCAGATTTGTTAGATGTTTATTTTTAAAATAATTTCACAGTTTCGTTTGACCGACGCATGAATAAAGTGATGAGGCCTGTTAAATCTTACATAAGTCAGGGGAATACACAACGTTCATAAAAGTAGATTTTAAGCAGGGTTTTCAAAAGTGCTCATTTTACCGTGAATAGCTTGTACTAAAGATTCATGTTGATTGGTTGAGGAAGCCGAGACGGGGATTGTTAGAGTACAACCCCAAGTATGACTCAACATTCTTAATCACCGAGACAATTCGGATTCAAAGGGGAGGAGAGTATATATGTATGTGTGCATTCACGCACCAAGAATAAACCCTTGGATTTAAGCTAAGTTTTATTATTTTGATGGTAACGATAAAAGAAAAGCGTGATTACTTTAGCGCTGCCTTCAAAAAATGATTCACACACCTGCGATAGATACAGAGGAAGTCACCTTTATTACTTCGTCGTACTACCTGGATACATGCGTCGATACGATCCGGCGTGAAAGAATGAAACCATAACACGTATGTTATCCTGCGGAAGATTTTCTCTCAGGGGTGTTACAAATTATTTCCAAAATCACGAACACTTGCACACGCATGAAGCCACCGAGAAATGTTCGATGGGCGAAAATTCAGGAGAACGTGTAGGCCACAGAAGTATTGGTGGATTTCAACTCTTATCTACTGGGCGATTTTTGTATGGAATTTTATAATATTGGTGGATTATGATGGATTTTCACATGTGACCAAGTGGAATTCTCTGTTCACGAGTTGGCAACGTTGCTTGCAATGAACATTCTTGAGAAACCATCTCTGTAAAAAAAATAATGGGAAAATCATATGACAAGTGAAAGGTATTATTCGCAAACTTGTGGGGGAAACATAGTTTTCCTTACAGGTAAGGTAAAATTACCGCACTCTGGAGTAAAATTCACGCACATGGTGGTGGAAAATCCCATATAAATGGGAAATTACCTTACGACGAGTGCATCTCTTCAGTATTCTCAACAGCTAAGTGGGGGGGGGGGGACGTGCGGAAAACCAATCCTTTAACACGCTAAAATTCACTGGTTTCGCTATCGTCGTGGTGTATAGGATAGTGCATCGGCCTATCGAGATAGGGGATCATGGTTCGCGCCCAGCTACCAGCAAGTATCGAGGATTTCAATGTTGAGATTTCGGTTACTATTCCTCAGGGGATATAGGTAATAAAAATATTAACAGTACTAATAATATTTTTATATTTAGTTTTATTATACAATATAGTTAATTTTCCCTTACTTGTATGGGATTTTCCCTCAACTTTTGTCAGGTATTTTTCCCGTACCATTAGGGGAAAGTACTTTACTTTTTATGTAAATTTTATCTTGCATGTAGAGGTAACTAGCTTTCCTTAGATGTAAGGGACTTTTCCCTCAAATTTTTTCTACAGTGCATAGTTGTGTGCAGATGAGCGGTATCTTGCTGGAAACTGGCTCCTGGGCATTCAGGCAGAATTGGTAACACATGAGGACGTAGGATGCCTTCAACACACCACAGCGTATTCGGCGACCCTCGCATGACGAAGTCTGGTAAATTACGGATATATAGGATGACTCTCTAGACCATCACACCAGCAGTAATGGACGTGTGTCTCTTTGAAACGAGCCTGGAATTGTAGTATCCACACGTCCTACAGACTCTAATACGGAGGTCATCTGTCCTCGAATAACAGCGAGACTCATCGTTAAAGGTAATAAGTCACTTATTCGTACGTAGCTGTCTGATTACACTAGTGTTAAGCCTCTGTCACACTGTCATATTTTCCCGTCAAACTGCTTCCAATAAGTTCGGTCAAATAAAGTTGGATAGTAATGACGTCATCGAAACTTCATAAACGTCGCCATTTTTGTCAGAGAAAGTTGGATAGCTCCAGTTTCCATCAAACATTTAAAAATTGGACTGGTTCTAAAATTTATTCAATGTTTGACGGTCTCAGCCAATCAGAATCGTGCACGATAAAAATTGTAGTCAAGAAACTTAAAATAACGAACAATTGCTGGAAACGAAGTAAGTTATGAAGATAATTAATTTATGTAGAAGTTGTCTGGGCATGAATGCTGTTTTAAGTGAATATTGTACATAATATTACGAGCTCAGAGGCACTTATTGCATTGCGCAGGAAACATATCTTGTAAATAAAATTCTAATTTAGCAAAGAAACGAAAATAAATTACAATATTACTTACATTTCTTCCTGCAATGGACCGTATGGAAAAAACAAAAGTAATATCTCAGTATTAAAATAATTTTTAAATAATATTTAAAATTAGCTTTAAAAAATTGACAGTGTGACACATTTTCAAACACATTCAAGATTATTCGATAAAATTTGTTGGAAGGAAAAATTTTACTGCCGAATATAGTTGTAGGCAATAATTTGATAGTGTGGCAGGGCCTTAAAAGAAACCGACAGTGTTGACGTACTAGTGACAGAACAACTAAGGTTCTCCCGTGTCGGGAGTTTGGAATTGCACCTGGTAGAGATAAGGCACTGCAATGAAGGTGCCACGTGTTGCTGGATGGCGTACGAGGAAGTCGCTGTCTCTGTTCGCGCGCGTCTAACCATGAAACAATCCTCGCTCTTGATGGTCTGTCGGGATCGTCCAGAATCATTCTGTCTCTCGCAGATTTATTATCCGGCCTCTCCCAGACTCCGTCGGATGTTCATACGGCTGTCTCCTACGATGTTCACCGTAATTGTCGCTTCATGATCACGCTGGCAAATATCGGCATGCCACAGCACATTTATTGTTCTTATAGGCTGTTCACAGTAAAGTGAGCACTTTTTAAGGCCCTCCCAACAGGCATTAACCACTAATAAATATATGTTATGGCAATCTCGGACATTAAATTTTGAGGGTGGTGAAATTTATACACTGTGTTTATTGGCCATATTGCAATGTTTATATTGAAAAGCAACAGGAAGATGGAAATTGGATGAAAGGAAAAATTAGAAGGGCCTTAAAAAGTGCTCACCTTACCGTGAACGGCCTATAGCATACTGTACGCCGCACAGAGAGGAACGGCAGCGTCGTCCTACGACGCACGATTACGAGCCGTCGAAGGAAACTTCAGTCGTTTTCATATCATACATCGATGTGCCTTTTGCCTCGTAAATATAGCTAAGTTGAAAATGAGGTTGAAATTGTCACCATGATGCTACATTGAATTTTATGACGAGGAAATCTATTTATTTGTAGATGGCGTATTATTACTCGGTATTACGAATTAATGTGAAATATTGCTATAGCCACAACATTTAGCCCCTCTATTTTCCAAAGAATTGAAGTAAAAATATTATATACATTAATACTGCCGTAAATTTGAGTTGGGCAAAATTCGTCGTAACCTGTATTATAAACGCAAGGATGTTCCAATGTAAATTAATATTTTGTCTGTATTTGAGCAAAAGTGTGGACTTCAAAAATTAATTACATAAGAGAGGCAGAGTGACTTTTCTCTTAGGTTGATTTAAAAGTTCTCACTTTATCGTGAACAGCCTTTAACAAACATGTTTTCCTATTCTTTTTTGTCAGTCATTGTAAAATAAATCTGGTTCACAGTGTGCTATATCGTGCCACTACTACTAAATACTTGGTGTGTCTCATTTGTCAACGCAGATAGATTTTATTTGCAGATTATAAATGTGTCAACCAGTGCAAGTTTGCCAAAATAATTTTCTTTCTTTTCCACGAAATTTGAACATAACGTATTTATAACTGTGGTTAATACCCACACCAGTTCATACGGACAACAATTTGAAAACGTTGAGTACGTTAATTTACCTAACCCTGCTCGGTTGTATCTGCTGGTTTGTAACTGATAAGTAAAAAATGAAACGAATGCACACACAGTTTCGAAATCACTCTCCTAACCTACGGCGTTCCATCATAGCAAGTGCCGGTACTGTACCGGTCACGAACGAGAATTTGAGACAAGAGTGCGGTCTAGTTAGGTTATTCATACTTCAGCTTCCTCTCAACCATGAAGAGAAATTGTGGCCGACGAAAAAAAAACAAACAAATCATGCCTTTGCTCTTCGCAAAAAAAAAAAAAACCTACCGGAAAGCCAGCTGGCGAACGAGAGTAAAAGGAAGCCTGCTACACCGATCTCCTCTTTTTCTTTTGTACACTTGTCTATATTGTTTGTATTGCAAAGTTTTAACTCAAGTGCCATTAATACTTCGAAGAACTTCCCATAGTCTATTCAAGGTTACTTCCAACTTTTCTAAAGTCCTGCTAAGTTCTACTTTCAGGGTATTCCTCCACCAAATGCAGACAAAGCTTAACTAAGTCCAGAAAATTTACACCAAAGGGACAACGTACCGAATTTGTGTGCAATCACTTTAATTATATATTACTTAAGAACTATTTCCTAACATGTATTACCAACACACCTATTTTCCCCCTGCTTTTATTCATGTTAATTACAAATTAAATATGAAAATTTATATGTATAAAATGTAAGCAGAAGTTCAATTTATCCAAAGTAATTTACTTTTACGTTAATAGAAGTTAAAATGCTTGTGAAGCATGACATATTTAGGAGACAACACAGTACGTCATACATGGGGTGATTTTTCAAAGGTTTGATTCGAATGAGTGAAGAGATTTGGGCGGCTTTTAACAGCGAGGTCTTGAGAGCCGAAGTGGGCTATTGAGGTGAGTACGGAGCAGCCGGAATGAAGGGGCGGGGGAAACGGGAGATCCCCGAGAAAACCCACCGACCAGCAGCATCGTTAGGCACCGATTCTGCATGCGAAATTCCGGTAGGTACCCGGCCGGGGATTGAACCCGGTTCTCCTTGGTGGAAGGCGAGCATGATAATCGCTTAACCACCGCGGCCCCGGTTTGATTCTAAAAACGTGAAGAAATCGCGAACTTACTATACACAGGAATCGAACCCACTGTTGTGTTCTGATATATATTTGAGAATCTGCTCACCATGTTACCACGCACAACGTTCTTAACGATTAACGTGTAAATGCTGTTCACGGTAAAGTGGACAGTTTTGAAAGTAACTTTTGAAAAATAAAATTACTGCCTATAACTACATAAATTGAACAGTACACACTGGCGTGCAGACTTCTACTTCGGTTGGCAGCGAATTTCTGAAAGTTCTACTGCTTAATACCCTATATAACCTAATCACTGTAAAGTGAGCACGTTTGAAAGCTCTCTCACTTGGAATAATAGTTGAAAAATATATTTTATTTTAGCCTTAGACTTTAACTTCCAAGGGCCATGAAATATCCCCTACACACTATGTCTATTGCTTAAATGGCAATATTTATTTAAAAAGGTTGTTAAAGGTCAAATAAATTATTTAAAAAAAATTTGAAAACCAGTCTTTTATTTATAAATGCACTAAAAAGAGAAAAATAATAACAGCAGTTACAGAATTTGTAGAACTTTTAAGACGTGGTCGAAAAGATATAATAAACTTTACTACAAATTATTATGTTTATATCAATTTACATTCATTATATAAAAGCTTGGTACCAAATAGAACGTAAACCTCATTTGCGTAAGTATAATAAGCACATATTTTGAATAAGAATATTAACTTTTCACGTTATAGAATATATACCTCATTTGCGTAATCATAATAAGCACATATCGCGTGTAAAGCTGTTAACTATTCGCATTATATAACGTATAACTCATTCGCGCAAGAATAGTGAGAACATACTGTGTAAGGCTCTTAACTATCGTGCCAAGCTTTTATATACAAAATATAATTTGATATAAAATAATAATTTGTAGTAAAGTATATTATTTTCTTTTCTACTACGTCTTACAAGTTCTACCAATTCTGTAACTACTGTAATTATTTTTCCCTTTTTAGTGAATTTATAAATAAAAGGTTGGTTTTAAAATGTTTCTTATAGTTAATCTACTTTTCAATTATTAGTATCAACAATTTCTTTGTTATTCTTATATATGTAGACTATTTATACATTCATTTATACATTAGTGAGACTAAAAAGACTAAAAATGTGTAGTTAAAGACTGGTGGCCCCTTCCAAACTTGAGCTGCAACCTGACCAATAGTTAAAAGGGTAGGATGACGGTATGCAGATGTGTAACATAATTGCCAACAAGTTGGACATTCAAATTCTAAAAGGTGACAACGTATAACAAATCTGCCAACAAATTGCAAAACCATCTTTAATAACTATGGGATTTATAATTGCATGGACAAAATATGTTAGTAAAAATTTCCACTTATGTTGGTCTTCTGTAATGATTCTGTTTATAAGATTATATGTATGGATATCATATAAGCAATTAATATAAAACAAACCACTTTTGAATATTTAGTGGTACCACATGTAAAAAAAAGAGACTTTGTTTTAAAATACTGGACAACTTCAAAATTATAATATCCAGAAAATGAAAATAAATCAAGTGAATTTTACTATTACGTCAAATTAAACGATCATAATTCACAAACAATACAGTTATAAACCCTTGAAAATAAATACTTATACTAAAACATTTAATATCTGCTGTCAGAAATACCATATATGAGAAAAAGTAGTGAAGGTTTTCATAATGTATTTAATTATGTTACTCAAATTAATTTCTTGTGGTTCGAATAACTACATTGTTCTAGCTTAGCTTTAAAATCGGTAGTTCATGAAATTATTTACACTTGGACCACTGAGTTTAGATCATAGTTAGTGAAGAAATCATCCTCTGAAAATATTACTAACGAATTTTGAAAATTGTAGAAGTTCTCTGAATTGTTCATCATTACATCAAATTCTTGTAGAGTTTCAAGTTAACAGTTTTTGTGTTTTGATTAAATTATTTATTCCTCTGATATTTTGTAAAGGAAAATCTCGACAAAAATAACTGACAGCAGGACTAACTGGTATAACGCTGATCTTACTTGGAGATAATGTGTAGGTGGAGATGGCAGCTGGTATTCGACGACCTGGAAGTGATGATGTCCTCACTTAATTAGGAATCCTTTCCCAATTCTGCATCCTGCAATAGTGGATTGTCGAACCGAGCCTCTGCAACTCTGGATCAGGCCTCCTGTCGATCCTGGACCGATGCAAGCTGTCCCTCTTGTAGTCTCTGTGTCGAAGACGTCCTCCTTCCAAGACTTCGTTCGAATTACTCCTCAAAACATTTGCTAGCTTTCTTGCGAAAAATTCTCTTTCAACAGAAGTTCTTTTATACATTGTTCTTGCGTTCCAAACAAACAAAATTTCTAAGACAAATAACTTGTCTTCTTTCCCTGAATATCATAGCTTTGTATCCCACTTCTGTGCTAACTTGCATAATATTTGCGTATAACTGTTCGTTTCACTTTAAATTAGAATTATATAAATGTTTATATTTAACACATATGGAAATATTATGATTGGTGAACGTTAAAAATCATAGATAAATCATCCAAATATATTTTAGTATTTAACTAAGTAATGCAATTTTAAATCAATTTTGGGTAACCTAGGGTAAGGTAACTCCTTACATAGTGATGAAAAAAAAAAGGCGGGACTGAAAAGACTAAAAAAGTTTAGTTAAACACTGGTGGCACCTTCCACATTTCGGGCTGCAACCTAACGAACAGTGATATGTTGCAGGCTGACTGCACGCCAGTTCACTGCATAGAGGTCGGACAGACACCGTACAAACAAACAATGCAAGTTAAATAAAATCTTGTAAAAATAGCGGAAAGGAAAAAAGTAATCAAGGCATCAAAAGTCCTCACTTTACCGTGAACAGCTTATAGTTTGTGGAACGGAGGAAAATATTACAATAATAAATTGAAAACAAGTATAATTAGTTAGAAAATGTTTTTTATACCACAATTAATGGACAAAATTGATTGAAACTTACTACTGTTCGTGCTCCACCTCTGAAGACGCAGGGTTTGAGGAAAGGGCAAGGCAAGGAGGGAGAGTTATCACAGGTTGTGGGAATCTCGGTGACGCATGTACTACACGCAGTAAAACATTTAGACCCGACGTGTCTTGTACCTCACCGCTGGAAGTGCTATGCCGGTCTGGAAGCGAAATGCCGTCGTGTATTCTGGTCATAGAATAGTAAGTCATATAATTGCAAAGTGTGATGAAGAGGCTGAACAAAAACGTTACGCGTTCACAGTACACCAGGCTACAGCCAGGGCTGCACACTTCGCAGGGTATCATAACTTTTGTGCTGTGTAACTTTTGACTAGGGGAAACCACGAAGCTCGTTTAGGTTTCGATCGACAGCTCTCGTCAAGATCAATCGATTGCGTGTATAAAAACATTTGTGTTGCGTGGTTATGGTGAAATTGTGTGAGTTTAATGTAAAAAGATTAAGGAAACTTAACACAATGTCGGCCTATACTCGTCATAAAACCAAGTTGAAATACAGAGATCGTATACGGTTGGAAAGAGCATCTCAAAAGCAATCCACTGATGCCCATAAAACCCCATATGATCGAGTGAAGCGGTGCCGGGAACGTAAAACAACATCGAGGCCTCCGAGCGCGTCAACGTAGACGTATTCACGCAAAACAAACGGCAGTGTCCCCAACACAGCCAAACCCAATCTTTACTATATTTTCTATTTATGTTCAACAGGATGAAAGTAAAACGTGGCAGTTGTACGTAATATAAATTCTTTACCTTCCTTGGGAAAAAATTGTATTCTCGCAGACCATTTATTTACTGAAATACATGTATAGGTGCAAACATTGATTTCACAGACAGTATTTTATTCTATGGTCTATTCGCGGTTTCTTAATACATTTAGTGAATAAAATCTTAAAAAAAAATTACCCCGTGTATGACGTGTTTGGTCGTTTCCTCAATATGACACATATTACAAGCATTTTATATTTGTGATTAATATGAATAAAAACAGGGAGAAAATAAGTGTGTTGGCAACGCTTAGTAAGAAATACTTCTCATGCAAAATATTATTTGAGTGCGCACGAATGCGCCGCGTTGTCCCTTTGGAGTAATTATCTAAACTCGGTTAAGCTTTGTTAGTATGAGGCAGAAGAATATCCTGAAAGTAGCATTTTAGCAGGTTTCAGAAAATTTGGAAGTAACCGTGAATGTACTATACTACATAAACACCGTTAGGTTAAGATCTGCTTGTATAAACAATGTGTAAACTTCCGCCTTATGCAAAATTAACGTTGCAATGGGCCTCGTCACTTCATTCATGCGTCGGTCAAGTGCAACTGTAAAATTATCACAGAAGAAAATGTTTAGCAAATCTGCTCATTTTTACACTTCGATGCATTTAATAAAACGGAAAGTGACAAATAATTTAAGTTATCACAATTTGTTACCTGACAATTTTTATTCGACGTAAAAAAATGGAACTACTTTCCATCCATCGTTACCTACTTTACTGGGAGCATGTCACTCAATTCGCCCGTTAAAATGTTTGCAGGTAGGAATAGTGACTTTTTTTAAAGGTTCGTTTCAAAAGTGCTCACTTTTTCGTGAACAGCCTTTAAGGTTGAAGTAGAGCAACTGCCTATGCAACGTGAAGAACTCATAAAAAATTTAGTACAGACACCACAAAAATTGTCAGAAAAGTGGGATTTATTCTGTATATGAAAGAAGAATGTATATATTTATCAATATTATAAATATTTTACTAAAATATACTTTTTAAATGTAAAAATATAATCGATTATAATAGCCTGCATTTTAAACAAAATTTAAGCTCATTTCCATTCTGGATGCTACGGAAAGCAGAATTTGCAAAAAAAAATCTTCTTCAAGAAAGATCGTCATAATATTTACTGTGATCGTGTGTAATAAAATAATAGAAATAATGTATCATATCAATTCTATAATTAACTTTATTTACGTTAGTTTCAGCCATAAATGCGTGTGACAAATGGACGCATATAAAAATAATTATAAAAATTATTTCCTGCATTATTATTACAATTTTCTTACACACAATCATAGCAAAAATTATGACGATATTTCATGACGAATGTTTTCTTGCAAACTATGCTTTCTGAAGTATCTAGAATGGAAATGCGCTTAAATTTTGTTAGAAATATTGACTATGTTAATCGATTATTTTTTAACATTTAAATAGCATATTTTAGCAAAATATTTATAAAGTTGCAAAATATATACATTCGTCTTTCATATATAGCATAAATCGCACTTTTCTGATAATTTTCATGGTGTGTGTACTACTTTTTTATTTCTTCACTTTGTCTAGTCGGGTGCTGTGCTCCGTAGGCAGTAGCTTTACTTCAAAGTAAGTATCTTCCGATTGCGCAGTCAGCTCCAGGTGGTGCCAGCGTCTTCTCGATCGGGTTGTTGCGACGTGAAGTAATTCGTCGCATGACGCCCAGATTTTCTCGTCGGCACTTGCCGTCGTGGAGTCGGGTCGCCTCGCCGTCGCGCGGGCCGGACCAGAACGGATGACTTGTTGCAGGCGCGACCAAAAAAAGGTAACTTTGAGCATGTAGCTCGCGAGCGCTGGCGATGGCGAGACCGCAACAGTAACTGTTACAGCTCCTGCTGAAGACGAAGAGAGGCAGGGTGCGGTGGAAGGCGAGCTGATCTCTCGCGCCCGATATCGCCGCAAAAACACACCCCTGCACCACGGCGCAAGAGCGGGCCAAGTCCTCCCTCATCGTCCGTGTTCACGGTCCACGGACCCCGGCGGCGACCGCTTCCGGGTACCTGCCTGCATCTCATATCATCTTATATCATGGGGCCGTGGTGGTACAATGGCTAGAGTGCTCGCCTCACTTCCAAAGAGAAACCGGGTTCGATTCCGGGCGGGGTCGCTCCCGGATTTGCGCACGTGGGAATGGTGCCGGACGATGCCACTGGTTGACGGGTTTTCTCGGGGATCTCCCATTTCCCCCGTCCTTGCATTCCAGCGCTGCTCCATTCTCACCTCTTTTCCTCCCTCATCGACTCTCAAGACGTCGTTTTCGAGAGCCACCCAAAACTCTCTACTCTTCACTTCACACATTCCTCGGTGGTAGGGTGGACCTTGTAATAGACAAAGTAGGAAATAGGAATGCCCCGAGAAAACCCCCATCACAGCAATGGCTTATACTTAATCCAGAAAAGACTTGTCTGGAAAATTTCCGAAGCCTCTGGTCATTGAACTGGATCACTGCAACGGGTATGGACCTGTCTGCTTCGACGGTTCGACACCGTTTGCTGCGAGCTGGACTGGTGACACGCAATGACATTGCGTCGGCTTCCATTGTCCAGAAACCACAAACGCCTCAGACTACAATAGGTACGTGAACGCCGTTACTGGCGTGCTGAGCAGCAAACTGTAGTGTTCTCGGACGAATCCTGCTTCAACCTGTTTCTCTACAGTGATGGCCGCATACGTGTTAGACGCTACCGTGGTGACCGCAAATCTAGCAGCCTGCATTGTGGAGCGGCATAGCGGGCAAACGCCAAGTGTGATGGTTTAGGGCGCCATAGGAAACAACATGCGATCTCGACTCCTACGTATTAGGAGCAATGTGAACAGCAGCCACTACATACATCAGGGAGGTTTTAGAGCCCGAGGTACTGCTCCTTCTTCAGGCAACTCCACATGCCATAGTTCAGCAGGACAATGCCCGGCCACATGTGGCGAGGAATGTGCAAGCCTTCTTCAATGAACGACGGGTACCACTGCTTCCCTGGCCTGCACGTTCGCCTGACATGTCGCCCATCGAACATGTCTGGCATATAGTTGGTAGGTGAATTGTTCGTCATGGTCCTCCAGCAACCATTGTTGATGCTCCGTGTACTCGCATACCAACCGCGTGGAGGGAGATTACCCAGGAACATATCGAGGTCCTCTTTGATTCCATGCCACGACGTTTAGGAACTCTGATTGCAGCACGTGGGGCTTCACACCATACTGAATTCTCGAGGACAGGGATCATGTCCAGTTCTGTAATCCTAATCAATTGTGTATTGGCATGTACATAAACTGTGGTGTAAAGTTCATTTGAATCACAAGTATCCTGCTTGGTGTTGTTTTTTTTTTTTTCACAAAAGCTAGTGTATAAAAATGGTGGTTACCTCCGAGATGTATCGAGTCGCATTGGAGACAAGTGCGGCGACTGCTTACTGTGTTTGTGTGTGTGCGCGCGCGCTTGCGTACTCGTGGTATCGCACCGGCACACTACACGTACACTCAGAGGTTTAAGTAAATTTCGTCCCGTGATGTTTGCAATAAACCAGTCGCTCATCACCACATTTACGGGCGCATACTATTCTTAGGAAGCGAGTTAGGCTATATGTCCTGTATAGACTTTTAGTCTGCACTTATGTGAGGAACCACTTGAAAGAATTTGTCGGTGATTTGTGTGAACATTCTGAATACGGAGACTGAAAAATTGTAAATAAAACAAAACTTGAACTTACTTTAAATCATTTTATGTCAATGAACGCAATATACACCTTACACTTAAAAAAATATCAGCAGATAGGTCACAGCAGAACAGTTCTGCAATCGTGTTTCAAGGTATAACAGCTACCAAATTTCCTGTTCTAGCATCAGAATGTTCTGCTAGTTTATTACAGATCTGTTGTTTCACAAGAAATCCAAATATTGCTGTAGCACTTCCACATTAGTAACAGTATGTTTTTCTGTCGGAATTTTATATATGTATATATATACACACACAGTTACATATAAAGTTAGAGGATAGGACCACAATACATTTGGGTTGCTGTTACTATCTACGTTAACATGGTACCAATAAACCAGCTTATTGCTGCCTCTATATTAACAGTATGTTGGGTTATGGGTACAGACATTTTGGTTCCTATAACCATATATTTATCTCAGTGTACCCTTACTGCAAAATACACACGTCTTCCAGCTAGACAACTGTACTACTTAACGCCACCGTTGTAGATCTTTTAGCTCCTTAAATTAACAATCGGTGCGATACCGTCAACAATATGTGCCAAAGTGATGTCAACACATGAGGAATTGTTCTTTTGGTTTTGTGCAATCGGCAGTTAAGACTAACCTAAAGCAGACTGATGCAGCAGGTACACTCTGATGCTGCAGGGGCGCAGGAACAAGGGGCTACAGGAGACATTGTATCCCCAGCTCCAAATTCTGTGAGTGGGGTACAACAGAACATGTGTAACCCCTCCTTCCAATTATTATCATATCCTTTATTACCTAAATGAATTGTGCAGCTATAGTAAACTTAATTACAACAAAATTTCACAAAGTGCTGAAGCAGAAAATTTTCGAATTAAATTGAAAAACGATTGAAAGGGGAAAAAACGTAATTTTTATTATTACAATTAAAAACCTTTGCAGAGGAGAAATCTACGGAATACTGTCTTTGGTTCGTTTTCCCGTCACTTATCAGCATTATTTTGAAAAACTCGCCCACTGCCACTGTTGACGTATCTGTATCGAGAGATTGTAACAACATCCTTGCTTGTATTGTGCATAGTGTCACATGGACGCCTGCGGGGCGTATCTGAGTTCGTGAGTGATAGAGATCTTAATAAAAATAAAATAATTTAATTTGATTTCTAATTTATTCACACAGCTATTATTTACAGCATTAAACTGTCTCCACTATTACTCTTTTTATTTAACAGTGAGCACAGTATTTAATGCCTGTTTCAACTGTATTTAACGCCCTTCTTAATTGTCTCTGTTTGGTTACAGTTAATTAACATATACTCATTATTAATACGTGTTCAGTATATCTGTTGCCACCATTTCTGTAACGTCTTTCACTCACGCATCTAGTCCAGTAGTCCAGCCTGCCAGCCGCACCCTTCACTGCTTGATGCTCGCAGTCGCAGATTTCTTTTCCACTGGTGATTTCTTTCGCTGCTCGTTCTTATCTCGCTCGGAACTCATTCACTCATTCATTCATCAACTCCTTGGCTCGGAGGCCTGTCACACTTCTATATCGTTCATCCTGGTCATCTGGAAGGTTCAATGCACCCCGAGTCACGCTGAGAGAACGAGGTCAGTAATCCAGAGCATTCTTCAGATAAACACAGAAATCAATACAACCAGCGTCAGCAGCGCATGCCGCAAAAAAAATTATCTTGTCAGCTTGCCGCAGATATGCGGCCACCGGCCAATAGCTCACCTGTTCATTCAAAAATGTCCTTAGACGTGCTGCCGCCGCTATCGTATAACTGCTGTGTAACGAATGTGAACGTGTGTGTAACAATAATATATTTAACGAAATTCCGCATTGGTTGGGCAATCTGTGTTTACACGGCGAGATCAAGTGTTTGGTAGGTATATTCCATTCATGGTTAGGTACTTCCAACTTTTCTGAAACCCTACTAAAGTTCCCTTTTCGGTATATGTCTCCGCCTCATGCAAACAAATTATACGAAAGGGACAACGCAACGCATTCGTGCGCATCTGCATGAGAACTATTTCTCGAAGGCTGTTTACGATAAAGTGAGCAGCTTTGAATTCAACCTTAGAAAATAGTGACTGCTCCTACCTGCATGTATTTTAAAGCGTGTGCGGAGTGACATACGCCCGGTAAAATTGGTAACAATGGAGGGAAAGTAGTTTCCTATATTAACGTCAAATAAAAAGTGTTAGGTAACCATTTGTGATAGCGTAAATTATTTCTTTAGCTTTTTTTTCTAATACATCGAAATATAAAATGAGCGGGAGTGTAAAATATTGTTTTCTAATAATTCCACATTTTCTCTTGACCAACGCATGAATAAAGTGATGAGGGCCATATCAATGATAACTTTTCATAAGCCGGAAGAATACACAATGTGTATACAAGTAGTTCTTGAACAGGGTTTTCAAAAGTGCTCAGTTTACCGTGAACAGCCCATACTAGGCATTACCAACTCACCTATTTTCGCTCTGTTTTTTTTTTTTTTTTTTTTCAAATTAATTTCAAATGAAATACCTCAATTTGCAGATAAAACGTAAGTAAAAGTTCAAGATACTTTTATGATAATAGCAGTGTAAAACACTCGTGGCACATGACATCTTTAAGAAACAAGTAAACACGTCGTATATAGAGTGATTTTTCAAAGGTTTGATTCAAAAAGTGTGAAGAGGGTGGAGTGGGGAGATGTGGGTGGCTTTTAAAATCGAGGTCTTGAGAGTCGACGCGGGTAAATTGAGGTGAGCATGTAACAGCGCCGGAATGCAAGAACGTAAGAAACAGATTGGGCACGATTCCCCACATGCGAAAAACCCGGGAGCG
Organism: Dryococelus australis; assembly: GCA_029891345.1. Taxonomy (NCBI): domain Eukaryota; kingdom Metazoa; phylum Arthropoda; class Insecta; order Phasmatodea; family Phasmatidae; genus Dryococelus; species Dryococelus australis. The sequence continues at coordinate 97,749,334 of CM057004.1, read as the reverse complement.
ACCCCGCCAGGAATTCGAGCCCGGTTTGCCCTGGGTGGGAGGCTAGCAGTCTAACCACTACACCACCGTGACCCCAAAAAGTGTGAATATATTGGGAACATAGTTTATTTGCGTTTTCTTCACCCTTTTTGGGTCAAACATTTGAACAATCATTCCTTGTACGACGTGTTTGGTTGTTTCCAAACATGTCATGAATAGAGACGTCAAAATTCGCGTTATTATTTGGCATCAGGCTCAATTTTACAACTTTGTATATACTCGAGCCAGTGTCGTTTCTTCATTGGCTGCTGCCTAGATGTGAAGTCACGCCTTTCATGAATGAACCGCACGGGATTGGGGCACACAATTGTAATGTGTTCATTTACTGGTTTAGAGTTACCCAAATATGCCAAATAAAGTATGATCCAACGACAAACGTATTGCAAAGGTACAGGTGTTTTAAGTTAAACATGGCCCCAAACGTTAACGCGAATTTTGCTCGTCTCTAGTCATTAAACACAAGCGTTTTAAACTCGTGTCGATATAAACCTTCTGTAATTATGAAAAATCTAAATTTAATTTATATTTTACTTGTAAATTATAATATTTCATTTAGTATTAATATGAATTAAAACAACGAGAAAATAGGTGCGTTGTTAATGGCAAGTAAGAAGTAGTTCTTATTTTTAAAAAAAATTACACTGAGTGCGCATGAATGGGGTACGTTTTCTTTTTGGTGTAATTTTCTAGATATAGTTAAGCGTAGTTTGCATGAGGCGGAGGAATATCGTGGAAGCAGAACTTTAGCTGGGCTTCAGAAAAGTTGGCAGTAACTGTGAATGAACTATGAACTGTATGCGGCAACAGTAGTTGTTTGTACGTATAGGCTGTTCACGGTAAAATGAGCACTCTTGGAAGGCCTGCTTAAGATCTACTTGTATCTCTAACGTGCATTTTTCCGTCTTATGTAAAATGAACATTGCCATGGGCCTCATCAATTTATTCATGCATCGGCCGAGTGAAACTGTGAAATTATTAGAAAAGTAAATATTTTACATATCTGCTAACTCTTACACTCTGATGCAGTATAAAAAACAGAAAGCAAAAGAAATAAATTCAGCTTTCACATATGTTACCTACCACTTTCAGTTCAACGTTAATACTTGGAAATACTTTCCCTCCATTGTTACCAGCTCTACTGGGCGAATGACACTCAGTGCGCATGTTAAAACATATGCGGGCATGGCCAGTGACATTTTCCAAAGGTTAGTTTTTAAAAGTGCTCACTTGATCGTTAACAACCTTTATTTCGCGGCAGGGGTAAGCAAGCGAGGTTCTGTATGGCGCGCAGCATCCCGGGTAGAGACTGGGAGATGAGTGTCCTCGGGTAGAGGCTCTGGGAGATGGCGGGTTGCTGCTCGGAGAGCACGTGGGCAAGGGGACGATGACTACGCTGGCCCGCGATGCACGAGCGCGCAGCCCAAACAGGCCGCGGTCCAGTGAGCGCGCTCCCCTCGTGGTGTGGCACTTGCTTTTTGCTGAGTGTCGCGCGACGTGAAGGCTGCTGCGGCCTGCAACCCCCCTCCCCCTCCACCCCGACAACCCTCCAACCAACACTTAATCTCTCCTCCGCGCCTAGCAACGGGGCTACAACTACAGACCTCGGGCTCCACTGCTTGTCCGCCACATTCCAGTCATCAGTTAAGGTATGTTCACGATTAAGGTGCCCGTCTACCTGGCGCTTGAAGTGCGTTGCGGAGTGTTCGAAATACACGTTTTTTTACGAAACTATTAAACGTGCGTCCAGTGTACTGACCTACGAAAAGAACACACAGTTCAGACGAGGATTGTTGAGTGTTTTCAAGACCTCACGTTAATTAGAAATACCATTTCGGAGCATGCCAAAAATGGCTAAAAAATACGCAATTTCAAAGCGCTGTATCTCAAAATGTACGTATCAGATCCATACAAAACTAGTCAAGGGGCATGCATTGAACCTCCCTACACACTTTCCACTAATAGATTCAGAGCCTTGCGCTTAGCGGCGATGGGGGACTTTATGCGCGTGGCACTGTCGCCTTTAACTCTCCCTCGCTTTTCGGCTTCAAACGCGGAAAAAAGCTGTAGGTAGACGGACGTCTTAAGTAAAGGCTGTTCACGATAAACTGAGCACTTTTGAAACCTACCTTATAAAAAAAAAGTCACTGCCCTTCTTCTTCGTCTTATCCCATTCATGTGGGTTTCTTCCATTTGGCACTGTTCCAAATGTCGTTCCCATTTAATTGCTTCCCTCCGAGATCTTCTCTCACGCAGTCCATCCATCTTCTTCTCGGTCTTCCTCCCCCCCTTCTGCCTACCACCTCCAGGTCAAGCATATTTTCCCCACATAATTGACATTCCTTCGTTCAATGTGAACATACCAGAGCAGCCTTCTTTCTTGGACTTTCTTAGTCAGTTCTGTACTTTGGCAGTGCCCGTTATGAAGTTGTTCTTGATGTGGTCTTACCTATATACACCACACATCCAGTGCAGCATCTTCATTTCGGCTACCGGTATCTCCATACTTTTGCACTGTGACTTAACTGTTGCCCAAGTCTCTGCTACATACAGCATTTCTGGTCTTACAGTACACTTATAAACTTTGTCATTAACTCTAACACTCAGGTTTCTGTCACAGAGGATACCAGACAACCTTCTCCAGTTGGACCATCCAGCCTGAATTCTGCGGGTTATCTGCCCTTACCTGCATATATTAAACGGGTGCACCGAGTAACATGAGCCCAGTAAAGTTGGTAATGATGGTTGGGAAATTGTTCCATATCTTAAGTCAAATAAACTGTGTTAGGTAACAATTTGTGCGAACGGAAACTATTTCTCTTAATCTGTTTTTTTATGCATCTAAGTATAGGATGAGCAGATTTGTAACATATTTACTTTTATAATAATTTCATATTTTCTCTAGACAGACCCATTTATAAAGTTATGAGGACCATGGTAATGATAATTTACATAAGACGGACGAATACATACCGTGCGTACAAGTATATCTTAAGCAGGGCTTTCAAAAGAGCTCATTTGACCGTGAACAGCCTATACTGGAATTTCAGGTGAAACAGAAATAAACACGCCATGAGTCTCTCAAGGAACCTAAACAGAATAGCGAAGCGTCCGGAGAAGTAATTACCGAAGTCGACAAGTATTTAAAAAGAAGAAAAAAACTTTATGAAGTACTTGTTGACGAAGAAGAGAAAGCGGAAATATTTTATCCTACTTTGAAGTAGACGCACACGAGAAAAGAACAGAAGTGGGTATTCGAGCCCAGTGACTTGCTTCAGGAAAGTTTGTGTTACGAACTGCGCATCAGAGCTAAGTGGTTGTATAACAATTATAGAAAACCGAACACGTTTAAACACAGAGCTGTACGAACAAACATTTCGCGCGGAACCTATGTTAGTGTTCTGAAAATTAATTTGCAGCAAAAAAAAAAAAAAAAAAAAACACGAGCCCGCACTTCAACACTGCCAAGGAAACTGGCTGAAGGCAGATTGATGTTTGTAATGACGGAAATTAACTGGATGGCTTACCAAACCGGCAGTCGCGGACTTCAAATGGGGAATCAATGTTACATGAAATTACTTCTCATTGAGTCAATTTTAAAAATAACTATTTGAAACAAGAAACACTTTGACGCGATATTCTCAGAGTATATTGCTACATAAAATTATTTTTGGAAAAAAAAAAAAATCATTTTTTTTTGGTTATATGTAAATTTCAATATTTACAATTAAAAAAAACATATTAAACAGAATAATTGGCAAAACATTTTAAAGTAGCATCATTCCTCGAGACATTTCACGCAGAATACTTTCTGTTTGAAATAGCTAACTTTAATATCGACGCAATGAGAAGGAATTTCGTTTAACATTGATTCCCCATTTGAAGTTCGTGGCTGCCGGCTTGGTAGGTAGGCCCGTTAAGGAAACCAACGTTCGCTCAGGTTTCTCCATTGAACTTTCAGCGAAAGGCAATGACGATATGAAGAAAATAAAAGACTGGCTATGTACTCTGGGACGATCCGAACGATTTACTTTACTGGCAACAGGTTTCGTTTCATCACAAAACTATTCATGTGCGAATGAGTTCCTCTTCAAAATCGACAAACTGAACGAAAGGTATTGCGTATTTTGAATGAGACGATATGGAATTGCTCGTGTACTGCACTAATTTTTTTTTAAACTAGTACTTTGTTATTTAAATAAATTGAGAAGGTTTGAATCATCATGAACTGTTTCACCATGCATCGGCGTATAGGAAAGGGAATTGAATGCTAAATTTGGGCAAAGATCTCTCAGTATTTTCAACTAAAGATTTTTGTTAGAGAATGAACGTATCTAGATTTGTAAACTTTCCAAATTTTAATTTTTTAATTTGATATATACTTTCTCATTTTTTATAAAATTGTTACATTTTATAAATAATAAAAAAAGTGAATTTAAAATTAATGAATTAAAATCAAAACGGCATATTGATTTGTAAACCATTTTAATTTTAATTCTTTAAATTTAAACTCAATTTTTTTTATTTAAAAAATATAACAATTTTGTAAAAAATGAAAAAGTGTATTTCAAAATAAAAAATTAAAATTTATAAAGTTTACAATTCTAGATGCGTTCATTCTCTAACGAAAAATCTTCAGTTGAAAATACTACCACGAAAAACAACTGTGAGATCCTTGTCCGAATTCAGCATTTAATTTCCTATACGCCGATGCATGGTGAAGCCTGGCCATAATGAATTATACGTATTTGGCATCTACTATTTTAATTATTACATTGTTATTTTACTGTAGCTTTAGAATATTTATTTCATTCTTATAAATGTGTTTGAGGCTTTAAATTACAAATCAATCACTAGCTGTAGATTTACACAGAATATTTTTTTGGCTTAATTTTTCGTTTCACAACGAATACAATAAAAAAATTCTTACGATTTTTGTAGTAAAAGTAAGACTGTAATAAACGTATTATCTATAACAATTTATAGCAAATACTCATTTTATATGCTTGATATATGATCACATTGAATAGAAATAACTTTCCAAATCACATGAGTTTTACAGTTTTTAGTAAAATAATCTCTTGGTTTTATTTAAAGGCCTAATATTACTATACGTTTACTTTTCCCCTATACCTTATTTCATCCATTATTACAAGAAAATGAAATAAAATTAGAAGATAAGAACTGGGCGTAACCTACGACTATAAAACAAAATGTGGTCGCCAAAGTATAAAGTTTAATATTATGATACTTACTACCACGAACAGAAAATGTTCACTGACCGATGACTGTGAATAAACGCTGGCATGTATAGGCTATTCACAGTAAAGTGAGCACTTTTTAAAGCTCTCTCATTTGGAATAATAGTCAATAAATAAATTAAATTTTATCCTTAGACGTTAACTACCGGATGCTGTGTAGTATACATACTGTATCTATCACTTACATCACAATATTTATTTAAAATGTGTAGTTGAATGATAAAAAATGGCTGAAAGGAAAAAGTAACTAGGGCCTCAATGCTCACTTTACCGTGAACAGCCTATAATAAGATTAATTGACGTCTTTTTTTTAGCACAGGAATAATCAAGTATGGTGATGTACAATGATGATATGGGATGTGAAGAATGTCGGCATCTATAAAATGTTCTGGTTAGTGATGGACAGTATACTGGAAGCACTGCCACAAAAAAAAAAAAAAGTGTCCTACCTCAGTTTTTGCATTCTCTCTGGTCAAACAAACGACTTCGTATATGATGCACGTTTTCATTAGATTATATGGTTTTTTAATTGTTTTTATTAACTATGTTGTGTTTGTTACGGAGTAAATTGTTCTTATATTCGTTTGCGTTCTTAGGAGTTGAACCAAAATCCGTCATTCATTTCCGTACATTTTTATAGCTGTAAATATTTTTCTAAAGATATTTTTGACTCAATATGCTTATAACATATTAAGTATAACATTGGTGAAGATGTCAGGAAATTTCAATATGGCCGTCATACATGTAGAATTGTAGAACTGAAGAAAACCATAACAGCATTTTGCGAAATTCTAAACTTTCTCAAAAATTTTCAAAATCTTGATATTAATGCGTGGTTGTAATTGAGTTTCTTGGGCAACAAACATAAAAGTTAGGGCACAAGAAATAATACATAATTTCCTAAATATGACACTCAAAATTTCGTGTGATTTCCAAAATTTTCCTATTTTTTTTACAGCTTTCTATTTGAAGAAAAAAAAAAACGGGGCTATGGAGTATACATATCATGGTCAGAGAATTTAGAGAAGGTCGCCCTGAACCAAGAATGTGGTTGTCGAAGCTGAATGCCAGAACAACAGAAACTGAAATCCAAGATAACCCCTACAGCTCTTTGCATCTGTCACCTGACACTCGGGAAATTTAAATTAAATACATTGCTGTCAAAACCGGCGTAACGCATCTGTGAAGCGAAGTCAATCCCTGACGTCGACAGTCATAGGATCCGAGGAAAGTTACGGAAAAAACCCGCATGCCGTCATCTGCAATAATTGCTGCCTCCCAGGCTCTCTGCACTACTCGAGTTGTAGTCAATGTTGCTCGAATTATACATAGGCTATTCGTTATGTCTTCCAAGGTTTCTTCACACTTGTTGAATCAAACTTTTGAAAAACCTCTACATGTACGACGCGTTTCTTCAATATGCTATGTATCACAAGCATTTATACTTCGGTTTGCATAAAAGTATTTCATTTTTGGTTAAATTGAACTTTTGCTTACAATTTTCCCAATAATTATACCATTTAATTTGTAATGAATCTGAAAGAAAACAAGGTTAAAATAGGTGTGTTGGTAATGCCTAATAAGAAATAGTTCTAATGCACAATATTTTAAAACTTAGTGCGCACGGATGCGGTGCGTTGTTGGTCTGGTGTAATTTTCTAGACTCGTTTAAGCTTAGTTTGCATCAGGCGGAGTAATATCTTGGAAGTAGAACTACAGCAGGGCTTCGGAAAAGTTGGCGTTAACCGTTGAGTTGAGTTGAAAGATTTGAGTGGGTTTTCTTAAAATCCGGGAGGTGGGGGGTGGGGGTGAAACGAGGTGAGAATGGAGTAGCGCTGGAACGCAAGGGAGGGAGGGCACGGAAGAACCCCGAAAAAACCACGGACGACCAGCGGGATCGTACGGCACGATTCCTACTTGCGGATATCCGGGGGCGAACCGGCCGGGGGACCGAACCCGGTTCGCCTTGGTGGGAGGCGAGCAGTCTAACCGCTCAGCCACCGTAACCCCATCACATCAAAGGAACCGCTGCTCCATCTAGTCTCTGTGTGCGTATTTACTGTGCGATCACCTCTCGAGAAGACATGGGTCTCCGGACGGCAGCCAGTAACCCCGTAGAGGTAGAGAGATATGTAAAGCCTAGTACACACGGGTATTTTTCTTGTACAAGAAAGTGAAAATAAAGGTGAACAAGTAATTGAACAGTAAAGTGCCTACTAGCTAGTATGCACGGAAATATGTGATCCATACACACGACACTAGCAGGTGAGCAAAAAAGTGGATGGCTGATGTCAACTATGCATAATTTGGTAGCATTTTTTGGGGTTCTGGGTATAATTTGTGCATTATCAATAGCATCTGCCATACTTCAAGCACTAAATGTGTACAAATGTAGAAAATGTAAAATCACTCACAGAAAAAAGACAAACCTCTCTATTTTTTAAAATTCATACACATAACTATTGACGATAGTGGGACTGTTAAACATTTTATCGTATTAGAAAAATTGACATATCTGCTTATAGCCAGCATCAACATAATATATATTTGGTTTACATTCGACTTGTACAAGAAAGATGACGAAACATAGGATCGTTCCCATATGTGGCACTAGGTAGTATACGAGCTCTTGTGTGCTAGTAACGAGTGCCTATACTAGGCGGCTGTTCACACGATGCAAGGCGGGGTGTACGATAACGTGCTCACTTTTTTGTACAACAGAGATGCCCGTGTGTACTAGGCTTGAGACGGCGGGCGGATCGTCGACCCTCGGTGCGCACGCAGTTGCGAAGTTTTCTCCGCGCCCCGGGGTGGGGGGGAGGGAGGAGGAGGAGGAGGAGCACGCGGCCAGCGAGCTGGTGAGGAATTACATAGGAAGTGGCGTTGGAGTGTGGAGGCACGGTCGTGACTGCGACGTCGCGAGGACCGCCGATGACAGTGATCAGGGTGCTCGCCGCGCGGTTCGTCACGGCCCGCCGGGGTCCGCGGGGCAGCCCCCCCCTCCCTCGGATCACGCTCCCATTCGCCGCCGGCTCTCCCGCAGATTTCCACTGCCACGACCTCCTGTCGCTCTGCCACGACGACGTCGCACGCAGGCCAGCAGCCCGCATGCCGCATCCCGAGCTCTCCAATACGTACAGACATGCAAGATTCGCGTTATTATTCTGGCACCAGACTTAACTTCACAGTGTTGTCTGCACTGGAGCCGGCGTCGTTTATCCATTGGCTGCTGCTTAGAGGTGAAGCCACGCCCTTCTGATTGAACTGCACGTTATTTGGGGCACACAGTTGTGAAGTGTTCATTCATTGGCGCAGAGTTACCTGAGGCGTGTCATATTAAGTATGATCCAATGACAAACGTATTGCAAAGGTACACGTGTTGTCCCCGAATAGTAACGCGAATTTCGCAGGTCTCTACCAATAAGCAAACACGCCAGCGCTGGAAATGTAGCATCAAGAGGGATGGACCTGCGTGTCCAAGGTCGAGAAGCGAGGGGGCGATACGGGCGACACTAACACGCACGCCTAGCGCCTCGTCGCTCCTACGCGCAAGGCGTGCAGTGTTTCCGTCGTGACGCTGTATTGTGCCAATTAAATCTGTAACATAAGGGTTTCATTACACGCGACGATAGACCATATATTAAACTACGCCCGTATCTTAAGCTTTAAAAATGCAATATTTGACCATTTTCACGAATTTTTTTCTACACGAATGCAATTTATATAACAGAAGTAAAACATGGGGGCATAGATAATGGTTTTTTATTTTTTTCTGACAAAAAGTCGTGTTTGCAGAACATTTATTTACCGAGATACGTGTATTCGAATGTTCAAGGCTGTTCACGATAAATTGAGCACTTTTGAAATAATCGTTAGAAAAATGTCACTGCTCCTACCTGAGTGACATGTGCCAGGTAAAGTTTGTATTGATAAGGGGCCGCGGTGGTGTTGTGGTTTAGACAACTCGTTCCCCGACAAGGCGAACCGGATTCGATCCCCGGCGGGGTCGTCCCTGGATCTGCGCATGTGGGAATCGTGCCGGACGATGTCGCTGGCCGTCGCGCTTTACTCGGGGATCTCCCGCTTCTCCTGCCCTTGCGATCCGGCGCTGCTCCATACTCACCTCGCTTCATCCTCGCCGGCTCTCAAGATCTTGATGTTTAAGAGCCGCCCAAAATATCTTCACTCTCTTAGGTTGGTAACGAAGGCGGGTAATTAATTCCATATCTTACCGTCGGATAAAAAGTGTTAAGCAACCATTTATGATTAATAAAATTATTTATTTCCCTTTCCATTTTTTCTAATGCGTAAAAGTGTAAAAGTTAGCACATTTTTAATTTTTAAAAATAATTTCACATTTTCACTTGACCGACGCATGAGTAAATTTGTAAAGACCGTGGCAATGTTAATTTTATTTATGGCGTAAGAATACACAACGTGCATACAAGAATATCTTAAGCAGGGTTTTCAAAAGTGCTCGTTTTACTGTGGACAGCCTTATATATATATATATATATATATATATATATATATATATATATATATATATATATATATATATATATAGCACGAGATTCAACGCAGTTTTTCCTCCCAGGCTTATTATTTGTTGACACTCGTCCGGGGCGTGTCTAACGTACTGTGGTCCAATAGAAGCCAAAATTCAAACGTACACGCTGTTGAAGTTTAACGTGTTCTTTCGGGTTCTAATGATGATTGATAAGAGCCGCAGCAAGGTTTATGGGGACCTGAACCTCTGGGTTGCTCTGCAACATGGTATGCATCATTTATGTGAAAATGTTATGGACGTGGCTGATGCATTACACGTTACGTAAATCACTTGAAACAATAGGACACGCTAAAGTGTATATATGCGAAGCTTATTTATAGTCTGCAGAAAAAAAAAACAGTATTTCGGCAAGTTAGTGCAGGAATGAACGTGGAAATAGTTCTGGGAAGAGTGTAAGGTCCTGGAGTCTGCCTCTGTTGCCCCTACCTTGCTGCGGCCCTGTTGATATCCTACTACAGGCTGTTCACCGTAAAGTGAGCACTTTTGAGGCCCTAATTACCAGCATTGCGTGTCGATTCCACCACACTCGTAAGTTAAGGTCTAAGGCTAAAATAAAATATATTTATTGACTACTATTCCAAATGATCAGGGGCACCCGAATTTTGTGAAAACATATCCGCTCATGCTCGATTTGTCTTTGTGCGAAGACATTTTCCTACTTGACTTGGCCAATCAGAATTAGGTAACTTAAATACTGCACGTCTGTGATTCGAGCGCAGAAACCTAAGATGAGTAAGACGGAAACCGTCTTAGTTACGAAAGTGCACCAGAGCTGCAATATTATGAAATGCAACTGGTCGTGAAATCTTCTCGTGAAAATCGGGCGTCCCTACAAATGAGAACGCTTTCAAAAGTGCTCACTTTACCGTGAATAGCGTACACAAACACGTAAACTATACTAGGAATAAGAAGACGTCCTGGGCACATGAATAGCCTTGATTTTAGTTTAAAAACACCCGCCCTCCTGCTTCTCGATTAGCGTTCCGGAAGAAACCCGCCTCTGTATTTGATCCTCCCAGCTCTTCGCCTCCTCCTTCAGTCGCCTTTCAAGGACATCCTCCCACTGAATGACTTTCTCCTCCGATAATTGGGTGACGAATTTCTTTTCTTTTTTTTACAATATTGTGTATTCTTGTTTTCTCTTCGGGTCCATGCTAAGCAGATCATCATTCCTGGTTTTCGCGTTAAATCAACTTTTTTTTTTTGTTCACGTTCTTGTTCAGAATGAATCCAGCATCTTCTCTTTTTATTTCTTTTTTTTTTAAATGTATATCGATATTTTACGCTAATATACATTAGCAAGAAATTCCTGAAAAGGCCTTTCAAATTATTAATTTCCGCATCACTGTCCCTGAAATGCCTGAATGAAACTATTACGTTCAAGCTGACCTCCAAGGCGTGACTGGTAGAAACGCCAGCTTGCAATGCGGCAAAAATGTCGTGGGTTCGAATCACGGCTAAAATTCGACGTAGGCTACGTAAAACTATAGGCTGTTCACGGTAAAGCGAGCACTTTCGAGGGCCTGGTTACTTTTAACATTTCAGCCATTTTTATCCTTTAAACAGTTTTTTAAATTGAATATTGCCATGTAATAATATATTACGCCGCATTCGGTAGTTAACGCCTACGGCTAAAGTAATGCATACTTGTTGACTATTATTCCAAATGAGAGGGCTTTCAAAAGTGCTCACTTTACCCTGAATGGCCTTTATTCACGGTTAAGCGAGCACTTTTGAAATCAACCTTTGAAAAAAGTCACTGCCCCTCCCTGCGTATGCTGTTACAGATACAGAGACCGGCAAATTGTTTAAATACATCTATAGCACCACTGTTTAGTTTGACTTCGCCACTCTCTTCGTAATGACCACTGTTGATAGCAAGACTTGTTTACATACAAATCCAACTAATTTAAACTTACATTTAAAAAATCTTATATCTAAAAGAGTTGAATTTTCGCAAACCACAACGCGGGTACAGAAATTTGCTTTTAGGATCTTCACGTTTAATCAGTACTTTTGAGTTCAACCTCTGAAAGATTTCACTTGCGTACAGTTTAACGGGCACGCTAATTCGTGCACGCCCAATAAAGCTGATAATGATGCATGGAAAGTAGTCCCATGTCTTATCATGGAATTGATATTTGTGAAACGATTTCTTCTGCTGTCTGATTATTTTAACGCATTGTATAAACGCAAGAATGAACAAATTTGTAAAATATTTACTTTTGTAATAATTTTCCATTTCCACTCGATCGATGCAGGAACTAAGTGACCACGCCAATGGCAATGTTAATGTACGTACGTATGACGGAAGATTATAGTCCATTCACGGTTTCTTCGGCCTTTTTGAATCAAACCTTTGAAAAATCTCCCCATGTATGACGTGATTGGTTGTTTCCTAAATACGCCCTGTAGTATAAGCATTTTATACTTGTCTTCATAAAAGCTACTATTTTTTCTGTTAAATTGAAATGTTATTCATATTTTATCTATAAATTATAATGCTTCATTTATAAGTAATTTGAATTAAACTAACAGTGAGAAAACATGTGCGTTGGAGAGTGCGCACGAATCCGGTGCGTTGTCCCTCTGGTGTAATCTTCCAGGCTTAGTTAAGGTTAGTTTGCACGAGGCGGAGGAATATCCTGGAAGTAGAACTTCAGCAGGGCTTCAGAAAAGGCCGAAGATACAGTGAATCAACTATACACAATGTGCACACACGTGTATTTGAAGCAGGGCTGGCTTCCAAAAGTGGCCAGTCGAGCTCGCGCAGCCTCTATAATCCATTCACGGTTACTTCAGCCTTTTCTGAAAGCCCTGCTGAAGTTCTACTTCCAGGATATTCCTCCACCTCGTGCAAACTAACCTTAAGGAAATCTGGAGAATTACACGAGGGGGACAACGCACCGCATTCGTGCGCACTAAGTGTAACAGTATTTTGCATAAGGACTATTTCTCATTAGGCGCTACCAACATACCAGAGTTTTCTCGCTGTTTTTAATTAAATTATTTATAAATAAAGCATTATAATTTATATATTAACATATGAATAACATTTCAATTTAACAGGAGGAAAAAAGGTAAGTTTTATGAACACGAGTAGGTATAAAAGGCTTGTGATACAGAGCATACTTAGGAAATAACTAAACACGTCATACATGGGGAGATTTTTCAAAGGTTTGATTGAGAAAGGCGGAAGAAACCGTGAATGGACTATAGGAGCGTAGGCGAGGCGTGTCCAGGAAAGGAGCTACAACGTGGCTCACGGCTCGTTATGTTGTTGCCGCTAATGAGAGCGGCGTGGCGTCGGGCGTCCTTCGTCGCGGAGATGGTCAGAGGAACATTCCTCAGTGCCACCGTACAACCATAGGTCGTTCACGGTAAAGTGACCACTTTATGGAGCTGTTTTATCAGACATAACAACCAATAAATTCATTTCAGACTCTTGGTTTTGGGCAATCGTGGATGTATAGACTTTGTTTATTACTCTCATGGCAGGGTTTACATTAACAAGTCGTGGAAGGATATAAAATGGTTGAAAGAAAAAAGTAACTAGGGCTTCAAAAGTGCTCACTTTACCGTGAACGGCTTATACACACCAGCTGTAGTTAGAGCCCCCTTTTTTTTCCTGGCCCTAGGCATAGTCCATTCGCGGTTATAGTATATTCGCGGCTTCTTCACACGTTTGAATCAAACTTTTGAAACATCTTCCATGTAGGTATGTCGTGTTTGGTTGTTTCCTAAATATACCACGTATCACATTTATTCTAAAGGCCGTTCGCGATACAGTGAGCACTTTTGGAACTAACCCTAGAAAAAAGTCACTGCTCCTGCCGGCATATATTTTAGCGGGAGCACTGAGTGACATTTGTCCAGTAAAGTTGGTAACGATGGATGGAAAATATGGAAAATAGTTGCATATCTTAACGTCAGATTAAAAGTGTTAGATAACCATTTGAAATAACTTAAAATATTTCTTTCGCTTTGTACTTCTTTAATGTATTGAATTAAAAAAAAAAAAGTGAAATATTTACTTTCCTAATAATTTCAGTGTTTCGCTTGACCGACGCAAGAATAAAGTGATGAGGCTCATGACAGTGTTAAGTTTACATAAGGCGGGATATTACACAACGTGCATACAAGTAGATCTTAAGCAGGGCTTTCAAAAGTGCTCATTTTACCATGAAGAGCCTTTATACATTCTATTTCTCCACCTTTAACTCATTTTTGGGATATCTGAAATAACAGTACACACGGATTAAGTTAGGTTAGAATAGGTAAGCTAAGATTAGGTTAGGTGAATCACATAAGTAACACAACCATAAACAGTGGAGGTGGTAATTGGCAACTATAAGCACCGCTTATAAATGGAAACTATATACTAACCAAATAAATCACAAGCGTTTATACTTTTGTTAACATAAAACTACCTTATTTTTGGCTTCACTCAGCTTTTACTTATATTTTATCTTTTAATTATTATATTAACTTTATTATTAATACAATAAAATAGGCATCAAATATGTATGATGGCAATGCATTGTAGAAAATAGTTCTTATGCAAAAGTTTATTACACTAAGCGCGCACGAATGCGGTGAGCTGTCCCTTTGGTGAAAATTTCCTATACTTGCTTAAGCTTTGTTTGCAAGAGGTGGATGAATATCTAGAAAGTGGAACTTTAGCAGGGCCTCATATATGTTGGAAGTAACCGTGAATTGACTATACCTCCAAGTTTTCCGAAGCCCTGCTGAAGTTCTACTTCCATGATATTCCTCCGCCTCATGCAAACTATAAGCTTAACGAAGGTTTATTTTACTCGTGTCTGGAAGCTCGATGCTTTGACGGACTTTTTTTTTCGTTTCGTATGTAGGCTAACTAAATGAGATAGCTGCAATTTTCATAAAATATGTATAATTGTGCGAGTGCGGTGGAGAGATTTGGGCGGTTCTTAATATCGAGGTCCTGAGAGCCGAGGAGGGTGAAGTGAGGTGATTTAGGTGCAACGCGGGAATGCAAGGGCGGGGGAAACCGGAGATCCCCGAGAAAACCCGACCAGTGGCATCTTCATGCATGATTTCCCCATGCAAAAATCCGGGAGCAATCCCGCCGGGAATTGAACCCGATTCATCTAATTGGAAGTAGGCCTACACGAGTGTGTGTATATATATATATATGTGTGTGTGTTAAAATCTTTCTATTTGTATTGTTGTATCACACAAGTATAGGTCTACACTTTGTTCTTTGCATTATAATGGAAATATGACAAAATATACCCACACGTTGTTTAATATTCTATTTTAAACTGGATTTAGCAAAACGCTGGCTTACACAATTACTTTATTTTAATATGAAAACTGAATAGAAGAAATAGGGAAATTGTCAGAAATATAATTTTAGGATCCTGTTCAGTTCCTTTAAATCACAGCTATATTTATTTCGCATTCAAATTAGAAACGTTTTCCACATTGAAATAAGCTTGCTTGTAAACGCTCAGACCTAAACACAGTTGTATGATTTGTTGTGTGCTCTTGTAAACACCTTTAAAAGATGCGAATTACAGTTACGCAATAGCGACAATACATGAAATTTTGGCTGGGGCAAACATATGTCACAATTACAGTCAAACACGGTGTTATGTTCTCACTCCACTCTTAATTAGAACATGAAAAAGGAATTATAGTGTCATGTAGAAGGGTAAGCTAAGAAGAGAATGATTTATAGAAAGAGTAACTAAAGTATTCAATTTTCACCTCCTGCAGTTATGAAATGGTTACATAGAATATAAGACATGAGGTCATCGGAAGAAAGGATGGGAAGGAAGGTTAATTAGGTTATAGAGAGAGGGAGAGAGCATGATAAATAAGGAACTCACCCGGTCTCACACTCTGACCTCGCCGCCCCGAGGTAGACGTCGCCGCACTAGGTCTAGCAGCTGACCTCGCCCCTTGACAATCGCCGACTGCCTCTTGACGTGTGTTGGTTGACGTGATGCATTGTGATTGGCTCCCGTTGTACACTAGAGGCGGAGTCTACTTGTGGTTTGTTACAGTTATACAGGAATGTCCTGATGTTTGCTGGTCCCACATTTCCTGGTGGTCCTTGCACATTGCTACGACAGTTTAGACATTCCACTCCGGCTCGCTGTTACGGTTTCTTAGTTTACCAAACTCGCCTGTGCAGGGATGTTAGATCGTCAGTACTATTATCATGGCACGGGGCATTCAAAATAATGGTACACTGGTACAAAATTACGGCACACTTCTAACAAATACGTAACATCACAATGTTATGTTTTCTTTGCTTTCATTACACAACAGTTGATTGAACGTTGCACTGCTGATATCAAATGCATATCAAATACGACCCGACCTCAATTCGCATATAAATCATAAGGCATCGGCTTTTGACTTAAACTAAGCGCTACAGACTGGTCATCTTTTATCGTACTTTAGAGTCATTAGCTGCATATTTTTACTGTACATTTGCGTACTTTGACGACCTCGTCATGGTACATGGTACACAATGTCTAATTATGGTACAAGTACCATGCAAATGGTACGTCTTGCATCACTGCGCCTGTGGCCTCCTTCACAGGTATTGTTTTGACAGCTGGTGCACAAAACGGAGGTGTGTGTAACAACGGACTTTCGCGAACAAATGAATAGAATTCCCCCATTTACCTCCAGTTTAAAAGCAACCTCTCTAGAACACTATCGCACCTTGTGACAGAAATTTTTCCATATGGCAAACTCTCCCATAAGAAATCTAAGCCTAACTAACTCAAGAATGTTACACAAGAGGGATAACACATCGTAATTGTGCCCACTGTATGTTATTACATTTTGCATCAGAACTATTTCTTACTAGGCTTTGCCAACACACGCACTTTCTCTCCGATTTAATTAATATTAACTATAAATTCAATATTATTATTTAAACATGAAAAATAAGTAAAAGTTCAATTAAACCGAAAGTACGATAATTTCATGTTTACAGAAGCAAGAACCACTTGTAATATGTGACATACAGTATGCGGGAAACAACGAAACAGATCAGACGAACATGTTCGTTTACATTTGGTTTTTCAACAGACGCGCCATTTTATACGAATGAAATAATTTAATCAACTTGAGTATGTTATATTTGTATTAAAACTAGGCCAGAGCAAGTGTACAAACGTTTCTA
Source organism: Dryococelus australis (assembly GCA_029891345.1). Taxonomy (NCBI): domain Eukaryota; kingdom Metazoa; phylum Arthropoda; class Insecta; order Phasmatodea; family Phasmatidae; genus Dryococelus; species Dryococelus australis. The sequence goes on along the minus strand of CM057004.1, from coordinate 97,732,281 downwards.
AGCACTCGAATAAACCACTGTATGGCCTAAAAAGTTATCCACTCTTTATTCTAATAGTGTTATTGGAAAAATAAAGCAATATAGGCTGTTCACGGTAAAATGAGCACTTTTGAAAGCCCTGCTTAAGGTCTACTTGTATTCACGTTGTCTCTTCTTCCGCCTTATGTGGGACTAGCTGCTCCCGCGACTTCGTTCGCGTGGACTTTTGTTTACATATGTTTAAAATAGAAATGTCAATTCGCTTAAGTTTTATGGTGTTATTAAAATACTGTCCACCATCGCTTCGCTCAGGTTTCGCTCAGGTTTTATGCGTTTGAAATAGAAATATCGCTTGGTTCAGGTTTTGTGGAGTTATTGAAATACATATATATATATATAATTGGTTTGAAAGATTGTTACTTTATTATCAGAAATAGTTTTATCGTCGTGTTAGTTTTGGTTGTTTGATAATATGATATTTTACTGTTTTTTTTCAAAAACTAATGTATATTTTTCTATGATGAGTATTATATCAATGATTATTTAAAAAAACTATTGTTGTTTCAACAAGACTTTTTAACAATAATCATTTTAGAAAAAGCAATAAAACAAAGAAAATTATAAGAAAAAATTAATTTATTTCATTACCATTTGAGATATCGAGATGAAATAAAGAACAAATTTTAAATAGAAATAAATTATACGATCTCTAAAAATTTTATCAAAATCAATTCAGCTGTTTCGGAGCCTGTTCTGGACAAACATCCAGACAGACAGACAACAATTTTAAAAATAGTTATTTATGCTTCAACATCGTTTAAATAGCATATTACTCTTACATATTGGTATCAATTTTGAAATAACAGACAGAAAAATTTTCATTTCTCATTGTACATTTCATATCTGCATGTATATAGCCTATTCTTTTCCCTGCATCTACATACTTTTTAAATTTCTTAGTTTACGTTCACCCATATGTAAATATGTAAACATGTAAATAGATTTTTGATATTAAATCCCCCTATTGTAAATATGTAAATAATTGTATTCTAATTGCTGATCACTCCTTTTGTTGATGTACAGGAGGTTTTTTTTCCCCCATTTCCTGTTAACTATAGTTAGAATAAGTTCTGATGACTAGTTTTAAGAATTTCAATGTAAGCTCGCTAGAGCAAGCTTATTAACAATGTAAGCTCGCTAGAGCAAGCTTATTAACAATGTAAGCTCGCTAGAGCAAGCTTATTAACAATGCAAGGCTAGCACACCTAATGTACTAATTTTTATGGATGAGCTGATTCAATAAAATTATACCAAAACAGACAGACACTTCAATTTGATTAGTATAGATGGACATTGCCAAGTGCCTGAGCACTCTACTAATACGTCTGTCAAGTGGAACTGTGAAATGATTAGAAATGTGAATGTTTTGAAAATCTGCTAATTTTTACATTTCTAAGCATTAAAATAATATGAAGGGGAAGAAATAATTTAAGTTATCACACATTTTTACTTAAACAATTTTATTTGACGTTAAGATATGTAACTACTTTCCATTCTTCGTTTCCAACTTTACTGGGCGCATGTCACTAAGTGCGGTCGTTACAATATATGCAGGCTGGGGCAGTGGATTTTTCTGAAGTTAAATCCAAAAGTTCTCAATTGATCGTGAACAGCCTCTACAATATTGCAACACGGAGAGTAGTTACTGCGAAGCTGATGCGTGCACTCTTGCCCAATACTTCCATTACCACCAAAACGGGCTACATTTACATGGCTTTTTTCAACCACTGCCTTACACCAGCTACCGTAGGAAACCACCAAAGAAGAAGAATTCTTCGCGGAGACCGCTGAAGTAGAAGTAAATACTGCAGTCGTGCAAATTTTGTATTTAAAAAAAATGCCTGTTAACAAAATAAAAACAAATTTACTACCTGCACTTCTCGTGAATATGGAACACATTCTTACGTCGTTTCCTTTTTCGAATGTAGTTGAAGTTTGTTTTTCGTGTACGTATTTAAATTCAGATTTCTTTTTTTTCGGTGGCACAGCTTCCTTTATCTGGCTATCACACCTGTCAGTGCGTGCTTTTTTGTGTTCATGAATGTTTTTTAAACAGTGTTTTAGAAGTCGTGGTCAAGAGTACTCAACTGCAAACAGTCCGTGCCTGTGAAAGACACACGAAGGATAACATAGTCGAACAAAACCAGAGTATCATTACGACAAACGCCCAAGTTTTGAAGCGGGTGGACATGTCCAAAATAATAATTCATTACGGTTTTTTTTTTCTGGAATGGTAATTTGGTTGAGTGTGTGATTCCCATACGACGTCGGGGATGCGTACTGTTATGAACAGACAGTAGCTGAACATCAACATATGAACCAGGCCTAACACTTCCAGTAAATTAGGACACCAGGAATAGCGACAACGTATTGCAGCAGCCAGCGGGCGAGGCCGCTTGCTAAAAACCCCCCTTCCTCCCCAGCCAGCGATCGGGGACATGGACGCCTAAACTACGCACTAATATAGACCACTTTAAGGCAGGACCACATCCACATCATTCCACATCCGACCAGTAGCCAGGGAAGATCACAGCATGGGTTTGTCCGGCCGCCGTCATCCGATCAGCCTACGACATCCAGAATAAGGCGGGGACTGTCCACAGTAGATAGTAATTTAAAAGGCGTGGTAACATAGTTGTAACATAATTTAATATCCGTTAACAGTGCTCCCCGAACGTATAATCATTCAATATCATACCAGTTGTAAACGCCTTGTTGTTATACTTATTTCACAAACCATAATAATCCCCCTTAGTTACAGTAAAAGCTCTACCATTAACGATCATTTCAGCTACGCCCCTATTCCTCTCTTGTATAGGCTATTCACGGTAAAATGAGCACTTTTGAAAGCCCTGCTTAAAATATATTTGTATGCACGTTGTGTGTTCTTACGCCTTATGTAAGATTAACATTGTCATGGGACTCATCACTTTATTCATGCTTCGGTCAAGTGAAACTGTGAAGTTATTAGAAAAGAAAATATTTTTCAGATCTGCTAATTTTTATTGGTCGATGCATTAAAAAAAAAAAAAAAAAAAAAAAACAGAAACCGAAATAAAGAATTTGAGATATCACTAATGGTTACCTAACACATTTTATTCGACGCTAAGATATGGAACTACTTTTCCATCCCGTGTTACCAACTTGTCCGGGCGCATGTCACTCAATGCGTCCGTTGAAGTAAATGCACATGGGCAGTGCAATTTTTCTAAGGTTCATTTCAAAAGTGCTCACTTTATCGCGAACAGCCTTAATGATTATGACCATAAGAGTACAAAATGACCGACCTTGCATTTCCTAGGCCGCACGTTGATTGCGTTCCAAGGCATTCATCAAACCGTTGGTGCTCTGCCTTCTGGGCCAGAGCTGTTACTGGCCGCCACGACTGTGGGAATTCTTCTCCGACAGCCGTTACTCCCGGGAAGCGCTGGCCCAGCTCCCATCTGAGCGCAGATTGACACTACGGTATGCTGCGCTGCGTACTAGTCTTAGGCTAGGACAGGTTGGATGGAGTACACGACCTCATCTCCTGGAGTCACTATACCCCGACGAACCCGACACGACGGAATCTGAGTAGCGGCCAGTGAAAACCAAGGTCACTGCCACGCCAGTCCGACAAAATCGCATCCACGACATCCCGACAAAAGTAGATTCTGATTCTACTTTCCGTCGTGTCGGACTCGTCGGGGCGCGCAAAGATGTAAATAAAACATCAGAAAACAAAATTTCGTACTTATTTCCTTACTGTAGTAAATAATAAACTAACTTGCCGCCAAAATAACGTTCCGGTTTGTTTATAAATACTTTTTATCTCGCGTATAAAATCAAATATTGTAAAGAGTAATATAATCGTTCACTTTATCGCGAGTTTGAAAAAGTAAATATTGGATATTATAATGATAACTTGCCGTTTATCATTTTTCCAACATCCAACTAACATACTTGTCGGGAAGATTACTTTGAGGTATTGTGATCACTGAATAAAATTTTATATGAAATTCCGTCGAGCACTGACGTCACAGTCATATCGTGTTCGTCGGGCTATTGCGACTCCAGTTTTGGTGTGTCTCCTTGATGTTCCCACGCGCGCCTTCGGCTAAATGACGTTTCTTAGACGGTCACCCATCCAAGCGTAGACCACGCCCTATAGGCTATTCACAGTAAAATGAGCACTTTTGAAAGCCCTGCTTAAGATCTAATTGTATGCAAGCTGTGTATTCCTCCGCCTTATGTAAGTGTAACATTGTCACGGGCCTCATCACTTTATTCTTGCGCGTCGGTCAAGTGAAATTGTGAAATTTTTAAACAAGTAGATGTTTAACAAATCTGCTCATTTTTACACTTCGATGCATAAAAAAAAAAAAAAAAAAAAACGGAAAGCGAAAGAAATAATTTAGGTTATAAGAAATGATTACCTAACACTTTTTATTCGACGTTAAGATAAGGAACTTCTTTCTCATACATCGTTACCAACTTTACCGGGCGTATGTCACTCAGGGCGCCCGTTAAAATATATGCAGGTAGGAGCAGTAGCTTTTTTCTAAGGTTGATTTCAGAAGTGCTCACTTTATCGTGAACAGCCTTTACCATGTTGAACTACGGTGATCAGACGAACGCCAGGTTACTAGGGCGATACCGGTGTGGCCGTAGAGACTTCGCACGCCTTTTATCCCGCGGGGCCGCGGTGGCGCAGCGGTCATAAAGCTCTCGCCTCCCGCCAAGGAGAGCCGGGTTCGCTCCCGGATCCCCGCACGTGGGAATCGTGCCGGACGACGTGTCGCCCGCCGGTCGTATGGTTTTTTCGCGTGTCTCCCGCCCCGCCTCCCGTCCTTGCGCTCGAATGCCGCTGCATACTCACCTCGCTTCACCCTCATCGGCTCTCAAGACCTCGATGTGAAGGGCACTCCACTGCCCACTTTTCTTCCTTGCCAGCCGCGACTGACGTCTCATCAGACTCTTTGAAAGTAAGCATAGCAGTAACCAGAAAGCATAAGTCGTGTGCAGAAGAACTGATGTGCGTGAGACGTTCTGGCGTAGTGCGTAAAGATGACGGTCATATTTAATGTTTTATGCAGACGCATAGGGCAACAGGCAATCAGAGCCGAACAGAACAGTATCAGCGAGTCTGTTTACTTAGCTGTGAAAAAAAGGGGGGGGGGAGGGGAGTAAAGTGCAAAGTCGAGCGCGGAAACAAAGAAACGTCGCGAAATAAATAACGACAGCCACATCCCAGAAATAAAAATCGCAATATACCGAGGTTATATGTGCCGTGTTCTTAGTCACACATCCTTGAGGACGTTGAGTTTCTCTTTGATGCTGCGGCGTGACTTCAGCAACTTTATTTTCTTCATCTGCTATTTAAAAAAAACTCGTAACAGTTAGTAAATAAACGTTATATCAGCTCTTATTTATCATCAGTTCTTCACGACTCAATAAAATCTTAGGCGACACCCTTGGGTGTCGCGACGTCTAATTTGGAGACCACTGATCTACACTTACATACATACACACATATACATATATGTGTATATATATATGCATCGTAGGTAAAGGACACTACGTAGGCTATATTCTACAAAACCGAGATTTTTACATTGTATTATTGTATTCTTCGCGTTATTTCCGAGTTGCAAAGCGCCTACTAACTAAAGGATGTTCACGATAAAGTTAGCACTTCTGAAATTAACCTTTGAAAAAAGTCACTGCTCCTACCTGCATATATGTTGACGGGTTTACGGGGTGACATGCACCAAGTAAAGTTGGCAACGATACAGGGAAAATAGTTAAATATTTTATCGTCGACTATAAAGTGTTAGGTAACAATTTGTGATAACTTATTATTTCTTTCGCTTTTTTAAAAATGAATCGTAGTGTAAAAATGAGCAGATATGTAAAATATTCGATTTTCTAATAACTTCACAGTTTCACTTGACCGAAGCACGAATAAGCCGATAAGGCCCATGGCAATGTTAATTTTACATAAGGCAGAAGAATGCGCAATGTACTTACAAACAGATCTTAAGAAGGGCTTTCAAAAAAGTGCTCACTTTATCGTGAACATCTTATATACGGAATAATTAACGAATTAGCCAGTAGGACTATGTGCCATCATGGTAGCGGGGTAAACGGTGCTCCTACAAATTTTCATGTGTGTGTGTGTGTGTGTGTGTGTGTGTGTAATATATATATATATATATATATATATATATATATATATATATATATATATATATATATATATAGCACTGATATACACTGACTGCTACATGTTATGTGTGTATGTATATACACTCATGCACAACGAATGATATGTCGTATTCAACTGCACTTGATTTGTGTGATGTTGCCGAGGACAGTAAAGAATAGACGACAATATCAGCGCAGAGAAGCGGCGCCCTAGTGGAAGCTGTCGCATGCTGCTGGATGGCGGACAAGGAAGCCTCTGTCCGCTGTCCGTGCATGTCTGACATTCGAACGGTCCTCACTTCCTGTTGGTCTGTCGTGAGGTCGCCAGGAAATGGTCCGCCGTCTATGGGCACCTTCACGTGTGTCCGTCACACACACACACACACACGCACACGCATCCTGACTGCAAACTCCGCATCTGATCAGCGTCCGGAACAGTTCATTAACGAAAACTGTAAGGTATCCATTCTCTACATTTTGAACGTCAAGGCTGTTCACGTTGAAATGAGCACTTTTGAAAGCCCTGCTTAAGATCTCCTTGTATACACGTTTCATGTTCTTCCGCCTTATGTAAAATTAACATTGCCATGGGCCTCATCACTTTATTCATGAGTCGATTAAATGAAACTGTGAAATTATTAAGGAAGTAAATACTTTACAAATCTGCTCATTTTTACACTTCAGTGCATAAAAAAAAAAAAAAAAAAAAAAAACAGACAGGGAACGAAACAATATTAAGTTATCACAAATGGTTACCTCACTCTTTATATTTGACGTTAAGATATGGAACTACTTTCCATCCATCGTTAACAACTTTACTGGGTGAATGCCACTCAGTGCGCCCATTAAAATATATGCATGCATGGGCAGTGACATTTTTCTAAGATTCATTTCTAAAGTGCTCACTTTATCGTGAACAGCCTTTATTCGTGGTCATCAATGTATAATCAATGAAAAATGTAAACTCCGGATTTGATCAGCGTTCAGAAGAGTTTGTGAACGAAAACTGTAACATATCCGCACATTAAGTGTTGAACGGACAACTCGTTTATTCGTAGTTATCAGTGTATAATCAATGAAAATAAATGGGTGGCTTGGCCAGATTTCACTAAGGGCGATATAGCATAAATTTTGTTGCTGAAGCAAAATTCGTTAATGTGACTCTATATGATAAAATATCCAATATTAAAAAACGACACATAACAATGGTAAATAAACTATTTTGGTATACGAACTTTTTTTGTTTAATCGTATTAAAACGAAGAAGAGAGTGTGAGGAAAGTGAGTTTTTTCGGCAATCATTCGTAACTGCCTCGGTAATCGTTATATCAACCGTCGAAACAAAATTGTAGTGTGCTTACATGCAAGGGAACCACTTTCGTGGAGCACTCACCCCGTTCTAAATATGAGTTTGATAGCTTATTCGTCTTCTGCGCATGTACCCAACACTAACCTACCCCAAGGCAACACAACTGTCAAAGTCGCATGGGCAGCAGTGATGAACGTGCTTGTTCATAGCTTGATTTTCAAAGGACAAACATTTTTATGTTAATAAACAACTTCCACCCATTTTAATTTGATCTAATTGCACTCAAAATTGGTTAGAGGAAGTAAACAAACATATCAAAGAATTTATTTACTAAACAGTGTTCTAACCTCGAATCTAATCCACGCTGTTTCTGCTTGCCGTATTGACAGAGAAGTAGTTCATTGATGGAACACGGAGATTGGTTGTGCGCAGCCAGCGAGATCGGTCTGCCCGGAAATGCACGCGCCTGTGTGTTAGGCAATGCGCACAGATGATACGCTCGCGTATTGCCTACTCGTGGAGGCGCCTAGCCTCATTAGTCTGTAAGATAGCCCGCCATTATCTGTAGTGGGATATTAGCGTGCAGCGTCGAGTAGTTTCTCTGCGCATTTACTTGAAGAGCACGTTGGACATCGTTTAAAGCTTCTTACACAATAGAAAACTTTAGCATTTGACTTTACGTTTCCTTTCCTCTGACGAAAGCACCAATACACAATAGAATTGTAAAGTCAGAGTTCAGACAATCGAACATAGGTTCTGCGAGCTCCGTAAAAACGTGTATCTTGCTATGAAAATAATAATGATATTATCCAAGAATACATTTTACGCATCCTTATTAAAAATAGGCTTAAAATTTATACTAGAAATTTATTTCAAAACAAAAAACTCATTTGTTTACTTTATTAAAATATGTAAATTCATATATTTTCACTTCACATTATATTCGTTTGCTATTTACTTAATTTAAGACGAGCTTTTTTTAATATACCGAGATTAAAACAGCACTACAATAAAACATCGCACTTTCCACATAACCCCTGTTAGGTTCTCGGCAAAATGGCAGCTTTAAATTTCAACTTTTCGAAATCGTAAAGTCAAAAGTGCTTGACTTTACCTTTGACAGTTCCGTTGTACCAAGCTTCATAAGAAACAACGTTTCGGTTTTCAATTGTGTAAGGGCCTTCACTCTTTACACATAAACTGATTTGTGCGTTTTTTTTTTTTTTTTTTTTTTTTTGGAAGTCCGTGTTGAAAAACCAAGGAAGCGCTGTGTTCGAAAAGAGATTTGTTCTAAATCTGTGAGCATATAATTGCGAGAGTATGTACTTCTGTAGAGTTACTATTTTACGCCGTACATTTTTACACCGTATTGCTTTGCAAGACGTCCTAAAGGAATGAACTGCACAAAATGGCACGTTCAAACCAAAGTGTTTATAAAAGTATGCTTCAGGATGACCTGTTGCTAAAATAATTTACAGGTCTTTCTGATGGAGAAAGTTATCAAAAATGTGCTGCGAAAAACAATGTCATTTAACCTCATATTTCTTTCACAAAAAGGAAACCTACACTAAATACTGTTAAAAATAAGAATGCGTGTTGTACATTTATGCTGAGAAATGTGTCTACGAAATTTGTAGGGAATATGTATAAATTAAATTTGTGGTTTAAATGAAATGTAGGAATCGGATTTGTTTTGCGGTTAAATATTTTGAATCAGATGATGTATGGCTTAACGATAGGCGTTATGATGTCTTTCATTTGCAAAAATCGACAGAAATTTGCTGGTCGTATCAGAATGTGCTGCTTACAGTTTTTCAATAAACCTTCTTCTAGGTCTATGCCCGTTCCATTGTGAGAACACTATAGACGGTCCTTCCATCTATGCCTCTACGTCTCGCTCTTTCAAATATTTTCTTCCCTTGTGGGTCTCTCATCTATCCCTACTTTTATTATTTCATCTTCTTGCGTCCTACCAATTTGCAGAGTCCATTCTCTACTAGGTGAGTTTAAAGTTCAGTTATGGGGATAATCTGACAAGAATCTCTTATGTTCTTATTTCTTTATTAATCTAGTACAGTTTTATTACATGTGTCGAGTTCATTCCCTATTATAAGCTGTTCACGATGATTTGAGCACTATTGAAATTAACATTTAAAAATTTCCCTAACCCTAAAAATTGAGAGCACTTTTGAAAGCCCTACTTATTTTCTACTTTCAGTCCGTCGTGTATCGTTCCACTATACTTTATCTCAATGTATAGTATATTCGTGGTTTCTTCAAACTTTTTCAATCATACCTTCAAAAAATTCCCCCACGTATGATGTGTTTGGTTGTTTACGAAATATGCCATGTATCACAAGCGTGTTAAAATCATATTAACACCAAAGTACCTTATTTTCGGTCAAACTTACATTTTACTTGGCTATGTTTTATCTCTAAATTCTATTATTTAATGTGTAATTAATATGAATAAAGACAGTGAAAAAATAGCTGTGTTAGTAAGGCCTGTTAAGAAATACTTCTGATGTGAAATATTATTGTACTGAGAGAGCACGGATGCGGTGCGTTCGCTTGCATAAGGCGGAGGAATATCCTGGAAGTAGAACTTAAGCAGGGCTTCAGAAAAGTTGGAGGTAACCGTGAATAGTATATAAACACTGCCATGTGGTATTTGTTTAATCAACTCTTCAAAAGACCACTGTATTTATTTACCTAACAATGCAACATGCGATTATCTACTTACTGTATTGTAGTGTACACTGTAAATACGTACATGTTAATTTCAGTAAATTATATCTCTTAGAGAACACTGATGTAATATTTACTATATAGCAAGTTTCGAATTTTCGCTCGTCATAGGAATGAAACCCTCCGAGATATTACTGAGTATTTGGTCCTCATCAACGGAAACATGTGTTAAATAGTTGTTAAGTGGTACAAGAATGATCTAAAATAACGTTTATGGGCAGAGCTGAGGAAAACGTCGTGCTTAAACGCTTTAAAAAGATGCGTTATTTTGTTTTAGAATATTACAAAATACAGTGCTATTCTACCGTTGCATACAGTACAATAGTGACAAATATTTGCCGATGTATAAAAATTCTTACCGATAACAGTGTGCGACATAAAGTACAAATAGCTCCCAAATTAATAATAATAATGGCCGGTTTTACTACAATGACGTTACGAATGTCAACAATAGTTGTAATAAAAAAACCTGGGATTGCTAAACCAAATTTATCCCAATTCTATAGCACACTTCCGTGGTGATATTTTTCACTAAATGAAATTTTCGTGAAAATCCGCCCGGATTAATTTTGTTTTTACAGGGTTTAACGACATAAAAGTTTGGCCTAACATTTCTTACGAAAAATCACTTCTATCTTATACTGTAATATTAGAATAACTACAGCGATGTGAACGTAATTTCATCAGAATACTAAAAAGCAATACCTAACCGATGACAACGTGCTTAATGAAATTGCATATCCGCAATTAATGCATAATCGGATTTTCGTTATTGAAATTGAGGTTCTTCGTGGCAGCTCGAAATACTCGCTGTTTATCTTGGCTCGGACACATTTAAATGTTCAACAAAACGTCAAGGAACTGCGTACGTATAATAAAAGTAGAAGAGAAATGTTCCACATGTTATAAAGCAATTCTAGTGCGTTAATTGTTAAAAAAAAATTAAATACATACTGAGATATCGACTTATAAACTGTCCTCGGCAGTGATGTAAATAATTCCACGCATCCACTGAAGCTCCAAAATTGTTAAACAATAACGTACGTATAATTAAATGCACTCGACCTAAGTTTATTGAAGTTTTAAATTATTACAACCAACTTTAATTTCATGTAGGCATACTGGATAGGTCAGCATATTACGTAAAATGGTAAACTTCCCGCAACTAGAAACGTCTAAATACAGCAATAAAGAATTATAAACTTCACCACTTCACTGATAATAGATATATTTTCTTAAATGTTTTATTTACTATGTAGAAAATATTTTATATTGAAGGGTAAGAACTTCCAAATAAATCACGTTTTCCAAGACAGCACTTACGAAAACTAAACAGGGAACGGAACAGAAACTGCCACATAAATTCACGGAATTCAGATCATGTGAACATGAGAATTGGAAAGACGTAAAAAAAAGCGTAAACAAATCAATGGGCACAAAACATGAAACGATGCGTTGGGCAAGTTGTATTATGGATTTGTTAGAAATACAAATACGTTATTATTAAGCTATTTTTATTCTTACATGCGCAAAACAAAAAGAAAGTGATGAATTCCAAGTGGCGTTAATGTTTAACATTGTGAGACGTTAAGACCTGGAACTACACCTCCTAATTCACTGCCAACTTTATCAGGACTATTGCGGCCAATACTTACTTTGAAATGTATCAGTTGCGAACAGTGATTTTTTTTTTCTTTCAAAGTTTGATTTCAAGGGTGCTTACTCTAACGAGAAAACCCTATGGGCCTACATACACTTTAACTGTCGCAATGACTGGCATGCCCCCAGTAAATTTGGTACCGAAGGAGAGGAAGTAATTCCATGTCTTAACGTTGAATTAAAGTGTTAGGTGAACATTTATAAATACTGGAATTATTTATTCTGTTTTCTGTTTTTGTATTGCACGTAACTGTAAAAATGAGTAAACTAGTAAAATATTTACGTTTCTAATAATTTCACAGTTCTAATTAACCGACGCAAGAATAAAGTGATGAGGCCCATGGCAATGTTAATTTTGAATAAGGTGGAATAATACACAATGCGCATACAAGAAGATCGCTTTCAAAAGTGCTCATTTTCGTGTGAACAGCCTGTAAACCGTTGTATCAGGTAAACCTTTGTGGAAAAAATGTTCCTGCACGTGACTACTTTATTTTAGTGTACTACGCACTGATTGACCCATCTGACGTAATGTTGGCAGCGATCTTACAAGTAGTGTCATGCTAATAAAAGGGCGGCATTACCAATTTTATAGTACCTGTTGATCGACGCTTAAGATACTGTCAATGGGAGTGGAGCGGTTCTTAACGAGGTCTTGAGAGTTGACTAGGGCAAAACGAGGTGAATACGGAGCAGCGCCGAAATGCAAGGGCGGAGGAAACGGGAGATCCTCGAGAAAATCTGCCCACCTACGGCATAGTCCGGGGCGAATACTACGTGTTAAAATCCTGGAGCATCCCTGCCTGGAATCGAGCCCGGTTCACCTCGGTGGGAGGAGAGCGCCCTAGCCTCTACACCACCGCGGCCAATAGGCAGTACTGAGAAAATCATGCGATGGAATTGTTACATGCCTATTTGACCAGGCTTAGTTTTTCAACCGGCTAATATTTTTATACTGCGAAAAAAAAAAAACATTAATTTATCGTAACACGAGTAGCTCCATTAAGGGTCCCGCCTTTATGCATCGTTTTTTTTTTTTTTTCATTTTTTTGGCCGAGAAGCGTGGGAGCTATAAAGATAACGTTGCCACTCGCTGCAAGAGCGTCATCGCCCCTACGGGCAGGGCTTTGAACTGACTCGTGTCCGGTTAGTATATTTTAAGATACGGCGGTTTGAAAAAGCCTTTTTCAAAATTATATTGGAGAGCTCCAAAATAATAATTACAGCATGCGTAGTAATTTTAATTGCCATTCCTTCCTCGTCTGGAGTGTGGTGTCTCTTCGTAGTTAAACATGCTCGGGCACGTTTTGGGGCCCCCACCAAGGCAGACCGGGCTCAATCCCCGGCCGGGTCACCGGATTTTTGCAAGTGGGAATCGTGCCGGACGATGCCATTGGTCGTCGGATTTTCTCGGATATCTCCCGTTTCTCCCGCTCCTTCATTTCAGCGCCGCTCCATATTCATTTCAATCACCTCCATCGACTCTCAAGGCTTCACTGTTAAGAACCGACCAAATCTCTTCACTCACTCGGCTTCGTCAAAAAACCATGATTCCAAACATTCTAGTACGAGGCAGACGGAACAGTTGAAACTTGGCCTTGGAAAGACTGCTCAGTTCAGAACAGGTGCCCGTGTAAACAGCGTGTGTGTGTGTGTGTGAATCTCAGTCGAGACCACGTGCTCTAACATGTTAGGCTGGCAGAGAAGCAGTGCAATGTTGGTGATTGCGGAGCCACGTAGCCGCTCTCCGATGTAGAGAGGGCGTATGGTGCCAAGGGAGTGGGAGGCGGGGGCGGCGTGTTGCCGGGGCTCCGAACCACGCGGACAACCCGGCAGGTAGTCGCGGTTGTTGGGGGAGGGGGGAGCAGCTCACGACGGCCGGCAGGCCGCTGACCCCGGGCACGCGCCGGCACGTGAGGAGGGTGCCAGAGCGACGCGGAAGCCGTCGAGCGCTGACCCCGCAGCATCAGCTCCTCCGCCTCTCCTGGCCTGCCTCCTCCGTCTGTAGTGCACTTGTGAACATACCTTCCTGCCTGCAGTGCACTTGTTGACAGAGCTTCCTATCTGCAGTGCAGTTTTCAGGAAAACTACTTCCTATCTAACAGTTCACGTGTTCTAAAGGGTACTTCCTATCTGTAGTGCACTTATGGATGGCGCTTCCTACCTCTAGTGGGTCAGAGTATAGGCCTCTCTCTCATCTGACTTTTCCAACACTGATAAAATGAGTATATATAAGTAAGGGCTGTTCACGATAAAGTGAGCACATTTGAAATCAACTTAATAAAAAAACCCACTTCCCCTCCCTGCATATAATTTAACGGGTGCACTGAGTGACATTCGGCCAGTAAAGTTGGTAACGATGGATAGATAAAACGTCGAATAAAAAGTGTTATTAAAAAATTTGTGATAATTTAAATTATTTATTTCGCTTTCTGTTTTTTAATATATCGGAATGTAAAAATTAGCAGTTTTGTAAAATATTTACTTTTGAAATAATTTTATAGTGCCACTGATCAATGCATGAATAAAGTGATGAGGCCCATGGCAATGTTAATTTTACATAAGGCGAAATACTACACAACGTGCATATAAGTAGATCATTAGCAGGGCTTTCAAAAATTGCTCATTTTAACCGTGAACAGCCTATAATAGTAGTCACTGCCATAATAAAAGACCTAGCACATAAACGTAGACTCCCACTGATATCTAAGGAACAATGGTAAAAGGCAAGACAACCACGCTACCTCCATACTCCGGACACCAAGGCAGATGCTAAAGGGGAAAAAAATGGCTGGAAATGACAATGCACTTAAGTGACGAAATGCCTGTAATAAATGGGAAAACAAATAAATATAATGTGATCCGAACGAAAACCATAGGTGAAAATAAAATCGCGAGCGAACATCAATAAAAGTAAAGGAATACGTTTACCCCTACATTTCCCAGAAAGGGCACAAAAGGGCGCAGTTGTGATGGGAGAGGAATAGTGTAGGGGAAAGGGCGAAAAGACACACTTGTTCCAAGCTACTGCTGATCATGTAAAAAATTCCCCCGCCAAATAAAACACTGGTGCCATAGAAACGGGATGCAGATGACGGAGGCGGCAATAATAACGATATCATATTTGACTGGAGGTTTCATGTGAGTGCCGCGGACTGAAACGAACATTTGTAGATAGTAAGGAATGATTATTAGACTGAACTCTCTCGCTGAGGAAGGATAATGTTGAGCTACGATGTTTCGCGGGGAACCGTACGCTACGAAAGTCTGCAGGATCCCAAACTGGGAATATTGCGCACGTAGTAAAGTTCAGCTCTCAGGATACCACACACGCTGGAAAAATAACGTTTTCTGAATAAAACCAAGTTGGTTTGGCACAACCTAATCATAGGCGATTCACGGTAAAATGCACTTTTGAAAGCCCTGCTTAAGATCTACTTGTATCCACGTTGCATGTTCCTCCGCCTTTTGTAAAATTAACATTGCCATAGGTCTCATCACGTTATTCATGCATCGGTAAAATGAAACTGTGAAATTATTAACAAAGTAAATACTCCACAAATCTGTTCATTTTTACACTTCGATGCAATAAAAAAAAAAAAAAAACAGAAAGAGCAAGAAATAATTTTTAGCTATCACAAATGGTTACCCAACACTGTTCATTAGACTTTAAGATATGGAACTACTTTCCATCCATCGTTACCAACTTTACTGGGTGAATGTCACTCACTGTGCTCATTAAAATATATGCAAGCAGGGGCAGTGACATTTTTATAAGGTTTGTTTATAAAGTGCTCACTTTATCGTGAACAGTCTTTAATTATTTGTACAGGGGCAATTAAATATTTTGTATCTGAAAACAAATTATATTTTTATTCTTATTTATATGCCTAAACTTCTAAGAATTGGTTGGTCCAATTAAAGATTTGCATTAATCTACGTAAATTAAGGTGGTCGCCTGGTTGAAGGAATTTTGCACGTCTGAGGCCTAAAAGCGTGGGAGCACTAGAGGCGACCGAGACATGCCCGTCAACTCTCTCATCGCCTCTACGCGTAAAGCACTGAACTGGCGTGCAGTCTTGCCGTCGATAACGCGCCTATAGAAACTTTCAGCGGAGACACTAATATTTTATGACGTGATAATAAAAATATATATACGTTCGATGCACGTCCCTATTCTTTTTTTAATGTTTTGTAGCGAAATGTTCATACCAAAACGTGACCATAAAAACACACATTTTATCAATTTCCGCTATCACAAAATCATGCCTGACGCTTAACGTTTCTTAAATACAATTCGTAAGCAGACCTCACTCACACACGTTGACGGTTTTTTTAATAAAACATTTTCTGCAGGAGTTATGCACACCTTTCGGCGGCCTACCAACGCAGCCACCTTAACGCAACTAAATTTGTAATTTTTTTTTGTTATCTGTGAGCCATGAGTGACTAATGTTGCTGTTAACGTAATACTGTTAAGCTGTCAATGTTAATCTAACATTAGGGCTTTGTAAGAAAATTACCTCCTTACAGTCACTTCAGTGATTATGATTATGTGAAAAAAATGCAGATTTCCTTCACTTATTGATTCAGTGACTTTTCCGCTGATTCATCAGTAATTTTTTTGACTGTTTTTCACTGGTTTATTTTTTACTGATTGATCGGTTAAACAACGTCTAAAAATAGTCGCCAAGCAACGTTTAAGAATAGCCGTTAAACAACGTGTATCAAGGAAATAACAACGCATAAACTAATAAAAACCAATACAAAATACTTTCTAAAACGTGTTTCGTCATTTCAAAACACCAATTTAAGTGGTAATATGAACATTCAGTCTTTCACTACGTTTTTTTGCGTCTTTCATCTAGTTTTCATGTAGTTATCAAAGCGCTCTGTTTGAAGGTCGCATATAACGTCGCGAAGAGAGTGCACTCATATGTACTTTCCGTTTTAACAATCCCAACGCTACCAAATAAACCGAAAACGAAAAGTAAGGGCATACGATTTAAATCACTCACGATTTCGATAGGTTCTATAATACACAATTTCCCTCTTATCTAATCGACTAGGCTTGGTAGCGCAAGTGGTAAGGGTGCGCGAGTTTTATCCCGGCCACCAACTTATTTTTTTTTACTTTCTTAAATTACGGTAAATTGCGCAATATGAATAGTAAACTTTAGCAAATATGTTTATTTCACGTTATTATTTAGATACATTCAATTAAAAACACATTTAATCCGCCACGGCAGTCGGCCGTCACATATTCAATCAGTGAAATGGTTTCACGTCACTAATTCAATCAGTGGGATTTTTTTTTTCACTGAAACAATAAGTGGTTTTCCAACGATTTTAAATGAAGCCGTTTTTACTGATTCGAGCAGAGTTGAATTTCACTGCGAATCAGTGGTTTTTCAAGGATTCGAATTTTGATTGCTGTTGAATTTGTTTGATTGCGATAGTTTATACCATCACGAAGCATCAATAAATGGACTAATGGACACTGTTACTATATCGGTTGTCACGAAAATCGCAAACAAACACTCGAGCTGTATTTTCGAGTGAAGGCAATCAGTTGACCCGATCATCCCACACAACCAAATAAATGCAAGTCTGGACCAAGCTGGTTTTGTTGCAGCCACAAATTGTGTAATAATATACGTATCAGATCAGCTGACGAAACGCTTATTCAATCCAAACATGATATTAATTTGACTCTACCTTGAGTTTTATAATGTTTGTGGTGATCGCATCGATTTGTTGAAACTATTTTTAAAATAGGTGGGTACTAAATGTATGTAGGTGATGTAGTAATGACCAAACACGTCTCGGGCTCAAAGAATTATTTATTAATGATTTATTTTGTTCAAGGAAACAAATGTATATGTTTGAAGCAAACGCACATTAGTTGAGCGAACAAAAATGGGGCGTGGCTGTGTTAGGGACATGGCCGTTTGTTTTGCGTAAATACGTCTACGTTGACGCGATCGGACGCCTTGTTTTTATTTACGTTCCCGGCAGCGCTTCACTCGATCATATGGGGTTTTATGGGTATCACTGTATTGCATTTCAGATGCTCTTTCAAACTGTATACGATTTCTGTATTTCGACTCGGCTTTTGACGAGTATAGGTCGACTTTGTGTTAAGTTTTTTAAATTTTTTACATTAAACTCATACAATTTTACCATAACCCCACCATACAAATGTATATATACGCGCAATCGATTGATCTTAACAAGAGTTTTCGACTGAAACCTAAACGAACGTCGTAGCTTCTCCTAGTCAAAAGTTATACTACGAGGAATTTATGAGACTCGGCGAAACGAACTCAAAATTGCGCCCCCCCCCCCCTTTTTTCTCCTTTCCGGCGCGCACAATGCTTCGCAGTCCTCACTCAACGTAACATATTCTGTGATCCTTTGGCAATCAAGTAGTGTAATTGAATTTTAAATGTAGACGATAGATTCGGAGCTGCAATGCAAACTGTATGCCCCGATTTTATCACCGGATTTTCTGGATTGCCTCCCACTATGATTGCAAATTTAAAGACGTAGGCCTATTCACGTCAAAATACTTTCCACTACAAACAAATACTTTTCAAGTAAATTTCTTCGTACTCGCAACTAATGTTTCCTTCAGTGCTGGGTTCGATTCTTGGAGAGGTGGTGGAAAATCCAAGTCCGACTTCGCCCGGAAAAAATTACTCGATGCTAATAAATTTAGTCATGCATAGGACTGTGTGCTAACGATCACCGGCTTGGCCTTAGAGAGAGAGAGAGCCTATCAAGGACACCCAGTCTCCACTCACGTGGTGCCGTTTACGCTAAAACGCTGTGAACAACCCAGAAATCCTTGGTTTGGCTGGTCAGGCCAAACGTGCTTGGTTATGCGGTATCTGGTCTGATTCGTATTTGGGAGGACATGTTCGATCCCAGTTTTCCCAAGTGGGTTTTCATTCTCATTGCAAGCAAATGATGACGCGAATCCATTGTACGGACCCTTCACATTTCTCACGTCTTAGATTACGATAGCGGTTAGTCTCGGCTAATGAGTCATTTCGCGGTGAACAACTGAGATATACCTTAAACTCTAGTGGATTACGTAGGTTTGGTCGTATTCGGTTAGTCAACCTGATTGCTAGAAACGGCTCTTGAATTCCAGCACTGAATTTGAATATCTCTATTGAAAAGAACAATTTCTTATAGGCCGTTCAGTTCACTGAGCACTTTTGACACCAACCTTTGAAAAATGTCACTGCCCCTACCTGCATCTATTTTAACGGGCGCACTGACTGGTGTGCGCCTTGCCAAATTGGTAACGACGGAAGGAAAGTAAATCCATGTCTTAACGTCGAAGTAAAATAATTGAGTAAAGATATGCCTAGAGTGGACTTCCCCAGGTTAAATTTTCTGACCACTCCAGCTGTAGTTCGAGGGATTAACACCACATCGCGCTAGTCCATTTTCGTGGCGTGAGCGTGGGGAATGTCGGCCGCGTTGCCACATTGACATCTACCCTCTCTCTCTCACTCATACTGGGGAATGTCGGCCGCGTTGCCACATTGACATCTACCCTCTCTCTCTCACTCATACTCCATCTCTGTCCCCCCAGTCCCAATACCACAACAGTAGAAAGTGTTCTGAATGTCTGCTTTTTACCCACAAGTTGGGACAGACAAGATGGCGGGCACCCAAGTTCCTTTCTCACGTCATATATATCCGTTTACGAAAATAATACAAGTTCTGTAAAACATACGTATGAACAAGATTAAACTTAATGTATGCATAATTAACGGGAAACGTTGCACATTACTCACACGGTCATAATAAGAGATTAAACACCACTTTATAAAATACGCGATAACTGTGGATTTATGTCCTATATCTACCTTATCGCACGTGTGCAGGGTAAATAGTTTGTGTAGCTCAGTAAGTTAGTGCGCAGGTCTACGCCACATAACATTATGGCTGTTTACAACTTAGTTTGTTGTTAGAAAATGTTTATTTCCAGAATATCTTTGTCTAAAAGTAATAATACGCAAGTACCAGCACTGCACAGTCTACGAGCAGCGGTCGTTTGCTAATCACATTGCTTGGTTTCTAAAGTAGAGAATCTGAGCTGTACATCATGAGTAATGTTAACAGGTACACATGAAAGCCTTAAGTTTATTATTGTAAGAGTTCTGTCTTCTTTTTGCCGTATAACCGTGAAAGCGCGTTTAGTTACGGAGAGCACAAGATTGATTATTATGCTCATTAAAGATACACTGAAAAAAAAAGAAATATGAAATCTCCCTCTCCCCCCTCCCCTACCAAAAGGAGTACATTCCTATCTACGCCCTTGTTTAAATAAACGAATCGAATCTACACTTTGCTGTATGAATTAACACTCCTTGTTATGAAGATTATCGTACATGTTATCAAATATATTTCGTTAGTATAGTATAATCGTGCAAACAAAATGAGTGGTCGTTAACAATAAAAGTATTTATTCATTCAACAAAACATGGGGCACACAGAACATAACTACTTTTAGGAAAAGTAAATTATAATTACGTAAATACGTCACAAAGTTAACACACAAGAATGCCCTACTGTCCAATTTTTACATAGTGTTCGTAAATTGCTGTCATTATCCATTTGTAGGCTAGGAGACGACAAACATTCCAGAATACACTAAAAACTTTTGACGCAGTCAAGATGTTTAATAATATTTCTGTTATTCTTGGTAACAACTGTACGCTATGAACAGAGAAATGTAGTGATTCGACTGTGTTTATACACATCTGCACACCGTAATGCAGCGTAAGCTGCGACGTCTGAAGTAAAGCTGGGCTTACAATATTTATGTTATTCATGGTAACAACTGTACACTATGAACAGAGAAATGTATTGATTTGACTGTGTTTATACACATCTGCACACCGTAATGCAGCGTAAGCTGCGACGTCTGAAGTAAAGCTGGGTTTACAATAGAAATATTTAAGCATTACACTATGCGTTAAGATGTATGCAGAAGAAACGTACGTGTGTTCTCTTATGTTTTCGTTCCCAGTGGAACCTATCAGGTCGTGTGCTTTGGTGGGATTTCCTTAAGCATTGAAAGAAATAGTTGTATTTTATATCTTTATAAATAATTTCTAGGCTGCGACCAAGCAGTCAGTGTTGTTAGCGGGAAACTGTTATTTAGAGTAATGCAAGTATAAAACAATATGACAAAGACGTGTGTGTGCACATGTTGACGATTCTATTTGCTCAGCAAATGTCGGTTTTCAACTATGATCTGCTTTAATATGGTTATTTTATACTAGGTTATGTTAGGAACAAAAGTAAATGACAGGCTTGCTGCTTGTTCCCATTTGCTGGAATTAAGACCTACTAATTAATCAAGAACGGAAATTTTTGCACAAAAAACGCTGTTTTTGGAGGGCCGCTGTGGGCAAACGGAAAAGAGGGGGGGGGGGGGGGGAACCAACCCGCCTCACTGATCACCCATCCTTTGCCTTTGTACACCCCCTCTCTCCAAAGGGACTCACTCCCCACAGGGTGGAGTTAGAGGGGCAAGCGGGGTATGTTTTCCATTTTGTGGAACTGTGGTGCGTCCCATGTTTCACCTTTTTAGCCTCTTTATGGTGAAACCAGTATAGGCAAGCCCTCCTTTGTGGCGGGGGGGGGGGGGCAGGGGTAATTGCCCTTTCCTCTTTTCTTTGGCTGTATTCGGCCTGGAAACGCATTTTTTCGACCGATTTTCTTCACATTTGGGGGAGGGTTGTCTTTCCGTTCCCCACCATCTCCCCTAGGGCGGGTAGGCCCTTCGTAGACCTTACGCCTTAGGTCTTAAGTGTCACGTCTTAAATCTTACGTTTTAAGTCTTAAGTTTTAAGTATTAAGTCGTACTTTCAGCATAATTGCCACTGCATGTTGGGATGTACGAGCGAACTACGATAGGCGCGAATGAGCACGTGCCGCAGTTCCGAGACGACATTGCACCATAAATACTAATTCATACGGTTACCTGCTTCATCTATGGTGGCTCAACCCGCGGTTTCCGCGGGCCCGACCCCTCATTAAAACATTAATGGGAAACTGCAGAAGACGTGTTTCCGTATGACAGACAAGCGCCTACTTCATAATTCTAAATGCATTAGTTTTGTATCGTAAACGTAGGCCGTGTCCGAAATGGCAGATTGTGTTGACAAAACGATCACGAGACCCGATTTAGTATACAAAAATTCTGACGTATTTGGTAAATTGATATTTCGTATCTTGTATTTAACGGATGTTAGCAAAAATACAAAATGACAAATAAGCGCCATGTTGGTTTTGACATTCAAAACACATGCGCGAATGCGTACGTAAAACGTCTTTTAAAACAAATAACTGTTGATAAAATACACTAGACATGTTTAAAAAAGCAAGAAAGTGTTGTGCTCTGTTTGTATATATCGCAAAAAAAGTTTTATTTTAAGTCGTTATTGGATATTATATTATTTTCTTGTTTATTAACATGTTCCAGTGATGACTGTAGAAATATAGAAATATTACGTGCATTTTAAGCATTTAATTTATATAAAACGAATTTTCACTGTTAATGTCAGAATGTGTTGCCGCGTGTGCTAAACAAGTGACTGTCGACAATGTCCGAATTGAAACCTACGAAATTACAAAATAACGAATTTGTTCTTTCGGACACGGCCTTAGCTTGTTGACTATTTATTAGTGATTGATACCGAGTAATTGTATTCAACCGATGTTTAGTGTAGAAATAGTTATATTTTGTAATGTACCGAGTCTGAAGTAGAATATTGCGACTCTCTTTGTTATGTCTAGTTTTTATGCGTTCGTCAGTGTTAACAACACTCCAGTGTCAACGTTCTTCACACTGTTAAGAGTCCGAGGTTTCAGTGTAGAATACACATTGGTGTACTGCGTTACGCTCGTGTAAATGTAAATACACACAGCTGCCAACTTTTTAGACAATATCCACTAATGCACATAATTATTGTAGAGTTGGATCTTACAGAGACGACAGTCGTATTGTTGCTTTAAAACAAACATCTGTTGGAGTTGAGCCTTATACGTGATCATTAATGCCCCTTTCTCGAGATGTGCATAATGTTTTCTGCTTGATGAAATGCACACTCATACAGCGTCCGCATTCGACTACGTACGTAAATGTTTTACATGTCTCGGGAAATGACAAACGCACATAAACGGGGAAACAAATGTGTGTAAGTCTCGCGCCCTTACAGCCCATTAGCTACTAATTTGAAAATCGATTTGTATGTAGTTAATAATTGTCATTCCTAATATTTATTTTTATAAGAGTGGAATGGAGGCATTAACTTTCTAGAAACGCCACTGAACAAAGTTCTTAACAATGTGTACTCTTTAACCATTAATGATCTTGAAGAGCCGGTATAAACATAACCAGTTTTCTTCGTGATTTGTTGTAAACTGGGCGTGGAATTGGATTTATAGTTAATATGCAGAGCAGTGAGAACACTTCCAATGTTTTTACAAGGCAAAGCATGGATGAGTGAAAAAGTTATTTCAAAATGCGACATTTAATTTTTATTCATACCAGTATTAGTGTTCAAAGGAAATTAACTTCTAGATGTTACCAGTATTAATGATACATTATATATAACTGCGTTTACTGACTCAAATATATATATATATATTCATTTCTTTCTTGTTAAAAATGTCTATGATTGGTTAATAGGAACACTTTCATTGTCATACGCTTTCAAGTTACAGCTGCTAATGGGTTTTTATTTCTAAATATATGCGCCTACGTTCCAGCACATATTCAGTATGTTTTTTCCGCCAAAATGCTCAGCTGACTAGTTGCTGTAAGGGATGCGAATACGTATGCCTGTCGGAATGTATCACGTATCGAGCCGAGTGGAGTATGCTTATACACATAAGTGCATTCCTAGGTTCGGACATAGCCTTAATGACACTTGAATCGACAAATTGAATGTACTGATTATTTGTACGGACAGTCACCTTTGTAGAAGATCACAACCCCAAACTGTAAAATAAATTGCGTTCAATTGTAGACCGTCGTCCGTCTAACACATATTTATCCACTATTGGACAATTATTTTCTGGCCATTTCCTTTCACATAAGAACGGAATGAAAGGTTTACTATGATGTATGACATAATTCATTATTAATATGAAGGTGGTAATTATAAGTGCTAACAGTAGGTCTATTTGTATTTTATCATGAACACGTAAACTATAGTAAAATAATAGATTATAATTAAAAACAATGACCGTTATATATTAATGATAAATGATTTTCGCAGAGGTGAATAAAACCAAATAGTAGTTGATGTCGTTGCAAATTCCCGCAAACACATAATTCTACAACATAAACGAAACACGTGCAATGGTTGCCACTAGTAAATCATGAGTTGGGTATTCAGAGCTGCAACCAATACTGGCAAACTCGCGTGTGACAGGCTCGCCTCTGGCAGAACTTGGACGAACACGTGGGTGAGCCGATACCAGGGCGCGGTTCGCGGCTGCGGAACTGGCAACACCGCGCGGATGACGTCGTCGAGAATACTAGCGCTCCTCTGGATCATTAGCGGAACTAACACATCAAACTGGTCAGACTTGTTCCTATCCCATGGCCACTCTAGTGTATATCTTTACTCAATGATAAAAGTGTTAAACACTTGTGAATACTTAAATGATTTGTTTGGCTTCCAGTAGGCCTACTTTTATGCACATAAGTGCAATAATTAGCACATTTGTCAAATATTCACTTTTTCAATAACTTCACAGTTTCACTTGATCGGCGAGTGAATAAAGTGATGGGGTCCTTGGAAATGTTAATTTTACATATGGCGGAAGAATACACGACTTGCATACAAGTAGATATTAAGCAGGGCTTTCAAAAGTGCTCAGTTTACCACGAATAGTCTATACAAAATTTTTCCGCAATTTTTGTATCTAGTTTCTGGCTTGAGACAAGATAGAGCTGTAATAGCTTCCGTATGCTCGTGGCACCGTCGTGCGGGAATACAAGTATTTGCGGCAATCCTTCGCTCTTTCTCTTCTGATACAGAATACGCATCCTCCAATGAAGTGTGACAAATGAGAGAAAGTCTGCTTGACGCTCTAGGACTTAAAAAAAAGTGGCAATAATCAGAATTTCGAACAAATTGATAGGACGTGGAAGACATCTTGGTTGGCCTGCACGCCCTCTAGATTTAAACACACTGGATTTTTATTTCTAGGGCCACTAAAAAAACAATTGCCTATGCATCACCCATTCTCAACAACGTAATATTGCGTCAACTTAGCCAAGAAGTCTGCCAACGAATTTGACAAACACCTGTTATTTTTTTAAAGAATGAGATATTCGACAGTACGACGACTGCAGGTATAGGCTGCTCACGGTAAAACGAGCACGTTTTAAATCCCTGCCTAGTATCTACTTGTATACACGTTGTGTGTTCTTCCACCGTATGTAAAATTAACATTACCATTGTATTCATCACTTTATTCATGTGTTGGTCAAATGAAACATGTAATATTATTAGAAAAGTAAATTTTGTACAAATCTGCTCATTTACACACTTAGATGCATTGAAAAAAAAAAAAAAAAACACAGAAAGCGAGAGAAATTACTTAAATTATCACAAATGGTTACCTAACACGTTTTGTTCGGCGTTAATATATGGAACTACTTTCCCCTCCATCGTTACCAACTTTACAGGACACATGTTACTCCTTGCGTGAACAGCATTTATAAATTCAGGCTCAGGGTGGTAATTTTAAGCACCTCCTATAAGGGTAAGCAGCATCACATTATTGCAGTATAAACAGGACTAATAACTTTGAAACTAAGACAATATGATAAAGACTACTTAGTGGAAAAAGTTTTGCGAAGAAAAGGAAATAAGCTGCTAATTAAATGGTTAGGTTTTGATAGTAGTCATAATTCTTGGGTTGATAGTCTGTATATTTCTTTATACCTTTCCCGTTTTTAGGTGAGGGACGTTTCTTTTTGATCGAATAGTAAACCGGTTTAACAATAATTTTACATTTATTCCCTTTACTCGATTTTGGCGTTCCCAAGTTTGGATCATTGTTTTGAAAAACTGCATTTGTATCTGTTAGGATACGACTATAGTGTTCATAGTCGGTTGCAGTGTAGTCACATTCTGTTACTTTGTTACTAGTTAGTAACTTCATCAAACCATCAGTTCCAGTGTATGTTCGGCCTTTTACAGTAAATTTGTCATTGTTGAATGTTACTTCGCTATCACCAATATGCAATCTACCTTTATCAGCCTTTAGCCCAAAAACATCGTCTTTACAGTCAATTAAGAAATCGGCCACTTTCTTGCCAATAAATGCTGTTTTGTAGTTAGTTAACTGTGAGATATCAGTTTTAAAACGCCCCAACGCTTCGTCATAGCATTCATCGTCATCGTCAATGCGTTTAACGCCATCGTCATAGCGTTCATCGTCATAGAATTCATCATCATCATCAATGTGTTTAACACCATCGTCATAGCATTCATCGGTGTCTGTTTTACCAAAGTTTTCTCACAAAAGATTTTTCTGTTGGTGTCTGTGGGTAGTCTAAATTCTTAACAGCAAATGGAACAAGTTCCCTTATTAAGTTCTTATTCTCATTTGTTACGTGTCCAATTTTTTGTCCCAAATATTCTATCGTATCTATAAATGGTCGATCGTGTTTTTTATTTTTATCATATTCATCTTGGCGAAATTTTCTAAAAGTTTTTAACTTTTCAATTAGTTGTCGTCTCTCTATATTCTTCTCTTTATTGTTTACAATTTTTTGTTGTCTCATTTATTATATAAATAAATTAAATGAACAAGGATAACTTAAATGTATACTGTCTCAAATGTATGAAAAATACACTAGGTGATAAAATTTCATATGAACTTACAAATAATAACAAAGTAAGAATTAAATGTGTTTGTAGATGTTGTGTTACCAGTAACTCGATATTCACTGGTGGGGGTGTAAAAAACGATATTGTAAATGAAATTCATAAACCAATGCGAAAAAACTTCCCCAGAAGAACTGTTCTATCTTTTAGCATCGATGATCTTTGGCAAACTGATTTAGTTGAGATGAATTCTGGATTTTTAAAAGGTATACACAGAATTAACAAAGGGTTTAAATATATGTTAACCGTGATAGATTTTTTTTTTTTCAAATATGCATGGGCAATACCAATCAAAGATAAAACTGGTGAAAATGTTACGTTAGCATTTAAAACTATTTTGAATAATCGCAAACCCATGCATTTACAAACAGAGGAGGGGAAAGAATTTTACAATAAATCATTTAAGACATTAATGGCCAATAACAACATAACACTATTCAACATACAGTGAAAAGAAATCTAGCATTGTAGAAAGATCTAATAGAACATTGAAGGAAAAAAATGTGGAAGATATTTACTGTGCAGGGAATCTATAAATGGGTGGCTATATTATCTAAATTAATAAGTGAATACAATAACACTGTTCACAGTACAATCGGAATGAAACCCACCAATGTAAGTGCAAAGAATGAAAGTTCTATTCTAATCAACATACATGTATGGAGGAGAAAGAAAAGTTATTGAAGATATTGCCGGAAATATCTACAGAAGTATTGGCAATGACTTGCGAAAAAGTAATTCTACGCTTTAACGCTTATTGATAAATTGTAATGTTAAAAATTGTTGGACAACGAAAGGGGGCTTCTATTTATTTCATGATTACTGAAGTAAGATGTGTTGTAGAGAAAGATTTTTATGTTTTCAATTCCAAAGTCTCGTTTGATCAACATAAGAATATTTGTAACGAGGCCCCTAGCAATGTCAATGTTTACATGTATAGGCTGTTCACGATAAAGTGAGAACTTTTGAAATCAACATTAGAAAAAATACACTGCCCCCGCCTGCACATATTATCACGGGCACACTGAGAGACATGCTCCCAGTAAAGTTGGTAATTACGGATGGGAAATAGTTCCATATCTTAACTTCAAATAAATAATGTTAGGTAACCATTTGTGCAAACTGAAATTATTTCTTATCCTTTTTTGTTTTTTAATGTGTCTTAAGTATAAGAATGAGCAGATTTTTAACATATTTACTTTTCTAATAATTCCACAGTTTCACTTGACCGACGCATGAATAAAGTGATGAAGATCATGGCAATGTTAATTTTATATAAGGCGGAGGAATACACAACATGTGTACAAGTAGATCTTTAGAAGGGCTGTCAAAAGTGCTCATTTTACCGTGAACAGCCTATAGTTGGAAGATCGCTACTGTTGGGAATAAATGTAAGCAAGACTTTTATAAGAAGTTCGTATTACCACAAACTAGAATTAAAAAAATCACGAAGGTATAGAATAGTTGAATTAATTGTATCTGAATAGAAATAAATGCTAAATATGCGCATTTGATTTACAAAAGAAATACTCAGAATTGTAATGCCTTAAGTGACTCAAGTCTCTATAGTGTGGGTTTCATTTTCACTGATAATGTTCATGGCCCGGTGCACAAAACCACAAGACTAGTAATTCTGTACTTATTCCGTAGTTGACAGTTTACAAGTGGCACTCCGCCCGTGTGCTGTGAATGCCCAACACAGCGAGAAAAAATATCTTTGCAGGAACCGAATTTATGAACCCATAACCCTTCTAAACTGTTGGTATCACAGACTAAAAATGAGGTAGACTGATTTTTCGTTCTCTGCGAATGTATATGCTGTTCACTATAAAGCGGGCACTTTTTAAGGCCCTTATAAATGTTTCCTTTCATCCAATTTCCATCTCCCTGCAGCTTTTTAATAAAAACATCGCATTATGGCCAATAAACACAATGCACACATTTCACCACCATCAACATTTAATGCATGTGACTTCAATAAGGTGTTTATTAGCGGTTAATGCCTGTTGCGAGGGCCTTAAAAAAGTGCTCACTTTATCGTGAACAGCCTATACCCAACAATGACTCCCTCATTCCCAAAATAATTTATTCATTAATTTATTTCATTAGCCCTACTTATCAGTACAGCCATCTAGGGTGTTCAATTCTAAAATGCCTACTACAATTTTACAAACAATACATAAACTATAATAAATCCACAGTTTTTTTTTTTGGGAGGGCGGCTGTTCGTCTGGGCGCCCGTAATTTAAGCTACAATTTCTATTTATATTCAAAAGCATCATTCACACTTCCTAGGTAGGTGGTGAGCTATTCTGCCCCGACCGAGACAGCTCCCCGACGGGTATCCTTTCGGCCGTCCCCCGTTTCGCCGCCTCCGCCGGAACAGACCAGGGACCGGGATTCCCTCGAATCCGCCCGCGCGACCAGACGCCGTCTGGCCCGCACACAGCTAACTAGGCCATTCACGGTAAAGTGAGCACTTTTGAACACCATCTCATTTGGAATAATAGACGATAAATATATTTTTTCTTAGGCTTAGGCGTTAACTTCTGAGTGCAGTGGAATATACGCACTGTGTTTATTACTTATATGACAATATTTATTTTAAAAAGTGGTTAAAGGCTAAAAAATAGCTACAAGGGAAAAGTAACAAGGGCTTCAAAAAGGCTCACTTTACCGTGAACAGCATATAGCCAAAAGAACTGTCCAAACCGACGGGTCGACGGGACATTGTCGACTTGAACAACCGGAAGAGCAGACAGCCGCTGGCCGAGAGGAAGCGGCGGGGAGGGGGGGGGGGGCACACGCCACGCTGCTGTGACGTCATCTGGACTATTGTGTCGGGGCGTTCGCCGCACGTGCCTCCCCTACCCTTCCTCCCTCCTTCACCAATTTTGGCACACGCTCAATGGCGGTCAGCCCTTCCTAGTGCGAGGTGCTTGCTCGAGAAGTTGTGGCAGCCTGAACAGGGAGTTGCAGCAGCCCGGGTGTAACCGGCGAATATTAGCCCCCAGGTAGGAAAGGACGGACACCCTCGCGATCGGGACAGGAAAAGAACTTACTAAATACATCATTATATTTTCTGGTTCACGGCAAAATGAGCACTTTTGAAAGCCCTGCTTAAGATCTTGTATGCACGTTGTGTATTATTCCGCCTTACATGAAATTAACATTGCCATGGACCTCATCACTTTGTCGGTCAAGTGAAACTGTGAAATTATTAGAAAAGTAAATATTTTATATCTACTCATTTTTACACTTTGATGTAGAAAAAAAAACAGAAAGCCAAAGAAAAATAATTTAAGTTATCACAAATAGTTACCCAACACTTTTTCTATGACGTCATTATGTGGAATTACTTCCCATCCATCGTTACCAACTTTACTGCGAGCATGCCACTCAATTCCGCCCGTTATAATATATGCAGGTTGGAGCAGTAACATTTTTCTAAGTTTGATTTCAAAGGCGCTCACTTTATCGTGAACAGCCTTTACCATTGTTGAGATGGCGCGGTGGGGTGCCATACGGTAAGAAAAGGGCAAATGTTTAGAATAGGGACTTTTCGGAAAAAAATTTTTTTTTCGTGGAAAGTGGTATAATTCGGCTCTACTAATTACACAGAGCACGAATTAACTAGGCTTGAAAGTCGTTTCTGGGGAAACTCGAAGCTTCGTTGATGCATGACCGCATCGTGGTCACCACATATAAAAAAACAGGCGTGCCTTGAATCACTGTTTTGGGGTTTAACTCCCCTGCTGGCGCTGAGAACTATGCCTCGGTGCGTAATTTTTGGCTACGCTTGAACAGTAATTTTATTTGCGAGGGGACTACACTTGTTCCTTAAATTGTTATTCTACCAAAGGAGACGGTCTGGCGATAAGTTGACGAGGGTAATGCTCTCGGGGATTAGTGTCAACCTAATGTATTGTGGTCCGCCGTCACGTTTGTCAGCTGACCTTCAAGCTGCTTTGGCATTAAGGGGGTAAGAATAGCCTGTGTAAAATTCGCCTGCTACACTTGTACACACTTTGAGCTCTGAGTGATAGTGGCAAGTCACTACTTCAAAATGTAACTTACAACGAACTGCTTGCCCCATTATTTTAAGCTTTATTTTGCTTTTGGGTATTTATGTAAACAAAAACAGCAGTATTTTAATATAAATTATTTAATTGGGAAATTATAAAAGAGGGAGAGCGTGCATGTGCGTGTGCGCGTGCGAGAAGATTACAATTACGTGAATATGGTCACAGAAAGTTCGAGACTTGCCTCTTCTCCCGAAAGAGTATAGCGGAGAGATTTGGGCGGCTCTTAAACACCGAAGTCTCGAGAGCCGACGGGGGTGAAGCGAGGTGAGTATGGGGCAGCGCCGGAATGCAAGGGCGGGGGAAATGGGAGATCCCCGAGATAACCTGCCGACCAGTGGCATCGCCCGGCTAAATTCACACATGCGACCCTGCCGGGAATCGAACCCGGTTCGCCCACGTGAGAGGCGAGTAGACCAACCACTACATCACTGCGGACCCTCCCTCTCGAAAGACATGTCGGTGCCTATAATCTCGGCATTCGACACTTTGATTTAAGACTTGTTTTAGACAATATTTAAAACACTTTACAAAAAATTCATCTAAAAGTAAATGGGGGTCTGTGACACCTAGCGCCAAAAAATAAACAAAAGAGATGGGGATGCGAATTAAACAAAATATTCCCACCTCGCCCCTAGCGTGAGTTATCATTACCGGTGTTTAAGGTACAATTAATAGTTCAACAGGGATCTAGTCCCTGAGAAAATTAAAAAAATAACCCCCCCTAAGTAATTCCTGCACCAATAGTCCACATGAAAGAAAAACTATAAAAAGGTAACATAATTTGCAGAAAGATCAATATTACGTACGAGGAGCCTGGCTCCCTATGGTCGTTAATAAATAATTCAAACTTATAGTACGTCGTAGGTCTACTTATGGGGAGTAGCTCCTCCTAAACTGAACATTGAGATACTTTGATTAAAGGTGGAGCTTCCCACCCAAAAGACCCACGTAGACCTAGTCGCTTCGTCCCTCCCGCTTGCATGCACCACATCTGGACTACCCTCCTAACAATGCTATTAAGGACACCCACTGTCGACTGACCTCGAGCTGAGACCAGCTGAGAGGGGGCACCAGGCTGTATTGAAGTGCATAGTAACCCCGATGCGTTGTCGCCCCAGCCAGGGTACGATCCAATACACTCCCTCCCAGAACCACCCCGTAGAGTGACTCCAGGAGGGAGGAGTCTTACTGTTATCCTGCAGAGAAAAGAAGTTTGTCGATTCTTGGAGGGCTGGGAAGATACAGGGGGGGTTGGGGGGGGGGGGGAACTGCAGCATTCATAAAACTTGTACACGATAAAGTGAGCACTTTCGAAATCAACCTTAGAGAAAAGTCACTGCTCCTGCCTGCATATATTTTAACAGGCGCCCTGAGTGACATGGGCCCAGTAAAGTTGGTAGTGATGGATGGCAAAGTAGTTCCGTAACTTAACGTCGAATAAAAAGTTTTGGGTAACCATTTCTGATAAGTTAAATTATTTCTTTCGCTTTTCACTTTTTTTTTTTTTTAAATGCATCGAAGTGTATAAATGAGTAGATCTATTAAATATTTACTTTTCTAGTAATTTCACGGTTTCACTTGACCGGCGCATGAATAAAGTGATTAGACCCGTGCCAATGTTAATTTTACATAGGGCGGAGGAATACAAAACGTGGATACAAGTAGATCTTAAGCATGGCTTTCAAAAGTGCTCATTTTACTGTGAACAGCCTATACTTTCTCAATATGCGTATTCATTACTGTAAATTTGCTAAACAATTTTATTTGTTTGCGTCTACCGAGCGACCTGCAACAGGATGATAAGTACTTCCTTTCCACGATCGTGTTTAGCGACATTCGAAATTTGCGTTATTTAGCGACACGCCATATTCGTGTGCCATTGGTACAGACCATTTAATTTCGTGTTATAATTCAGTGCCAAGGTAGACGGCATACAAGTAAAAGCTGTTCACAGTAAATTGAACAATTTTGAAAGCCCTGCTTAAAATCTACTTCTCGCATAGTGTATTCTTCCACCACATGCAAAATTAACATTGCCATGGGCCTTATCACGTTATTCATGCGTCGAACAAGTGGAACTGTAGAGTTATTATGAAATTAAATATTTTACAAATTTTTCTGGTTATTAAACTTAATATGCACAAAAAACGAAAGTAAAGAAAATAATTTCCGTGTTTACAAATAGTTACCTAAAACTTTTAATTTGACGTTACGACATGGAACTACTTTTTCTCAGTCGTTACCAATGTTGCTGAGCGGATGTCAGTCAGTGCGCTCCTTAAAATGCTTGCAGGTAGGGGCAGTGACGTTTTAAAAGGTTATTTTCAAAATTGCTCGATTTACCCGGAACAGTCTATACATGCTAGTTGGACTTGTGTTATTGAACCACCCGCTCATCTGACATGCCTTGCAGAACTCACGACCTATACAGAGTGCTCGGAAATTCCCCTTACAAACTCCTAGGACTTGTAGAGGGAACTTAGCAGACTATCTTTTGAATAGGAACCCATGTCCGAAAACGTACCGTTTCCGTGGTACAACCATTTAAAATCATGTGTGTCACTCGTCCACTTCCGCTGAGGAAAAGAGCAATGCCTCGGATGTGCCTGTGTTGGTATGCAACCGGGTACGCGGTACATTACTTCAGACTCACTCACCTGATGGCACGCGACGTCTAACCTGCCTCGAGCCCCATTGCACGTGCAATTGTTTGAGTACTCGCTGACGTGCTCTGTTCAATGTGATACAGTACAATCTCTTCCAATTCGGGAGTGCAGCGTCTCTTTGGAGCACCACAGTCGTTCCTATCGGCGGTGTAGGTCCCTTGTTCTCGGAGCCGTTTCGTGACTGTGGCAAAAAAAGGGTATGCGATCGTGTCGCACGCTGTGGATAACGTTCTTGATATAGCCGACGAGCTGCTCTTCCATTACCTTCAGCTACGCCATACGCGAGGATCATGTCTGTGTATTCCGCAAACGTGTACTCAACCATGATAATCGGAGACACAAAGGCGCGTGAATGGGGCTCGAGGCAGGATAGACATATTTCATTAATATAATAGTATTTGTCATTTAAATAATAAGATATAAACAAACACGTTCATCAGTGTTGACAATGTGACTTTGGCAGTTGTGTTCCTTTGGGGTAAGTCAATATTGGGTACGTACGCAGAAGACGAATAAGCGGTTTACCTCATCTTTCATCTATGGTCTGCCTCATATTTAGTCACTTCATTGTTGAAAACTAATCCAAACAAAACTGTTTGCAAATAGAAAAAAAATTCTCCATAAAAAGTGAATATTTTTGGTGGAATTGTGTTTGTATGCATCCTAACTGCGCATACACGTACATGGCGAAAATTAATTTATGTAGAAAATGTTTTATAGCGTTTAAAGTATGATTTGATTACTTTTGCTATTGCAAAGAAGAAACGCGTGTTTGCAGACGTAATTACCAAGAAATCTTCGGGAACAATGTAACGAAATTTCATTTTACAGCTACATAAACGAACACATGAAAACAAAATACGGCCAAAACAAAACATTGCACACACTACACAGCCTTCTAAATAACTCGGGAAGAACGGGTAACAAAAAGTGCAAGTTTAGAAGGCTGTAATTTCATCCGTACGTCAAAAGTTTAAGCTTGTCATGGTTTTGACGGACGGACGGACGGATAGACTTAATGGCCACCCCTGATTGGCTGCGGGTCACGTGATTGACGGACGGATGACGGACGGACGCGACGGGTAGTTCTAAATCCTGCCATATACGTGGGCGTTCATTGCGTGTTATAAAGTCCCACTGCTACAGATGAAATTTGCACAGTACAACATCACGAGGAAAACACTGCACGGCTTGCGCGTAGTGGCGATGAGGCGCTAGGGGTGCTTCTCAGTGTCGCTTGATTGACCTCAAACGCGCAGGTATAAGCTATTCACGATCAATTGAGCACTTTTGAAAGCCCTACTTAAGATCTACTTGAATGTACGTTGTGTATTCTTCCACCATATGAAAAATTAACATTGCTATGGGCCTCATCACTTTATTGATGCGTCGATCAAGCAAAACTGTGAAGTAATTATTTTACAAATCTGCTTATGTTTACATTTCGATGCAATAAAAAAAAGCAGAAAGCAAAAGAAATTTAAGTTATCGCAGAAGGTTGCGTAACACTTTTAAATTTAAGTTAAAATATGGAACTACTTTCCCTCCATCGTTACCAACTTTACTGGGCGCATGTCACTTTCAGTGCGCCCCTTAAAATATTTGTAGGTGTAGGCTGTTCATGGTAAAGTGAGCACTTTTGAGGCCCTAGTTACTTTTTTCTTTCAACGATATTTTCTCCTTTAACCACGTTTTAAAATAAATATTGTAATGTAAGGAATAAACACTGTGTGTACATTTCACCGCGCTCGGAAGTCTAAGGCTAAAAGTAAATACATTTATTGACTATTATTCCAAATGAGAGGGCGTTATAAAATGCTCACTTTAACCATGAACAGCCTACAGGAGCAGTGATCTTTTTTTTACACACACAGTATGTTCGTGGCGCGGGGAGGGCAGCGCTCGGAAGCCGGAGGCGACCCGGATGGCCGGTGTACGACGACGACGGCGGGCCTAACACGGCCAGCGAGGCAGAGCGGCGGCCATCCTGACCACAAGAGGAGCGGCGCTCGTGATGTGCCCCGGGTCCCGTTACCCCGGCCTCCTCCACGCGACGACGTGGAGTGGCGCGTGATCATAGCCGCTTCACGACCTCCAGCACGCTCCTGGGGGGGGGGGGGGGAGGAGGAAGAGGCCCAATAGTGTCACTTCTCCCACCAGAGAGGCGCCCAAACACCTCTCTGGTTACTGCCGTCATCAAGTTAACAATAAACAAAGCTCCCGCCTCCTCTCTTCTAGTCTTTCCAACCCTATTAACTTAGAACATGTTTTCCAAACACTCTGTCTCCTGTAGCATTCTATTTAATTAAATGTAATGCATGCAATAATTTTGAATATTTACTTCTCTATCGCAAGGGTTTTTACGTCTCTCTTGACGGTTTTTCCCTCTAAGTACACTTAGGGAGTTAGTTATGGCCCCAAAGTGCAGGCCATGGCTGCCCAATCCCTCTTTGCCGCGATGCATGTCTCCTTGCATGAATTTCCTTCCTAGTAAGCGTAAGCCTTAAGACGCAATAAAATCCCGCCCTACCTTCGGGCGTTGACTTCACATAACACTTAGAATAAAGTAGTTTAGTAAAAAAAATAAAAAGCACCACCAGCAAGCGCCTCTCTGGACGTAACACTCATTCACGAGTGGAGCAGAGCGTTTTGGGCGGCTCTTAAGGGTCCTACGTACTGAAACGTTTTCTGTGAAATCGTTTTTGTGCGTAGACGCGTGTCTCGGTATATAAATGTTCTGCAAATACGACTTTTTGTCAGGAAAGACGAAAAACCAATATATAATGTCCCTATTTTTTTTTGTATTTTTTTTTTTTTTTTTACATTTGTCATATTAAGCGTATTAATGGAGGAAAAAAAGATCGTGAAAGTGGTCAAATATCGCATTTTTAAAGCTTGTCCATGAAGTTTATTTAGGCGGCAGGAGAAAAGTACGATTATACGGGCGTAGTTTAATCTGTGTACTTTCATCGCGTGTAATAAAACCCCACCGTTACAGATCTAGTTTATATAGTAAAGCGTCACGACGGAAACACTGCACGCCTTGCGCGTAGGAGCGATGATGCACTAGGCGTGCGTGTTAGTGTTGCCCGTATCGCGCTCTCGCTTCTTGACCTTGGAAGCGCAGCTACATAGTCCGCTTAAGGTAGAAGTAAAGCAACTGCCTATGGAGCACTGTACCCGACTAAACAACACGAACTTATAAAAAAAGTAGTACAGACACCATTAAAATTGTCAGAAGAGTGCGATTTATGCTGTATATGAAAGCAGAATCTATATATTTTACATTATAAAATATTTTACTAAAATATAATTTTTAATGTAAAAAATTATCGATTAAAATAGTCAGTATTTTTAACAAAATTTTAATATATTTCCATTCTAGAAGCTTCAGAAAGCAGAATTTGCAAGAAAATAATCGTTATGGAATATCGTCATAATATTATTAGCACGAGTGTATATAAGAAAATTGTAATTAAAATGTAGAAAATAATTTTTAATAATTGATTTTATGTCCGTCTATTTATCACAAACATTCATGGCTGAAAGTTACTTATAAAATTGATACGATTCATTATTTCTATTATTTTAATTACATATGATCACAGTAAATATTATGAAGATCTTTTTTAAAGGAGTTTCTTGTAAATTCTGGTTTTCGAAACATCTAAAACGGAAATGCGCTTAATTTGTTTAAAAAATACGGACATTAACGATCGATTAATTTTTGACATTTAAAAAGTACATTTTAGTAAAATGTTTTATAATATTGCAAAATATATACATTCTTCATTTATATATAGCATAAACATAAATCGCACTTTTCTGACAATTCTTAAGGTGTCTATACTACCTTTTTTATACGTTCTTCACATTGTACAGTCAGGTGCAGTGCTCCATAGGCAGTTGTTTAACTTCAACCTTAACATACAGGTGTTGAGAGCCGATGAGGGTGAAGAAAGCTGAGTATGGAGTAGCGCCGGAATGAAAGGGCGGCGGAAACGGGAGATCCCCGAGAAAACCCGCCGACCAGCGGCATCGTGTGGGATGATTCTCACATGCGAAACAAAACCCAGTTCTCCTAGTTGGAAGGCGAGTAGTCTGACCCCTACACCACCGTGGCCCCCTCCATTCACCTAGTATTCTAGGCGGAGGCACGTGAATTCTGCCAATTATCTCAATGTCAGCATCCCTCCAGCTTGGATTTTTTTCCCGAATATTCTTAGTCAGACTTTAACAACTAAGGTTGCCTCAGCACATAGTACAGGCTGTTCACGGTAAAATAAGCACTTTCGAGGCCCTAGTTAATTTTCTAATTTGTCATATTTTATCCTGTAACCTCCTTTTAAAATAAATTTCCCTATGTGCATATTCCACCGCAATCGGAAGTTAACGAAATAAAATAATATTTATTGTTCCAAATAAGAGGGCTACCAAAAGTGCTCACTTTACCATGAATAGCCTATAGCTAGCAGAGCGGGATCTGTCGTCGCTGCATCCCTAAAGCTGGATTTACAATAACCCGACAGTCCGACAAAACTGCCCCGACAGCGACGAAAATTTCTCATCACCCAATCAGGAGCAAGGTAACCCCGACAAAAGTAGATTCAATTTCTGCTTTCGTTGGGTGTCGGACCAGTCGGCCTCACTTGGCAGTAGAAAAAGAGTAGAAACATAACGTTACAAAATAAAACGTGCGGATTTCACTACTGTATTAAATCTCACATTAAACATAATGTTTTTTCGTGTACATCCTGGTTTTCTCGTAACAGAAAGCTAATGAATTGGCGAAAATAAATATCCGTGGAAAAATTACTACTACTCCAAAATCCAAAAATACTTCGTTTACAAAGTTATCAAAACTAAATAATGTGCAATGATCTGTGATTTCTCCATATCACATAGCAAGTTACTGGCCATTCTCGGATTTTGCCGAAAGCCACGCAACACTTGCCGGAAGGAAACTGTCGGGGTATTGTAAACATTGACCTAGTTTTAGTGGCGGAAATGGTCGTGCAGCAACGTCGCGTCTTGCTGTCGGGAAGACCACGTTCGTGGCATTGTAAATCGAGCATTAGACGCCGACCAGTACGACCTGAGCATCATGCTGGGAACTGGTAGCGTGGCTGCTGGAGGACCGGCAGCAGGTGGTGCTAGACGACAAGTCACGGGCCCGGATACAGACGACCGGCGAACTCGAGTGTGCAGACGTCCTGGCCAGCACCGTGGCACGCGCTTCGTTATAAGACCAGCGCACCGCCCCAACGAGTGGTGGCATGGCGTGGGATGTCCCGCATCCGACTGGTGGTGCTTGAGGGAAACCTGACGGCTTGGCAATGCGTTCGGGGAAACCCTGCGACCTTTCCTGAAGCAGATCGACAACCCCATTTTCCAGCAGCATGCGCTCTAAATTCGAACCAGTGGTTTCCCTACTGGAATCCAACCATGTACTTGAATCAGTGAGAAAGGGCTCCGCTTAGAATCAGTTGAAAACACCACTTGTTTCAGTGAAAAAAATTTCACTGATCGAATAAGTGCCGGCCAACTGCAGCGGCGAATTAATTATCCTTTTTTATTGAAAGCAGCCAAATAAATACTAATTACGAGAAACAAACATATTTACGATCGTTGACTATTTACAATGCGCAATTTACCGTAATCTGAAAAAAGGGGGAAAAAAATAACATTTCCGCAGGTGGCCGGGATTAAACACACACACAATCTCCACTTCTCTTTCAGACCGTCGTCTTACCATCTTTATTTAGTTTTCCTTCATTTGACGTCGTTGTGACATTTGACGTCGTTGTGGCATTTGACGTTGACGAAGCTCTGGCGAGACCGACTTGATGACAAATTCCCAGTGCGGCAAGTAAACTGAAAATCAGCCGCGGAGGAGCCGGGCTGGGGCGCGAACCCGCGACCCGTCGACTACAAGTCGGCCACCCTACCTTACCCCTGAACTATCGTGGCAGGGCTTCTGAGCTATTAACTCGCGTGGATAATGCGAAGGAAAATTATGTCATATTTATTTTCGTTTTCAGACTAATTGGTAACATTAAATGCGGTTTAAACCTTTAAACAAATCGCTGTGATGATCACACGAAAACCAAATTAAAGACGTAAAAATAGAATGAAAGACTGAATGCTCATGTTACCTCGTAAAACACATTTTACAAAGTATTTTGTGTTGGTTTAATTAATTTATGCGTTGTTATTTCACTCGATGCACTATTTTTAAGGGCTATTTTTACACACTGTTTAACTGCTCCTTCAGTCAAAAAACAAATCACGGAAAAATAGCGAATAAACTCACTGATGAATCAGTGGAACATGTCACTGAATCATTAAGTGAAGGAAAACTGGCATTTTTTCACTGATTCACCTGCTGAACTCGCTGAATTGACTGTTGAATCAGTGAGGCGCCGTTAATTGTTTGAAATAGTGAAATTCTCACTGATTAAGATTTCAAGTGCAATGCCCGGCCTTACGCAGCACGGATATCTATGGTCTGCCTGTAGCTGATGCCAATATGCTTCCTTGGCAAGCAAGGTGTCCAGACCTCTGTCCCATCGAAAACGTCTGGGACCAGATTGGACGGCAACTTTGGCCAGCGGCGACAATGGCGGAAATTTGGAGGTTCAGTTTCGCCAGCTGTGGCAGGATCTTCCTCAGGAGAACTTCCGACGACTGCATATCTCCATTCCCTACCTAATCGCCTCCTGTAGCTGTGCTGCGGGTGGTCCAACACCTGCAAGTGTTGGTCCCCTGCAAAACATGCTTGGTGTGGTAGAGTATTTTAATGTTTCCTGTATACATGCATACTACAAAGTCCTGTGCCTGTACCCACTTACGTAACCCTGCGGTGGGACCTTCAAATCGATCACGTTTTTGCAAATAAGTATATTTAGCAGAATTTTGGGATTTTTGTATTGTGTCGGTTATATCACTATTATCCTGAGTGGAACACAAATAATTAAATAATGAGGGAAGTTTCGATTAGTGTTATAGACGTGTAAAACATTACGTGTAAAATATAAGTTTTATTTTGAAATAACTTAATAAAATATTCTAGGGGCGTATCCAAGGAGGGAGGGAGGGGGGTGTGAGGGGGCTGAACCCCCCCCCCCAATTGACACACATTTTTTAAAACCCTATTATCAAAATGTTAATCATTATATTTATGTATTTGTTATTACCCACATGACACACATATTTTCTATCCTTATTTCCGTTTCTATCCTTCCACTGTGACTTGTGAACGATGTACTAATAGTGATAATACTAATACTCATCAGCCAACCCCCCCCCCCCACCCGAAAAAAATTTCTGGATACGCCCCTGATTCCTGTGCCTTGACAAGCTTCGTTTTTAAATATTAAGAACGAAAATTAGGTTATGTAAGAATGTACGTAAATACAAGATGGCGGGGATAACTCCCACGTAATGCTCGCGACTGCATGGCGCTGGGACTACCTTAAATGTTTGAAATACACGTTTTACCACGAAACTATCAAATGTACGTCCAGTGTTCTTGTCTAAAGGCGGTTCACTATAAAGTGAGCACTTCTGAAATCAAACATAGAAAAAATTCACTGCCACTGCCTCTATATTTTTTAACAGGCGCACTGTAAAGTTGGTAACACGGGATCGAAAGTAGTCCCATATCTTAGCGTCGAATAAAACGTGTTAGGTAACCATTTGTGATAACGTTAATTATTTCTTTCACTTTCTGTTTTTTTTTTTTTTGTTAAGGCGCCGAAGTGTAAAAATGAACAGATTTGTAAAACATTTACTTTTCTAATAATTTCACTGTTTCACTTGATCGACGCACGAATAAAGTGATGAGGCGCATGGCAATGTTCATCTCACATAAGGCGGAAGAAGACACAACTTGCATACGCAGGTAGATCTTAAGCAGGGCTTTAAAAAGTGCTAATTTTACCGTGAATAGCCTATACATAAAAGAAGAGACACACTTCAGACAAGGCCTGTCGAATGTTTCCTTTCAAGATGCCATGCTCACAGTAGAAACACCATTTCACAGCACTTCTATCATAGCTAAAGAATGGTTTTTCCAAAGCGCTTGATCTCTCAATATATGCGTCATATACATACGAAAGAACTGCTTTCAATCTTGCCATAGATCTTTCGCCAAAAAAAAAATGTTAAGTGGCACAGCATAGACAAATATATCCTTACTTAAGTCGCCTGCCATATTAAGAATATCAGCGCTGTTAATTATCGTCTCAAAGTCGTCATACCATATACGTGTATAGAGTGACACAATATATTTTTTTAAAATTTCTAATTAAAATTCCCATTCCCGATAGTAGCTATTCCAAAAAAACTTGGCAAAGATTATTAAGTAATTGACAGAAACATTTGCGTGGTAGTGTTTCGATTATGAATATCCTCGCGAGTTTTCATTAATTTGTTTTATTTTAATCAGTTTGTTCCTTATTTCTCTTTTGAAATTACTGCGAAGTTGAACAACTTCTTTGCTCCAGTTTTTCGAAAGATATATATATATATCTTTCGAAAAACTGGAGCAAAGAAGATATATATATATATATCTTTCGAAAAACTGGAGCAAAGAAGTTGTTATATATATATAAGTTGATATATATATATATATATATATATATATATATATATATATATATATATATATATATATATATATATATATATATATAACGATCAGGGACGTTTTCGGCATGTTATGTTCTCACTCCACTCTTAATTAGAACATGAAAAAGGAATTATAGTGTTATGTAGAAGGGTAAGCTAAGAAGAGAATGATTTATAGAAAGAGTAACTAATGTATTCAATTTTCACCTCCAGCAGTTATGAAATGGTTACATAGAATATAAGACATGAGGCCATCGGAAGAAAGGATGGGAAGGAAGGTTAATTAGGTTATAGAGAGAGAGAGAGAGCATGATAAATAAGGAACTCACCCGATCTCACACTCTGACCTCGCCGCCCCGAGGTAGACGTCGCCGCACCAGGTCTAGCAGCTGACCTCGCCCCTTGACAATCGCCGACTGCCTCTTGACGTGTGTTGGTTGACGTGATGCATTGTGATTGGCTCCCGTTGTACACTAGAGGCGGAGTCTACTTGTGGTTTGTTACAGTTATACAGGAATGTCCTGATGTTTGCTGGTCCCACATTTCCTGGTGCTCCTTGCACATCGCTACGACAGTTTAGACATTCCACTCCGGCTCGCTGTTACGGTTTCTTAGTTTACCAAACTCGCCTGTGCAGGGATGTTAGATCGTCAGTACTATTATCATGGCACGGGGCATTCAAAATAATGGTACACTGGTACAAAATTACGGCACACTTCTAACAAATACGTAACATCACAATGCTTTGCTTTTATTACACAACAGTTGATTGAACGTTGCACTGCTGATATCAAATGCATATCAAATACGACCTCAATTCGCATATAAATCATAAGGCATCGGCTTTTGACTTGAACCTAGCGCTTCAAACTGATCATCTTTTATTGTACTTTAGAGTCATTAGCCGCATATTTTTACAGTAGTCAGATTATGGTACATTTGCGTATTTCGACGACCTCGTCATGGTACATGGTACACAAGGTACAAGTACCATGTAAATGGTACGTCTGACATCACTGTGCCTGTGGCCTCCTTCACAGGTATTGTTTTGACAGGTGGTGCATAACGGGGCCGTGTATAACAGGCAGCAATCGCATCAAAAAAGGCCCTATACACATTTTTATTTAAATGCAATTTCTTCACTCGCAATTTCCAGTTAAGCTCTCTTTGATATTTTTTAAATGTCAACCTGCTTTACAAATCTCAATGCGCTTGTGATCTGTGATTACGCCCCTCATTGGCTTACGATCTTAGTGACGCAAGTAACGTGGCCAATCGGAAGCACAGTGCCGGCAAATTGCCGCGGTCAAAGGCGAAAGTCAGCTATCTCTTCCGGCAAGCAAGGACACGTGACGTCACGTTCACAGCCACCACCAGTACGGCAACGGCACAGCATGGCACTGCAGAGGGTCGGCTGACTCTAGCAGTGCCCTAGTGCGTTAAGCCCCTTCCACACTGTCAAATTTTTCCGTCAAATTGCTTAGAATATGTTTTGTCAAATAAAATTGGACAGTTGTGACGCCATCGAAACGTCATAAACACCGTCATATTTGTCTGAAAAAGATGGACAGCTCCATCTAAAATTTGACGATTGGACCAGTTCTAAATTTTATTTGATGTTTGACGGTCTCAGCCATTCAGAATAGTGCCTGAAAAAAATGGACGTCAAGAAACTTAAAAATGACGAACAATTGCTGGATACGAAGTAGGTTATAAAGATAATAAATTTATGCAGAAGCTGTCTGGGCGTGAATGCTATTTTAATTGTATATTGCATATAATATTATGAGCACAGATGCATTAAATTTCTTTCTCCAGGAACCATCTACGATAAATAAAATTCAAATTTAGCAAAGAGGCGAAAATAAATTACAACATTCCTTACATTTTCCCATGTAATGGTCTGCATGGAAAAAGAAATCCAGTAACCAAATATTAAAATAATTTTTAAACAATGATTCAAATTAGATCATCCCAATAAAAAATTCGACAGTGTGACACATTTTCAAACATGTTCAAGATTATTTGCTAAATTTGTTTGAAGGAAAATTTGATGGCCCTATTTTGTCTTCAAATTTTATTGTCAAATATAGCTGGAGGCGAAAACTTGACAGTGTGACAGGGGCTTAAAGGCTTGACTACAATCGCGTCGACGCTACAATAACGCGTTGCAATAATTTTTGAATCCATGGTGACTAAGTCTGAAGTGACAATTTTAAATTTAAACTCA
Source organism: Dryococelus australis (assembly GCA_029891345.1). Lineage (NCBI taxonomy): Eukaryota > Metazoa > Arthropoda > Insecta > Phasmatodea > Phasmatidae > Dryococelus > Dryococelus australis. Next base: position 97,687,786 of record CM057004.1, on the reverse strand, counting down.
TAACTTTAATCTTCATTAGAGTATCTAACGTGACATCAAACATAAGACGCGAGAATATGTATATAGACTGTTCGCTCTCAATTGCGCATTTTTGAAGGTCATTTGTAATTAGTTTCGGCAATTTTTGTAACCTCCCACAAAATGCTAAAATTTACTTTGCCATGATCGTAATGACTTTATTCATAAATTGATCAAGCGTCCGAAATGAGAAAATGTGAGTAACGTAAATGTGTTACAAATGTGACAATTATTGCTTTCGTATACCTATAACAAATAGAAACTAAAGTAAATAAATTCTGTATCCACAAATTGAAACGGCACACTTCAACACGACGTTAAGACTTGCAACTATAATTCCTAATCCGCTGCCAACTTTGCAGGGAGAAAAACATTCAGCGTCTCCCTAAAAATATGCGCATTTACGAGGACAGATAATTTTTTTTTTGAAATGTTTATTTTCAAAAGTTGTGAGTTCATTGAGAACATTTTATATTTTACAAATGGAAGAAGCGGAAAACCGAAATGTGGAGACCGTTGCAAAGTTATTAAATGTTACATACGTTTGCTGACATTCAAAGTTGTGATCATGCATTACATTTTATGTTCTTATAATTGTGAATGTGCACGAGATACAGATTCCTATGTGAACTCCGGGTGGTAACGATAATTATGAATAAGTTTGTCATTTCAAAACTGTTTCCATAGTAAACTTAATAGCTATCTTAGCGTAAAGGAAAATTTGAAAGTTTTATTACAACTTCCGCTATGTGTAAAGCTTCGGTAAATACAAGTGCTGGAAAAACAAACTCTTGAATGTGAGGGCTGTTGAAAAAGAAAGTTAGTGAAAAGGAAGGTTTGACGGAACTTTTTATGAAGGACTTCGGAACAAAAACTCCACGATGACGGCTAAATGAGTTTTGGAGCTACAGGAAATGATTTTCGCCGAACACCGAGGAGATGGAGATGTACGGGGGAACCGAGAGCTGCCAACGGGCGGAGAGCTTGATCTGATGACCCGAGGACGGCTGAAACTGCTCGAGCTACTCTGAATCCGAGGTGCCAAAAAAAAAAAAAAAAAAACTGGTATTCCTGCATCGCCTCCTATATGGATGAAGTAAGCCAGCGTCAGAGTAAATTTGATTCTACAGCATAATTATTTTCTGCAAGTTTAATTGTATGTCATCTAATGAAGAAGCCCGTACACGGATACAGTGCTCGAGAACTTGAAAATAAAAGTTTCGTTTATTTTTATTTGTTGTTGAATCTCGTTTTGAACAGCATCAGAGGTACCGAGTGCCTCCGTCATACAGTTAGCAGGAATCATCTGAATAATATTTTACTTTATGAAACTGAGGCAGCCAGATAAAAACTTGCATAATTAAGTTCTCGAGGTCGTGATGTTGTATCTAGTGTTGACTGGGCCAATTTATAATTTGATTGAGCTGAAACCCGGTTTTTCGTGCTTTCCTTTAACTTCAAGTAAGGTGATGGTGTGTTTGTTTAGGTTTTTTTTCTATTCTTCATTAACATAATTTAGGAGTATCAGTTGTTCCTTAAGAGAGCCATGTGTGATAACTGATTTATTTAAATCTCTTTATTAAAATTGCATTGTATATGCTTATTCATGTCGCTTTTTCGGTGTAGTGTAGATGCTTGTTTAATGTTATCGTAGTGATATATAGTTGTGATTGCAGTGTCCAGTGTATGTCTGGTCAATTAATGAAGTTTATCATTCCTCTGACACACTTATCTAAAATGGTTAACAAATCTCTCATGGTACATTAGCTTCCAATTATTCCTGGCGTCAAAGTGTAGGATTTCTTAATTATATATCTAACTACGCAATCAATAAAACTCCCTCTATTCATAATAACATGCATAATATGTGTTACGCTAAGTTAATGTAACAGAAAGCTAAATCTATAAGCGACATTCTATCTTTTAAATGATTTAGTTGTCGTATCATTATAAGAGAATTTTGTTCGTTCTAAAAATATTTAAAGAGGGGAATTGTTACATAACATTTCGTGATAACAGTACTTTTTTTTTTTTTTTTTTCAGTTCAGACAAGAGCAAGAACTAAAATTTATTTTTGATGTGAAAGCGTAGAGGACGTCAAACCAGTTTAGAGTCTGATAAAAATTAATTAAACACGCTCTCACTTTTGCGTTCCCGATAAATAACTTAACAATTAGGAACGAGAGAAACTGGCCAGACCCCAAACAGAACTTATGTTCCATAGAGTGAACTTCCACCAGCCTTGAGCGTGAGCCGAGGCTCGCCTTAGCCCCTTATGCAGAAACTCTTCGTTTACCCGTCATAATCTCGGATTCATACTAATTACTGACAATGTCCTATTATAGGAAATTCACATTTTACGAGTCGTTTAATATACTCGTGCGTACAGGCTGTTCGCGGTAAAATGAGCACTCTTGACAGTCCTGCTTAAGATCTACCTGCATACACGTTATGAATTCCCCTGCCTTATGTAAAATTAGTCTGTAACCGGATTCTCAAGAAATGCATACTTGTGTGTACTTGTTGCCGGAAGGGACATCAACACGTATATACTAGCGCTGTCCGAATTCCCACTACAGTACCCACAGGCTCTATGCTCGGTAAATATTTGAAATTGTGTACTTGCTGGACATACTTGCGTACTTATGACAGTCGCCATATTGCATTTCAGGTGTGAAAATTAACGTGTACGTTTTATGGTTATAAAGCTCGCTAGTTTTAAAAGTTAATGAGCATTTACAAAATGTCGTTCTGTTGTATGTGTAAATAATTGTCAAGGTAATAAATGTGCTTCCAATTATGAATAAAATTTTGAGCGTTGTATACACGTTTGCAACATATTTCCCAGGAGAATGCTTACACATAATATTACAATTGCAATCCGCATTTCCAAGTTATTACAGACACCATTGAACTGTATTTTTTCTTTCTTTTCAAATCAATGTGAATATTTCAAACCCATAATAAGGTATGTATCGAGGGACGCAGGAAGAATGCCAATTTCTGTGTAATGCTCCTTTACATACGATAAATAAATGCAACAAATCCCATAACAACTGCCCTAATTTGTTTACAATCTCCCAATGGCGTGATAAAGCAATATCTCAAGGGTATTGGTGTGGTATGAATGCATGTGAAATCGGGAGAAGCTGAACAGATAAACATGACCTCAGGATACCGAGGTGCAAGCATTTCTATATTCCTGTAATCTGCTTTCCTGCAATACAACGAGTACTCAATGTACGACGACCAAAAACAGATATTATATTGGCATATTTGTGTGTATTCGTTTTAGTTCAGAACAACACACGCCTGTCGTCTTGCTGCTCTGCCAAGCAACCAGTGTACAGCAATATTTCTGCGCCACCTTTCATTTCCCTCCTGTAAATAATACGCTCCCGCTAATTCTCCTATTAACTCCGCATTCCCGGCTAAAGCCATGTTTCAGCGCTTATAACTCGTAAGATGTCAAGGTACAAAACCATCACACAAAAATAAATAACAAAACGTTTATATGGTCATGTGTGTCTTCTTAATGCATAACCATAGAAGTTGTAACGTATATGTAATACCATATTTCACCGCATTTTTCTGTTGTCACATAGTTTCTGATATTTCCGCCAGAATGTGCGACCAATCAAACATGAATAGGCGATGACCTGTCCGAATAATTTAAACAAGTACGTGACAAGTACACATCACAGCTAGTACGCAAATGTACGTACTTACACGTATATACTGGCAATCCGGAAACAGCCTTAACATTGCTATGGGCCTCATCACTTTATTCATGCGTCGGTCAAATGAAACTATCAAATTATTACAAATCTGATCATTTTTACACTTTGATGCATGAAAAAAAAAAAAACAGAAAGTGAAAGAATTAATTTTAAGTTATCGCAAATTGTTACCTAACACTTTTTATTCGACGTTAAGATATAGAACTACTTTCCATCCATTGTTACCAATTTCACTGGGCGAATGTCACTCAGGGTGGCCATTAAAATATACGTATGCAGGGGCAGCGACTTTTTTTTTCTTAAGTTCATTTATAATGTGCACACTTTATTGTGAACAACCTTTAATTCTAATAGTGTGTTATCTGCTTGTTGTGAAATGCCAGGAACATATTTATATTTTATCAGTTAGTTCCTACTTGTTTGCAAGCAGGAACTAACACACGGTGAAAATTAGATACAGAAGTATTAAACAGCGTAAATGGTAAATTTCTTACAGTGAAACTTTGCCATTATCACTTCTGAAACTGAAATTATGACACAAAAACGAAGAATTTGTGTATAACAGGTAAAGACGAGCCTTAAGTTGCCTCCCTAGGGCGAACATCTTAAGTTATTCAAGGTCAAATCCGTCCATCAGAGAGCATAATTGAGACGGAGATGGAAAATAGCTTAAACAAACAAGCATCGTGCATATTCTGTTTCCTCAGAATTTTAAGCAGCGTTCATACGGTTTTAATACAATCAATCTGTTCAGGAAGGATACAGCAGCATTGTCGCCATAGTTTAAAACACCACGTTTTATATAAGGATGTCGTAAACTGAGGGCTATTTACATCGATTTTTGCTGACTTTGTACACTCTTACAACAATCACATTTGTTTCAGTAACCAAACTTATGTCCACTTTCGTTTCTGCCCTGAAAAAAAAATATATATATATTTACATCAAAATAATTCATAGTTAAAAAAAAAATTATAATCGACACAGTTTGCTTACACTGATACCTGTATAATAACTAGGGCAGCCCCTTAAACGCAGGCAGCAAGAGTTGCGAGTTTGATGTCAGTCATTGTTGCAAGTCCCGGATGAAAATCCTGTACAAGTTTGCGAAACTCGTGGTGAGAAGAGCGAAGGAAATACTATATCTGGAGCTTCCAGTGGAATCACATAGTTTATGGCTGCTATATTTCAAGCTGTTCAATTAAAATGTTGTATTAATAGAACTATATCATTATTGCTAATCAATGTTCCCGCTTTTTTTTTTGCCGGGATGCTGACAAGGAACAGCTCAGGTAACATAACACTAAAGTCAATTCAACCCATTCGATCCCAAATTAATTTACAAGCTCGAGTGTTGCAACAGATGAATATTTTGGTGTGCAGTGTACACATGTCATGTTGCATTGTCGAATTACTTTTGAAATCAACCTTAGAAAAAAGTTACTGCTCCTACCTCCATATACTTTAACAGGCGCACTGGGTGACATACGCCCAGTAAAGTTGGTAAAGATGGATAAAAAATAGTTCCATATCACAACGTCGAATAAAAAGTGTTAGGTAACAATTCCTGATAACTTAAATTATTCCTTTCACTTTCTGCTTTTTTTGTTAGTGCATCGAAGTATAAAAATGACCAGATTTGTAAAATATTTCCTTTCCCAATAATTTTAGTTTCACATGACCGACGCATTGAATAAAGTGATGAGGCCCAGGGCAATGTTAATTTTACATAAGGCGAAAAAATTTACAACGTGCATACAAGTAGATCTTAAGCAGGACTTTCAAAAGTGCTCATTTTACAGTGCTCATTTTAACATTCACAAACGTGCACCGCAGTAAGTCTAACGTTGTTGCAACAAAAAAATACTGTTGAGGCATTTCTTTCATCGTCTATTATGTAGTAACATTAATAATATTTTTTGACAAAGTTACTTGATGTTAACTATTTACAAAGTCTTATCTTCCTGCAAAGCAAATATACTGTTGAAGTTACGATGTTGTAAAGATTCGGGGTTCTTATTGCCTATTGGGGAATTGGACTATTGATGGATAGCTTCGGGTTGCTAAAGCACCGCGCATGCACGGTAAAGAATTGGAAAACTTAGGCTGTGTCCGAATTCGCCCGAAGTACATACTTGTGCGTACGTGTCGACAGAAGTGACGTCGTAAGTGCTGTCCGAACTGCAAGTGAAGTATGCAAGTATACAAGTAACCGAAGTATACTTCTCGCATACTTGCGGAATGTGTGCTGCCATTTTGAGAAGAAATTTGTAGGTTACAATTGATTTCCGACATAATTATTTGATTTAAAGTTTAATAGGGCAACATTCCTACTTCGTAGACATAGAATTTTGAACTGAATAAATATTCATCGCAAGTTTCACCTTAGAAAAAGGTCTGCAATAAATTCGTATTAGGCCTATGTTCCTAACCTACTAAAGCTAAGATAAAAAAAGCAATCCAAACTGCACTTACATACAATAATGCAAGGCAATAAATGTCAATGTAAATCAAGTTTAAATATTGTTTAATACTTTACTAGCCCCTAAAACCTTCGGCAATTATCAAATTCTTAGTCGGACACATGAACATTTAAAGAGGTTAGCTGGTACCGAAGCGAACAAGACTGCCGGTACGGAAGCGAATAAGACTGCCTATCCAGATTCATCAAGTTTGGTACCAAGGGTAAGTGAAGTACGCAGGGATGCAAGTACACAAGTATATACCTGAGTTCGGACACGGCCTTAGGTGGAACTTGAATGTATTGGAGAGATAATTTAGAGGAATGTGTAGAGAGATGTGTGTGACAAAACCGAGATAATTTATTCTGTATGTGGGGAACTTTTGGGCAAACTTGTATGATGTTAACTCCTCGTAACGCTTACCAACACAACTCACGCTCCTCTGGTGCAGTGGTCGACTCATGCACTCTGCAAGGGGCATTTACATACTCTGGCATTCACACAACATAGAATCCTCAGTATTATTAAGAAGCACATCATTAGAATATTTACCTTTATAAAAGAAAATGAAACTTGCGTGGTTCAACATTGCAAATAAAAGAAAACAAAATATTATTCATGATATTTAATTCAAAGCAGAAAAAAGAGAAATTAGAATAATAATAAAACTATTTAACTGCGTGGAAAAATCAAATCAATTAAGTAAAAATTATGTTCTGCAAGTAAACTAAAACTATTAAAATGTTACCACCATTCAAATATAAGATTACTTAATTCGAAAATGAAATAAAATGAAATGTCTTTAAAGCTGCTTTCAAATAATCAAATGAAATGCAAATCAACAAAACTGTTTCCAAATAAAAGTGTCTGTAGTCTCAGTGCTTCTTAACAAAAAGTGTTATATTGTGAGCTCCATATCGAGAGCTCCACTCTCCCACATATTTAACTCCGGTTTGGAATCTCTTCGAAACTAGAAAAAAATTCAGTACACTCCAAACAAAAGTAAGTCCAAATCAAAATAATATAATAGTCCTTCACTCCAAATTTATATTCAAATTAATGTAAAGTTAAAATGTTTGCTCCAGTAAACTAACTTGGTCGGGTAGAGGAGGACCACTGGGCTGATTTAATAGATGACACTAATAACTGCAACTATTTCTTGAAAAACTATACCATCTGTCCTTACTAACTCAGGAGCAATAACAAACTTGCATGAAACGGTACCAGGCATAAGGTTGTTTGCCAGAAATTAGGTGGCGTCACCTTAATCTGTAAGTACTGCTTACTTTCCCAGCATGGCGTCGTGGCGCCGGTCTAGAATCCGCCCTCGTCGACTGCGTCCACCAATAAATCCAATCTATCTAAGCTAAGCTTTGGTCTCTTTTTAACTTACCAAGCTATCTCTCACTGAAACTAACTTCGGGTACTCAATAACCTGACCTAGATTAGGTAGATGCCGGGCATTTCGTCCAGGAAACCCCGGCTACGAAAAAAAAAAAAAAAAACACGTTTGTGGATCCAAAGATCCGTACCCAGGAGCCTTCGACTTCCGGCAACTGCATAACCAAATCCTACAAATGGAGATCATCTACATCCGGTGTAGTAAGACACAAATATAGCTTAAAACAAAATAAATATACAACTGCAAATAAAGTAAAATAAAATAAACAATATGATTAATAATTGAAATAATAAAATATTAGACTTGAAAAACCCTGAAAAATAGTTAAGTAACATACTTAAGTAAAGTTGCCAAATGCTCAGAATAATGTACTTACTTACCATAGAGTAACATAAATTAACATACAAGAACTGAAAAGAATGGTGGATCCTAACTCATATTACACATTCAAAATAACGAAATAAAAATGGAAAATTGCAGAAAGGTTCAAATTAAAAATAATAAAATGCTTAGACATATGCAAAATATATACACATCATATGGTACAAAACAAATACGTGTTAATCTGCATACAAGTTTCGGGACATGAAAATGAGAGTACGTGAATATGTTGCAATGATAACAAAGCCTCTAAGTAATGTTGTCGCAACCAAACATTGTAATAAGCTAACAGTAACAGGAAGAACAAAATATTTTGTGTTACTGCGACATTAAAGACATGTCCAACCAACACAAGGTTACACTGGCTTGTTTTTGTTAAATGGCTGATGGAAGTGAACACTGACAAATTCGTAAAATTAAACCACTGTATTTAAATTTAAAAGCATAGTTTGAAAACTAAATGAAGCTTATACCAAATCTCAAGTCCTGTGAGTTATGCACATCTTTAAGAACGTAAAGTATATCCATGTAACGAAAGAAAACTGCAGTTTGTTGTTATGTTATATTTATTCAATAATTACAATACGAATCTAATGTCACATGTAAAGGTAGCGTAGTTGGTAGGACGTCGGAGTCCACGAAGTAGGAAACGTCGAACATATACGGCGTGGGTTCGATTTGTCTATCATTTGCAATTTTTTGCGACAAAATAATACTACTCAATTTATTTTTCATCTTGTTTCAAAGCAAAAAAAATATAAAAAAGTTTTGAACACAAAAGTAGTAGGCGCGGGTGGGTTCTAGATACAAAGGGATGACCGCCTTTTTTGATACCAATGGGTTAAATTGACTGAAAGGGTCAATTAAATTTGATGGAAAGGGTTAATCAAAATGTGTTGATTAAATTGAAAGGGTTAAATTGAATTGAAGGGGTTAAATAAAAGGGTTAATTTTTAATCGGATATAATTTTTTTATATATATTTTTCTTGATATTTTCTTTCTTTCTTTTTGGGTGAGGGAGGGGGTATCAGGAGCAGAGTGGTGGGTTGAATTGTCTTATATAGGTATAGAGTGGAGTGCAAGAGGTGGCTAAGACTAATTTTTAATTTTGAGAAGTGTGTAGGAATGCTGGTGGTAGATAGTCGATTTTTACTAATATATTTAACACACTAGAGAATTTCAGAGTGTTTAAACAATTTCTAAGAGTGGCATAAGTGTAAATGTCATGTTTTTTGGGTGGATATAGCTCATATATAGGCAACTTTGAAAGATACGATTTATGTGTTAAACAATCTGTTTTCGGAATGAAATTAAACATTATAGAATTTCAGAGTGTTCTATGTATGAATAAATTACACGCATCGAATCGGAAATTTTCATACGACTATGTGAATAATAGTAAGTGGAAATACGTGAGTCTTAAATATAATGTGAGTCTCGAGCTTATAAATATAATTTACATATACACATTCACACATACCTTGAGTATTTTTTAAAATCCATCTGTTTGATGTGGAGTCCAGCATTGAAATTACGTCCCTTTATAAGCTGTGTGTGTAGAGAGAGCCTGATTATATACGTGTAGCGAAGCCAATAGACAAATGAGTTGAAATTTACAAGAAAACTCCGCATTCATCCTACAACAGACAACGAAATGATAATTCTTTAAACTAAAGTTTCACTATTTTCAGAATAATTAACTTTTAACATAAATTATATCCGTCGAAGTGTAGGGACACTCGGATGACGTGAAGAAGTACTTAAGCCTGCCCAGCATAATTGAGACGTACTACAAATTTCCGTTAAATCTATGAAATTTTACCATCAGTTGGTAAAAAAAAATGTGAGTTGTTAACGCAAACTGTATTTTCGTCTACCGAACACAGAAATTAAACATCATATTGCAAACGCAGTGTTAGATCGAGTCTTAACACACAAAAAATTTATATTTTCTCCGATAAAATACCATGTAAATCGCGGCTATCACTATAGATGATCCGTAGGTCAAACTCTTGTAAATTTACGGGAAAATATATTGGTATTGTTACATAACTTGAGTTGAATTTTATTGAAATATATTATGTTTATCTTCTTCTCCAAACATCATTATGTTGAATCTAGAACAGAAAATCTTGTATCTTGTGTGTTTGTATGTAAAATTAAATATTAAAAAATGTTGCTGACTGTGTTCGATGTAGACGTAGATTTAAGGCAAGGAGGGACCTAGGTTTTTGCTACCTACCTCTGTGAAGGTATGTGGGGCTTCGCTTTCAAAAGATTCCCCTGGGATGTCACAAGAGTTAGGCAGCAGACCATTGTGTCCTGCTCCAACTTTCAAGTTGAATAGCCGGAGTGGACCAAGGTCCTCTCAAGGTACTAACCTGCTTCCTTATTCCTTTGCAAAAAACTTCATGCATTCATTCAGCTATGTTTGATTTTCTCCATAATTTGTTTATAACTTCCCCTTAGCTCTATGCAAGTATAATAAGTAAAAACAAAAATACATTTTCTTCTTTGTGAAAGCAAGCGATAGTTAATAAAATTTAAATTAAATTAAATATCATGCAAAAAAAGATTGAATTTACAACAAACAATTCATTATTCACAGTAAAAGTCATCAAAGAATAAATTTTTACACATACTTAAACACATTTCTCATTTATATACAAAAAAAGGTACAACAACAACTATTTACAACAAGCATTAAGTTTACACATTTTTCACTTAAAAAAAAACATTATTTTCCATTAATACAAGTTATTATTTACACATACTGAAACACAATTTAAGATAATTTATGTACAACAAACTATATTCTAACTTATAAACCATTTTTTACAAAAACAAGATATTTTCATCATTATCATTTTAACAACAATCTACTTACAAACTAAAAGACACTTCATTAACAACATTTTACAAACATTACATCTGGAACTTAACACTACAACTACTGTTACTAAAACTACTATTACTATTGCTACATTACTACTGGAACAAAAGTGTTTGACATATATCACAAGATTTAAAAATATTTACACAAACTAAAATTCAATTGAAGAGATCTATGTACAACAAACAATTTTCTTTACATAATATACACAAGAGCAACTGTTGGTTCTCTCTTTCCTACCTATGTACATTTGTTATGCACATTTAATGACACACTGGTGGGGTGTTCGTAAAGACACACAGAGGGGCGTTCTTTTGTCACATCTGGGTATGATTTTGCCAAACACATACACACACATGCCAAGTGACTGAGGCGAAACACTCACACGCACACAGTTTCCACACGGAATGTGATTTTCTTCTTCTTTAACAGGGGAAATTGGATCGAAGACACTTGTATCAAGAGATCTGTTATTGAAGATATGTAATGCCTTATAGGTAGGCAAACAGGGAGTAGCAGCATTGAAGATTATTCAACAGATGAAAAGTAGTTGGTGTAGTTAACTGCGATGATGATTCTAGTTAGTTGCGATGATGATTGTAACCAGCTACAATGACAGTGGAACAGGAGGTTCATGCGGTGTCGGCAGATAGGTGTCCTTGGTGTTGTGTGGTTTTGGGAGGTCTATAAATTTATTGTGGTATTGAAACAGTAATATTGATGAAAATAAAAGCAAATATTCAGGTATTCGATAGTGCCCTCGAGGTAAGGTTGATAGTCTATCTTCCTCAATGTACCGCTTATCATCCATACCTGACAACACTACCTTTGTTAAATGTTCGGTGTAGACTTTATGAGCATGCAAACGAAACTGATATTGGGTCCCTATTACCCTTGTGCAAATTTTCGAGGCAATCTCGATAATCCTTGTACCTGAGTGATTTCAACACGTTGGGTTTTACACTATTTGCCTTACAAATACATTGCTCTTTCGCAACAACATATGCATGAAGCTTAGGACATAAACCCACAAAGTGTGTGATTATGCACACAGCACATTCATCTTTCAATACTCCGGTACGACCTTTGTTCCTCTGAGGGAATCGTTGTAGATTATCGAGGGCATAGTTGGATGTATCAAACCTCGCCTTTAAATCCGTGGTAATTACTTTATATATGTCATCACATGCAATAGAGTATACCAAGGAATCTGTGTCACAATACAGGAGATGCATAGCCAGTGCAAGAAATTTTTTACACATGTACTGATAGTGAAATTCATAGAGTGTTAACTTTGAAAGGTCGAGAATGGCAACACAAGTGTACAAAGGTTTGTTGAACGCAACAGAACACTTTGACATTTCGATGAGGACTAAGTTTCTCATGCGAGCTGTTCGGGGGTATGCTATTTTCTGGGGCCAAAGGTAGATCAGATAGTTTATCATGACACTCCTCTGAAAATGACAAATCCACTTCTGTAAAAAAAAACTTGATAATGTTTTTCACCATGTTTGCAAAATCCCATGAAGAGAACACATTAGCCTCAAAGCACTCGAAATTACCAATCGAAGCTTGGACCATACTGTATGACTGTACAGACTGTTGACGTTGAAATAACATATATATTTCGATGCCACACTAGGGTTGTAGTCCTCACCCATGCAAATATTGTTGACTGCCACACGTCTTTTTGAAACCTGGGTAATGTCGCCCCTAACCCTGAATTCTACAAAAAGATACATGTCAGGATCAGTCAATAGCTCTAGCCGTGCACGTGTCATTGACAGTAAAGCGTCCCATGAAAGAGATGGAGCTGTGACGTACATGGTGGGGTCAAGACTGTAATGAGCTAAACATACGGTCGTGAAGTTCTCAAAAAAATCAGCCAGCTAACAAGTATCCACGTGTAAGTGATGAATGGCATGCTTCATCAAATTTATGCAGTTGAACGCATCTCATGCAGCTTGGGTATGAGCGTAATCCTCATCGCTAATGCCTTCGCCTCTCATCACATTATGAAATAAGTCCTTGGTGGGAGTAACTTGCACATCAGACTGTCTGGTGACTTAACAAAGTCATAAGGAAAAACTCCTTTTCGTGTTGCCAATTCAAACTGGGTATTGTCTGAACACATCGAGCGGGTGATACTCAATTGCGCAGGTAGTAAATTGGCTGTCAAAGTTTCCAGAAAGGCTTTCATGAATTGGAATGAATCAATAAATTTTAACTTGAAATATTGCACCTTTCCATTACAATCTGTCCCATTGGGAATCTGTTTTGTGATACATTTGTATTCCTACGGGGTCATTACAATCACTTGAATTTTTCCAGGATTTTGAATTACCACGGTTCCGTTGTGTAACGTTATGTGATGTTCAGCCAAGGGTTTTATAAGAAAGTGCGCATCGTAATTCTGCAGGTTATGGAAAACAGCGACAAGTTGTCTTTTGGGCAATCTGAAATTCATATTACACTTATTATGTGCGCGGCCTCTGATTTCGCCCGTCAGATGGCCATGGTGGACCACAATATCATCTGTACCGAGCAGTTCTTCACAAATGTGACAACTTCTCTGAGCCACCAATCTACTTCATCAGGAAGGGGTTTTGGCTTCATCAGAATAATGATGCTGTAAATCTCTGTAATCCACTTTGTAAGTTCAACTAATTATCAACTAATTTATACATACAGTCACCACCCACAAACTTGAAATATTGAGACATGCTTGGATTGTATGAACACTTGCAGTTGGGAACACACTAGACTAAATAAGGTTTTAGCCTTCTGTAAGCTAAAATAGCATTGAATGTTTCAACGCATTCAGATTTGCAATTGAAACAGCAGTGACATTGATGCATTGTACCTGATGAAATGTCTTGTAGATTCTGTGTTGATGATGTTCTAGATGTAGTAGTAGATGTTGGCATTGCAATGGATGCCTGGAGCTTTAGTAATCGTGGTGGATGTCTGGAGCTGTAGTAGGCATCTGGAACTGTAGTAGACATTGTAATGAGCATCTGTTGTTGCAGTGGACACCCGGTGTCGTTCAACACACACACACACACACACACACACACACACACACACACACACACACACACACACACATATATATATATATATATATATATATATATATATATATATATATATATATATATATATATATATATATATAGAGAGAGAGAGAGAGAGAGAGAGACACACACACACCACTATGTATCACTGGTACTAATCGCTATGAATTATAACTACATTGTTATATTTACAGTTTGTATTTAAAATAGTGATCATTGGGATGGCTATGACGATCAGAGAAATTGTGAGGTAAAAGTTGTAAGATATGAAAAGATCTCTGCGACAAGACATGCAGAAAGGTACAAACAAAGTCAAATACATCCTGAAGTGCCTCAAGAATAGCAAATTCACACAAAATCTGCACCACTTTAATTCCCTTATCACAAGCGATATGTTAGTACAGAGGACACAGCAATTTACCTGCACCATGCAGGTTTACCAATTACACACAAAGTAGGTAAAAAAAAATGTCTTGAAAAGGGGGTGAGATTGGGTAATATATCTAAATAATATGTGTGATGGTGAAAGACATAAGGACAAAATAGGAATGAATAACTTTCAATGGTGGGCGTTTTCAGTAATTATTGTGTCTGTGTGATTATGTGCTTAGACAACAGAAGAGCAATTATACATAACAACACACTTTTGAATATTTCATGTCAAACACAGAATAAAATAAGACTCTGATTAAGATGACAAAACATCTTAGAAATAACATTCAACAAATAAGATATTCAAGTATGTTTTACTCATACTTCTGTAAAATCAAACATAGCCCAAAACTGCAATGATCATTTCTTTGATAAATATATAATTACGCTATTCTAGAACATTGAAAGCGACTGCTGTCAGATATTGTTATATTATTAATGGAACTTTAGAATTGAACCAATGTAAGATAATATAACAAATACTATTAATGTCCCAACGATAGTGAAGTTTGGCATGTAATTCAGTTGGTCTGTTGTGTTTCAAAATCACTAAAATGCTCCGGGTTAGCTTACAGTGAGTAGTGAAGGAAAAACTCCTTACACTCGTACCTCTGGGATGTGCTGTTAATTAATTAGGAAAAGTGTCTTCTAAATATGCAATAAATGAAGTCTTTTGAAAGTTGATAAAAGTTCATGATATTGTTCCAAATTAATGTAAAATTCTTGAAGAGTTTCAGATAAATAGTTTTCTGATGTTGAATTAAATAAATGAAATGAAATAAAATCTGTTGGTGGGCAAGTCTCGACAAATAAATGACAGCAGGATTAACTGACAACGCAGACCCTACATGGAGACGATCGTAATGGCGGAGATGGCAGCTGGACTACGATGAACTGGCAGTAGTGATATACTCACTTAAATAGGATGCCATTTCCCAACTATGCTTGCTCCAGACGTAGAATGTCGTACCGCGCCTCTGCGATACTCGATCACGACTCCTGCAGATCCTGGGGCGATGCTAGTTGTCCCTCGCATCGGCTCTGCGTCGAAGACGTCATCCTTCTCAGGCTTCATTCGAACGACACCCCTTCTCAAACTGCATTGTTCGTAAGTTCCAAACAAGCACCATTCATAAGACAAAAGTGTCTTCCTTGCATGAATGTCATAGATATTTTCTTTACCCCACTTCTGCACTAAATTGAGTACTGTTTATGAAAAACTGTTCGTTTCACTTTCTATTGAAATAAGTTAATATGAATTTTTATATCACATATGCAAATATTACTACTGATAAATGTTAATCAACATCATATGTAAATTAAAAGATATTTTAGTATGCGAATTAAGCAAGTGTGAAGTAGGTAAATCAGTATTCCCTCCATACTCGATTTCACTTGAAAGCAGAGTGGCACAAATTTGCCCAAATTAAGTTTTCTGAGGATAATTGATGGCCAGTACAAAACCCCAACAGTTGCAAACGTCAAATAAAGTACAAAACCTATTACTTAACAATCACCAATACCTGTAAGAAAATTGCTGAAT
The DNA here is from genome assembly GCA_029891345.1 of Dryococelus australis. Classification (NCBI taxonomy): domain Eukaryota; kingdom Metazoa; phylum Arthropoda; class Insecta; order Phasmatodea; family Phasmatidae; genus Dryococelus; species Dryococelus australis. Next base: position 97,671,837 of record CM057004.1, on the reverse strand, counting down.
AACTCACCATGCGACAGAAATGGCATGCATTTTGGCAATGTTAAGAAGTCGTTGCACTGGTGCAAAGTAATTTTCATTTGTTGATTTTATGTATGTATTTGCATCCTCTATACATCCAATACACATTGGAAAGGATTTGTCAAAATTATAATAGTTGTTATACAATATGGATATTTACATTCGGTGACATTACATTACATTAGTATAAAAAAATTAATAAACTAGTATAATTTATGTAGGACCTATACCTTAATGCGAACAGATCTACAAATATGTTTAGTCTACATTACATAGAAGTACAAGTTATCACACTTCGTATACAAATAAATATTATAGTACAAATATGAAAATGTACACATTATACTATAATATAAGTTATTACATTAAGTCTCCTGCTAATATCAGCACTGTTCTGGATTATATCAATTCATCTTTACTAAAGTATTCTTCTACGGAACAGAAGGCATTATTTAAAAAGTATGATTTGACAGACCTTTTTAATTTCTGTAAGTTATTTTTGATTTCACTTGACTGGGAATGTTGTTTGTCATTACACTGCACCTTATTACTTACTGTTAGCACGTATATTAAAGGACCGTTGAAGCAGAAAGTACTGTCCATGGACAATTAAATTAAACCCAGTGATGTATTAAGTATTCAATAACAGAAGGCCACAAATAGGTATTAACTCAAAATCCCGACACGTTCCACACTATGATATAAAAATCATTATATCACGCCACATTCACACTTCTGCAAATTATAATTTTGAATAACAGTTCATAGAGTTGAATTCGAAAAGATCCTAGAATGTATGCACTTTGGTATTACTTTCTGTCTGACTGAAAGACTTCCAATAAATAAAGAACACGAACCATTATTAAAGCAAGCACATAGCTACACATAATTACCGCGAATACAAAACAACTGCAATAGGCCTATTAACTGTGATGGCATGAAATGAGGGTGAAACAACGGGGATGGAAAACATGTGAATGTTACAATTAATAGAATAAAAACACTGAAACGCTGGTAGGGGCGTCTTTGAGAGTTCATACTCTTATAGGCTGTGCACGGTAAAGTGAGCACTTTTGAATGCCTTGCTTAAAATTTACTTGTATACGCGTTGTGTACTCTTCCGCCTTATGTAAAATTAACATTGCCATGGGCCTCATCACTTTATTCATGCGTCGGCCAAATGAAACTGTGGAATTATTAAGAAATTAAATACTTTAAAAATTTGCTCATTTTTACTCTTCCGTGCATTAATAAAACAGAAAGCAAAATAAATAATTATCTTAAGTTATTACAAATGGATACCCAACACCTTTAATTCGACTTTAATATATGGAACTATTTTCCATCCATCGTTACCAACCTTACTGGGCGAATGTCACTCAGTGTGCCCTTTAAAATATATGCATGTAGGGGGCAGTGACATTTTTCTAAGGTTGATTTCAAAAGTGCTCACTTTATCGTGAACAGCCTTTAGCGTGTCTTTCCACGGCTTTAATATTGGCTTTTTAATTGCGCCCTACAAAGCGTGCTGGGTTTGGCATCCCCGCCCGCTAGGGCGGAAGGGGAGGAGGTGGTAGTTTGTTGCGCTGCACTGCCCTACACTCCCGCGCACTACACTGCACTGGGCACTCGATGTGCACTGGTTACACACTGGTGCTGGTTGATGCGGTGCGGTTGACGCGAAGGACGCGTGGCGCGTCAAACGGTCCGAGAGACAGGACGCCGGTCCTGCGACAGAGTAAGTAAATGACATAGTATGCCTTCAATGCATCCGAGAATAAAAGCAAGAACCTCTCACAAATCAGAAATCTATAATGCAGGATGTCCCAGTGCTGACCTACCAATTCGACTCGCCTAGTACTCGTGTGTCCCTCGGGTGGCCAGACTTGCCCGGCGGGTGACGCGTGGGTGTCAGTAAGCGTGGAGCGGTGGTCGCCTTTCCAAACCGCGCGCGCGTACGCCGTGGAAGCCTGTGTCAAACGTAACGATTCTGCTGTCGTCACACAGCGATTTTTTAGGCAACATTTCAATGTTTGCAGACACGGGAGGGTACCCGAACGTCTCACCATCACGAACTGGGTGAGCAGGTTCCGCGCTACAGCGTCTGTTGCAGACAAGAAACCAGGCGGTAGTGTGAAATCTGTGCGGACGCAGGAGAACAACGACCGTGTAAGGGCAGCTGCGTTGTCACAAATTACAGAGGTGTATCTTTCGGTTTTCTGTAACATCGATAAATATTGCATCTATTTGAACATACTGCGCGTGTTTCACAATGGCAGGCGAACGCTGGGACATTCTGTATATAACTCTAATAAAACAGAAGAGCTCAACATCTACAACATACATAAATGTAAACCAAATAAATTTGTGCTTTACAGTATTGGTTCCCCTTATCAAACTGTAAGACTTAAACAATCCGTCAGAATCTTCACAATGAATGCAATTGATTTTGCACATAAGGTGAAGCTGAAAATTTGTTTAATTTTATTTCTTTACTATACAGAATTTCTCACCAAGCTTCTGCAGTCACGTCCTTCCAAGGGGAACTGAAAAATTATTTAAAGCATATAGGCCAATCACGGTTACTTCACACTTTTCTGAAGCCCTGCTAAAGTTCTATTTTTGGTTACCGATTACGTATCCTTCCGCTACATGTAAACATAAACACTGCCATGTGACTACGTTTTAACTGTCAAATGCTTGTTTACTGTTTTCAGCTGTTAAACGAATTTAGTCATATTTCAAAAACCGTTTCGTAAGAATGTCCGCAATTTAGGTCTATAACCATATCTAGGTCAGTTTCATGACTTTTTAACAATGTCTGTGTTGAAGATAGTTCTTACGGTTATTATTTTACATTCTTAACATATTTGTTATACACGGCATAGCACATTACACATAATACACTTTAATATTTTGTCGTAACTGTGTTCAGCCCTGTTATAACTGTGTGGGAAAAGAACTGTAATACTATTTAACATCTTGTTATTAATATGTGATGGGTTATTTCGTTAGAAGGTCGACCTTAGTCGGAATAAAAATTAAAACGAAGGGACAACCAGTTCAACGAAAATACTCAGTAAATTCAAGCACGCAACTTGTGTCACTTATTTATTGTATACGTAGCAACGACAAACTTAAAATATAGTAGTGAACATGCACACAAATAGGCCTACCGTAACTTTTATTCCGTTCATATTTATTGGTAGGCCTACGTACTGTTTTCTAGGTTTATTTCATTATTTATTTAAATTTATCTGGCTGGGTTTAGTATTTTGCTGGGGTTGTGGTAAACATTCAAATTACATACATAATAAATAAATGTGTGTGGGGGTGAACCCAGGACGAGGCAACACCCTTCGAGTGAGGGGGCTTTCCAGCCTGAACCTGAGAAGAAATGAGACTCTAGGATGAATGTAAGGGCGGGGGAAACGGTAGAACCCCGAGAAAACAGGCCAGCAAGCGGCATCGTCTAGCACGATTACCACATGCGAAAATCCGGGAATCGAACCCGGATCGCCTTGGTGGAAGGCGAGCGCGCTAGACACTGCGCCCCCGCTGCCCCAACCACATAAATGTAAGCACATTGCATAATTGTGCTTAAGCACCTAGGGCACGGTTGTGATAAATAGTTGTGACTTCCAAACAATTAATTTCTTATTAAAAACAGTTCAAGGTTAAAAAGTATAAATTTTACATGCCCGATATTTGCAATCACACATACACACGCCACACGCACGCACGCACACACACACACACACACACCCGCACCATGGCAACAATACTCTTTTACGCACACAACGGTCGCGACACACTTTAGAGTATATTAATTCCTGCTGTAGAAAAACACATTTATCACGACAGTGTAGCTTGCCTAGGTAGGTTTAAAAAAACACAAGTACGAACTCGACGCTTTTTTCAGAAACACTTCATGTCATGTCGGCGTCGCCAGTCGCCACTTCTGCCAACTTCGGATTTGTAACCGTCCCGCCATCACATCTAAATATATTAAAATAAGTATCCAAACAATAAAATCTCGTTTAAGTTGTAAATTACAATTTAAAAAATCATTATTTTTGGTGTAATAAGTATGAAATATGCTAAAATTGAAAACATGTATTATTTCCCTGTTACTACAGGCGCTCGCCTATTGAATTTTCTTCCTCGGACGAAAAAAAAAAAACACCATGTCACTAGAGCTTTAGGCACGGTAATTTGCGCTGATATTTTTAACTGTATCAATGAAATATGTTTCCATCAGTGCTTCCTAAAAATTCAAATATATCAATAGGCAAAGTTTAATTTACAAATAGCATACCAAAAAATTAGGTTAGCACAATATTTATCTGTAAACTATTGCTTAATATTCGTTGCCAACACATCGCTGTTTTTTAATTCGTATTTACTACGAAATAAATATTACAAGTTATAGAATGACACCAAGTTAAAGTTTCATTTATTCAATAATACAATACTTTAAAGTTAACCGCAGTGTTATATTGTTTTTGTGGTAGACCTATATATACAAGTTATTGAAAAAATAACTTTGACATACTACGCCTAGGGTGATTTTCCAAAGGTTCGTTTCAAAACATTCGAAGAAACCGTGAATGGACTATACATGCAAATCAAACATTGTTTATTCTTAACCACACACTAGTCCTTTCACTGTTACTTCAAACTTTTCTGAAGACTTGCGAAAGTTCTACTGTTCCTCTGTCTCGTGCAAACAACGCTTTATTAAGACTATAGGCTATTTACGGTCAAGTGAGCACTTTCGAAAGTCCTCTCATTTGGAACTAAGTCATTAAAAATATTTTCTTTTAGCTTTAGACGTTCAACTTCCGAGTGATGTGGAACGTACACGCCGTGTTTATTACTTATATGGCAATATATATTTAAAAAGGTTGTTAAAGTATTAAGAAAGTGGCTGCAAGAAAAAATTCATTAGGGCCTCAAAAGTGCTCAGTTTACAGTGAATAGCCTATATAAAATTACACCAAAGGGGCACAGCACCGGATTCGTGCGCATTCCATGTAATATTATTTTCCATATGAACTATTTCTTACTAGGCATTAACAAAACAATTTTTTTTCTTCTCCCTGCACTTATTCCCATGAATCATTAATGCAATATTATAATTTATAGACAGAATATAAGTGGAAGTTAAAATTAAACTAAAAATAAGACACTTTTATACTAACGCAGTTATAAAACGCTTTTAATACGTGACATTTCTAGGAAACAACCAAGCACGTTATAAATGGGGGGATTTTTCAAAGGTTTGATTCAAAAAGTGTGAAGAAACCGCGAGTGGACTGTATAGACGCGGCTGTACGCGTGGAGCAGCCGCGGACACGACGCAGGGGCCGCTGTTGCCCCCACGAGGGGGCCCCGGGAGAGAAGGCAGGCACCGCGCGGGAGACGCCCTCTCGCCCACACGTCGACGCGCGGTCCACCGGGCTGGATGCTGCGTGATCTTGAGTGTCGCCCTCCTTTTCCCCCTCCGCCGCCCGCCGACCAATGGCGACGCATCCCCCGCGTCCGGGCCCTGCCCCCTCCTGCCACCCCACCATCCCTCGCCCTCCCTCATCTGCTGACGTGCAATTACGGGGCGCTCATTACGTGACCCAGCACGCGCGCTCCCTGCGGCTTTGACGGCCATGTTGAAGTTAAGGTTGAAGTAAAGTAACTGCCTATGGAGCACTGCACCCGACTATACAACTGCCTATGGAGCACTACACCTGACTGTACAATGTAAAGAACTCATAAAAAAAAAGTAGTACAGAACCATAAAAATTATCAGAAAATTGCGATTTAATCTGCATATGACAGGAGAATGTATACATTTTGCAACATCATGAAATATTTTACTGAAATATAATTTTTAATTGTAAAATATAATCGATAGATAGAGTCTGCATTTCTAACCAAATTTAATCGCATTTTCTATTTGGATGCTTCGGAAAGCAGAACATACAAAAAAACTCTTCTTCAAGAAAGTTTGTTGTAATATTTCCGGTGATCATGTTCAATAACATCATAGTAATAATATATTATATACATTTTATAATTAACTTTATTTACACCAGTTTCAGCCATAAATGTTTTTGACGAATGGACGCTCATAAAATTAATCATAAAAATTATTTCTTACATTATTATTACAATTTTCTTTCATGCAATCATAGTAAACGTTATGACGATATTCCATGACAAAGATTTTCTTTCAAATTCTGCTTTCTGAAGCCTCAGAATGGAAATATGCTAAAATGTTGCTAAAAATACAAATTATTTTAATAGATTATTTATTTTACTTTTAAAAGTATATTTTAGTAAAATATTCCATGGTGTTGCAAAATGTATAAATTCTTCTTTCATATGCAGCTTGAATCGCACTTTTCTGACGATTTTTATGGTGTATGTACTACTTTTTTTTTATGAGTTCTTTACATTGTACAGTTGGGTGTAGTGCTCTATAGGCAGTTGCATTACTTCAACCTTAAGAGTAGGATGAACCCCCGTGGGAACGACGCGTCCAATGTCAACAAGCGAGGGAGCGATACGGGCGACACTAACACGCACGCCTAGTGCCTCATCGCTCCTACGCGCAAGGCGTGCAGTGTTTCCGCCGTGACGCTGTACTGTGCAAATTAGATCTGCAACAGTGGGACTTCATTGCATGCGATGAAGGCCACAGATTAAACTACGCCCGTATCTTTGTACTTCTATCTTGCAGCTTAAGGAAAACTGCGTAAGCAAGCTTTAAAAATTCGTTATTTGATCATTTTCACGATTTTTTCTTCTCCAAAAATAATACACTTAATATGACAAAATTAAAAAAAAATAGGGGCATAGATAATTGTTTTTTATCTTTACTGATGACAAAAAGTCGTATTTGCAGAACATTTATTTACCGAGATACGCGTATACGCGGAAACAACGATTTCGCAAGAAAATGTGGGGATTCACCCACTCTTCAGGTTAATTCTACTCAGATTAGGAACAGAACGAGTTTTATTTGAATTTAAATTCCAAGTAACGTGAATAATAGAAAATAAAGCTTTTACATAGTTACAAAGTTATTTGATATTTGATTTATTATTATTATTACAATTTTTTCGTTTTTTAAGGCAGAAAAACTAGAAACTCCGGTACACACGCGACACTAGCGCTCACTTAGCGGCGAAACTTTCCCCTTTGTCAAACTTTTAACATTGATGTTCCTAACCTGCTGTAGAAGTAACCTCGCCCTTACACAGGCGCCTATTTCTTGTTTCGGAAAAAAAGAGGCAAGCCTCTTAGACTTCCAGTGGCGGAGCCAGTGTTCGAATTGATAGAAACGTAGAAGGAGGAAAAAAACTAATCTTTAATAATGCTCATGTATAACCCATTCACGGTTACTTCCAACTTTCGTCAAACCCTGCTAAAATTCTACTTCCAGAATATTCCTCCGCTTCATGCAAACAAATCTTATCCAAGTCTAAAGGCTGTTCACGATAAAGTTAACACTTTTGAAATCAACCTTAGAAAAAAGTCACTGCGCCTATTTGCATATGTTTTAACGGGGGCACTGAGTGATATGCACCCTGTAAAGTTGGTAACGATGGATAGGAAGTAGTTCCATATCTTAACGTCGAATAAAAAGTGTTAGGCAACTATTTCTGATAACTTAAATTACTTATTTCTCTTTCTGCGTTTTTTAAATATTAACTTTTCTAATAATTTCACAGTTTCACTTGACCGACGCATGAATAAAGTGATGAGGCCATGACAATGATAATCTTACATAAGGCGGAAGAATACATAACGTGTATACAAGTAGATCTTAAACAGGGCTTTCAAAAGTGCTCACTTCATTGTTAACAGCCTTTAGACGATTACACCAAAGGAACAACGCATCTCATTCGTGCGCACTCAATTCGATAGTATTTTACGCGAGAACTATTTATTTCTTATCATTACCAACACGCCTATTGTTTCCCCGTATTTATTCGTATTAATTATAAAAGAAATATTATAATTTAAAATTAAATATAAGTAAAAGTTACATTTAATAAAAAAAATAAGGAATTTTATGTTAACGGAAATAGAAAACATTTTGATACAGTACATGGCATATTTATCGAATAATAACCAAAAACGTCATAACTGGGGTGATTTTACAAAGATTAAACTCTAAAACTGTGAAGAAATCGCGAATAGACTATATAAGTAATAATTCGTTTTCAATCACTCATTGCAGTTACGGTTTCTTTAATTAAAGGAAACTCGAGAGTTACGTATGGTTAAATCCCTTAGTATTCGCCTGGAAGATTAGTAGCCCTTTGTATTTCCCCTAGAACTTCCTGGTATAGGCTGTCCACGGTAAAACGAGCACTTTCGAAAGCCCTGCTTAGGTTCTACTTGTATGAATGTCGCGTATTCCTTCGCCTTATGTAAAATTAACATTGCTATTTGCCTATCACTTTATTCATGCGTTGGTCAGGTGGTAATGTGGACTTATAAGAAAAGAAAATATGTTACAAATCTTGTCATTTTTACACTTGGATGCATTAAAAAAAATTAAGCAAAATTAATAATTTAAGTTATAACAAATAGTTACCTAACACAGCACTTTTTATTCGACGTTAAGTTATGGAACTATTTTCCATCTATCATTACCAACTTCACTGGGCGTATGTCACTCAGTGTGCCCGTTAAAATATATGCTGGCAGGGGCAGTAACTTTTTCGAAGGTTAATTTCAAAAGTGCTCACTTTATCGTGAACAGCCTTTAAAACAGTTTATGTGAACAAAATGCTCGCAAGAGGGTCCGTAACAATCTGCATTATAGGAATTTTAAGTACGGGGGCGAGAAAGTAAGGTTGCTATACTGAGTTTGTTACGTATAGTGAACCGGTGAATAGAATGAGAGGAACAAAAAATTAATTGTTGGCCACGAAAATCTCAATTTTTTTATATTCTTCCACAATGACGGAACAATAACAATATCCCCTAATATCCCCTTCAGAATTGAAAGGCATTATGATGCACTGCCAACATACCGAATCTGGTTATAATCCATAATCCATTATATGATTCCCGAGATATGATATATAGACTAACCTTAAATTTAAAAAATGGCCACCATCTTGAAAATAAATACTCAGTGTGGTCGAAAACTATAAATGTTGGATTTCCTTCCTCTGTACTATGGTGTGCAGATTTGTTGAAATTCGGTTCATGGGTTTCGAAAGGTATTAGAGGTGAACATACATCCAGACAGACATAAGATTTTATAAGCCTATCTTTCCAAAAAAATTTGAACCAAAAATCTGTTGTGACCCTGGGGCTGTGGCGACTGGTCATGTTAGACTTTACTTCTCCCACCATAGTGAACCAGATTGAACACCCGGCTGGGTCACTCCGGGATTTTCCCAAGTGGGAATCGTGGCGGACGATGCCGCTGGTCGGCGGGTTTTCTCGGGGATCTCCCATTTCCCCCGCTCTTCATTTCCAGTGCCGCTTCATTCTCACCTCGTTCCACCCTCATCGACTCTCGTGACTCCGTACTCTTTAAGATATTGTTACGTTTTTAAAAGCTCGTGACTTTAATGTCGCTTATTTTCCTTTATATTAAACGTACATGTTGGGATAAGGCGTGCTCAAGTTGAACTCAAATATATTCTTTATCGTCCTTGTATTAAATTCAATATCAAATTACATCTCGTTACAATATGTTTAACAACTCGTTACAGAATGTTAGTTACTGATTAAATCGGAGGAGCTCTCGTTAAGTTTACTTGGTTACATTGTGTTAGATATTAATGTGTTTCGTTATTAAGTATTTGTTTATGTAAAAGGCTACTCTGACTAGTTTACTATGGTCCGACTTCACCTTGTCCACGATGCCGTAGGCTGGTGACTAGACGTAAGTCGGCGGACGGCACCGCCCTCGTATCTGGACGTCTTGCTGGCGCAGTGTCACGACCATAAAGACCTCGTTCGCCGGGTTTCCAGCTGTAATATCTGGCGCACTCGGCCTGCCTGGCCGGGTTTGTTTAAAAGCGCTCAAGGCTTGTTCCACTTCTTCGCAATATGATTGTGCTACCGCTATCAGGCTAGCATGCCTGTTGCTGCACGAAACAATATGTTCTATCTTAAGTGAGGATTTATTTTGGAAAGGTTTTTACATTCTCTGGGATTTGAGGTTAGGAGAGACTCTGGGCGTGTCTCCTACCCCTCCCCCACCCTCGTAGTCTCTTCTACGCTTCTTCCTTGCTTGTTTAGACACATGCTAGCTACAATGTAGCACCCGTGCACTTAGCTATTCAGCCTCTAGCTATAGGCCGTTTACTGTAAAGTGAGCACTTTTTGAAGCTTCCTCATTTGGAATAATATTTTATTGTAGCCTTGGAAGTTAATTTTCGAGTCCGGTTAAACATGCACACTGTACACGTTACTTACACTGAAATATTTATTTTAAAAAGTGGCAGAAGGATAAAAAAGTGGCTGATAGGAAAAAAAGTAACTAGGGCCTCAATGCTCACTTTACCGTGAACAGCCTATAGCTGGTAAACATTCAGCGCGGGGACCGAACGTAAGTTACGTAACACCTTTTTTTTCCCCCACGTGCGTGCTCCGACTAGCGATGCTACTTCTGCTCGTCAGCTGGTGCAAGCCTGAGAATAGTAATACCGCAGCAGGCGAATGTTTTGTTTTGGTCGCTCCCAGGCAAACACGGCTGTTCACATTACTGTATTCCTCGATGTCTTGTCACGTACAACTGAGCCATCTTCCAGCAGTGAGTTCCGCTGAATGGAGCGATACTATGGCCGCGGTTACACGGGATACAGAACTACTTCACTAAAACGAGTTCAGCTATTGAAGAGGTTACATTACCTTCGAACGAGTTACTATCGCAGTTGTTTCTGCTTCAAAGTGAACAGTTTCCATAAGTAGTTTCGAATGACTGTAGGTTTTTTTATATGAATTTTCAATAACCATATTTTAATAATTTTTTTATAAATTATTAGAAATTTTAATTTGTAATTTTTGTAAATTTTTTTATTATTATTTTTTGTATTTTTTTTATATTTTCAGAATTTTTAGGGTTATTTTTTGTGTCAAGGGTTTTGAGTCTTGTGTTTTGTGCCTTGAGCATAGTTATGATGGCATAATAAACTACTATATCCGCTAAATAAACGGAAAGTTGGAGAAATAAAATAATGTCAAATTACCATTCATTACGATAATTACGATTTATTAATACGGATTAGAATAACATTACATAACCAAGAATATTCCAGTGGTATCAACGTATTAATAATAACACCAAATCTCAACACAAGTACACGACCTTGAGATTCTAACATCTGGTCGGGCCACTGTTCTCAAAATAGACTCGACAAGATGCAACGTGGCAACATGGGGTAACAACAAGGACTCATGAACAGTGGCTTCACTGGATGTTAGAATCTCAAGGTCATGGACGTGTGTTCATATTTGGTGTTATCGTTATTAAGTTGGTACCGTAGGCATATTCTTGATCATATGTAATTTTATTTAATCCGTATTAATAAGCGGTAAAAATCTTAACGAATAGTCTTTTGATTTTATTAAATTGTTTTAATTTCTTGTTTATTTATCGGATGTATTAGTTTATTATGCCATTATAATTCCTTTCGATTTAAAAGGCGTACATATATTCTTTAATAATATTTCGTACTTGTATAAAAGAAGAATATTTAATTTTATATAATGTCATTAAAAGAAATAACATCCACTCACTTAACCCACAAACTAAACTACTGCTTGCACCAACAAGGAGAAGCAGTGTTGCATGTGCATCACTGTAATGCTGGACGTCCAGTGACACATGGGGTCTTGTGAAATATTGACATAAACAGTTATGCATGGGACATAAACAAGGTATCCATGGCATGGGATTTAGGATGCAGTTCGAACTGGAATTGTGTGATTATACCTTGTCCAAATATACTTGTAAAATATACAGGTTTGTTTAAGTATCGAATATATAAATTAAATTTCGTTTATAATCAATATTTTTGGCATGGTTGTGTTCTGCATACATTATATGTTGTAATATAATTTGAGTTATTCAAATTGGCCAAGTAGTTGAGTTGTTATGAATATTTGTAGTTGTGAGGTGGGACATAACCTCAAAGTGGGCGCTATATTGCGTCGCCCGTCCTAGTATTACTGACGGGCGACGCGGACTTGGTCCATTTTGCCAGGTTGTTAATGCGTGTCTATTTTTAGGATAGTTGCCCGACCGGATGCTAGAATGCTTCAAGGTTATCTAAGGTCAAGGTTGAAAGTCAAGGCCATCGACATCTAACATGGCTGACGAGACGGACACTGGTAGACTTGGAGAGGGCCAATCGTGTCGGGAGCTTAGTCTATCCACCTATCATCGGATCCCGAAACGTCCTATAACTTAATGTACACCTTAAAATTTATATATTTTTTGTTTCAAAATTTTTTATGATTTCTTTTTTAGCAATTTATTATTTTTCTGCTTTTTTTGGGAATGTTTTGGGTTCCACATAATTTAAGGTCACGGGCACAGGGTCAAAGTCAAGGTCACTGCTCCGGTGACCCGTGCCCTTATGTACGACTCCCTTTTAAATTTTACCGATTCATTACAATACTGATTGTTGTGTGAACAATGCAATTATTGTTGAAGTTGTTCTGTTGGAGGTACTATCTGTTTTTTGGTACACTGTTAAAATGTTCCGTATGTTTACGGAAATTTTTACGAAAATAAACAGTAAATATACGGAAACGCAATCCGTAATAACGAAAAACGGAGTTGAGTAAATACGAAATACGAAGATCTCCGTATTTTTTATAACTTCGGGTTTCGGGTACGAACAATGCCGAGTTTACACGAAGCTTCCTTCGCCTCTGTAACCAGGAAATTATCGTTTCTGCGGCAGTTAAGGTTATCCATGTCACTAAGACCTGTTCTTTCAAACATTAAAAAGTAGCACCAGGCGTATGTAACAATTATCAACACTTAACATACACTAACTTTAACAGAAACTAAAATAGTTGCTTATGTGACTACTATAGAAATTCAAAAGTTATACCTTGTTCATCACGTGAGCATTTGAGGTAGTCGTGAAATATAACGTTTTGACTTGGGTTCAAATATTACATAAATATAATTTTTTTTTAATTTTTTTAAATATCTTTTTTATACACAGTAGAACACCCACATAATGAAAATTAAAATAAAATTGTAATTAAAAATTATTTAAACTAGGAGCACAGAAAACTAACTAGGGAGTCAAACTAAGAGGTTCCGTGAATTTTACGGAAAGTCCGATTTTGAAAATCAATGTGTCCGTAAATTTACGAAGAGTTTGCGGACACCTCAGGATAAATTTTTACCAGCACTTTTCGGTGAAATGAAGGATTTTTTTTTTAACAGTGTAGGAACGCAGTACCTTGCTGTAGCACCCACATTCACAGTAGCAGATACAATCACAGACATGAATGTAACAAGCAGTTGTGTTGGTATTACTACGTATGTTATCAATATTTTAAGGCTCCCGCCTAACTGGCACTTGAACTGCGTTACAGGATGTTGAAGGCTATTCACGATAGAGTGTACACTTTTGAAATTAACCTTAGAAAAATGTCGCTTCCCCTAACTGCATATATTTTAACGGGCGAACTGAGTGACATGCACCCAGTAAAGTTGGTAACGATGGATGGGAAGCAGTTCCGTATCTTAACGTCGAATAAAGTTTTAGGTAATTATTTCTGATAATTGCAATTATTTCTTCCGTTTTCTGTTTTTCTTTTTAATGCACTGAAGAGTAAAAACTAGCCTATTTGTAACATATTTAGTTTTCTTATACTTCCACAGTTTCATTTGACCGAAGCATGAATAAAGTGATGAGGCCCATTACAATGTTAAACTACCATAAGGCGGAACACTACACAACGCGCATACAAATAGATCTTAAGCAGGGCTATCAAAAGTGCTCAATTTACTGTGAATAGCCTATACACGCAATGCGACGTCAATTCAGAGACTTGCGCCTAGTGACGATGGGGTACTTGATGCGCGAGGCAGAGTCGCCCTTATCGCTCCTGCGTCTCTCGGCCTCGGACGGACGTAGGCGACGCGCCGCACTTGTTCGACGAATGCGCAGTGCGGGCGGCAGGTGACCTTGGGAGGGGAGGTTTATCTGAGCGGCAATACGTTCACCTTGCCGCGAACCGGCCCGACGCGACGTGGGGCCTTATCGGCCGACGAGTACAGGCTTTGCCCATTACTCTCGCATCCGCCTCCCCCCCCCCCCCCCCCATGACACCATCCCTATACCTACACGACGATAAAGCTACATACGCTCCTCGAAAGCTTGCGCGAACCCAACTGCTCTGCAGAGTCTTGTGATGGGTCGTTCGCGAATGAGTCGTTCAAAACGAACGACTCGCTGTCGAGAGCGACTCGCGAGCATAGACTAAAGATAAGGTAGACCGATCTCGCTGGCTGCGCACAACCAATCTCCGTGACCCAACATTGAACTGCTTTTCTGCCTACACGTCTGGCAAAAATGGCGTTGATTGGGTTTGAGGTTAGAACGCTGTTTAGTAAACAAGTTCCTTAGAAAAGGATTTATATTTCCTCTAATTAATTTGAAATGCTTTTTAATTACATTCAAACTGGTAAAAGTATTTTATTAATATAATTGTGCTTGTCATTTAAAAATTAAGTTGTAAACACATGTGACTTTGACAGTTGTGTAGGATTGGGGTAGGTCAATGTTGGGTACATGTGCAGAAGACGAATGAGCGGTTTACCTCATCTTTTAGCATATGCTCGCGAGTTGCTCTTCTTTAGAGAGTCGAATCATTCATGAATGATGAGAGACACGGATCGGCGTGTCGCTCCGCTCAGTCAGCCCCAAAGGCGACAGCTCGTCGGCTCGGGAGAGATAACAGAACTGCCAGTGAAGCATTTAACAATCGCGTTCAAAAGAAGTATCTCTTCTTTTTACGATCACGGAAGCTGTAAAACCGGAGATATGAATAGCACGAAAGTGGCCATGTATATCTAAGTGTGGACAAAAGTACTCAAGCATAATAAGCGCGATGTTTTCAAAATATTTTCATTAATTATTTTTCTAATATTGCGATATCAAAATCGTTTGGGAAGATTACGTAAATATCGTTCATTGCGCGCTCTCGAGTTTTCTACAAATTTCTATTAACCAAGACTTTTTTTCACTGTAGTAATAATGGTGAAATTAATATACATACCAATTATGCTATATTTAGCATTTTGAATGAATAGAAAAACAACAACATTGTTACGAAAATAACTACAATTCCTTAAATTGTGTAGAAAATGTCATGTATTATGCGATCGCGTGTATTTACATCAGCGCGGTGATGCGAGACGCTCTTCACATCTATACGATCGGCGCTTTGAAACCCGACTGACTCGCGAACGAGATGACTCTTTTGAACGACTGTTATGAACGACTCTCCACCAAGAGCGAGAGCGAGTGAGCTTGCTCTTTGGAATGGACTGTTTCGACACATCACTAGCAGACAGACCGCGCGCTATCGTCCAGCTTCTTGCAGAAGGTGCAACCTTTGAAAAATCACGCCATGAATGACATGTTTCGTTGTTACCTAAATATGCTATTTTCAAAATCGTTTTAAACTCGTGTTAACATAAAAAAAAACCTTATTTTTGGTTAAATTAAACTTATTATACCTATATATTAAGTGAAATTATTACATTTATAATTAATATGAATTGAAACAGTGGGAAAATAGATGTGTTGATAATGCCTAGTAAGAAATAGTTGTTATGCGAAATATTATTACACTGAGTCCGCACGAATGTGGTGCGTTGCCCCTTTGATGTAATTTTCTAGACTTTGTTGAAGTTTGTATGCACGAGGCGGAGAAATATTCTGGACGTAGAACTTCAGCTGTGCTTCAGAAATGTTTGAAGTAATCTTAAATCGGCAATGACTGAACGCACTTAGGGGTTACCAACTTTTCCATATTTACCATAAGGATCACTACCAACAACTCGACACACACAATCTAACCCAATGGGACTATAAAGTAATTTTTTTTATAAAACATAACAGTTTGAAATACTTCCTGTAATGTGTATTATACATATGTCATCGTTTTCTCCGAACATATACAACAAAATACTAGTTGCAACTATAGTCATGATTTAGTGTGAGTTGAATTTATGATTTAATATGCTTTAAAACAGACGATACCAACACGTACTGGAAGAAAAGATAAATTTTAAACATCTCTCGTAGTGATGGGATAATCACTTGCAAAATAATTTATTATTCGATTATTTAACTATAATCGATTCATCGATTATTTTTTATCAATTCGATTATTCACGATTATCAGCTGTTTATACTTAAACACAACAAAACATTGCAGATACCTACATGTTTCACATTTATTAAAATTATTCAATATAATTTGAAACAACAAATGTTCAAAACAGGAGTAATTATTGAAAATTAACAGAATAATTTTGGGTGAGAATGATTTTAAACAAATTTATAGAAATGTACAGTATTTGTGGTCAATTTTTATGTATGGATTAGAACAAGGCAATCGATCATTTTTTACCGATTATTCATTCGATTAAAAAAATAATCGTAATCGACTCATTCGAAAAACAAAATTATGCGATTATCCTATCACTACATCTGTGTGTTACTGCCATGAACGCACTTGTTGAAAAATGCCATCTGTCAGCGTCAGTCGTAACTATCCGTCGCCATGTGTCAGGACAACAGATCAAACGTTCCTGAAATCACGGAATTGGTAGATTACTACTGACACTGTGTTTATCAATGTTCAGTTCATTTCCGAAGAAGTTCGAGATACGAGATGCATGACGTCCCGTCCTACGTCCATTCGGGAGTTCATTTCGAACCGCCGAATTTGGCGGTTCGAAATCTTGATCCAAGGTCATCAGCCATCGTAGACAAATGTAGTTTGAAAATACGCCAACAGATAGAACTACGTTAGATTGTTTTCTTGGGAAATTAAAACAACATTATACGCACTTGAATATTTCTCAGTAAAATTCGTACAACACTTAAAACAGACAAAACATCTCACATCTAGTTCTATCTAAGCCTATAGTGAAAAATATGCCAATTTCCATGACGTCATATATTACGAACCAATAGCAAAATTTATCTCATACTTAATCTCGATCTCTCACTTTGGAACCAAGATCGACGAATCGGAGATCCAGAATCACGAAATTTCGTCGGTGAAACGCTTTTACATTAGAACCAAGATCAAACTGGATCCTGGTTCGGAACTAGGATCATTCGATCTTGGATCGGGGAAAATGTTGGTGCAACCGGCCATCAGACTTGCTACTCCTTACCTCGCATGCGCATCTGCCCTTCTTTTCCCTCTACAGTACACTTGCCATGGACCGTATCACTTTATTTAATACCACTGTCAAGGAAAACATGTGAGAATTTTAACAACGTAATTATTTTATTCATATTAAAATTTTTATTCTTATCTGTAGAAAAAGGCAGAATATAAAAAAAAAATTGTATTCACAAATTTTGACATTATATTTGATACGTTGGGACATGGTACTAACATTTCGTAATTTGCCGCCAACTTTACATGAGTAGTTTAGTAAGATTTCAAGTTTAAAAGTACGCAGTTAGGAACAGTGTTTTTCATTCAAAGGTTGCTTTCACAACCGCGAAAAGTTTGTAAAATTCCAGTCCAGAGAACTCGGTAGGCGTATTGGAAACCTTCCGGCGCATGTAACAACACGTCTGTTAGACGTTAAGACGTCCAACTACTTCCACTAATCTACTGCCATCTCAACTGGAAGTGCTCCAGGCAGGGTTAAAATTGAAATGTACACAGCTACAAACAGAATGTTTATTTTGCAATATATTTATTTCCACGAAAAGCGCATAGACTAAGGGTTTCGTTAGTGCTTTGAGGTTCGTGTGTGTGTGTATTTAGAGTCGCTGGTACTAAAGGCTGTTCACGATGAAGTGAGCACTTTTAAAATAAACCTTAGAAAAGTCACTGGCCCTGCCTGCATATATTTTAACGGGTGCACTTGGTGACACGCGGCCAGTAAAGTTGGTAACGAAGGATGGAAAGTAGTTCCATATCTTAAACATCGAATAAAAAGCGTTAGGTAACCATTTGTGATAACTTAAATTATTTTTTTTTCCTTTTCTGCTCTTTTAATACACATACGTGTAAAAACTAGCAGATTTTTAAAACGTTTACTTTCCTAGTAATTTTACAGTTTCACTTGAGCGACGCACGGATAAAGTGCTGAGGCCTGTGTCAATGTTTATTTTACATAAGGCGGAAGAAGAGACAACGTGCATACAAGTAGATCTTAAGCAGGGCTTCCAAAGTGCTCATTTTAGCGTGAACAGCCTATATACGAATGTGTAGAGTATTCGAGAAGCTACCAGGTAGACGAAGGAGAGACACTGCTATCGGGCTGAAGGAGAGGGCAAAGGCGAAATGATGCCAGCGGGGAGGAAACGAGTTCTGTGACAATACGATGCAGCAGGTTTGACTGGTTTGCGGCTAAATGGACACTTGCGTAAGTTACGGTTTACATATTCTTTCAGTCCATTGTAGGTATGTGTAGAGGGAAAATTTAAGATCTCGCCAATAACGAAGTCGTTCGACAAATAGGAGTTGGAAAGGAATCAGAAATTGCAGGTTTAAGGAACCATTCCAGCATTTGCATGGAGTGATTTCGGGAAAGTATAGAAAATCGGAATCAACATGGCCAGACTAGGAATCGAACCCAGGTTTCCCCAAAAATGTGTTCAGTGAGTTACAGTTGCCCCACCTCGCTCGGTTCCAATCCCCTGCTCATCTTTCCACAGACATGTGTACAATTTAACAGTTCCATGGACGTTATTAACATTATTCATTCACACGTAAAAGGAGACTACGAAATCCTTATAGTTTTTTTTTTCCGTGGTTAATTAGGCACTTCTGGACCCCAGAACTTCTACGAGGAACACATTCAGATACATGAAACAGGCCACTACGTTAAAATGCCGTACGATCTATACATACGAAAAGAAAATAAAGATGAGTCATTCCGGCAAGCGCTCAGCTTGAGATTCAAGCCATATAGAAGTCCGGACGGAATAAAAGAAGCTAAGGGCCGGTCTCACTAACGAAGATTAACTTTTCAGAATATCGAGATAATTTTATCCAGATGAGATGTTTAACTTCGATTTTTAATCTCGATAATGTTCAGCGTGTTTCACCACGTTTAATCTCAGTAAAGAATATCTCGTTAAAATTATCTCGATATTCTGACTTAATCGCGATTTTCTCTAAGATTTAGCTTTGAGCTGTTACAGAGAAATCATTTTGAGAAAGTATGGCAAGTCGGGCAGGCATTGTGGCCGTAAGGAAACAGCGAAACAAAATTTTTTTCATCCCATGAAAAACGCATTTTGTTAGAATTAGTTACAGAACATTTCGATATTACTGAAAATAAACGAACTGATGCTGTGCCACAACAAAATAAAGCGAAACAGTGAAGAACGATTGTGAATAGTTTCAATTGTACATATCGTGATCACTACAGGACAGCAGACAACTTGAAGGCAGCGTGAGATAACCTAAAAAAACACACGCGGAAAACCTATGTAGACGAAAGTGTCCATGCTAAGGAGTCCAGTAAAGCCAGCGGAATGTAATTCCAGTAGAGACTTAGTTGTCATAAACACTGCTCATATGAATAACCCTGCAGATGCTTCAGATAACTATGCCTCGACTGGGTCCGATGGTTGGAGGACATTCTCTGCCAGCCATGTGAGAAACCGTACGGCAACATCTTCCTGGACTAGTAAACGACGACCAGCAATGCACTCAAACAAAAGAAAGCTGAAGTAAGTGTCCGGCATAGAGCAAAAATTGAGTTACCAAAAAGTTTGCAATTAAAGAAAACGAGACAATGAAAGAGATTCGTCAACTAAAGTTACAACAGGAACAAGAAAGAACTAAACAGGCGAAGCTTCAAACAGATCTCCTAACTTTGCAGTTCCTAAAACTAAAGGCAAAACCAAGAAAATAATGCGTTATCTGTTGTTGTATAGTTAGCAACATCTGTTTTTTTAGTATATTCGAAGAAATTTTCAATTAAATAAAAACACTACTGGTGTTAGTAACATTCTTGATTTGAATTAGGCCTACAAAAGTAACATGTTTATTGTACATTTATACCTAATGTTAACTCAGAATAGTTGTCCTAAAGGAAAAATTAAATAAAACAATATAGTCTGTTTGACAATAGTGTGTTTGACGCAAGGCGAAATTGTAGTTTAAACTCTTTAATCATAAAGTTCAAAATAATTAATTCTTTCACGTAAATATCGCGGACGTCAAACAATAAAATCCTCGTAATCGCTTTCCTCTTCAAAAATCAAATTGTACATTGCCTGAGCAATTTTCTCTTTATTCCGATGAAATAACTTTGCCCTCTCGTCACCTTCCCAAAATATTTGTTTATGTTTTACAGTTTAATCCCGATGATGTGACTTAAACCATCAAAATCGGCAGGTTAATTTTTTTCGAGATATCCAGTTAGAATCGTGATTGTGTGTGGTGAAAGGCAAATTACAGTTAATCGAGTTTTTTTGTCAGTTAATCTCGATAAACTATCAATATCTCGCGTGGTGAAACCGCCCCTAAAAGATGTTCACAAAAACCGAGCACTTTTGAAAGTCCTGCATCGGATCTACTTGTATGCACACAGTGTATTCTTCCATTATACATAACATTAACATTGTCATGACCCTGCCCACTTTATTCACACGTCGGTCAAGTGAAACTGTGATATTATTAGGAAAGTAAATATTCTACAAAATTGCACATAATTTTACACTTTCATGGATTAAAACAAACAGAAAGCAAAATTAATTATTTCAGTACTTACAAATGATTAACTAAGACTTATAATTCAATGTCAAGAAACTCAACTCCTTTCTCTCCATCGTTACCAACTTTACTAGGCGAATGTTATTCAATGCGCCCGTTAAAATATGTGTAGTTATCAGCAGTGACATACTCCAAAGGTTTATTTCAAAAGTGATCGTTTAACTGTGAACAACCTATAATTACCAGAGACCTGCAAAATTCGCGTTACCATTTGGCCTACTTGAGAGCAATTCCCGATTCCATTGGTTACTGGCGATTTCACGGCGTCATTTAACAGCGAGATCGCTTTTACTGGATATTGTACGCTCAACCACTCAACCTGTACTATTGGCTAGAAGTGTCCTTGGGACGTATCACACAAGTTGTCTGCCAATTGCAACAGTTAAAACAACATACGGCATCTTGGAGTTTTACTCTGCGGCCTAATAACGACGCGAATTTTGCACGTCTCTAATAATTAAGTATCCTCTATTCTCTTCCCCCTCCCTAAACTACCTTATTCTAAGTGTTAAGTGTGTCCGAAGGTAGGGCCGGTTTCTAATCGCATTTCAGGGCTGCGCCCCTTACGCCTGAAGGAGAGGGAATTTCATGCAAAAGAGGCGGGCATCGCGACCAAGAGGGATTGGGTAGGCATGGCCTGCACTTTGAGGTCATGCCTACCTCCCTAAGTGTAGTGTAGTTAAAGATATATGAAGAAGGGGTATGGTAAAACCCGCACAGACACGGTAAAACCCATACCGACAGAAAGGGAGTTAAACTCGTAGGAGCACTAGTGAAAATGCTAAAGGAGATAGCAGGTGTGGAGTCCATGCTGTTTAATATGGGAGTGAAGAATCTAGTAGAAAGGTGGCGGGGCTTTGGGCCAGCATGTTAGAGGCACATGCGCCCTTGAGGTGGAACTGCCATTCACGTTCCTGCGTGGGCAGCCTGACTACCCGCACAGCAACATCGACAGCAGTGACTTCAGGCAGGGTCCTTAAGCTTCCAGCCGAGGGCGTAAGAAACCCGGACAGCTCAGTCATGGCCCCTGCTCCATCTTCTCTCTTCAGCCCGACACCTACCATGGTTGAAGATGGAGGGCAGCTCTCCTCATCCTCCAAAACCATCGCTCTGGTGGGACTTCTAGGGGCTATCCAGGGTGGCGAATCCGCTGGGCCAGACGCGGTGCGTTCAGGTGAAAGGCGGAGGAGAACTGCTCCTGGAGGCCATCCCCTCCATCTTAAAAAGAATCCTGCGGGGGATTACAGTGGCTAACCAGCTCTGGGGGGGGGGGGGGTGGCCAGCTGGCCCATGGGTCACTGATTCGGGGGAGTTCGTCCGAGGTCCGATGCTGTTCCATTCCATTCCGCACGCATATCTAATGTTGACAGCCCGCAGAATCCAGCAGTGGAATGGCTCGCCACACTTCGCATGTTTCAGCACATCGGGATACCCCCAACATCTTCCGCCTTGATCGTTGGGCCGCCCCCAGCAGACGCGCGAAGCCATCATCAACTGAGCTACCCAGGTTCCCGACGAACACGACCGTCCGCCACGGGGGCCGGAGCCCGAGTGACCTGTATTCCCTACATCATCGTGCAGCAGATGTGTGCCCAGCTAAATACCTATGGCGCAGGCTGTGAGCGCAGTATTCGTTTTAAAATTTAACGGACTATGCCTGAGCTATAGTCCGTCTCACGCTTAGAATGCAATTCAGGGCTTATGGCGCTCACTGTTGCCAAATAGCTTCGGCTTTGTGACGTAACTGGCAAGCTGAGAAACAAATGGGTGATGAAGGAAACGGCCCGATTAAGCGAAATTTTATCTGTTTACCTCCCTGACAACTAGTAAAAGAATCCATTCCTGCGATGCAAAGCGATCCATTTTGAAGCCCTCTCATTGAAATTACAGTCAACAAATATATTTTATTTTAGTCTTAGACGCAAACTCCCGAGTGCGGTGAAATTTATACACCGTGTTATTACTTTTATTGCAATATTTATTTATAAATATGGTTTAAGGATAACGAATTACTGAAAGGAAAAAGTGACTAAGGCCTCAAAAGTGCTCACTTTACCGTGAACGGCCTATATAGCTATTTTTTTGTCTATTAAAAACAAGTGTCCCGGTTATAGATACATTGCTTTGTTATTTTGGCCAGGGTTTTAATAGGACACATCACACCAACAGCAATTTTCGTAATTAAACTAAAAATGTTTGCATAGTTGCTGAAATGCACATTATGGACTGTTAGAGACCTGAAGAATTTGCGAATTCCTTTTGGGCACGCTAGAATTCAAAACACAAGTGTTTATATAACTTTAGCCATTTGTCCACAAGGTGTTTCACACCTCCTGGATAACGGTATCCCAATCGTATCCTTTCACTGTGACAGCAGACAACCAATGCACAGTTGACATCGGCATATCTGTAAATACGACTGTAGAGTCTAGCCTGCAGGCCATTGAACTCGCGAATTTTTCAGATCTCTATCGACTGTACTTCATGCTATATGAAAAAGTATATTTGATTGGAACACGGCCAGTTCTGTACTCCATTGGATGACAAGTGACCGATAATGAACGTCTGGTGTGGTGTAAATTAATAATATGACGTCTAGTGAAAATCTAGGCCAATAGATTTTGGCGTTGTTTTAATGGCAGACATACGAGTCTCTTCTATCTTGTCTTTGACGCTAGTAAATGTACGCAGATCTCGACGTGTTAATAAGCGTTTGCTCCTAGTTTTTGAGCAACACACTACACACACGTGCACTACACGCTGCAGAGTTCTGAGAGTTCTGCAATATTTCCGTAACAAATGAGGTTTCGTGCACCTCTAGTCGCTGGGGGTTTTTAGCTCGCTTCTCGTGCATAACTAAGAGTGCCAATTTCCGGTGGAGTATCTTATGTAGTGGTCAAGTTAATTTTTTTGTGGAAAATCAGGTAGTTTTTAATGACACAGCGGTAAGTGTCCGCAATGGCGTTGAGAGGTGCGAATAAGCCAGTTGTTAACAAGGTAGGTAGGTAGTTGGGCTTTAACGTCTCGTCGACAGCGAGGCCATTAGAGACGGTGCAAGTCGCATAGGGAAGCGTAATTGGGGAAGGATTGAGAAGGAATCGGCCATGGCCTTTGTTAGGGACCCATCCCAGCATTCGCCTGGAGGGATTTCGGAAAACCATGGAGAACCGAAGTCAGGATGGCCGGTCCGAGAATCGAACCTGGGTCTTCCCGAATGCGAGTCCAGTGAGTTACCACTGCGCCACCTCACTCGGTCAGTTGTTAACAAGTATATATATAAACATAAACAGTAAGAAAATAAGTGTGTTGGTAATACATAATAATAAATAGTTCTCATGCAATATATTATTAAACTGGGTATGCAAAAATACGGCATGATATCTCTTTGGTGTAATTTTCGTTACTTAGTTAAGCTTTGTGTGCATGAGGCGGAGGAATATCCTGAGAGTATAACTTTAGCAGGACTGCAGAAGTGTTGGGAGTAACCGTGGATGGACTATATAGTCCCCTCTCTACTAGTATTTTCTCTACCCACTAATAAAGTGCATGGTTACTACCTACCTGTCTCCTGTAGCATTTTCTTATTAATATATGCAACAATTTCTAATTATTTCCTGTCGAAAGGGTATTTACCCCGTCTATGCAGGATTTTCCCTTTCTCTTCTTAGTTGTAGTAGTTTAGCTATAAGTACACTCATGGAAGTTGTCATGGCCAAAACGAGGCCATGGCACCCCGGTCACTTGCTGCCGCGGTGCATGTCTCCTTGCATGATTTCCTTCCCTTGTAGGCGTACGGGTTGTCTAGCCTGAGACGTACTAAACTCCCGTTTCTACCGCGGGCTCACACCTAACACTTAGGTTTTTAGAGTAGGTTAGAAACAAATTTACAATACAGAAAAATGTACTATATAGGATGTTGCAAGGTTGCATGTCAATACTTCGGGGAAAACATTCCTCACATCTGGAGGATGAAAAAATATTATATGAACATAGGTCCGCAAATGCTTCGTTTCTTCACTACAGCCCCGTAATACATAACGTGCTCACTGGCTGGATCATGTTACTATGGAATGCCATCGCAGCGTTCGTTTGTATGATACGCATCTGAAACCACGATACTACACCTAGAACAGTAGGAAATGCACAGGAATTAGTTACACTAGTGTGAAACCTTATCGTCGGCACTAAAGGAAATGTTCAAAATGTCCCCCATAAGCACGAACACATGCATCAACCCGCCGTTGCATGGACACCCGGATATGTTGATGAATCCCTGGAGTGTTCTCTACTTTTTCGTATCCCGTCACAATACGGTTACCGTAGGAGGTGCCCACATCGTCCACTGGGGTTGCATACACACGTGCCTGTAAATTTCCCCACAAATAAAATACTAGTGGATTCAAATCAGTGCTCGGTATGGGGCTGCCAAGTACAGCTGCAATGGTATTCCACAGTAACATGACCCAGCCCGCGGTCCATACACTGTCCATTATTATTATTACGGGCTGTAGTGACGAAGTGAAGCGATTGCGGACCTATGCTCATGTAACATTTTTTTCATCCTCGAGATAAGTAATGTTTCACCGAAGTATTGACACGCAATTTTGCAACACCGTGTATACAGAATGATTCGCTATCAGACAGACAAACTTCGGGAGGTGATTCTTCGTGAAAAAGTAAAAGGAAACCATATGTGATACTTTATACCTAAACCTAATGCTAAGGGAGATACGAGCCCTTAAAAAAACGAGGTTTTAAAACGTATTTGTGCAAACTATCGGTAACGCAGTAAAATACAATGACAACTCTCGAATATTATTGTAAATTATCCGGACCTTCAACGTAAGATACCGATATTTTGCATAAATACGGTTTAAAATCTGTAGAGTGTCACCACCGCGTTCAGTGGCTGGAGACGGCGACGCACGGAGCGTGGGCGACGGCGGGGCAGCGCTCTGCTAGGAAGCGATTGCGCGATGCGCATCACGCATCACGCAGCACGCACATTGGGGGGCCCCCCCCACCCTGGCCCCTCTCCGCCCCCACAAGTCATCCGGGGAGAGGCGGTCGGCGGCCGCTGATGAGCGCACCTGGCCTAACGGGAAGGGAAGAAGGAGAACCGAGCCCACATCCTGTGTCGCATGCCTGAGGCTCTCCCACCCGCCCGCTGGCAAACCTTGCGTCATCGCCTGGCGGTTGGCTACCACCGTGCGATAGCGATATATCGACATATCGACATATCGACACACACAGAGTCCAAATGGCGTGGCGGTGCCTTTGATGTTTTTGCACCAGGCTGTGGTGAGATTACTCCTATTTAGACCCTGTATCACTGTCAAATTTTCGTCTTCAACTATATTTGACAGTAAAACTTGAAGACAAAATACGGCCATCCAATTTTTACTTCCGTCAAATATTATCAAATAATCTTGAATATGTTTTAAAATGTGTCACACTGTCAAGTTTTTTATTGGGGAATCTAATTTGAATTATTATTTTTTAATTATTTTCATTGTTAACTACTGCTTTTGTTTTTCAATGCAGACAATCACAGGAAGAAATATAACCAATGTTGTAATTTATTTTCGCTGCTTTACTAAATTCAAATTTTATTTATCAGAGATGTTTCCTGCACAATGACATTCAATGCCCTGATTTTGTAATATTATGTACAATATTCACTTCGGCTTCTATATACATTAATCATCTTCATAACCTACTTCGTTTTCAGCAATTGTTCGTTATTTAAAGGTTTCTCGACATCCATTTTTGTCGTGAACGATTCTGATTGGCTGAGCCCGTCAAACATCAAAGAAATTAGTCTATCGTAAACACACCCTTAACCTCTGTTGTGGGAACGGATCTCGTGTCTGATTGGCTACTGCGCCTTGCGAAAAATTCCCGATTGGCTGGGCTGCTGACTGGTGAGTAGCTTACCAGACGCTGATTGGCGAACGGCGAGCTAAAATGTTGCTATCTAGTGCCGCCATTTTGCTGGCATTTGCGGTTGGAGTTCGCTGGAAATAGCGGCTATTCCACGCCTGTGTTGATATCGATCACGAAACGATATTTCTGAAGTATCGCAGCTGCGATCGGGTTCGACAATGTACAGCAGTATATCGCATATGGCGTTCTAGCGAAATAGGTCGTTCACGATAAAGTGAGTACATTTCGAAATCAACATTTGAATGAAAAATATCATTGCTGGTTAAAGGCTGATCACGGTAATGTGAGCACTTTTGAAATGAACCTTATAAAAATGTCGCACTGAGTGACATGCGTCCAGTAAAGTTGGTCACGATGGACGGACAGTAGTTCCATATGACTACGTCGAATAAAGAGTGTTAGGTAACCATTTGTGACGACTTAAATTATTGATATCGCTTACTGTTTTTTTTAAATGTATCAATGTGTAGAAATGAGCATATTTGAAAAATATTTCCTATTCTAACAATTTCACAATTTCACTGGACCGATGGGTGAATAAAATGATGAGGCCTATTACAATGCTAATTTTACATAAAGCTTAAGACTACACAGCGTGTATCCAAGTAGATCTTAAGCAGGGCTTTCAAAAGTGCTCATTTTACCGTGAACAGTTTATACCTGCATAGATGCTACACTATCATGCAGGATTCCAGTC
Organism: Dryococelus australis; assembly: GCA_029891345.1. Classification (NCBI taxonomy): domain Eukaryota; kingdom Metazoa; phylum Arthropoda; class Insecta; order Phasmatodea; family Phasmatidae; genus Dryococelus; species Dryococelus australis. The sequence continues at coordinate 97,644,182 of CM057004.1, read as the reverse complement.
AATTTGGCAGAAATAATTAAGAAAACAATAGTTCCGAATCTGAACGTTTTATTGCGAGTGTAATATTTAAATTTATTGTATACCACGTTTTTTTCAGCTTCATACACAAAATACGAAATGGCATACCTGCAATACCCGAATGATACATTTAAGTTCCTAATAATCTCACATTTTCACTTGACTGACGTGTTAATAATACCGTTAGGCCAATGACAACGCAAATTTAACATATGGCGGAAGGATACAGAATGATAAAGTAAATCTTAATCAGGAAAATTAAAAGGGCTCAATCAACCGTAAAATGCCTATGCAAGATATTTTCGACACCCGATATTAGTAAGTGAGTGAAGAGATTTGGACGGCTCCTGACAGCGAGATCTGGAGAGTCGATGAGGGTGACTGAGGTGAGTATGGAGCCCGGTTGCACTAACATCTTTCTCGATCCGAGATCGAATGATCGTAGTTCTGAACCAGGATCAAGTTTGATATTGGTTCCAATGTAAATGTTAGAGATCGAAATCATGTGTGAGAAAAATTTTACTATTAGTTCTTAATATATATGACGTCATGGAAGTAGACGTATTTATCACTATAGATATAACTATATGTGCGATTTTTTAAAATCTTTTTTAAGTGAATTATTGTTGTACAAATTTTACTGAATAATATTAAAGTCCGTATAATGTTGTTTCAATTTCTCAAGAAAACAATCTCTCTGTTGGCGTATTTTCAAACTACATTTGTCGACGATGACTGCTAATCTCGGATCGAAATGAACTTCATCTCGATCTCCAGTCCAGCTCTGAACTTGAATGGTGCAACAGTTTTCTGTGTCGATCTTAGGTCCGATCTCGGATCGAGTTTCGAACCACGATGGTGCAACCGAGCATAAAACGTGCGTGCACTCACGATGAATGAACCGACAGAGCGTCCGCTCTGACGCCTCCTACAATTTATTCAACTGCGAGACTGGCTTCTCTGATATTCAGCCTGTCAACAAACTTTCTCGACATCTACAAGAAATTTGGTTCTCAAACTCACAACTCTTTAAAAAGCTGCTGTACAACTTTTTGCAGAACGTGTTTTGTATTCAGTATAAGAATACTTGATACATAAACATTAAAAAAATTACATTATTACACTCTCCACCTTTGTCTCCTTTCCCTTCCTTCTCTTTTTTCTTTTGTATCAGAGTATTAAAAACGTGTTGCTGATTACTAATTACTAGTATCTTATTACGGAAAAGAAGTGAAAAAGAGAAGAAAAATTTACAATGTGTCTTGTATGTTAGAACAGATACTTATGATCATATGCACTGTCTGCCAACAAGTAACTGGGCACCCGTGAAGATAGGTAATTCAGTACGTCAGTTAACTTGTGTTTCACGGCCTTCGGCGTAGGACCGCTGGTATTTGTCCGTGGTAGCATGAACACAGAGGCCTATTGTAACATTCTGGATAATGAAATGCTCCCAACATTGTGGCGTTTTTACGGAATGGACCCGTGTCACTTCCAGGATGACAATACCAGGTGCCATGTTTCAAGGGCTACTATGCAGTGGTACGCCGACAACAATGTTCGCCGATTGGACTGGCCCGTCCAGAGCCCCGACCTCAACCCTATAGAACATCTTAGGGACGAATTGGATCGCCGAGTGAGGACTCGTCTGGCGCGGCCAAAATCCATTGCTCAACTCATGGAATGCTTGCAAGAGGAATGGCGACGAATCCCCGTGGATGTCCTGCAAACACTCGTAGAGAGCATGGCAGACAGGGTGGCTGCTGTTATAACGGCAAGAGGTGGCCCTACGAGATTCTAACGGGGTGACAAACCACCGAGCAAACATTGTGGACAGGTGCCTAATTACTTTTTGGTAGATAGTATATATGTATAACCTTATATTGTGTAATTCATATATCTATATAATTTTGAGTATAGAAGAAAGATCATACAGACATAATTTAAGCAGCACTGGCGACGCTAGTTTCGTGACTAAACACGAGTAACTCTACAGTAGCCACTGTATGCTAGTGACGCAAATGCACTACCGGTGCAATGAACTTCCGGTTCGATGCCTGGCGAGTGCAATTCTGGGAAATTCTGGGAATACCGTGTTCGATTCCCCGGCAGGGGTTATTTTGGAAATTATAATATTTATTTGAATTCTTGAAGATTCTGAGTTGGATTCCTGATTATAATGTATTGCTATTTTTGGATTACCGGGTTCCATTCCCTGACAGAGTACTTAATAATCTTTGAATTTGGGAAATTTTGAGTTCGACTCCCAGGCAGGGCATTTACTGTAATTTTGGAAACCTAATATTTTCTTTGAATTTGGTTTTGGACTACCGGGCAGGGCACTTAATTTATTTTTGGTTTTGAGTTCGTTTTCCGGACAGGCTATTTAATATTTTGGGAAATTCCGGGTTAAATTCCCGAACTAACCATTTCCAGGAAACGCACTTGCATCTACTGCTCCACCAATGCTGCCCTTTCAGGAAAGACAAACTCATGTACAATGCAGTCAAATGAAAACAAACCACTGGGATAAATTAGTTCTTATGAAACTATAATTTAACCAGACAAATAACCATTGATTAATCAAATGAACTTGTGTAAAAATACTTTAATATAAATAAATATTGTGTTACTGTCGAAATTGAATCAAGTACGATAAAATTAGGCCTAATCAAATGTGTCTGCAAGTAGGCTAGCTGTAAATCAGAGTTTATACCACCATCATATCAGGATGAAAATTACTGAAACTTTAAGAAATTAATTAAAATAAAAACATTTAAAACTGCCACAAAAAATTAAACTTGCAAATAAAATAAATTCAGATTGTTTCCCAGAAGTAGTTCTTAATTACTGTTTTATTTCCTGACACGAGTTTACTGAGCTCCATGTCAATTCAATGCAAACCACTATCTCAATTCTCGTAATTACTGTAACTTCGAACTCACTATTAATGAACACACTAAATCTCAAATAACAATTAATGCTGTTGAAAGCTCACTAATATTAAAATTATTTGGGTTCTTCAAATTATTAATTGCGCCGGTACTAGACTCATCAGTATAGCAGGATTACTGGATACTACTTTCCAATAAAACAAACCTACAACCCTCACCGCCATCCAAAGTACCTTCACCCCACAATGACTCCACCACACGTCATACTTGTTTTGCACATCATCAACCATTTTGTTTACAGGCAACGCTTTCATAAATATTACAGCACAATGTTGCCCACATTATTTTCATACAGCCCTGAGCTGTGCATATTTGCTTGTGCAGCATATTCATTTATAATTAAAGTTTGCTAATTAGTCAGTATTGTGTCCAGTAGATTTACCAGTATTGTAGAGTATTACACATGTAAAAGGCCACAGGTAACATGAACCTCCAAATTTAACCTATAGTGTATTGACCACATGGCGAGTTAACCTCACTTTCAACTGTTTACTATAAGATGTGGTTTTATTTTAGTGCCATGTTGTTTCAAGATAAACGCCACACATTTCTCAATGTTTTAAGACATTAAGCGTGATAAACAGTGGACTAGGAGCAACACACGATGTCCTTGAAATTTCCTATGTGCCACGCTAACAGCAAAAGTTATGTGTTATTATATTTTTATATTTTTGTTAATTATGTGCTTGTAAGAAATATGCCAGTATATTTGCGTATCCTCGCCTCACCAGCACTGCACATGTGTATTTAGTTTCATTCACGATCACACTTTTTATATAATTAAGCATTTTTTCATGTGTACGCAGAATGCTCAGCCAGTGAGCGGGCTTCGAGCCAACCCCAGTCAGTAGTGTCTCGGAACTCAAGTAGAGTGGTAGTCCGTGTGGTCTCCCTCGACCATTACCATTTTGCATCAACCATGTAACGTTCAATAGCGCAATTTTAATGTTTTGGAACCTTTAATTTCATTTGCGTAGCCCGGGCGGAGCACCGCTCCACAGTTCGGTTCGTTCGTACTTGATCGAACCTTAAATTGTTCGTGTAAAACCGTCAGTGTTCGCGCCCTTTTCTCTGTTTATGAGTTCTCCTGCAATAGTGGGGATTTGTACGCATAATTGCCTCGTATGAGGGCTCAGTAAATAAATAGTGGTGTTAAAGGAGACTTGCACGCATATTTATTTTACCGACCGCGCCTTGGTCGCATCACCCATCTTTATGTGAGGAAGTGATGGTTAAAAAGTGTTTAGTCAGAAAAAAAAATCAATAATTGAGTTAAGGGTATTTTTGTGTTTGGGTTGGCCATCCCTACATCACTGGAGCATGTAATATGGGCAAACAACAATTAATCCCATAGAATTTCCTATGGGAGCAGAAGAGTGCCGGTCAAATAAAGTTTAATCTACTTCATATGGCCAATCAAAAAAGAATATCTTCCAAACAGCCAATCACAGAACCTTTGCTATGGTACCCGCACTCCCATGACGTTTCGTCATGTCGTTTTTTATAAAACTTAACCTACTCAAACTGACAACTTCGTTTGTAGAGACTATAGTGAATGTTTAATTGTGTGAGTGAGTATATGACGTTTAAAATATTATGAGTAACGTTGATGATAGTTTAGTGAGTGTAGGTAAAGCAAATGATGGAACAAGGAAGAGAACTGTAAACCCTAGAAGGAGAGACATAGCAAAGGCAAGGAAGTATGGTAAGCCTAGAGGTTATATCACGTTTATTCCATGTCGACACAACACAAGTAGGTTCAAATGTAGTAAATTTACGCCCAATGACTGCTTGAATTTAAGGAAGAATTTGTTGGAGGTGCCAAACAAAGTTGCTCAAGATAATTTTATGTCAGAGTACATCACTTTAAAGTCCATAAAACGACGTAGGCCTTTGCCTACGAGTAAAAAAAAACAAACAAAAAACAACCAAATACAGCTTCAGTCGTGTATCACTTGATAAATAAAAGCAAACACGCAAAAAGTTTTTTATGAAAGTTATGTTAGTAAAACCTACCCGTTTAAGAAATATTTACCAAGAAAAATCCAAGGGAGTACATCTAGTGGAAAAACGAGGTGGTAACCGCAAGTCACACAAATCTGCAGCAAAAAGACTGTCAGTTACTGCTTTCACAAAGAAATTGAAAGAGAAAGAGAGCCACTATTCAAGAAATAAGTCCAAACGAATCTATTTGGATCCTACTTTATATGTAAGCAATCTGTGGCGAATGTACAATGATTCACAGCCAAATGATAGTACACAAGTGAGTAAAATAATGATCTCATGCATTTTTTCAACCTTTAACATAGGTTTCCGTTCTCCGGCTTCACATATTTGCAGCTTGTGTCACAAATTGAAACACCTGATTAAAACTACACACGATCCATATCCGAATATATGACAGAGAAACGAGTTCACAATCTTCGCGCTGCTACATTTTACAAGTCGATGCAACAAAATGTAGATGACAGTGTTACACTGCGTTTCGATCTGCAACAAATTCAGCCTTTACCTAAATCACCAATCCAAGAGGCCTATTATTCTAGGCAACTTGGTTTTTACGGCTTATGTATTGTTGGGATATTATCTGGCTCTCAACTTACTTTCTACGTCTGGACGGAATATCAGACATGAAAAGGAGCACCTGAAGTCTCCTTGGCCCTGATTCAACACCTTCAGTAGATGCACCTAAGTGAACATGTCAAGACCATCAGACACTTTTGTGATGGCTGTGTAACACAAAAAAAAAATTGTTTTGCACAGTCTCATGTATTATTTGTTGAAGACAGCATCTAAAGTTGATGATGTGCACATTACATCTCCCATAAGGGGACACAACTTCCTCCCAGTTGACCGAATTTTTGGCCGCATGGAGAAATTGTTGAGGAAATGAACAATTGTAATTGATAAAGAAGAGTACATAGACATTTACAATTCAGTGGGTGATGTTAAGGTACTAAGGAAAGACTGGGACCTGTATGCTACAAAACAGCTGTTGTCCAAAGAGGGTTGCTTTAAATGTTTAGAAGGTATTTCTGGCCCGAAGAGGATCAACCTCAAACAAGAAACTGTAACAATGAGCAACAAGAAAAGGACCTCTTTAAAAGTAAGAAGCTTGCAAAACTTCTGTTTTGAATCCGAAGCAGAACCATCGATTAGTCTACAAAAGAAGGGATGAACTTTAGAGTGCTGCAAACAGGTTGTGTTACCACAACTACCCCTGAAACACACTATAACAGCAACCAAACAGAAGGATGTCAACAATATTCTGGAGATTTGTATGGAAAAGAATGGAGAGGCGATAACAGGCTGAAATGGTATGAAAATATTGTGAAAACCAGCAGTAGGTACTACGGAAGACAAGGAAGAAGTGGATGCATTAAAAGAAGACTTATGCAACTGTTTAGATGACGACTGTGGAATGCACATATAAAATGGACAACTGAACTTTTCAACAGACTCATTCAAGAGGCCTAAGATTGTTTATCTGGGGAACGTGGTTGTATCAGTTCCTTTGATGATGTTATGGTATTTTCTTCAGGTAACAGTTTTTGGCTCATACTGAAAATTCTTAGCACAGTGACTATACTCTTTTTGAACATCACCTCCTCATGTATTTTCGTTTTCATCACTTCTTAACATTTAACAAGGTGTTGAGATGGCTTTCAACAAACTCACGGGAGTGAAGTATGCCTTGAGTGAGGCTTATATTCCTCACCAGATCAGGTATATGGATTGTAGACAATAATATCATCAGTAGCAGCAGGACGGAAGATCATCGGAGGAGGCCATTTCAGGGCTGACGAAAACCACGACACACACATCTCTTGTACTCACCGCACTGGCGCTATAACCTGGTAACACCTCGACAAAACCATTTCCAACACCCAAAGCCACATTTCCTCCGATGACCAAACCAGCTACCCGTCAACGTGTTAAAAGCCTTCAGCAAATTAAACAAATAACTTTCGGACATTTCCACCTGAAAATTCAAGTTTCGGATATTCTCGCAATATTAGGACAGTGTTGGACAATGAAGCATCCCCGAGCGCTGCCACTGTGGAAAACAGATGGGTCAGGCAACCAGGTGACTAACACTCCCCCCCCTCCTTCGCCATTAATCCAGCATGGGTGGGTGATGCGTCGGACCACCACCCAGGCATGCGCGAGCATGGTCAACCCATCCCTCTGGACATAATGGTATCCTCCCCCTAGCAGGCGCAAAGGGAGGCGGGTCAACGGCCACAGTGTAAACAACTGCCAACATGGCAACCTACATGCTGGACCTTGTGGCCAGGCTGGACCTCGGAAAATGCAACATGAACGAATGTATCGCTAATGGCAAAACTTAAACATGCTTGAAGTGTGTACAGCTCTTGCGTGTGTCCAACCCATTCCGGGACACATGGTGCCCATGCCGTGCAATGGAAAACGCGAGGCATCTCGAAGGCGACATCTGCCAGGCCAACTGCAAATGTGTCGGGCGAGTGTGGAACTTCACCTCTGATGGCAAGAGGGTAAAATTGTGCAATAAATGTACTAGATGGCAAGCGGTCCGGGCACCTTCGCCCTGTTTCGGAGAGCCATGTGTGCAAGTTGACACCCCCCACAAACAGAACTATTTTAGACACATCCCTAAAAAATTTCCAAACGCAAAACTGAGCAAAATAGATAATGTGTGGAGGCACCAGAGACGGGAAAATTAAGTGTGTAAACAGCTCCAAAGTTTACCAAACAGAGTGCCTTATCGGACATGAGGATGTGACAACAAACACAAATGGAAACATTTTGTGTGAAAACTGTACACAGACCTTGTTCCCCTTAATACACACACCCGAGTACTTTCTCATGGGAGAAGTTTTGTAACCTCGCAGTTGTCATCAAGTCCAGTGCAGGCAAGGAAATACAGAAAGAGTGGAGTGTGAAAACTGTGGGTGTAGAACCAGCTGCGAAGCTCTCCAAAGTTAACTGTTGTGTAGAAAATATTGATTAATTTGTGACCACGCAGTTGAATCATTGAGCAGATTTAGCGGTCGTAGAGCCACTGCCGCGCTATCCATTAGTGCTACAAGCAGTGTTGACGGTTCAGCTGAATAAACTTTTGCCAGCGACAATACCATCTTTCGAGAGGGACATTAGTTTCATTATTTTTTTATTTTGCTCTGTAGTTTTGTGGTATTTGGAGCAAATATATATTAATGTATTCAGAGGTGTATTTCACATATAACAATAATGTATAAATACCATTATTGCAGGAGGAGTTAAAATAACACAGAAAATTAGGAAACAGCAGTACATAGGTATACATATTAGAATTGTCAAAAAAATGCACTTGTTGTTGGTATAGGTTTTGACAGAGTTTTACTGTATTGATCTTGTTGACGGTTGTGTAATGTACGTAGCTGGTGAGTTGATGCAGAGATGGCATATTCATAGTTGTTTTGAAATTTGTAGTAACTGTGTCATGGGTTTCTCTGGCTTGTTAATATCGCAGGACATGTGGACAACTTTGGTGAATGGCAATTGGAAAAAAAAAATGTAATTTTACAATAAACATATTTGACTGTTAAGCAGGTTGAGCATTGCGCTAATACCATCAAACATATATCAGCGTCCTTTTTTGTGTACTTATAACTAATTGTACCAAATATTGCTCTCCGGCAATCATTTGCTGCTTTAAACGTGACTATCAAATCACAGAAGTTGAAGTTGTCCAGTAGAAGAACCTGGTGTGCATGGCAAATTGCGGACAAGACTTGCAAACTGCAGCGATGCATCTGTATCCAGGCCAGGCGAAAAATCCAAAACACATTATAATAGTTTATAAAACATGTCAGCGAAGTGCCAGTGGAGCTCTCTTCCTGGCAGCACGGTATTTGGGACAATTAAGTCACCAGAAACTATTTAATACTTGGCAGCGATTTGTACGGGGCCTGTCTGTCAGAGGACCCATGCTGAGATGTAGCCATCAAGATGCAGCTTGGTGTGTTGCTCTTTGCCTTCCAACTTAACATTCAGCCTATGGCGACGGTATGATTCAGGTTAGTCATAAATTGTCATTTATTAGGACCTCCCCCTCCAATACCTTATATTTATTGTATCTGATAACAATTAATGAAATGTTTGTACTGTCTTCGTAATTAACTTCAGTTCTTCCCTCATAATATCATATACCTTCCAGAGTCCCTAGTATAAAATATTAAAAACACAACAATTCACAGTTGTCTAATATTGTGTCTCAAGTACGTTTTGAGGTAGTGTAAAGTACTGAAGTTCTGTCCTGTTTTGCAATTGAGTATAGTATAGTATAATCAAACGTTGTATAAAATTTTTGATATTCATGAACAAAGACTGCAATTCTGGCACCATTTGCTTGAGTTCATTTTGAAAATTATCAACACAGAACATGTTATAATGTTACTCAGACATCTTTAGTTCAATTTTCAGTGATGTAATATCTATCCCTGCAAACAGTCCACCCAACCAATGAATTTGCAACGGCCCACGTGCAAAATTCCTACTTGTGTTATTTTCATGCCTGTAACATCGCAGGGAGAAATTTGCGAGCACATGTTCCTTGACAAAAATGTCTCGTCTTAGTGTCCCATAAAACCCAATCAAGTTTGAAGTTTGGTCAAACAATTCCGAACACCTGGTGGTGTAAAAAAAAAAAAAAAAACTCATAATGAATCAAAACTATATTTTTTCAGAACTGTTGTTTATTAATGGTTATTCTAAAGTAACGATCATTTCTAGACCAGCCAGACCATAGGTTTGCACTCCAATTATTGTGGGCAACAAGGTAGTCATGTAATCTATGGACAGATTTCTGAAAACTTGATAGTCTTGACCAGAATTTGTACTGTTTTTGGCAGTTAGTAAAGTGAAGTGGATGATGGGAAATGTCACGTATGATGTGCTGACGTGGTAGGCACAACCACGCCATGTGTTGTTTCTGCTGCTGTTCACAGCCATGATGATGTGCAATGTGTTAAGTAATCAGTAAATTTGGTGATAAGATTAATAGTTTGTATTGTTGTAGCCTTACAAAGTTTCCGCCCGACGGCATCAATTGTGGAGCAGCTGGAAGAAATGAAGCGACAAGGGATCGTTGAGCCATCTAACTATGTTTATAACTCCCATGTGTGAAGTTATGTTTCTGCGTAAATTATAATGCCTTGAACGATGCAACTACCAATTCCACCGCATGCCCTCGACCTAACGCATACCTTGTGGGATATAGGCGAGGGAAATTTAATTTTTTAAATAATTTAACCTATATAATTCAAGAACCGTACTGAATCTATGAAATTTAATTTTTCTTTTCTTACTCTAGATGGTGATATTGCCACAGGACTTGTGCCTTCCACAGGAAGAATTTATTATTTAAAGGAAGTGCGCAAATGCATTCTAGAAAAAGATTGGATCAATGCAGATTGTTTTTTGAAACTATTATTGCCTGTTGCTCCCAGTTCTATGGAATTTGTGATACAGAGGGTACGTATGCCTTTTAAGCAGCTGTCGTTCGTGGAAATTGTGATGGAATGCACATTTGGAAAATGAGCAGCAGTGAATTACAATTTTTTTTTTTTTGTCATTCTGCTGCAGCGCTTTTGCTGGTACCTGTACGAACTGCTTTCTTTCTCATTGCATCCACCTTACTCAACTTCTGTCCTTTATGACTGTGTGCTTTATATCCCTTTCTCTCTCTCTCATCAGATTTGTACGCAAGCAGACATGTGCTATAGTTGAGCAGTGTGATATTGGTCATTTTATTTCTGTACATATATACTTCCTTCAGCTTGGTGATGTAGCTGTTGGGTTTATGCCCTTCTGGATACCTTGTTCTTTGCCTGCAAAGATAGTAAGTCTTGATGGATTTGTAAATTAAGTTTTTGCCAATTTTTAATATTGCTTGTTTTATGTAGTGCTTCTTTCTTGGTGATCTAATTGCCCAGTCAGGCTCTGTGACAAGTAAAGTGGCGGGAAATGTGAAATGGGAAATGGGAAATGTCATTTGCGATGTGCTGATATGATAGGCACAGTCATGTCACGTGCTGTTTCTGTTGCTAGTCACAGCAATGGTAATGTCTCATAATGTGTGTGCATGCCTCACTTGTGATGCTACCTGTTATGCTGCATTTGTACTAGACCTAAGATTTTGTTATATTCCTGACACTCCAGCATTCCGGGTTTGCATGATTGTGATGATCTTTGTTGTGCAGGAGTATTCAGAAATCAAGCAAGTGTCCACCTCTTTCTTGAGACATCATTCTAATTTGTGCTTGTAATGAGCTCTTATGTACTCTATTTTCAGTATTTCCAGTGACTTTTTCTAGTCTGGGCAGCTTGGTTTAATGTGGGACTATTTTGGGATCTGTGGAGCATCTTTCGAAATAACTTGTGTGCCTTTCACACGCTTGTAAACAGTAATCCAAATGGGATGACTTATCACCAAATTTACTGATAACTTGAATTTTAAATGAAAAAGTCCTAAATATCATGAAATAAAAAGTTTTTACAGGAGGTTCTGTCATTTACATGAGTGAACCATTACATAGAAACTGCTGTTACCTTTATCTATATTTTGAGTTGTTTTGATGGAGGAAGCTGCATGGGAAATGTCTAATACTTCCATTTTCTTTTGCAGTTGTGTGATCGGTTTCGTGAGCATCGCCCCTGCCGACTGTTGAGGCCATGAAGGAGATCGTGCAATCCCCGTGGTATGATATACCTTAAGTTCCCTCTCTGTGAATCTCGCCTGCTTGGCTCATCTACTAATTTCTCCGTTCATACCATGGCCAATCATGTGTGATGCAGCCAGTTTTCGACCCATAGTGCTTCTGACCATTGCCATTATCCTGTCCAGTGTTTCCATGACATTGTCTGGCCTGGAAAAGTCAACAGTCAACATCCTCCACCAGTTGCTCAAGTGAGCGGACCTCCGCCATTGACTGGGGTTCAACAGTAATTTCATGCACTAGGTACACCAGGCAATCCCTAGTGTCAAAGTATTGAGCAAATGAGCCTCCATCACCTCTCACATGTATTGACATTCAACAGCATCCTGACAGTGGAGGTTTTCCCAGTCAGGTGCTAGAGCTCTGGCAGTTTCTGTGGACAGGTTTAGGGCCTTTAGCAAGTCTGTCTTGAAGAGGTCGGCATAGATCCACTAACTGTGGTTCACTGATTATCACATGTAAAGAATCGCTAAGGTACATGGCTCAGCTTACAGGAGCCCAGTCACCTGATTGACATTAGCTGTCTTTCGTCATGCCTAAAGCACCCCGTATGAATCTGCAGTAGAATCTAATTGAAACGACAATTCATGGTTTCCAGATACAGTAGAACGTCTCTATTACGACCCTTCACAGTTCCAGAGAATAGAGTCGTAGTATTGCTGGGGGGGGGGGGGGGGTTAAATATAAAAAAAAATTGGAAAATTTTGGGCCGATTTTGACCCACCCCTAACCCCTATAACACCAAACTTGCCATTTTTTTTTGTATGAAGTTCGTGTTCAATCATCTCTAGCGCATAAAGAAACCACTTTATAAATTAAATATAAATACATATGTATATATTAATAGCTGGACGTCTCCTGATTAATTTGATACCCAAGAAAGACATATTGGACCACCCCTTGTAAAAAAGAAGACCTTAACACAGTATGACGTGGCCATTGAAAGTGTGTGAATAGATTAGACTATGTATTATTAAAATATAAAGTTATTATTAAAGATCTATGACACAGGTCTCATGGGTCATATATTACTGAGGCACGCAGTGGTCAAAAAGTTTAGGTGGCATTGCGTAATACGTGTGCGAGCGACGTGCTCTCGCTTTGGTCTGGCTGTTTCATTGCTAGAAAATCGGACATATTACGCACAAAGCAGTAACTAAAAACATTGTTGGAGATGCCTTACGCTTGAAGTAAAACACCACACTTTATTTATTGATAATATATATGAAGATACATTATTTAGATTAAATCACTCATGTGCTGCGGCTAGCAGCAAATACATTGTCGTGTTTACGTAGCTGGGCGAGCACCTAGATCCTATGCAGCGCGGCAGTGTACTTCTGTTGCTTGAGTCTAAATGCTCCGCCTGGGTTGTGAAGTAGAAATGGGCGAATGGTTCACGAGCCGATCGAACGAACCAACTCACACAGCGGGACTCACAAGAGCCGGTTCCCGAAAAAAGAACCGCGTTTTGGCGGTTCGCTCTGACACAAAGAGCTCCGTCACTCTCCGCTCCTCCTCGTATCTGGTTCGTGACGGATCATGGTTCACGTTGGCTCGCGATTCTCAGCTCCTTTTTGCTCACTTCTATTTTCTCTCCTGGCTCAGCTCCCATTCTGCTTTTTTCCACGGTTCTCTCATTTCTCCACTTTCGCTCTCTGTCTCTCGTCAATGCCCTGAACTAACGTGATCAATAACTACTCATCTTTCCTGTGGAAATGCTCTGTAGTGAAAAGGTTTTACCTGTAATTGTTTTGCACTTCTTTTACATTTGTGCCTATCCATTTGTACGTACTCATTAATTCATTCTTGTGCAATTTTTAACACAAATTAATTTATTACATAATTTGATATTGTTTCCAATGGCACAGTAAATTTTTGTGATAATTAATTTTAGTGGTCATGTTTGTTCCATTCGGGAGATTTTATTTCTGGTTACGAGACACAGTAACGTGCTTTCAGATTACACCATGTAAGATCATTAATATAAAAATAATATTTCATTATAAATTTAAAGAACTCCAATACAAATTGTGTATAAATCTCGGAAATGGCCCAAAAATGTTGTTTTGTGTGGAATATTATAATTAGAGCACACGGTAATGTCGAGGACGTGATTATTTCTGCTCATATGGACCAAATTCGCTAATTCAAAAGTATATTTTGATCCCCAATTACTATTTTTTAAATAATTTAGCCTATATAATTCAAGAACCGTACTGTACCGATGAAATTTACAAAAGAGCTGGTTCATTTCAGGGAGTGAATTGGTTCTGAACTGCTCCTCTAAATTAACCATCTTGCCCATGACTACTGTGAAGTAGGCGGCCCTGGCATGAACATCATACTCGTGCCAGGCCGCCCGAATGCCGCTCAACTGTTGCTCATACCGGGGCCGACCGCCTTGCACAGCTGTCGATCGATTGCTGGTTACAAGGTTACTCGTGGGCGGCGGCTAGCCAGCGCCACTGCTGTCGTTACTGCTGGTGTTGGGAAAACATGCTGATAGATGCTATAATACTATTCACATCACTGTGTTGAATTTCTACGAAATTTACGCAGCGTGTTGGCCTAGGCCCAGCAATGTTTTTCATGAAAAAATTATGACATGGTATATACATGCACACAGCCTAACTCGCCAAAATAAATTGCTCACCATAAAAAATTATCACCTTACATAGGTATGGGTGGATAAGTGTTGACAGAAGTAAAAAATGAGTGGGAGGGGTAAGGCAGAGGCAGTGGTATTGTACAGTACGTGACTAGACAAAGAATTCTCAATGCTGCCTGCAACCCCATTCCCCCACCCCCTCCTGGCTAATTTATTGCTTCATGTTGCTTGAAACAACAGTCGAAAGTTTTGAGAAATGGGTGACCGCTAACGTCAGTAAAGGCCAGTTTTGGATAGACTGAAAACCGTGGATAATAGAAACTTTTACCACGGTTGAAGAATAGGTCTACAAAAACAAATCCGTGCATAACTGAAACCGCGTTTGAAGAAACTGCGGTTGGCGAGGGATTACTTTATCTATTTTGAGACATGCCTCAAATTTTCGACTTTTTCGACCCAAACTTTTCACGGTTCCTCGGGATTGGGCCGTAATAGAGAGGTGGTTCTTAATAGACGGGTTTTACTGTATAAGGTTGTTAAGACAGGTCAGTTGCAATAGGTATTTTGGGAAATCTTGGGCCAGATTTTGACCCACTCCAACCCTGCAAATCAAAATTGGCCATTTTTTGCTTGAAATCAGTGTTCAATCATCTCTGGCGTCAAAATGACACTTTTTAAAATTAAATATAAATTCATTTTAATAGGTAGATGTCTTCTGAAAGAGGTGATACCGTAGAGTAGGGGTTCCCAAACTTTAGTTTACATTAGTTAATCACGCCTTCCTTCTGCAAAAAAAAAATAACTACCCCCACCCCCATGACACAACTTCACTATTATAAGTTTAAAACAAAAACGAATAAAAGTCTCAAAGGTTTTATTTAATTATTAAAATTTAATGCTTATTGAACACAAATGATGGTGAACAAATCAATCAATGAGCTGGATGAGCTTCCATATTTTTAACAAGATTCCCAATTCTTGGTTGAATAGAAGAAATTACACATTGTAAATCACTGGCAATATTGAGTTTGCTTCTATAATTCTGTGCCAACGCCCCCTTTTGCATGTCCTCACCCCTCCCTTGGGGCACGTGCCACCACTTTGAAAATCAGTGTCCTAGAGGCGTATTATTAGTCACTCCTTGTCTCCCAAAATGTTAAAAAACTAGAGCAACGCTAGATTTTACCAAGTATTGTAAGTCCAGGTTTAGTTGTCTCTAGCACAAAAATAACACATATTATTAATTAAATATAAATTTAAGAGGTAGATACCTTCAGAAAAAAATAGTATCCCAGAGGTGTATACTAGACCTCCTTGTCACCCAAAATGATAAAAACATCAAGCAGTGTGATGTTTTACCAAACATTGTAGTAATTGTAGTCCATGTTTTGTCATCTTTGGCGTAAAATCAACATGATATTTACTTGGAATATTAATTTAATCCAATAGTTTAGATCTTCCAAATGAAATAATACCCTACACATATTTACTTGACCTCTCCTTGTCATAATAGTTTAAACGTTGCACAGTGACAAAGAGCAAAATCAATGTTCAGTGGTTTCTTGCAGGAAAATTGGAGGATTTGTTACTGAAATGTTTATTTATTTCAGTAGCTACATGATTTCTGAATAAATTATATCCTGATGGGAGCATATATGAAACATATTGTGTATTATTTGGTGACAAAAGTGGTGCCCATAACTCACAGCAAGTGCCAAGTTTGAGTTAGTAATTAATGAAGCTTTTAAAGTTAACGCGCGCTCCCTCTTCGAGTTAGGTGAAAAGAGGTTAGTGCACTGACCACCCTTTCTGACATGGCGGAAAAGTGGGGAGTCAAACCCTAGAATGAGGTGAAATGAGAGATATTTCCATTCAGGGAGGGCTGTACTCCTCACTACTAAGATCGCCAAAAGTCGAGATGCCAGTTGTACCGGGATGAATGCAGTGAGCGATGATTAATCTGTTACGGGGGTGGGGTGGATGACCTGGTTAGCAATGCTGAATTGATACGAGTTGGCCTGGTTGGACAGCGTGTGGGGATGTGTTCTGGAGGGGGTGCCAAGACTCGGGGTTTGGGGGCTAAGTGTGGCGGGAGTCAAACTCGTACCGTCTTTCCGGAGGCCACTTTAACAGTACAGAGATTGGGAAGAGCATCCTCTGGTGGGTGTTGAACATGGATAAGCTTACCTGTTGTCAACTTGATAAGGCTGGAGTGCTTGGGAGTCACACTAGTTACCAGGGATGACGTACTATCCTGATGCATTTAGTCTCTGGGGATCATATTCTGGCCAGCAGGTACCCAACAGGTGATTGAACCACAATTCCTGAGTGGGCAACAGTAATGGCAAGTCAAGCCGCAGAGATAGTGCACTTTCTATAGGCCATTGTTCTACTGGAGTAGGTACAGCATTTACTGTATTGGTCTTAAGTGCTCTTGCTAACGCACGTCGCTCTCGGCGTCGTTGACAACATGGTAAGCCAATTTTCTTATTATGGTACATTTGACTTGCCCCCCCTGCTCCGTCCTGCATTCGTGCAGTCCTGGGGGTGTGGCTTATGCAGGCCCTGACGTGCATACAGCAGTTTGGTATATATGTTAAGTCGTAAACATATTCTATTAATCATCCATAGATGTGAGGCAGCTGGGCATAGTTTAAAGATACTGCTGTGTAGATTTACTCCAAACAACTTACCTATGTATTTCACGATTCAGGTAGTGTTGCATTGCAATATTGTGCTATTTTATGCCGGTTTTATTTCATCATTAGCGTTACGTGAAAATCGTGAGTTGTATATTAATTATAACCCGTTGTAAGTAGAATCACTGATTGTGTTTATATTTCATAAAACTTTTGTGCAGTTTTTTAATTGTTCTAAGAAAGCTTGTTAAGTTTGGTGTAACCATTTACATTTAATAATAGTTTTGTAATGCTTACTTAGCTCCACCATAGATGTTTTTTTTTACAGCAAAAGTTGCAGTAAATTTTCCATCATAATACATGAGATAAACTGGAATAAATGCTTCATCAGAATGTTTATAACACGACCACAGTTAGGCTACTGTAAACTATTTTGGTTACATGCATTTTGACTGAAAAGGCAAATGTAATACGAAATCGAAAGCAGTGGTAGTAAAAAATACAATGGACATTTTACAAATGATGTACAACAGTTAATGGTCAGCATCATTTATGAACATCAATAACTGTAAAAATACTTGAACAAGTATTATATTTAAGATGAAAACTAATGATCTGTAACTAAGACCATGGTCACAGAGGATAGAGAACTACATAATTCAAATATATTCAGCTCTGTATGTAGTTACAGTGTCTCAGAACTTTTTATGATCGCAGACTCTTTCTGATCAAAGTAAAAGGCTTATGTAAGTAAATTGGCTTTTTTCCTGTGTTGCGCTCAAACTGTCTACTTTAATAAACAAACAGTAATGGCTGAAGATGGTAATTTCTGCATACGTTGAACTATATAAAAAGTCATGTCATATAGCGATATACTCTGTACTACCCCAGTCAAAGTGAACATAACTGTATTAAAATTTTAAAAATTAAACAAAAATGGGGAATGTAAGTGATTATAATTATATAATTACAAGTGTGTGTTAAGGTCAGGATTGTCTTATTCTTGTATTACTTAACAGAGGTGTACAAACAAACACTGGCTTTAAAAGAAATCATAATTGCAATGGACCTATTCACTTTATTCATGTGCAGCTCAGGTGGAAAAGTGGAATTGTTAGGAATGAAAATATCTTGCTAATAATAATAATTTTAGAACTTTGGAAGTGTGTTTCCCATATAGAAAAGTTGGTGAGTTTGTGTATTAAACATTGTGTGTACTTGTAAAATGAAAGACATAACATTTAAAATAGTAATTTGTGCTTTGTGCAGGAAGATGAGCTTTTGGATGGAGGAAGTGCAATACCTAATGATAGTCTTTTTACGACAGAGTCAGGTTTACCTTCGTGAAGTCGAATAGTTTTTGGTTGATTGTGCAATTATTTATTTTTACACCTGAGATAAATATTTACACTGTCAATAAATGATTTTCTGACTAACTGTGCATAATACAGGCTTTTCTTCTCAGTGGTAATAGTGTATATTGAAATTATACTCCGAGGAAAGGTACTTGAAGTTTGTCAAAAACTCATAAGAATTATGCCAGTTCGTCCTTGTTACCAAAAAAAAAAAACATCAATCCGATTTATTTTTTACCTTTCAAAGTTAAGAGTAGTCAGATGTGTTGAATACGTGGGAAATCCCCACAGGCAAAATTGTTTCGAAGTTTACTAATGAATTTGGTTTCTTTATTATAAGAAAGTACCATTCGCTTCTAAGTGAGGGTAAATGCTCAGTGGCACCGTGCTGGTCTTAGTAAATTCTACTTTACCTTGTGCTGGGCCTTTTGGCCCATTGCTGTTTGCCTACTGTTCCTCTGTGGCAGCTTGTAACATAGCAGTGATAGGAGGAAAGGGTTTTATGGTGTGTGATAATAACACCATGTTTCATCTACTGCCTCCAGAAGTCACTCAACTAACTGCCTGCCCAATTACACATTAGAGTCTCCATGCAGTAGCATCTGAATGGTGTTTCAGGCAAAAATTCGTGCTAAATTCTTATTCCTCACTCCTGTAGCTTAGATAACTCAAATAGTCCGGTGAAATACATACACTGTGTTTATTACTTACATGCCAATATTTATTTTAAAAAGTGGCGGAATGATAACAAATTGCTTATAGGTAAAACGTAACTAGGGCCTCAAAAGTGCTCACTTTACCATGAACAGTCTTTATCAGCATACTGTTATGGTTTGTTATACTAATTGTAAACCATACATCTATTATTTTACATTGGGAGTTAGTTAACGACAACGCTTAAGAAACAAAGTATTAAATGGTTATATTTATAATTATATCTGGATTGCAGCAATGTTATACAAATACATTTACTGTAACACGCGGGGGGATATTTTGTGCCACATATTTTATTTTGTCTTAAGGTCCATATCTGCATGCTTACCTTCTGTTGAGTCGTCGCCATAGGCTGGTTGTCGTAACAGAAATGGTGGTCATGCGTGATGGTCTCAGATTACCGACCATCTAACTCTGGCCCAATTTGTACACATAGTCAGCCGCTCTGCCTAGGAGAGCTACAGCTAACGGAATATGTCGGGAGACCTCGCAAAGATCCAGTATCATCCATAACTGAATGTGAGAAAGAGGCCAGACTCCATGACACACCAGAGAAGCAGTGGGTCAACTGTGCCCAAGCTAAACTGAAGGGTAAAACCCTTGACTGGTGGAACACATATGGGGAATTTGTGTTCAATTGGAAGCAGCTCAGCATCCTATTAGAGCAATGTTTCACTGGCGAAGAAGTCCTAGATCGCTTGACGACCAAATTTTATAGCCATACACAGAAACCAGGAGAGGAGGTTGAGATATTTGCCTGAAGGAAAGCGCAAATGTATCGCCATATCTTCGCCGACGGGGACAAAGCAGGCTGCATCAGACAAATAATGTACCTATTTTTGCCACGACTTCGTGACATCCTACTTATACCAAATCCCCTAACAATGGCAGAGTTCATAGAGAGCACGCGTAGCTGAAAGGAACTTGCGCAAGCCCAGCTTGACCAACCTAAGCCTGCATAAGTTGTGAAAGCTAGGAACATGGAGTAACATTGGAATAAACCACCACCACCCGCACTGCAAGCTCCTTGGCTAACTAAATACTGGTACTGCTCAGACTATCATTACAACAAGGATTGACCATAGAAGCCCGGCCTGCTGCTCGAGCACACAGAAGAAGGGGACGCAAATGGTGGACTGCAACCCACACCTTTGGAACCGAAACCGATAAACAGCAGAAGGGAAACACCATCGCAGGCTGATCGAAGGGGGCGATTCCGTCAGCAAAGAAGAACAAGCCTCAAGCTCCTAGACGAGGACATTGAGGTCAGAATCAGTGGAAGGATTGTATTAGCGCTGCTAGACTCTGCGGCATCTGGAAACTCCATCCACTGAGACATCCTTAGCCACACTCAAGGAGTAAATCTGCACCCGCAGACCAAAACTGTATGGATGACGAAACCAGAATGTATCCTCGCCATAGACTGCCATATCAAACTCCTGTTCGAACTCCAACATATCAAGACCCAAGCAGAATTCGTAGTGTCCCCCCGACATGCAAGAGGATCTCATGCTAGGCCACCCAAGGTTCCAGCAACAGGAGTGCATAATGGACCAACGACCGGTGAATAACGTTGCACTTGGAATATCAGGCGGAACAACAGACATGTTCCACGATCTGCAGCCCAGAAATCCAACACAATCTTACCGAGGCGCAGTTTCAACAGCTGAGGGAGGTACTCAACGAACACGCCAAAGCGTTTGGAACCGAGGGAAATTTGAAGCAAACTCGCACAATTCAGGACGAGATATTTTTGAATACCACGGTACTAATCTACAACCAGCCTTACAAAGTTTCCGCCCGACGGCATCAATTGTGGAGCAGCTGGAAGAAATGAAGCGACAAGGGATCGTCAAGCCATCTAACTCTGTGTATAACTCCCATGTGGGAAGTTATGTTTCTGCGTAAATTATAAAGCCTTGAACTATGCAACACTACCAATTCCACCGCCTGCCCTCGACCTAGCGATTACCTTGCGGGGTATGCAAGATTTTCAGAATACTTGATATGCAATCCGGATGCTGACAAAACGCAGTACACCCCGACAGTCGCCCATATACAGCTTTTATGTCGCCAGAAGGAGAGACACTTCAATTCAGAGTCATACCTTTTGGCCTTAAAAACGCACCAGCTACCTAGCAGCGACTGATATCTTCGGAAGTACTGACAGGATATGTCTGCCAATATTGCTTTGCCTACCTTGACGACATAGTCGTGTATTCCAAATCATGGGGCGAGTGCAATGAGTGTGAGAACAATTAGAACTCCATGGACATACTGTTAAACTTTCCATAAGCCATTTTGGAGTAACATCCATTGCGTATTTGGGCCTCATCATGTATCCTGAATGAAATTACCTGCTAAGTCGGTCTATAAGGGCCATTCAGGAAGCCAAAGTACCTCACATCAAGAAACAGTTATGGCGCTTTCTGGGGTTTTGCAATTGACTTCGAGATTTTGAGCCAGATATTGCGGATCTGATGCTCCACCCACGCCCCCATTCGCCTTGGAGAAATAAGCAAAATGGAAGTGAACCCTGGACCACTGGGCGACATTTGAATTTCTCAAGTCCAGCTTTCAAAATATCCAACACCTGCTTCAACTGCAAGGGGATGGCCTCTCATTCTGCAGATGGATACATGTCAGAACGGACTCGGTGGTGTCTTATACCAGGAGGACCTGACGGCAGGCCTCTCGTGATATCATATGCCAGCACCCGACTGAATGAATTCACTGGACTATAAATACCACATCAACGAAAGGGAATGTCTGGCTGTAATCTGGGAAATCCGGAAATTCTATTACCACCTGGAAGGAAGCCATTTCCTTCTGCGGACGGACAGTAGAGTGCTCAAGTGACTACAGGAGGTGTGCCACAAAAAAGTCAAGTTGGGACGCTGGGATCATCTCATGGAATTCAAAGTCCAGTATTACCCTGTGGAAGGAAAAATTTCCCAGAAGCCCTGTTCTGACTGCCTGACCAACTTGAGAAAGCCAAACCCGATGAGGATATGGACAGCATACTACCACATGAACCTCTGGTAGTACGACCAGAAGAGCTGTTAAGACTCCTCCAATTACAACTGAGCCGAAGCCAGATTGAATGTCAACAACTCGACCCCGAAGTAAAAGGACTTTACAGCAAAGTACCTGCAACAGTTTGAACTGCCAGACAACATAATGTGGTCTCGCAACAACCAACTGGAAGGAAAACTGAGGATATGGATACCCCAGGATCTGAGACGCGAAGTCTGCGGGCACTTCCATGACCACCCAGATGCAGGAAATCCTGGAATCTGGGAAATCCTCACCGACTTCAGCGTGCGATACATTTGGGACGGCATGATCCGGGATTTGCCAACACAGCAGCAGTGCCCCAAATAAGGCCTACTCTGCTGGGCTTCCCATGGCAAAAGCTCTCAAACCACACTTGCCGTGGATCCAGGTAGCGGTGGACTTAATGGAAGACTACCCTGCAGCACAAAACTAAACGGTTACCTTCTGGTCATCACGGATTAGTTCTCTCATTGGATCGAGGCATTCCCTCTACAAAGCCAAGAGACATGTCACATCATTAACAAATTCGACCATGATATCTTATCCACACAGCATACTGATGGGCAATGACAATCAATTTACGAGCTAACAGTGGCAGCGGCCCTGTCAGACATGGGGAGCTGAAACATGGATGATGTTGCCCTACCATCTCCAAGCCAACCCGACTGAATGACGCAACCAAGAGCTCAAGAAGTTTCTGTGCCTCCAGTTGGAAAAAGATTAATGCCACTGTGCCAACCATCTGTCCAAGCTCCTTTTTTCTCTGCGCAGACGCACCAAGGTTATTGACTCCACTCTTAGTTAGCTGTTATTAGAACAAACTCTTTGACGCCTGGGAATATGGCAGTGGGAGCATGAGCCGGCGGCATTTCCACACCCAGAAGCGATACGTCATGCTGCCCTGATGGGCGTTGAAAGAGCCCATGAATTACAAGAGGCATACATCATTCAAAAGTACCCTCAACCATGCATTGGAATCCGCACCTTTGAAATGGGTGAAGCCATTTTGCTCTGCAGCCATCCCCTGAATCGTGGTAGTGCCCACTTCATTTTTGGGCTGGCCGGAAAATGGGAGGGCCCCTACAAGGTGATGGATGCCAGAAAAATGTATACTGGACAGGAGACAGACGAGGTAGAATCCGGAGAGCCACCAGTCTTGCTGAACGTAAGTTGCTCACTCAACAGGACGTCATGTGTCAGTAGCGACTCTGTCATCATGCCCTACTCCCATCTGAGTCGTATCCAAGAGAGTGTTAGAAAGGGAAACATTGCCTCAGTACATTTGCAGGAAAGTAACCCCATCCTTGCCGCACTTGCTCATCTCCCCCGAGGAAATGTACTCATGCATTATGTCATCTCCAGAAAAACAAAACAGGAGATCCCCACAGAATTCTTCACCACAACATTCCACTTCCACGATGGAACACATCCCATACTTGCCGCCTACTTGAGTGGACAAGACATCTCCTTGGGGATTGCTAACCTACACTGGTGAGGCTTTGAAACAGTTGAACCGACCTTTAGCACCCACTAACAATAGCAAGCACCTGACTGACAGTCATGCTCATTCAAGCTCTCCTAAGTCAGAAGTGCCTCAGGTCAGACAGTCGCCTCGAGTTATGCGTCGCCAGGTATACAAGCAAGAGCAAACCCACCTAAGCGTAAGGTGGTACTCGCCGTACCAGACTTTGTGCCCTGCCGCAAAGATACCCAGCCAGTGCTTTATTCTGGACTTGTTCCAGCAAGACGTCAGGATTAGAGTTCTAAATCCTGAACCTGGATGAGACTGACCTAGCGCACACCAAAACACCTATGATGTGGTAACGTACCCCTTTAGCCACAGGGTGTCACATGTCAGTTTAAAGGCAGGTTTATGCTAGTGCTCATTATAACAATACAAACTTAATCATAACTTACTCTTAAAATTGTGATCATTGAGTGTTTTCATCCTTCCAAAAATTTTGTTATCACAGGCTAGCGAAGCCTAGTGTTATGTATCATTTCAGCGTGGACAGGTCAAGTAAACTGCAGCATTGGACAGGTTTCCAAAGCATGGGGAGAATACGAAATACAATGCAACAATTATAAAACACAGCTCCAAAGTGCAAGCGGATCTGCCCTCTCAGTGGCAAAGTATTTGGGACAAACACTTGGCAACACACACAACTGGGTCTGTCTGTGGACCCATGCCAAGAAGAACTGCTCTCAATATTATGCTTCAGCTTGGCATACCACTCTTTGATTCTGGTCATAACATTCAGCTTACAGTAACAATAAATACTGTTTATTCGTACATTGTGCATTGATTTGCAGTGAAGATTTCACACCATGAAATCTGCAGAATGGATGTACTTATGCTTGTTACACATTTAATACAATTTCTAACCATGTTTACAAACAGTGTGCATGATATAGGAAAACAACCAGCATGTGCAGCCATCATCCAAGAAAGCACCGGATACATGAAGTGAGTGTCTTAGCTGTTTTTGTTTCTGGAGTGACGTGAGCAGCATCCCCTTATTCAGCACCTGTTCTCTCAACTGAGGTGTATCATGTGGGAATGTGGGATGTGGGATGTGGGAAAACACAGGCCTGCCTTCCAATCATCTAGTCAAGTAACTCCTGCTTCATGGCCCCAAGCTGTAACTTTAGTGTGAGAGTTCGGGCCAGTCTAGATAACCAAACATCTTCCCCAGCTGACAAACCACTGGATTATTCAGGCATGTATGCCCAGGTCCCATTTTCTCATTTGGGCTCATCCAGGGATGAGGAATGAAATAAATTTCAGTTTTTGTTTCCAAAATATTTAGTAAGTATTAAGTGTTTGTTAATAATTGATACTGGGAAAGACAATATTTCATATTGCAAGTCATAGACTAAAGATGTAGACAGATTATTTGTCTTCAGCACTTGTACCGAAATCTGACGTACCCCAAAGCAATAAATATATCCAAGTCACAAGGTCAACAGAGATGAACGTGTTTGTTTATATATGTTCTCAAAAGATCAGCATTTTAATACAAATAAAATACTTTTACCAAATTGAATTTAATCAAACTACATTGCACATTTGTTAGAGGAAGTATACTGATACTCTACCTCAATGGTGCTTCTAGTGTTGGTCGGCTTCAGTGCTTTATCCCCTATCCCAGATGGCTGGGAAGCAGGCATCATCAACTTGACAGGGTTTCTATTGGGGGTTGAGCTGGCAGGTAAGCTGATGAGCAGTATGGCCATCAGTCTGACACAGGTATCAGATAGTGATGAACAAAAGCTTGTGGTGTATGTACACAGTCGGGCAGAATGACACCCTGTGATAGTTAGAATATGCTAAGGGTTGAAGAAGTCTGCGTGGTCGGGCAGATGGAGAGGTTGCAGAGAGAGAGAGAGAAAGTGAGTGTTAGCAGTGGAGAAGTGCCGGAGATGACCAAAATCAGCTGAAGCTGGCTGCTCTTTTCCCCTCCGCAGCCTAAGGCCGAAAATGTAGACAACCATGCTGTGATGTGAAGTGGGCTATGCTCCAACAGGTTGCATCTGGTGGGCTGACCCAAACCTTGGCTTCTTGGGCGAAGCTGAAAATAGATGTGTTGCTTCCATTTTCATCCATGAGTTTTCACGGTTTTTTTTGTGATGGATAGTTTTATTCTTCCTCTGGCTGACCGAACCTCGTTTTGTATAGCTTCATGATGTGGCTCACAATATGCCGCAAAGTCTTGCCTATTTAATACCGTACAGGTGCCAGGTGTGATTATGATGTCAAAGGTCTTGTTATTTTTTCTGTAGCAAAGTTATGTACTCATCGGATAAGTGGGATTTGGCAGAGCGACTCAATATCTTGCATTTGCTATATATTATGGCTTTCTTCAGGTCATGGCAGCATGGCAAGGTTTAGGTTTTGCGTGAATGTTGCTGGAAACTGCATCTCTTGTGTGAACTGACCTAAAAACTTATAAAATTTGCTCCTTTTATAGATTTTTATTTTAGGTCTTGAATACTTGGAACAGTATGGACATATCACATATTAAAATTTGACATTTCATTGCAAACTTTGTAAATGACAGTTTACCTGGAGTGATAATTTTAAGACACATTGTACTGCCAAGAAACATTCGTCGGCCAAGAAAACATGCATAATGTTATCAGAAGGCTTGTTTATGGTGCCTCCTCAGTACAATATAAAACAAGCAGACGAAAATAGCTTACGGATCTGGATGAATTGGAAACTGCAGAGCATACGGTGTTGATTGTTGAGCAGGCGGAGCAATTGCGGTGCTGATTTCTATGCTTGCTAATGCCTCTTGGCTGGGTGGTGTTAGGTGAATGGAAGTTTTGAGAGGTGGTGAAAAACATTTTTACGTGGGTTTGGGGTTTGATACCCCTATTCAAGCCGGCGCACACATCTTTTACTGATTAAAGTTCAGTGTTGTGCATACTGATTAGTTAGGTTAACTACATGAAATTAATCAGAGAGCGGGTTGTAGGGGACATGGACCCTGAAACGGACGAAATCATTGTTTGAAATGAAAAAAGTGAAGTCTGAAAAATTTAAGTTGGTTCTGGTCTGCTGCCTGCCAGATGGGCTAAACTGAAGACAGTGCGAATGGCCAATTTATATATCATATTTCGTAGTGTATGAGACAAGTCTATAGCTGGGGAAACAATTGGGTGGGTGACTTCATTTAGCGATTTGAAATTTACACAAAATAGCAATTTCCCATGCTTCTTAGGTACATTCGATGATTCCACGTTCCCCTGGTCTTTCAATTCATTGGCCTGTTCCATGATGAGGTTACGGTTTCAGACTGACACTCTGTACGGACGGTTGTACACTGGTACGTCAGTTGGTCATATTTCGAGTTGTATGTACCGTGTATGTTGTAATAGTCCTCCTTGTTCGAAGGCGAGAGCGTGCTCATCTAGTATGGCTTTTAACTGGCAGAACTCTTTTTCTTCGAGTTCATGATTAATGCTCATTGGATCGATCGACATTAGCAGGATGTCGTCTGGGTTTTGATCCCAGTTTACAATACTATGGTTGGTTTCCCCCAAGTAGGTTTTACGTTGTCCGTGATAGAGAATACATTGATGGCAGATAAACCATGGGTATCCTAGTATTATGGATTTGGACATGGTGAAACAATAAATTCTATTGAGATACCAATATTATTAATTTTTTGTATTCAAAGTAATTCGGCCGATTACATCCAAGATGGCCTTGGATTGTGCCAATCTTACCACTTTGTTTTGTGGTCGTAGTTCAGCGAGCTGGTTTGATGTTAACAAATTTCTTCTAATGTAATTCCCAGTAGCCGCAGAGTCAAGTAAGGCTAGTACCCTTCCGTTGTTCGCCTCCACTTTTATGTGTGGTGCTACGGGAACCGGTGCTTCCTCATTTAGTCCCTGGAGGATGGGCCCTTGTAAACCATGGTTGGTGGCCCGCTTTGTACCCCGGCATCGGCGTTTCCTGGCTTGGTTTTGGGAGTTGGTTTTCCAGCTGATCGATGTGGGTTATTTGCCAGCGTGTTGTCAACACGGTATGGTGGAATGGCAGCTCCTTCTGGTTTCCACGGATAATTCTTGTTCCAATGATTCCCCGGACAGAACCAGCATTTGGGTACAAAGGCAGTGCGAGTACTTATGGTGGGTACGCCTTTAGGAGGCGCAGCAGGGGGCGTTCGCATCTTGGAGGCCTTGGTGGAGACTGGGTTTTCGAGGCTTGCATGGGCGGCAAAGTTTTGCTCAACTTCTCGAGCTTGATCGACTAATTCATCCAAGGTCGTGGTGTTGCTGCCAGGAGTACATTCTGGAGATTTGGCAGTAACATGCTGCAGATTGAGCGAATAGCGGTAGCTTCATTTTCTCCTGGGAATAGCCTTCGAAACACATGTTCTTTTATTCGTATAAAGATTTCTGCTTCTTCGTCGGGTACCTTGGTCTGGCTATAGAATTGTGTTGTTAACCTAGCCAACACCTCCTTGCCCATGAATTCCGTCGCTATACGGTTACTGAACGGCTTCCAGTACATTAAAAATTCTCCGTATCTTTCCCAACATGTGAGGGCGAGGCCCTTTAATTGTGGTTAACCCCGATCAACCCAATGTTTCGGTGGCAGGTTTGTTTCTTAAAATTCTTTCTCGCATTCCTGCGTGAATGCGACGGGATCTTCATGTGGGCGACCTGCAAAGCCATTTATTTGTATATCGTAGTCTCTAGCCGGATGACCAGGTGCCGCTCCAGGTTGAATATATCTGGAAAGGCCTGGACCTACGGGAGTGAGCGATATGTTTTCTTCAACATCTCTCACACTGGTATGCCATCCCAGGAATAGAGACACGTTCGTCGGGCCACCCTATGTATAGGTGGTGATAAGGGTTTACTGCACAGAGTAGTCTACCTTCAACTATGCATAGAAATAAATACCCTCCAAATAAAAATAGAAAGGTAGAGAGCAATGTGTGTTTGTTGAAATATCAGTAAATACGTGACCTGTGCTACCTCCTACCAAGGCAAGGATAGTTGAAGGTAACTAAGTGGTTCCAGGTGTAGGTTACCTGGGTCTAAGAAAAAGGGAAAAGCTGGTTCTGGACGAATATAAAAGAATTAGAGGTAAACTGCTAATAAAAGGTGTCTAGTGGAGACAATGCGCAGTTAAACGAAAATGTTTGTGTTCTTATGTCGTCGGGTTGACTTGTCGTGGATGTACGTAATAAGTAACCGTGGGGGCTTGTAAGGTAATGTAGAAGCGGCATGCGCCAGGGTCTACTTTTGTAGCCCTTCGAAAAAACAGAATATGTTCTGCACTGAGAATGGCATCCAACTGGAATAAACAGCTCCGTAATTACCACAGATGAATGGGGTTAGTGAAAGGCTTAACCAGACTTTGCTCAATAAAGTGAGAACCATGTTTGCAGAAACAAATCTGCCAAAATACTTATGGTGGGAAGCAATTCGCACTGCAGAATACCAGCTTATCAGTCTCCTAATGTAGCACTTGAAGGCAAAAATCCTGCCAAGCTTTTTTTTATTATTTTTATTTTTTATCCTTTTTTTGTTTTAGAAAAGTTGTCCTTTCAAAAATGAAGATTTTTGGAACCAAAGCATGTGTGATGAAATTCCCCCAGAAAGAAAAGCTGGACACCAGAGCCAAACCACCGAGGCTGGTAGATGACAGTCCCAACAGTTAAAGGGTATGGGACCCTTTAACAGGCAAAGTACAAGTGTCAAGAGACATGACATTTGATGAGACTGATGTGCAGTACGAAGAGCAGGAAAACCTCATACCAAAAATTATGTTCAGTGATCGGTGCGCCAATGAAGATGTAGAAGTCGTCAACACAGAACAAACACCTACAACTTCCAAATGTGATGGCAAGTTCAATGGCTCTAGGGAAGGTGAAGAAATTGCCAACATGGAACCAACAACTACAGATGCAGACAGTGATGAGGAGTTTTATGGATTTAGAAATGAGAATGAGGAGTTCTCACCTACGAGACCAAAGAGGAAATTAGCAAAACTAAAACATCTAGAAAATTACGAACTTTATGTTGCCTACTGCCTAGTGAGTGAAAGTAATCCACAAACCTATGATGAAGCAGTAGAAGAAAGTGAAGAATGGAGAGATGCAATCAAAAAGGAACTGGAAGGACACAGTAAATTCGAAACTTGGATAACAGCAGATCCACCTGAGAACATTACACCAATTGACATGACTTTACTGTACGATATGGGGTTGATTGGGATTTACAAATGCGGTGAAAATAATTGTAAAAAGGTGTTAGGAATTGTATAATCGGTAGGCGCCAGACGTCGCTGTGGTGGTGTCACTGATGCTGTTGCAGTAGAGCTAAGACCTCGTAACCCTGGGGTATTGCTGGCCGATCACCCGGACCACATTCCCGTGTACATCTTGCAGTAGTTCACCTAATGTGGAGGCCTCGTGTTTCCTAAACAAGGGGCTCTTCGGGTGATCAAATCACAGTTTGGTATTTGCAAATTAGGATGATGTTGAATCAAAACAGAACTCCCTACGCATGGATTGTCAGGGCCAAACCACACACCCATAAATGCTACTTGCGGTACTTTGGTTAGTTTGCAGCACACATACGAATCAATATTTACCATCGAAATTCACAGACACTTGCACCAGGAAAGCACGGCTTTAAGATGCCCGTGCCCTGAAACTCATTGCAGCAATCGAATAAACAGTCATCAGTTCATGCGGTTTATTACAAACTTGAACATTCTCTCCAGGACAATAGCTTATACATTTGCTCGCTTTGAACCTGCGGCGAAACTATACAGTACAAAATAAGCCCTAGGCTTACATAAAGGTTACATGTGCTGGTTAAGTTCAAAACTCCCCAGGCGATGCAGTTCCTGGGATGGCGAGGGGGAGTATCCCGGACGGCTAAAAAGAAAACGGTTCTTGATACTTAACTATTGATTACAAAGATGACCGGTGATGGAAGTTGTTGTCGTCCGGGCGGGAAAAGCGCGAACGTGGCTTCACACATGTGGTGAACATAACATCGGTGGTGATAAAAATTAACATTTGTGACATAAAACAATAACACTTTAAAACAATAACATTGGGTGTAAAAGCATCTAAACATATTGCACTTAATTTAGGTGTCACATGTCTTTATTATGTGACTAGAAATGTACTTGTGGAAAAGCTACGACCCATTTTACGATACAGTTTTGCGTGTGTACACTTCCGTCCACTTTACACACCACCAAACACCATTCCTCCCGAACGAATTGCAAACAACTGACTGTCTAATTATACTAGTTCCTAGAAACAATACGAGCACGCCACTGATGGCAATGGCAGGAAGTTCAAATCTGTACACAGTAATATTTACAAAGACATCTATACACACAGTACCAAACATCACTGCCCACCCTGAAATATTAATTTCAACCCTTAAAGGGCAGTGGGCACAGTTTAACGGCGGTGCATTTAACAGTTCCATCCACTGAGCGGACAGTGGCTACTTTAGGAACTTTATCACGACCAGGGTGTAGTTAAATGATGAGTCCTAAGCACCACCGCAGTGGAGGAAGCCTGTCCTCTTTTACTAATACAAGCTGCTGAGGGTAAAGAGGTTGATTTTCTCCTGCCACTTTGGATGCTGCTGTAAGGAGTGAAGATAGTCCTGATGCCAGCGTTTCTAGATATCTTGCTGAAGCTTCTCCACGAGCTGCCAGCACTGTAAACGATTCAGCTGGACGTCTTCCAGGTTTGGCTCTGGAACTGTGAAGAGTGGCTCAAGAGTAAAAAAATGACCAGTAGTAAGAGCGGACAAGTCATTCGGGTCCGAGCTCGGTGGACAAAGAGGCCTGGCGTTTAGGATGGCTTCGATCTGCACAAGAACAGAATTTAGTTCCTCGTAAGTGAGAATTTGCTTTCCAATAACATGCCTCATATGGGACTTGACCTACTTAACTACGGCTTCCCATAATCCACCGAAGTGAGGTGCTGTGGGCGGATTGAAATGCCAAGTTACTCCAAGGGTGGCCAAGGAGCTTGCCATGGTCTGTTGGTGGTTGGGAGAAGCTAGCAGTTGTCGCAGTTCATTCAGATAGTTATTTGCATCCACAAAGTTGGAAGAACACTTAAATTGCAATGGGCTGTGAGCTTGGAAGATATTTGTTTGTCAGACTGGCACGTCCGCTTTCGAACCGTCCTATTTGGCCATGGTGATTTGGCCTGACTGGCCATAGGAGGTTATGTTTACCTTAAAACTAACAAAACACTATGCATGTACACAATTACCCTTAGATCGCTAATATTAACATAAACCCTGAACTGAGTGAAAATATTAGTGTCAGATGTGGTACGTGATGCTTGTTTATACACAAGTGTTGATATGTTAATTTTGTTTTCATACAAAATATCAACATGCTACATGAGGAGACAGACAGGTATACACTCTTATTTCCTGTGCAGGGTAGGTCAGTGCACTCTAGTGCACAAACGTATCACACTACACCCATCAAATGTACAATATGCTCTTATTAACTAAATATCATTAGTGTACATCTTGCACAAGGCACTTATCTTAAACATACTATTAAGCACTTCAAGAACATTTAATAATAATAACCACCAAAGAAAAATATAATAAAACATTACATCAAACACAACATGGGCACAATGTAAACAAACAGATGCACGTTGTCGCTGGGGCGTACATGTGATATTTGGATGTCAACACTGACTAAAGAAATGAAAATGGTCATGGATAAAACGACTATGCACACTTTGTAACACTGCTCTGCACTCGTTGTGGCTGCGATGTTGCAAACGGACTGAATGTGATGTTGAGCGAACGTGGAACACGCCAAGGGATTAAAGGCAGTTGCTATAATAATCCTTAATAATAAAATGGGGCAGCAAATTACCCTGAAATAAATCCTGTTGTGCAAAGATGTGTCAAAGTGTCATATTGCTATGTTATTTCAATTCACACATGTTCTCCAGACGCCATCCTTACCCCTGACCTGTTTGCCTGCCGTGAATACTCCACAGCAGGCATCATCACTCTACTGAGTGCTCGTGCGCACCTTGTTATCAGTGAGTCACTACGTACGTATTCGACGCACCAACCACTAGAGCTACCAGAATGGTCAGGTGCAGTGATAGTGCAGTGCAAAGCAAAACAGATTGTGGGTAAACCATTGCGATGTGATCCTGGAACCACATGCACTTGCACACACTAATATGGAAGTAGATCCAGAGTAAAAGGCTTACAGTGATATAGCATATATATGCAATGCTCAGAAATGCCAAGTCACGCAATGATACAAAAGGATACCCTAAAGTGGTTTCACACCCCACTGGCTTATACAAAAATATTTTATCTCATGTTGTGTTCTCCATTTTCACGTGTTTCATTCCATATTATCTCATGCAGTACTGCTTTAAGAGATCACTAAAGATAGCAACGAAATGATTAGTTAACCAATCATTCTAAATAACAAAACATGCCATGAATTGGTCGACCCCACAAAATCACACAACTTTGTGTTAGTTGGGTTCGATAAGCCTGTGTTCTCAGACTGTCAACACAAGTACTGCAGCTCGCTACATGACAGCACATGGGGGAGCCATGGGAGAGACAATAATAACAGTCCGAATACGATATGTGGATACCACCACCATGGCCCTTGTGTCAGATGACCTGCATGAAGATGGTATAATAGGTATTCCCTGGCTCACTGAACAGAATATCGTTGTCGAGCCAGCAGTACATAGCAACATTGCGGACAGAAAGAGCGACGAACTGTGTACGACCTCTAACTGTGAAGCACATGTTACATACCCGACGTCCAGCTGAACGAGCTAGATCACGTGGTACCACCGGATTTTCACAATGCCATCTAAGTGCTACTACATGAGTGGTACGACGTATTTGCAGCAGCCGACCCTCTACGTCATACAACCGTGGCTGAGCACAAGAAGCCACTTGAACATGAGCGACCGATCTACGCTGATCGAAGCAATTATCAACCTCGCCAAGGAGCGATCAACAAAGAACAGATTAAAGAAATGCTTGCCGAGGGAATGACCTAACCAACCCACAGTCATTACAATAGTTCTCTAACTCTAGCTTAAAAATAGATGGTACCGGTATGTGGCATTTCTGCATCGATTTTAGCAGCCACAGGGGTCCTGTGGAAAATAAAAGATTATGTTACAGTACAGGCACTAAAGAATATCTTCTATACCATTTTCCATTGTCATCTGCTATATATTTAATGTATCTGGGAAGCATGTAATAAACAGCCGTTTCATAGTATAAAGGTAATTCAAAACAGAGCAATCAGAAATGTTTCTGGTTACGATACTAGAAAATGTGTGAAGGATATGTATGTCGAACAAAGAATATTACCTCTAAAAATGATAGTAGAAGAAGAAAAAACTAAATTAGCCCACAAAATATTCAGAAATCTTACTAAAAGTAGTATGCAATACAAGTTAGTGAAAGATGTTCATTCCTATAACACAATAAATTCTTAATGCTTAGAAATAAGTAGAATCAACACTGCAAAATTTGGAATTAACCAAATCATACAATAATTTAGGAACAGCGTTAAGAAACATACAGAATGAAACAATATTTAAACTGCAATTGAAAAAGTTGTTTGGGAAAATTCCTGTGATAACAATAGATGAACAAATGCAAATTTATATACTGGCTGTATTTAATATTTATATATGTGACATGACTAAAGGTCATGGATATGTATTTATTTTTCTTACAATCATATTATTAATTTTATATTCTACAATCTCATGTTATTTGTCATTCACAAGAAAATGTAGTTAATATAATAATGAGTTTGTTTATCAACTGTCTTGGTTAATGTGTAGTGCATCTGTATTTTTAAATGTTTGGGGGGAAGGTAAGTATAATTTGTTGAACGCTATCAAAGTGTTTCCATGTGCATAGAGGACTGGGAAAATATTATAATATTTTAATTCTGTGTATTTTATCTCTAATAACTTTTCATGTGATAAGAGATATAGGATCTGTAATTGTAATTGTAAGTTGTTCTTATTTGTATCTGCCTTCCCAAAGTCTTTTCATTTAAATAGTAAAGGGCTGGGCGTATGTACCTAGACTGTCTATAGCAATAGGCTTCCATGGACTTCATTTAATTATTGAAACAACTTTTAATTGAATACATGCTCTGATTATGAACCATTATACAATATTTATAATATGAGACTACCATGACTTGATCTTCTATTGTTTTCTGTTTAATTTTTGTAATGAGTATTTGATATGTCGCCAAAATGTTTTGTACTGTTTCCAAGGAGTCATACAGGACTCATGGGAACCCACAGTAAATAAATAATAAAAAAAAAAAAAAACCTAATCATCAAAAGTGCAGTGCTGCCATACATAAATATCAGAGATGTGTTGCATACACTCGGCCAAGCTAAAACCATAATGACACTGAACCTTCGCAGTGGGTACTGACAGGTGCCAATCAAACCGGAGGGCAGGGCAGATAAAACAGCCTTCACCACACCACATGGGCGGAGAATTCAATTCTGTGTAATGCCTTTCGAGGTTAAATGTGCGCCAGCAATGTTTCAACCCAATATGATCCGATTACTCGATGGGTACATAGGTGACTTTGCCGTTGCGTATTTGGATGTCGTAGTGGAGTGGTCGGAGACGTGGGAGGACCACATCAAGCACCTGTCTCTTGTCTTAGAGCAGCTAGCAATTAACAAACTGACATGTCCCAACCAGAAGTTTCACATAGGTAAACCTTGCATTCTGTTTCTCGGACATCTGGTGGACGAAAATGGCTGCGAACCAACCCCTAAACAGCTTGCAATCATCAATGATTATGCGGTGCCCCACACACACACGTAAACAACTGAGAAAATTTTTTGGCTTGGTAAACTGGCTAAGAGAGTACATCCATGACTACACCATAGTAACAGCATCACTGGTAGATATGCTTCTCCCCAACCGGAAATATCAGTGGACAGCAGAAGATGACATGTGCTTCGTGGAACTGAAAGAAAGTTTTACCAGAGTTTAATTGGCATGTGGAGTGACCTTACAACTCCACATTTAGCTAATCTGCTACCACCATAACTGTCCACCTCACAATTGGCAACCGCAGAAATCCTGGCTCGACCATGACTATTCACTGCTTGCAGCCTAATGAACTGTTAACAACAGAACAAGAGATACGTAGTAGATCTGGAGATCAGCCTAGCCACTTGGGTGACTATGCCACGACCCACAGCAGCATAGCAGCTGGTAATATTTTCTACACTATATCTTTGGTGAGTGTTTCCCTCTAAAACGGTTATGTCGCTACAATTCTCCAACCGCGACCTTACGACACCACTTGATTTAAATAAGGGTTTGAGTTCATTTTTTTGTTGTCGTCGGCATTCCCTTCAATAATATACCAAATGTTTTTCAAACTGGTACACAAGCAGTAACAACCAAAAATTAAATGCATGTAAATAATTTTTACTTTTGCCCATATTTCTAGGATGTTTTCAAACACATTCAAAATAATTTGACAAAATTTCTTGGAAGTAAAATTTGATGGCTGTATTTGCTCTTATAAATTTTTTGTTCAATATTGTTGAAGGCCATAATTTATATTTTGAAAATGCTTATCGTAATGAAAAATTACAATAAAATAAATATGAAATGTCTGCTTGAATCAAATACAGAATATTTAAAGGGAACGTATAGGGTATAGATAAACAGTAAATATTTAATTCTCTGCTGCAAATAAAAATTAAAATAAACAAGCTTTAGGAATTATTTTTTTACAATTGTTTGGTAATTTTGAAAATATATTCGAAAGAAATTTTCGCCACGAAAGAGAAATTTTATTGTAACTTCTCTGATCTCTTCTTTCATCTTTGGAACAAACCAGAGCTTGTTTTTATTGTTTTTTTTATAAGCTGTTTGTAAGTAAGAAGTATCAGGAGGAATGTGAGAAGACTTTGTAGATTTCATCTGAAATTCTGAGGGAGTACACATACTGGTAAGTGTAAATAGCTAGGAAATTATAGTGCGTAATTGTTTAGAATCGCGGCTTTTCCGACAAACGGAGCGTAAAAAAAAGTTCCATAAAATGGTATTCATGGACGTTATTAGTTACACTGAATAGGAATGTCATGGGGCTATCATAATATTCACAGTATAAGTGTTCAGTTCTTGTCCATGGTGGCGAGGAGGGCTGGTGAAAGGGAGGGAAACAATGGTGCTGCAGGAGACTATTGACAAGGGTAGGCAGGTGGGTGGAAGAGATACAAAGCAGGAACAGGTTGTAGGAAGGGTGTCAGAGGTAGTTTTTCTAGGTAGCTATTGTAAAGGGGGTGGAGTTGAGGAATATTAGGAAGGAAATTACATATAAAGCAGTGTTTGGGGGTGTGGGGGCAAATACCAGGGATTTGGAGGAATGCGTTAGTGGTATGAGAGGTAGCAGGGTGGCAAAGGTTGTTCTCATTCATGTAGGGGGAAATGACCTAGCTCATACGGAGGTGGGGCAGGAGGTAGAGCGGGACCTTAGGGGATTGCTGAGGAAAGTGCAGGAGAAGTTCCCTGGAGCTAGGGCATTAGTCAGTTGTGGTTAGGAAAGGAGTATCGTATAGGAAGGCAGAGGCTGTGAGTGAGGTATATGAGAGGGTGTGTAGGGATTTGGGGGCTACATTTATAGATAGTAGGAAATGGGTAGGCTGGGAAAGTGTAAGGAGGGACGAGGTTCACCTGATAGAACAGGGAAAAAGGATTCTAGGTGATCTGCTAGGTAGAGAAGTAGCTGGCTGCATGGAGAGGGTCAGGGCAGAGCAGCAGTTGTTGAAATAGCAATCAGTTAGAAGCAAGGAAGCAGAAATGGAGAGGATAGCATTGATGAGGCCGCAGGGGTGGAGATAGGAGGTAAGCAATGTAGGATGGTAAAGCAGAATACTAGTATAAAGATAATGGTGGTGAACTGTAGGAGTGTGTACAAGCTGGAGGGCTTCTGGGGAAAGGTTGAAGGATATGGGGCAGATATAGTGGTAGCTGTGAGGACTTGGTTGACTGAGGAAGTACTGGACATTGAGTGTAGGCAGGATGAGTTCACCATCTTCAGAAGAGACAGGGATGGGTGAGGAGGAGGAGGAATAATGGTGTGTGTAAGGAAAGGGCTAAAAGGGGCAGTAGAATGGGTTAGTGAGGATGTCGAGGTAATGGAAATTAAATTGAGTGGTAGTAGTAATAGGAGTATTACTTTGCTGGCAGCGTATAGACCACCAGGACAGGGATGGCAGGCAATTGAGATGATCAAGGAGAGGGTTGTAGCAGGGGATTTGAATATGCCAGGTGTGAAATGGGTAGCATGATGCAGAGAATGGCAGCACAGTTAGTCTACAGAGGATTAGTCCAGGTAGTAGAAACACCTACGAGATGGAATGAGGAGGGTGTTGGGTCAGTGCTGGATGTGGTGTTGGTCAGACCTAGGAATGCTGTAGTTGGTGCAATAGTATTGGATGGTATAAGCGACCATCATATCCTGGTTGTGGAAAATGGGATTGGCAGGATGGGGAAGTGCAAATGGCAGAAAGGTTGGTGTGGCAGTATGGGAGAGGAGACAAGAAGGGGGCAGAAATCTTCCTGAGAGACAGGTTTAAAAAATGGTCTATGGAGGAGGGTGTAGACGGGTTGTGGAGGGAGTTTAGAGGATTAATGGAGGTTATGTTGGAGAAATTTGTGCCAATGAAAAGGTTACGGACTGGGGGAGATCCGCCATATTATGGACAGGAGATTTTGAAAATGAAGAAGAAGTGCAGAAAATTACATGCCAAGTGGAGAAATGAAGGGATGATAAGATCTAAAGAAATGATGAAACAAATGGGTAGGGAGCTTGAAAGGAAGATGAAACAGGCAAAGAATGTATTTCTGGGGAACATGGTGGAAGAAGGAAAAGGCAAGGAATGGGGGAAATTGTTTAGGTATGTTAAGTGGAGGAGAGAAAAGGATCCCTCTGCTAACAGGAAGGGATGGTAGGCATGCGACAAATGACCAAGAAGAATCGGAGATGCTGCAAGGACAGTACTTGTCAGTGTTTAAGGCAAAGGAGGGTTGGAATAGGGGGCAAACAGGGTTCAGGGGGTGTTTAGTGAGTTTAATATGAGGGAGTGGGAGATAGAAAAGGTAATTCGGGGTTTGGAGAGCAGTAAGGCAAGGGGTCCAGATGGGATAGGAAACGCAGCACTAAAGTTTGGTGGCAGGGAGTTG
Organism: Dryococelus australis; assembly: GCA_029891345.1. NCBI lineage: Eukaryota > Metazoa > Arthropoda > Insecta > Phasmatodea > Phasmatidae > Dryococelus > Dryococelus australis. The sequence goes on along the minus strand of CM057004.1, from coordinate 97,605,314 downwards.
GCGAAATTTTTAGAAGTGCTGTTTAAAAAGTCCTTAGGAGACGGTAAGTTACCACAAGATTGGAAGGATGCTATGGTGGTACCTATACACAAGCAGGGAGAGGATAAGGGGAGGCCTGGCAGCTACAGGCCGGTGAGTCTCACATCAAGTACAGGAAAAGTAATGGAGAGGTTGGTGGTGCAGTATGTGGTTAGTGTTATGAACAATAGGAATTGGTTGGAGGAGTCCCAGCATGGTTTCAGGCGGGGTTACTCATGTGAGACTCAGCTGGCTGAGTTATTAGAGGATCTGAGGATGAGGGGAAGCAGGTGGATGCCTGTTTCATAGATTTTGAGAAGGCATTTGATAAGGTGCCCCATGGGACATTAATGAGGAAAGTGGAGGGGCTGATACCAGACAGGAGGGTAGTGGAATGGATAGGAGACTTTCTCAAGGGACGAAGGCAGAGGGTGAAAGTGAGGTAGGCAATATCGGAGGAAGATGAGTTTACGTCAGGGGTACCACAGGAAGCGTGCTGGGTCCTTTGTTATTTACCATAATGGTAAATTACATGGGTTTGGGGATTAAGGGAAAAATCAGATTGTTTGCAGACGATTGTGTTGTATATGCTGTGGTGGGAGAGGGGGGCGGAAATTTGCAGGCGGACATTGGTAAGCTATGGTTGTGGACCAGAAAAAATTTAATGAAGATAAAAGTAAGAAAAACTAAGGTAGTGAGGTTCACAAGGAAGAAGATGATAAGCAGGGACATGTACGGATGGGAGGGACAAGAGATAGAAGAAGCAGCAGAATATAAGTATCTAGGGATTGTACTGCAGGGAGACCTCAGATGGAAAAAACAGGTAGAGAGGGTGGTTGCAAAGGGAAGAAGGGCTCTGGGTTTGCTGGGAAGGGTGCTGAATGGAGTCAGCTGTGAGGTGAAGGAGAAGGCGTATTGCACAATGGTACGGCCAATGTTAGAATATGCTGCAGGAGTATGGGACCCATATGTGGACGTGAAGGTGCGAGAACTGGGAAAGGTGCAGAGAAAGGCAGCAAGATGGGTGAAGGGTAGGTGGAGAAGGCAGGGGCAAGATGGTGAGGAAGAAGGGAAATATAGGCCATTAGTGATGAGGAAAGAAATGGGGTGGAGGGAAGGGAGTGGAAAAGGAGTTGGTTGGGTGAAGCAGAGGCGAGAGAGCTCGCCACCGGGCAGTAGCCTAATTGCGAGTGTATGTATGAGTCCGATTTACAGTATAGTACATACTGTGAAATGCAATGGGGGGGAGGGCTACGATTAGGTGGTAAAACATGTCAAATTTGTGTAAAATAGATAAATTTCATGATAAGTAAATAGTTTAAATCAATCGTTTGTCCACAGTTACCTTTTGACTGTTATTTTTGATGTTGATATCTTGTAATCTTTTACAGTTTATCTTACAAAGAAAAGGAACTTTAAAAATACTGCAACAGACAAGAACGATACACAGAACAATATGCACAAACAAGGAATAGTGCCAGGCAGTGGCAGATCCAGATATTTGTTCAGGAGGGTCAAATTTCCTTATAGGTAGGCGTATTTCGTGTGCATATGTAGTATACACACACGTGCTTCGGCGTGGTGCACAAATGTACATATGTGTGGCCAGATATACCTATCACATATACACACAAATGTTTTCCTGAATGTACAGTTAATGAATAGAAAAGCAGGCGTAGGTTAATGTAAAAAGTGAACCACAAGTAATAATACAACAGTTATAAAACACAAGTAACAATAAATGCAGATAATATATTCCAGTACTTGCTCTCAAAAATTACACACAATCATGATACCCTAAGAATATAGAAAGATTCAGATGATGAAATACAATAAATACACAACATAATGACTTATCTACGTGTTAAGGCTGTGCTACATTGGCCGTAAAAATTGGCAGTAGAAAATTGAACAATCCATCACCTATGGGGCATGCAACAACACAACATACCAGCATAAACTTGACACCCACTTGCAGTAACTGCATAGGGAGGATTGAAAATTTCCTATTTTCTTATGCGGAGTTCTATGCTGATCAATCACAAGAAGGAAATTTCATCAGTGGCAGTCATTGCAAAACTAACTCATGGCAGGAAAGTGTGTATTATGAATTTAGTATTACATTACCAACTTCCATTTATTTAAACAAAATAACAAACATGTGCACATGATCAACGATATTCAGAGACAATTTTGAATTAAAATGAATTTTGATAACTTTTTATGATGCAGTTGATTCAGGGTTTTCAAAAGTTGCAAAAAATAATACTGCAAAGTTAATTTTTTTGTGTGATATTACATGTAGTCTCAATACAACTCCTCAGGGTAGATTTATGTACTTATATTGTATAGACTAAACCTCAGATAAGCGTGGTTCATGCTTTACAATATTTGATCCAGTGTTCGTAATTTTGCTTAAAGATTGTTGTGCATTAAGTCAAAACTCAGGCAACGGTGAACATAAATAAATGTCACTTTTGTGCACCATCTTAAGTTTCAATCACTAATGGGCAAGTTCATCGCCAGTAACCACGGAAGACCCAGTGGCCATAGACGATGCCTACCAGCCCTGGAGGACTACCACCATCCAGAGGTCTTTTAGCTCTTCGGCCTCTGCAGCAATTCCAAAAGTCCTGTATGGTTACCAGAGGTTCCAGCCTATGTCGTCCCCTCAATACCTTCCTCCATATTATCTCGCAGGTATTGTAGGTCACTGCGACACCGTCCCTCTGGACTTCCCGTAAGGCCCTGGCCCAGCCACACCTTCACCAGTTGGGTGAAGAACACCAATGTTGGGAAACAGAGCCACTAGGTCCCTTCAGGACATTACCGCCTTGATTAAATTAGGAAATTAAGATTGGCTATTAATTTTTTAAAATTAATTTTCTTAGACCCTATGATCAGTCTCATATTATGCATCGTGTATTTTATCCAGGTTGCCTTTGCCTGGCATTACGTAAGAGCTTCCGCAATTAATCTATTTTTATTTGATTTCGAGCAGGAGAGTGTAGTTCCTGATGCAACTGTTCTTAATCTTAAAATACGTAAATTAATAAACGTATGTATTTCCTGTTAATATTTTCTTTCATTGTTTTAATAAACTCCCTTGTGTCCTTACGGAAAATTAATGATTGAAAGTTGCATCTTGTGTTGCACGTAAGGTAAGCTCGCTACGCGAGCATACGCCATACTGCAGTTAGACACACCTTAAGATGCCAACAGAGACCTGCCTATGTTATACGCAGTGTATTGCACTTGCCAAGCTCGTGGGAGCCCAAGGCACTAGATACGCCTTTTTCCACCACGGAATTGGGTATTTCGGCTGATTTCCTATTCTGCTGGCTGGAGAACAGCCAGGTAGAGGGGAGACCTGTTGATTTACTTGACCCTTGGGGAAAAACTCATCTAAGAGTTGCTAACTCTCAAAGTGGGGATCCGTTGTCTTATGGTTCCATCCAATAGTTGGAGGATAGCTGGACGTGGAGTTACTGGGTGGATCACACTTGATAAAGCCAGGCTCTTAGAAGTACACTATAGGGCCGCTATATACCCGGCTTCATCTTACGTTTTTCATATTTAACTACTTTTACTAACTTGGCCTTATGCCAAGGTCGCATAGGAGTGGGCTGAACGCATGTTAAAGCAAGCACTATAAACCATGGCAGCAGAGATAATTAACACATCCACTCCAGAAGTAATATAGACTAACCCACTATTTGTGCGTCCTAATAGAATTGCAGGTAGAATTACCTTTGAAACACCTACTGGTAGTTCATTTTGTGGTAGGGTAGCTATCCTGGGACTTGATCCCACCCTTTTACCTGAGTCTTACACATCCATACCCCAAGGACCTATGAGCAGTGTGAGCACTCCTCCACCACAACCAGTTGGCCGCTGTCAGCCACCCCAGCGAGCCAGCCGGAGTAGAGGATGGGGCCGCCGCGGCGCGAACAGCAGGTAAAGCTTCGGAAGGTAATGCTCCCCGTATCTCTTGATTTTGTCCTGACACGTAAGTCAACTAGACCCACACTTTATACCAACATCTTGCTGAAGCGAGGGTAATTCCTTTGGTATGATCACTGTAACACTGGTGTCGCATTATTTGAAGGATACCACCGTCACTAGAACACAGTCTGCCTATCGCAGAACACTGAAAGTGAAAATAACTCTAGGGGTTACAGTCCTCAAGTCGCCGACCAATCAGGATGCTCACAAAGCTCCCAATCACTAACCTATTCTTCCAATGTAAGGAAAATCTACCCACCGCTAAGCTAGCTAAGGGGTTTTTGTGCGACTCCGGCAGACATCAGGGACTTTCCTCCCAATTTATTTTAATCTAATGATGCAATACATTCATTACACATGGAGGCTTCAACCCTCACATACCACCCACTCTAGAATTAGCGTTGTGTCTAACCCTTTTTGTGCTTTTGATATATCAATGCACGAGGTGGCTTAAAATGCTCAATTTTTAGGTGGAATGACTAACAAATGAACATTCTCTGCAATGCAACAACCCACCTGGCCCTACATTCTTGGTGTTTCGCCATTAGGGAAACTAAAAATGTTTTAGATTTGACCCTTTATTTATGCACAGTTATGTATTGTTACAATTCTGCGCCGATTGACAGGATGGCTTCTTATACAGCTCGATACAAACTTCGTCAGCAGAAACAAGGCGATACTAACCTGGAAACTGACAATGTGCAAACATTCTCTTGTCACAAGCTATGTGGAGGAGGAAAAAAGGAATTGGCTACCTGCAAATGGTTTTATCTTCCTTACCCCCACCCTATCCCGAAAGTACCATCACAGAAGATGAAAACAAGTTCAAAGAAATAACTGCTACAGTTTACAACTGACATTATTGCACTGGGGATTAAGGAGACAACTTCTGCGTGGAAGGTATAAAATATAAGTTATTCTTAATGACAGTTACACCAGGGCTCTGTTACTGCTTGAAGCAATTTTCAAGGTCAAGAGCTTTTACAGGTGCAGCTGGATTCTGGTAAATTTTCAGGACTTAATGGGCAAGGTGTAGCCCATGGTTCGCATACTGAATACTGCACAAACTGAAATGTAAGGAGTTAATTATAGTTTAAGATGGATCAGTTTCTAAAGTTCTATAAAACTGTGGACAAAGGATATTGAGATATTTGTAATTCAAAATTATTTGCTATTTTGCAATGCGAAGAAGCTGGTACAACAATCTCCAACTATCTCAACTATGGCCAACTATCTCAAGATGTTCTCAAATATTATTGAATGTGCTTTGTAAAATAATTTCTCAATTCATATGTAAATAAATAAACTATGAAAATGGACACAGTCTGCACTAAGATTATGTTAAATTCATTTACACAATTTGAATTAACAATTTTTCTGACGAGCAAATTACATTAGCAGTTGAAGTATTCTTTAAAATATTTAACTCTCAATTAATTTTTGCATATACGCTTGGGTATAATCAAAGTACTAAAGTGACATATAACAATTACTAAACTACTTTCGACACCTAGCGCAGTAGCGCAGTGGTCAAATACTGGACTTGTATTTGGGAGGATCCCAAGTCCAAATATTTTTTTTATAATCAGTTTTCCTGAAATAACTTAATCGTCCTTGAATGAATACTTCCTTAATATTACTGAATAGTTGTACTGTTTTATGCCTCTATCTGTAATTTCCTTGGTCTCAACAAAACGTAAAATCATAAATAAAATAAATAACATGTTTTAGCTTATCATTATACGCCTTATTTATACCATACACAAACGTCAATGCTTAGTCTTGAAACAACAGGATCTGCTTTTAAGTACGTGAAACACCTGACTTGCACAAACAAATGAGAAGGTAGTGTCTATGCTACCTGAGGGGAAGAAGCTTAGCAGGAGGTACGTGCATGGGATAGAGGATAGCTTGTACCTGCCTGATTGCTCAGTCGGTGGCAAGAAAAACCTCTTGACACCACTAAAATCATCAATTCCTACTAGCATAATTCTGCATTTGCCATGCTGACATTGATTTATAATAACTTGAATGTGATGATTCTTTCAGCTGTAAAAATGTTCACTTATTTAATTTCAGTATAATGCATTTATATAAGTACCATAAAAAAAAGGCAAAAATTTCTTAAAATACAAAGCCAAGGAGAGGGCCTGGGTCTTCCCATCCTCTCCCCTCGTCATATTTGTCCCTGACTCCAGGAAAAACAATATTTCTGGCAACCCTAGCTGTAGCATGAGTTTTTTTCTTATTCCTGATTGTCTAGGTGATCTGTTTTATCTCTCAACTTAGCTGTTTGTAAAATTTCAACCCACGTAAAAAATTATTCTTAGCCAAATGTGTGAAAAAGTACCACATTAATGGCCCTGCGTACCAAGCTGGCAGCTGCGGACTTCAAATGGGGAATCTATTTTAAAAGAAATTCCTTCTCCTTGTGTCAATTTTGAAGATAACCATTTCAAACAAAGAGTATTCAACGTGAAATTTCTTAAAGAATGTTGCTATGTTAAGACATCTTGCTGATTGGTTTGTTTAATATATCTTTTTCAAAAATGTAATATTGAAATTTACATTAAAAAAAAAAGATGAATAAATATTATTATTATTTTTATTATTATTATTTCAAAAATAATTTTACGTAGCATTATTCTCTGAGAAAATTGCATCAAAATGTTTTTTGTTTGAAATAGTTATCTTTAAAATTGACGCATTGAGAAGGAATTTTGTTTAACATTGAATCCCTATTTGAAATTTGTGGCTGCCATCTTGGTAGGCCTGCAGGGCAGTTAAAATGTGATCAGTTTCATTGCTTGGTGTACAGTGCTGTAATTTTGATGTTTCAGGTGTAAGTCTGCAGTAGGTGTGGCATATATATTTTGAAATTAACATGAAATCGTTGCGAGGAAGAAGGAAGAGTGGAAGCAAACTGCGCCAAGTGTTGTTGAAGAAAGATGATGTGGTGGGTAACATCAACAATTGTTGTACCACATTATCATTATTGGAATTTATAGCTGATTGTTACGACTTAGTGCTCTGTATTGACAGCCAACGGTTACTTGTAATGTAGCATGATTATTTAAGTGGTTGTTTATTTTTTATTATTCTTCATCTTACAATAATTGTTATAACAAATTGATATTTCTATGTGCAAAAGTGTTGCATGCGAGTATTGTTTATTTATTGACTTTGCATTTAGTGACCACAATTTGCTTGCATTTTATTTGAAAAGAGCACAGTATGAATTATCCAGTTACTTATTTGTACAGTTCAAGTGTCTCGTGCAATCAAGCAGTTTTAAATTAGACAGTATTTTTACTGTCTGTGTTGAAAATAATTCACTCTAGTAGTGGAGATTATAATCATAGTTTCCTTTATAGCAGAAATTTTTATAAAATGTAGAATAACATAGCGTTTAATACACATTAGTCTATTTTATATTCCATAAATTATTGACGATTACTGTAAAGTTTTGAAGTTGGATTTTAAATGTCACCTTTGGAATCATAATTTTACCAGCTTTCGTATGTTATGGGGATTTATATGTGGCTGAATTTCAAAAGGATTTGAAATGAGGTAATTAGCAATTACAAAATCATAAACTACATTTATGTACTTAAATTAGCTTCATCTAACTCAGTGCTTCTGTAAGATTTTGAAAAGAATGTGCTCAAGTTTGAATAACCATTTAGGCTGTTACAGCGTACAAAAGTTATTAAACCTGGTTATTGCTAGCTGGATGTTATACCAGATGATGGATAGTGTATTATGTTTAGATAAGTTGATAACATTTAGCTCTTTGTTTCAGAGAAAAGCAGTTGCACATTTGATTGATGATAAAAAGTCTGATATTATTCAGAGGTATTCCAACTGCATAGCAAAGAAACACACACTTAATGACAGGAACATGGGTAAGTTTGGTCGAGTCTGAAAAATAGACCTTGTGCATACTTAATATTTACATTTGATTTCTGTAAGCATTGTCTGGTAACACAGTTTGAGTGCTTGAATGTGTGCGAGAGTAGCATAACTATAAGTAGAATTAGGCTACAACCATTAACATAATTGTATTGCGAGCAACATGAGAAGTCACTTGTATGTTGTAGAACCAGCTGCGAAGCTCTCCAAAGTTAACTGTTGTGTAGAAAATATTGATTCATTTGTGACCACGCAGTTGAATCATTGAGCAGATTTAGCAGTCGTAGAGCCACTGCCGCGCTATCCATTAGTGTTACAAGCAGTGTTGACGGTTCAGCTGAATAAACTTTTGCCAGCGACAATACCATCTTTCGAGAGGGACATTAGTTTCATTATTTTTTAATTTTGCTCTGTAGTTTTGTGGTATTTGGAGCAAATATATATTAATGTATTCAGAGGTGTATTTCACATATAACATTAATGTATAAATACCATTATTGCAGGAGGAGTTAAAATAACACAGAAAATTTGGAAACAGCAGTACATAGGCATACATATTAGAATTGTCAAAAAAATGCACTTGTTCGTGGTATAGGTTTTAACAGAGTTTTACTGTATTGATCTTGTTGACGGTTGTGTAATGTACGTCGCTAGTGAGTTGATGCAGAGATGGCATATTCATAGTTGTTTTGAAATTTGTAGTAACTGTGTCATGGGTTTCTCTGGCTTGTTAATATCGCAGGACATGTGGACAACTTTGGTGAATGGCAATTGGAAAAAAAAATGTAATTTTATAATAAACATATTTGACTGTTAAGCAGGTTGAGCATTGCGCTAATACCATCAAACATATATCAGCGTCCTTTTTTGTGTACTTATAACTAATTGTACCAAATATTTCTCTCCGGCAATCATTTTCTGCTTTAAACGTGACTATCAAATCACAGAAGTTGAAGTTGTCCAGTAGAAGAACCTGGTGTGCATTGCAAATTGCAGACAAGACTTGCAAACTGCAGCGATGCATCTGTATCCAGGCCAGGCGAAAAATCCAAAACACATTATAATAGTTTATAAAACATGTCAGCGAAGTGCCAGTGGAGCTCTCTTCCTGGCAGCACGGTATTTGGGACAATTAAGTCACCAGAAACTATTTAATACTTGGCAGCGATTTGTACGGGGCCTGTCTGTCAGAGGACGCATGCTGAGATGTAGCCATCAAGATGCAGCTTGGTGTGTTGCTCTTTGCCTTCCAACTTAACATTCAGCCTATGGCGACGGTATGATTCAGGTTAGTCATATATTGTCATTTATTAGGACCTCCCCCTCAAATACCTTATATTTCTTGTATCTGATAACAATTAATGAAATGTTTGTACTGTCTTCATAATTAACTTCAGTTCTTCCCTCATAATATCATATACCTTCCAGAGTCTCTAGTATAAAATATTAAAAACACAACAAGTACGTTTTGAGGTAGTGTAAAGTACTGAAGTTCTGTTCTGTTTTGCAAGATGAGCTGGATAGTATAATCAAATGTATAAAATTTTTGATATTCATGAACAAAGACTGCAATTCTGGCACCATTTGCTTGAGTTCATTTTGAACATTATCAACACAGAACACGATATATTGAGACATCTTCAGTTCAATTTTCAGTGATGTAATCTCTATCCCTGCAAACAGTTCATCCAACCAATGAATTGCAACTGAATTGCAACGGCCCACGCACAAAATTCCAACTTGTGTTATTTTCATGCCTGTAACATCGCAGGGGGAAATTTTGCGAGCACATGTTCCTTGACAAAAATGTCTCGTCTTAGTGTCCCATACAACCCAATCAAGTTTGACGTTTGGTCAAACAGTTCCGAACACCTGGTGGTGTTAAAAAAAACTCATAATGAACCAAAACTATATTTTTTCAGAACTGTTGTTTATTAATGGTTATGTAAAGTAACAATCATTTCTATACCAGGCAGACCAGAGGTTGGCACTCCAATTATTGTGGGCAACAAGGTAGTCATATAATCTATGGACAGATTTCTGAAAACTTGATAGTCTTGACCAGAATTTGTACTGTTTTTGGCAGTTAGTAAAGTGAAGTGGATGATGGAAATGTCACGTACGATGAGCTGCCATGGTAGGCACAGCCTCGCCACGTGTTGTTTCTGCTGCTGTTCACAGTCATGATGATGTCTCATAGTGACGTGTGTGCATGCCAGGTAATCACATGACCACCAACCCCTACAGCTGCACAGTTACTTAACCCACATCCGAAACAAGGCAACATAATTTGTAAACACAGTATGTAACACAGTGTACATATGTTTACAGCAACATTAAAAGTGAGTTGTCACATGTCCCACTATCCCCCCATGAGGAATCTTTATTTTGGTAGAGGTGTGGTGGGGTGGCAAGGGGACATGTCCCGTTGGCCCCCATCGTCGTCCATCCTAACAGAGAAGCCTGTGATGCCATGCAGGGATGTGTGTTCCAGTAATATTACTGGACAAATTGACTGTGATTTATTCAGTGAGAAACTTGTATAAATCAAAAATAGTATGCTTATCTCTGCATCAAGATTGTGAATTAAATTTTTTTTTCTTACTCTAGATGGTGATTTTGTCACAGGACCATTGCCTACTTCACACACATATATTGCAATGGAACTGCGCAATTGCGTTCTACATCGAGATTGGACCAATGCCACTCGTTTATTGTTGTTATTCTTGCCTGTTGCTCCCAGGATTATGGAACCGCTCATATGGAGGGTATGCATGCCTTTTAAGCAGCTGTTGTTCGTGGAGCTTGTGAGGGAATGCACATTTGGAAAATGAGCAGCAGTGAATTACAATTGATTTTTTTTTTGTTATTCTGCTGCAGTGCTTTTGCTGGTACCTGTACAAACTGCTTTCTTTCTCATTGCATCCACCTTACTCAACTTCTGTCCTTTATGACTGTGTGCTTTATATCCCTTTCTCTCTCTCTGTCTCTCATCAGATTTGTACGCAATCAGACATGTGCTATAGTTGAGCAGTGTGATATTGGTCATTTTATTTCTTTACATATATACGTCCTTCAGCTTGGTGATGTAGCTGTTGGGTTTATGCCCTTCTGGATACCTTGTTCTTTGCCTGCAAAGATAGTAAGTCTTGATGGATTTGTAAATTAAGTTTTTGCCAATTTTTAATATTGCTTGTTTTATGTAGTGCTTCTTTCTTGGTGGTCTAATTTCCCAGTCAGGCTCTGTGACAAGTAAAGTGGTGGGAAATGGGAAATGTCATTTGCGATGTGCTGATATGATAGGCACAGTCACGTCACATGCTGTTTCTGTTGCTAGTCACAGCAATGGTAATGTCTCATAATGTGTGTGCATGCCTCACTTGTGATGCTACCTGTTATGCTGCATTTGTACTAGACCTAAGATTTTGTTATATTCCTGACACTCCAGCATTCCGGGTTTGCATGATTGTGATGATCTTTGTTGTTCAGGAGTATTCAGAAGTCAAGCAAGTGTCCACCTCTTTCTTGAGACATCATTCTAATTTGTGCTTGTAATGAGCTCTTATGTACACTATTTTCAGTATTTCCAGTGACTTTTTCTAGTCTGGGCAGTTTGGTATAAGTGGGACTATTTTGGGATCTGTTGAGCATCTTTGGAAATAATTTGTATGCATAACACACACTTGTAAACAGTAATCCAAACGGGATGACTTATCACCAAATTTACTGATAACTTGAATTTTAAATGAAAAAGTCCTAAATATAATGAAATAAAAAGTTTTTACAGGGTTTTCTGTCATCTACATGAGTGACCCATTACATAGAAACTGCTGTTACATGTAGCTAAATTTTAAGTTGTTTTGATGGTGAAGCTGCAAGGGAAATGTCTAATACTTCCATTTTCTTTTTTCAGGTGTGTATTCTGATTCTTTTCCATCACCCCTTGTCGACTGATGAGCTCATGAAGGATTTTGTGAGGTATGATATACCTTATGTTCCCTCTCTGTGAATCTCGCATGTTTAGCTCATCTAATAATTGCTCTCTTCATACCATGGCCAATCATGTGTGATGCAGCCAGTTTTTGACCCATAGTGCTTCTGGCCATTGCCATTATCCTGTCCAGTATTTCCATGACATTGTCGGGCCTGGAAAAGTCAACATCCTCCACCAGTTGCTCAAGTGAGCTGGTTTCCTCCATTTACTGGGGTTTAACAGTAACCTCATGCACTAGGTACACCAGGCAATCCCTAGTGTCAATGTATTGAGCAAATGAGCCTCTATCACCTCTCAGATGTATTGACATTCAACAGCATCGTGACAGTGGGGGTTTTCCCATCTGGTAAGCAGGCTGTCAGGCGCTAGAGCTGTGGCAGTTTCTGTGGACAGGTTGAGGGCCTTTAGCAAGTTCGCCTTGAAGATGTCGGTATAGTTCTACTAACTGTGGCTCACTGATTATCACATGTAAAGAACCGCTAAGGTACGTGGCTCAGCTTACAGGAGCCCAGTCACCTGATTGACATTAGCTGTCTTTCGTCATGCCTAAAGCACCCCATATGAATCTGCAGTAGAATCTTATTGAAACGACAATTCATGGTTTCCAGATACATTAGAACCTCTCTATTACGACCCTTCACAGTTCCAGAGAATAGAGTCGTAGTTTTGCCTTGGGAGGGGGGGGGGGGGGGGGGGGGGTTGAATATAAAATATTGGAAAATTTTGGGCCGATTTTGACCCACCCCTAACCCCTATAACACCAAACTTGCCATTTTTTGTATGAAGTTCGTGTTCAATCATCTGTAGCGCATAAAGAAACCACTTTATAAATTAAATATAAATACATATGTATATATTAATAGCTGGACGTCTCCTGATTAATTTGATACCCAAGAAAGACATATTGGACCACCCCTTGTAAAAAAGAAGACCTTAACACAGTATGACGTGGCCATTGAAAGTGTGTGAATAGATTAGACTATGTATTATTAAAATATAAAGTTATTATTAAAGATCTATGACACAGGTCTCATGGGTCATATATTACTGAGGCACGCAATGGTCAAAAAGTTTAGGTGGCATTGCGTAATACGTGTGCGAGCGACTTGCTCTCGCTTTGGTCTGGCTGTTTCATTGCTAGAAAATTGGACATGTTACGCACAAAGCAGTAACTAAAAACATTGTTGGAGATGCCTTACGCTTGAAGTAAAACAACACACTTTATTTATTGATAATATATATGAAGATACATTATTTAGATTAAATCACTCATGTGCTGCGGCTAGCAGCAAATACATTGTCGTGTTTACGTAGCTGGGCGAGCACCTAGATCCTATGCAGCGCGGCAGTGTACTTCTGTTGCTTGAGTCTAAATGCTCTGCCTGGGTTGTGAAGTAGAAATGGGCGAATGGTTCACGAACTGATCGAACGAACCGACTTGCACAGCGGGACTCACAAGATGGGGTTCCCGAAAAAAGAACCGTGGTTTGGCAGTTCACTCAGACACAAAGAGCTCAGTTACTCTCCACTCCTCGCGGAGGGTTCGCAGCGTATCACGGTTCACATTGGCTCACGATTCGCATCTCCTGGCTCAGCTCCCAATCTGTTTTTTTCCACGGGGGGGTGTGGGTGTGTGTGTGCGTGTGTGTGTGTCTCTCTCTCTCTCTCTCTCTCTCTCTCTCTCTCTATATATATATATATATATATATATATATATATATATATATATATATATATATATATATATATAACTACTCATCTTTCCCGCGGAAAGGCTCTGTGATTGTTTTGCTCTTCTTTTACATTTGTGCATATCCATTTGTACGTACTCATTAATTCATTCTTGTGCAATTTTTAGCACAGATTATTATATTATATAATTTGATATTGTTTCCAATGGCACAGTAAATTTTTGTGATAATTAATTTTAGTGGTCATGTTTGTTCCATTCGGGAGATTTTATTTCTGGTTACGAGACACAGTAACGTGCTTTCAGATTACACCATGTAAGATCATTAATATAAAAATTATATTTCATTATAAATTTAAAGAACTCCAATACAAATTGTGTATAAATCTCGGAAATGTCCCAAAAATGTTGTTTTGTGTGGAATATTATAATTAGAGCACACGGTTATGTAGAGGACGTATTTATTTCTGCTCATATGGACCAAATTCGCTAATTCAAAAGTAAATTTTATCCCCAATTACTATTTTTTAAATAATTTAGCCTATATAATTCAAGAACCGTACAGAACCGATGAAATTTACAAAAGAGCTGGTTCATTTCAGGGAGTGAATTGGTTCTGAACTGCTCCTCTAAATGAACAATCTTGCCCATGACTACTGTGAAGTAGGCGGCCCTGGCATGAACATCATACTCGTGCCAGGCCGCCCGAATGCCGCTCAACTGTTGGTCATACCGGGGCCGACCGCCTTGCACAGCTGTCGATCGATTGCTGGTTACAAGGTTACTCGTGGGCGGCGGCTAGCCAGCGCCACTGCTGTCGTTACTGCTGGTGTTGGGAAAACATGCTGATAGATGCTATAATACTATTCACATCACTGTGTTGAATTTCTACGAAATTTACGCAGCGTGTTGGCCTAGGCCCAGCAATGTTATTCATGAAAAAATTATGACATGGTATATACATGCACACAGCCTAACTCGCCAAAATAATTGCTCACCAAAAAAAAAAATTTTCACCGTACATAGGTATGGGTGGATAAGTGTTGACGGAAGTAAAAAATGAGTGGGAGGGGTAAGGCAGAGGCAGTGGTATGGTACAGTACGTGACTAGACAAAGAATTCTCAGTGCAGCCTGCAACCCCATCCCCCCACCCCCTCCTGGCTAATTTATTGCTTCATGTTGCTTGAAACAACAATCAAAAGTTTCGAGAAATGGGTGACCGCTAACGTCAGTAAAGGCCAGTTTTGGATAGACTGAAAACCGTGGATAATAGAAACTTTTACCACGGTTGAAGAATAGGTCTACAAAAACAAATCCGTGCATAACTGAAACCGCGTTTGAAGAAACTGTGGTTGGCGAGGGATTACTCTATCTATTTTGAGACATGCATCAAATTTTCGACTTTTTTGACTCAAAGTTTTCACGGTTCCTGGGGATTGGGTCGTAATAGAGGAGTTTTACTGAATAAGGTTGTTAAGACAGGTCAGTTGCAAAAGGTATTTTGGAAAATTTTGGGACAGATTTTGACCCACTCCAACCCTGCAAGTCAAAGTTTGCCATTTTTTGCTTGAAATCAGTGTTCAATCATCTCTGGCGCGAAAATGACACTTTTTAAAATTAAATATAAATCTCTTTTAATAGGTAGATGTCTTCTGAAAAAGGTGATACCCTAGAGTAGGGGTTCCCAAACTTTAGTTTACATTAGTTTATCACGCCTTCCTTCTGGCTAGCAATGCTGAATTGATACGAGTTGGCCTGGTTGGACAGCGGGTGGGGATGTGTTCTGGAGGGGGTGCCAAGACTCGGGGTTTGGGGGCTAAGTGTGGCGGGAGTCAAACTCGTACCGTCTTTCCGGAGGCCACTTTAACAGTACAGAGATTGGGAAGAGCATCCTCTGGTGGGTGTTGAACATGGATAAGCTTACCTGTTGTCAACTTGATAAGGCTGGAGTGCTTGGGAGTCACACTAGTTACCAGGGATGACGTACTATCCTGATGCATTTAGTCTCTGGGGATCATATTCTGGCCAGCAGGTACCCTACAGGTGATTGAACCACAATTCCTGAGTGGGCAACAGTAATGGCAAGTCAAGCCGCAGAGATAGTGCACTTTCTATAGGCCATTGTTCTACTGGAGTAGGTACAGCATTTACTGTATTGGTCTTAAGTGCTCTTGCTAACGCACGTCGCTCTCGGCGTCGTTGACAACATGGTAAGCCAATTTTCTTATTATAGTACATTTGACTTGCCCCCCCTGCTCCGTCCTGCATTCGTGCAGTCCTGGGGGTGTGGCTTATGCAGGCCCTGACGTGCATACAGCAGTTTGGTATATATGTTAAGTCGTAAACATATTCTATTAATCATCCATAGATGTGAGGCAGCTGGGCATAGTTTAAAGATACTGCTGTGTAGATTTACTCCAAACAACTTACCTATGTATTTCACGATTCAGGTAGTGTTGCATTGCAATATTGTGCTATTTTATGCCGGTTTTATTTCATCATTAGCGTTACGTGAAAATCGTGAGTTGTATATTAATTATAACCCGTTGTAAGTAGAATCACTGATTGTGTTTATATTTCAAAAAACTTTTCTGCAGTTTTTTAATTGTTCTAAGAAAGCTTGTTAAGTTTGGTGTAACCATTTACATTTAATAATAGTTTTGTAATTCTTACTTAGCTCCACCATTGATGTTTTTTTTACAGCAAAAGTTGCAGTAAATTTTCCATCATAATACATGAGATAAACTGGAATAAATGCTTCATCAGAATGTTTATAACACGACCACAGTTAGGATACTGTAAACTATTTTGGTTACATGCATTTTGACTGAAAAGGCAAATGTAATACGAAATCGAAAGCAGTGGTAGTAAAAAATACAATGGACATTTTACAAATGATGTACAACAGTTAATGGTCAGCATCATTTATGAACATCAATAACTGTAAAAATACTTGAACAAGTATTATATTTAAGATGAAAACTAATGATCTGTAACTAAGACCATGGTCACAGAGGATAGAGAACTACATAATTCAAATATATTCAGCTCTGTATGTAGTTACATTGTCTCAGAACTTTTTATGATCGCAGACTCTTTCTGATCAAAGTAAAAGGCTTATGTAAGTAAATTGGCTTTTTTCCTGTGTTGCGCTCAAACTGTCTACTTTAATAAACAAACAGTAATGGCTGAAGATGGTATTTTCTGCATTCATTGAACTATATAAAAAGTCATGTCATATAGCGATATACTCTGTACTACCCCAGTCAAAGTGAACATAACTGTATTAAAATTTTAAAAATTAAACAAAAATTGGGAATATAAGTGATTATAATTATATAATTACAAGTGTGTGTTAAGGTCAGGATTGTCTTATTCTTGTATTACGTAATAGAGGTGTAGAAATAAATTTCACTTTGATTTCAATTAAATTGAATATGGCTACCATAATCATAAATAAATTCAGTTGTTTGTGTAACTGCGCTTCTAAGATTAAGCAGAAGTGTACAGCTGCTGCTGCCATGAGCAGCTGGAAGTCTTCTCAACTTTAACATGCCGCCAATAGATTACCACGAGTAGAAATACTTAGAGAGAGGTGCTCTTTTAGTTGAATAAGCCACCATATCACACTGCCAGAAAGATGCCTCGCGAGGCATGATATTTCAAACCAAGGCTGCCTGACACAGCCTCTTAGTAAGTGTTCCAATGCAGTGAAGGAGTGTAGGTTTGTTTTGCACTGGCTGTTAACACCTGTTGTATATAGCTATAGAAGAAATCATAATTGCAATGGACCAGTTCACTTTATTCATGTGCAACTCAGGTGAAAAAGTGAAATTGTTAGGAATGAAAATATTTTGCTAATATTCAATTTAAACCTTAAAATAATAGTCCAACTGACATTTTAGAACTTTAGAAGTGTGTTTCCCATATAGAAAAGTTTGTGTATTAAACATTGTGTGTACTTGTAAAATGACAAACATAACATTTAAAATAGTAATTTGTGCTTTGTGCAGGATGACGACAGGTGTGGACCAAGTGGAAGGTATATTGCAAAACATTTTACGACTGAGTGAGGATCACCTCCCTAAAGTCTAATAGTTTTTGGTTGATTGTGCAATTATTTATTTTTACACCTGAGATAAATATTTACATTGTGAATAAATTATTTTCTGAGTAACTGGGCGTAATACAGACTTTTCTTCTTGGTGGTAATAGTGTATATTGAAATTATACTCCGAGGAAAGGAACTTGGAAGTTTGTCAAAAACTCTACAGAATTATGCCAGTTTCTCCTTGTTACCAAAATAAAACATCAATCCGATTTAATTTTTACCTTTGAAAGTTAAGAGTAGTCGGATGTGTTGAATGCATTGGAAATCCCCACAGGCAAAATTGTTTTGAAGTTTACTAATGAAGGTGTTTTTTTTGTTATGAGAATTTATCATTCGCTTCTCAGTGAGGGTAAATGCTCAGTGGCACCGTGCCGGTCTTAGTAAATTCTACTTTGCTTTGTGCTGGGCCTTTTGGCCCCACTACTGTTTGCCTACTGTTCCTCTGTGGCAGCTTGTAACACAGCAGTGATAGGAGGAAAGGGTTTTGTGGTGTGTGGTAATAACATCATGTTTCATCTACTGCCTCCAGGAGTCACTACACTAACTGCCTGCTTATAGGTAACAAGTAACTAGGGCCTCAAAAGTGCGCACTTTACCGTGAACAGTCTTTATCAGCATACTGTTATGGTTTGTTATACCAATTGTAAACCATACATCTATTATTTTACATTGGGAGTTAGTTAATGACAACGCTTAAGAAACAAAGTATTAAATGGTTATATTTATAATTATATCTGGATTGCAGCAATGTTATACAAATACATTTACTGTAACACGCGGGGGGATATTTTGTGCCACATATTTAATTTTGTCTTAAGGTCCATATCTGCATGCTTACCTTCTGTTGAGTCGTCGCCATAGGCTGGTTGTCGTAACAGAAATGGTGGTCATGCGTGATGGTCTCAGATTACCGACCATCTAACTCTGGCCCAATTTGTACACATAGTCAGCCGCTCTGCCTAGGAGAGCTACAGCTAACGGAATATGTCGGGAGACCTCACAAAGATCCAGTATCATCCATAACTGAATGTGAGAAAGAGGCCAGACTCCATGACACACCAGAGAAGCAGTGGGTCAGCTGTGCCCAAGCTAAACTGAAGGGTAAAACCCTTGACTGGTGGAATACATAAGGGGAATTTGTGTCCG
Organism: Dryococelus australis; assembly: GCA_029891345.1. Classification (NCBI taxonomy): domain Eukaryota; kingdom Metazoa; phylum Arthropoda; class Insecta; order Phasmatodea; family Phasmatidae; genus Dryococelus; species Dryococelus australis. The sequence goes on along the minus strand of CM057004.1, from coordinate 97,586,437 downwards.
ACTGGAAGCAGCTCAGCATCCTATTAGAGCAATGTTTCACTGGCGAAGAAGTCCTAGATCGCTTGACGACCAAATTTTATAGCCATACACAGAAACCAGGAGAGGAGGTTGAGATATTTGCCTGAAGGAAAGCGCAAATGTATCGCCATATCTTCCCCGACGGGGACAAAGTAGGCTGCATCAGACAAATAACGTGCCAATTTTTGCCACGACTTCGTGACTTCCTCCTTATACCAAAGCCCCTAACAATGGCAGAGCTCATAGAGAGCACGCGTAGCTGAAAGGAACTTGCGCAAGCCCAGCTTGACCAACCTAAACCTGCATAAGTTGTGAAAGGTAGGAACATGGAGTAACGTTGGAATAAACCACCACCACTCGCACTGCAAGCTCCTTGGCTAACTAAATACTGGTACTGCTCAGAATATCATTACAACAAGGATTGCCCATAGAAGCCCGGTCTGCTGCTCGAGCACACTGAAGAAGGGGGCGCAGATGGTGGACCGCAACCTGCCCCTTTGGGACCGAAACAGATAAACAGCAGTAGGGAAACACCATCGCAGGCTGATCGAAGGGGGCGATTCCATCAGCAAAGGAGGACAAGCCATCATGCTCCTAGACGAGGACATTGAGGTCAGAATCAATGGAAGGAATGTATTAGCGCTGCTAGACTCTGCGGCATCTGGAAACTCCATCCACTGAGACATCCTTAGTGACACTCAAGGAGCAAATCTGTACCCGCAGACCAAAACTGTGTGGATGGCGAAACCAGAATGTACCCTCGCCATAGACTGCCATATCAAACTCCTGTTCGAACTCCAACATATCAAGACCCAAGCAGAATTCGTAGTGTCCCCCGTAATGCAAGAGGATCTCATGCTAGGCCACCCAAGGTTCCAGCAACAGGAGTGCATAATGGACCAACGACCGATGAATAACGTTGCAAATGGAATATCAGGGGGAACAACAGACACCTTCCACTATATGCAGCCGAGAAATCCAATACAATCTTACTGAGGCGCAATTTCAACAGCTGAGGGAGGTACTCAACGAACACGCCAAAGCCTTTGCTACCGAGGGAAATTAGCGGCAAACTCGCACAATTCAGCACGAGAGATTGTTGAATGCTGCGGTACTAATCTACAACCAGCCTTACAAAGTTTCCGCCCGACGGCATCAATTGTGGAGCAGCTGGAAGAAATGAAGCAACAAGGGATCGTCGAGCCATCTAACTCTGTGTATAACTCCCACGTGGGAAGTTATGTTTCTACGTAAATTATAAAGCCTTGAACTATGCAACACACCAATTCCACCGCCTGCCCTCGCCTCGACCTAACGATTACCTTGCGGGGTATAGGCGAGGGCAAGATTTTCAGAATACTTGATATGCAATCCGGATGCTGACAAAACGCAGTACACCCCGACAGCCGCCCATATACAGCTTTTATGTCGCCAGAAGGATAGTCACTTCAATTCAGGGTCATGCCATTTGGCCTTAAAAACGCACCAGCTACCTTTCTGCGACTAATGTCTTCGGAAGTACTGATGGGATATGTCTGCCAGTTTTTGTTTCGCTTACCTGGACGACATAGTCGTGTATCGGAAATTATGGGACGAGCATTTAGTCCACGTGCAATGAGTGTGAGAGCAATTAGAACTCCATGGATATACGGCTAAACTTTCCAAAAGCCATTTTGGAGTAACATCCATGGAGTACTTGGGCCACATTTTGTCTCCTGAAGGAAATTACCTGCAAAGTCGGTCTATAAGGGCCATACAGGAAGTCAAAGAACCGCACATCAAGAAACTGTTCCGGCGCTATCGGGGGTTTTGCAATTGGCTTCGAGATTTTGTGCCAGATATTGCGGATCTGATGCTCCCCCCCTCCCTATTTGTTGGAGAAATAAGCAAAATGGAAGGGAACCCCGGACCACCAGGCTGCCTTTAAAGCTCTCAAGTCCAGCCTTCAAAATATCCAACACCTGCTTCAACCACAAGGGAATGGCCTCTCATTCTGCAGATGGATACATGTCAGAACGGACTCGACGCTGTCTTATACCAGGAGAACCGGACGGCAGGCCTCTCGTGATAGCATATGCCAGCACCCGACCGAATGCACTGGAACAGAAATACCACATCAACGAACAGGAATGTCTGGCTGTGATTTGGGAAATCCGGAAATTCTATTAATAAGGAAGCCATTTCCTTCTGCGGACAGAGTGCCCAAGTGGTTACGGGAGCCATGCCGCAACAGTCAAGTTGGGATGCTCTGATCATCTCATGGAATTCAAAGTCCAGCACTGCCCTGTGGAGGAAAAAAATTTCAGAGAAGCCCTGTTCTGCCTGCCTGACCAACTTGAGGAAGCCAAACCCGATGAGTATATGGACAGCATACTACCACATGAACCTCTGGTAGTACGACCAGAAGAGCTGTTAAGACTCCTCCAATTACAACTGAGCCGAAGCCAGATTGAATGTCAACAACTAGACCCCGAAGTAAAGGACTTTACAGCAAAGTACCTGCAACAGTTTGAACTGCCAGACAACATAATGTGGTCTCGCAACAACCAACTGGAAGGAAAACTGAGGATATGGATACCCCAGGATCTGAGACGCGAGCAGGCACTTCCATGACCACCCAGATGCAGGAAATCCTGGAATCAGGGAAATCCTCACCGACTTCAGCGTGCGATACATTTGGGATGGCATGATCCGGGATTTGCCAACACATCAGCAGTGCCCCAAATAAGGCCTACTCTGCTAGGCTTCCCATGGCAAAAGCTCTCAAACCACACATGCCGTGGATCCAGGTAGCGGTGGACTTAATGGGAGACTACTCCTGCAGCACAAAACGAAACAGATACCTGCTGGCCATCACGGATTACTTCTCTCACTGGATTGAGGCATTGCCGCTACAAAGCCAAGAGACATGTCTCATCATCAACAAATTCGTCCAGGATATCTTATCCACAGCGCATACTGATGGGCAATGGCAATCAATTTATGAGCTAACAGTGGCAGCGGCCCTGTCAGACATGGGTAGCTGAAATTTGGATGATGTTGCCCTACCATCTTCAAGCCAACCCGACTGAATGACGCAACCAAGAGCTCAAGAAGTTTCTGTGTCTCCAGTTGTAAAATGATTAATGCCAGTGGGCCCGTCATCTGTCCAAGCTCCTTTTTTCTCTGCGCAGGTGCAGCAAGGTTATTGACTCCACTCTTAGTTAGCTGTTATTAGAACAAACTCTTTGACGCCTGGGAATATGGCAGTGGGAGCATGAGCCCGCGGAATTTCCACACCCAGAAGCGATACATCATGCTGCCCTGATGGGCGTTGAAAGAGTCCATGAACTACAAGAGGCGTACATCAACCAAAATTACCCTCAACCATGCATTGGAATCCATACCTTTGAAATGGGTGAAGCCATTTTGCTCTGCAGCCATCCCCTGAATCGTGGTAGTGCCCAGTTCATTTTTGGGCTGGCCGGAAAATGGGAAGGTCCCTACAAGGTGATGGATGCCAGAAAAATGTATACTGGACAGGAGACAGACGAGGTAGAATCCGGAGAGCCACTAGTCTCGCTGAACGTAAGTTTCACACTCAACAGGACGTCATGTGTCAGTAGCGACTCTGTCATCATGCCCTACTCCCATCTGAGTCGTATCCGAGAGAGTGTTAGAAAGGGAAACATTGCCTCAGAACATTCGCAGGAACGTAACCCCATTCTCGCCGCACTTGCTCACCTCCCCCAAGAAAATGGACTCAAGCATTATGTCATCTCCAGAAAAACAGCACAGGAGATCCCCACAGAATTTTTTCACCACACCATTCCACTTCCACGATGGAACACATCCCGTACTCGCTGCCTACTTTAGTGGACAAGACATCTCCTTGGTGATCGCTAACCTACACTGGTGGGGCTTTGAAACAGCGGAACCGACCTTAGCACCCACTAACAATAGCAAGCACCTGACTGACAGCCAAGCTCATTCAAGCTCTCCTAAGCCAGAATTGCCTCAGGTCAGACAGTCGCCTCTAGTTATGCGTCACCAGGTATACCTTCAATAGCAAACCCACCTAAGTGTAAAGTGGTACTCGCCGTACCAGACTTTGTGCCCTGCCGCAAAGATACCCGGCCAGTGCTTTATTCCGGACGTGTTCCAGCAAGACGTCAGGACTAGAGTCCTAAATCCAGAACCGGGATGAGACTGTCCTAGCACTTGCCAATACACCTAAGACGCGGTGACATACCCCTCTAGCCATAGGTTGTCACGTGTCAGTTTAAAGGCAGGTTCATGCTAGTGCTCATTATGACAACACAAACTTAATCATAACTAACTCTTAAAATTGTGATCATTGAGTGTTTTCATCCTTCCAAAATTTTTGTTATCGCAGGCTAGCAAAGCCTGGTGTTATGTATCATTTCAGCATGGACAGGTCAAGTAAACTGCAGCATTGGTTAGGTTTCCAAAGCTAGGGAAGAATACAAAATACAATGCAACAATTATAAAACACAGCTCCAAAGTGCAAGCGGATCTGCCCTCTCAGTGGCAAAGTATTTGGGACAAACACTTGGCAACCCACACAACTGGGTCTGCTGTGGACCCATGCCAAGAAGAACTGCTCTCAATATGTAACTTCAGTTTGGTATGCCACTCGTTGCTTCTGGTCATAACATTTAGCTTACAGCAACAATAAATACTGTTTATTCGTACATTGTGCACTGAGTTACAGTGAAAATTTCACACCATGAAATCTGCAGAGTGGATGTACTTATGCTTGTTACACATTTAATACAATTTCTAACCATGTTTACAAACAGTGTGCATGATATAGGAAAACAACCAGAATGTGCAGCCATCATCCAAGACAGCACCGGATACATGAAGTGAGTGTTTAGCTGTTTTTGTGTCTCGAGTGACGTGAGCAGCATCCCTTTATTCAGCACCTGTTCTCTCAACTGAGGTGTATCATTCCCCGAATGGCCGGCAGTGACTCAGCAACTGTAGCCGGTGCGGGATGTGGGAAAACACCCCACAGGCCTGCCTTCCAATCATCTAGTCAAGTAACTCCTGCTTCATGGCCCCAAGCTGTAACTTAAGTGTGACAGTTCGGGCCAGTCTAGATAACCAGACATCTTCCCCAGCTGACAAACCACTGGATTATTCAGGCATGTATGCCCAGGTCCCATTTTCTCATTTGTGCTCCTCCAGGGATGAGGGCATGAAATAAATTTCAGTTTTTGTTTCCAATATATTTATTAAGTATTAAGTGTTTGTTAATAATTGATACTGGGAAAGACAATATTTCATATTGCAAGTCATAGACTAAAGATGTAGACAGATTATTTGTCTTCAGCACTTGTACCGAAATCTGACGTACCCCAAAGCAATAAATATATCCAAGTCACAAGGTCAACAGAGATGAACGTGTTTGTTTATATATGTTCTCAAAAGGTCAGCATTTTAATATAAATAAAATACTTTTATCAAATTGAATTTAATCAAACTACATTGCACATTTGTTAGAGGAAGTATACTGATACTCTACCTCATGGGTGCTTCTAGTGTTGGTCGGCTTCAGTGGTTTATCCCCTATCCCAGATGGCTGGGAAGCAGGCATCATCAACTTGACAGGGTTTCTATTGGGGGTTGAGCTGGCAGGTAAGCTGATGAGCAGTGTGGCCATCAGTCTGACACAGGTATCAGATAGTGATGAACAAAAGCTTGTGGTGTATGTACACAGTCGGGCAGAATGACACCCTGTGATAGTTAGAATATGCTAAGGGTTGAAGAAGTCTGCGTGGTCGGGCAGATGGAGAGGTTGCAGAGAGAGAGAGAGAGAGTGAGTGTTAGCAGTGGAGAAGTGCCGGAGATGACAGAAAGCAGCTGAAGCTGGCGTTTCTTTTTCTGTCTGCAGCCGAAGGCCGAAAAGGTAGACAACCGTGCTGTGATGTGGGTTACGGTCCAACAAGTTGCATCAGCTGGGCTGAGCCAATCCTTGGCTACTTGGGCGAAGTTGAAAATAGATGTGTTGCTTCCATTTTCATCCATGAGTTTTCACTTTTTTTTTTTTTTTTGTGTGATGGATAGTTTTATTCTTCCTTTGGCCAACCGAACCTCGTTTTGTATAGCTTCATGATGTGGCTCACAATATGCCGCAAAGTCTTGCCTATTTAATACCGCACAAGTGCCAGGTGTGATTATGATGTCGAAGGTCGTGTTATTTTTTCTGTAGCAAAGTTATGTACTCATCGGACAAGTGGGATTTGGCAGAGCGACTCAATGTCTTGCATTTGCTATATATTATGGCTTTCTCCAGGTTATGGCAGCATGGCAAGGTTTAGGTGTTGCGTAAATGTTGCTGGAAACTGCAGCTCTTGTGTGAACTGTCCTACAGACTTATAAAATTTGCTCCTTTTATAGATTTTTATTTTAGTTCTTGTATACTTGGAACAGTATGGACATATCACATATTAAAATTTGACATTTCATTGCAAACTTTGTAAATGACAGTTTACCTGGAGTGATAATTTTAAGACACATTGTACTGCCAAGAAACATTCGTCGGCCAAGAAAACATGCATAATGTTATCAGAAGGCTTGTTTATGGTGCCTCCTCAGTACAATATAAAACAAGCAGACGAAAATAGCTTACGGATCTGGATGAATTGGAAACTGCAGAGCATACGGTGTTGATTGTTGAGCAGGCGGAGCAATTGCGGTGCTGATTTCTATGCTTGCTAATGCCTCTTGGCTGGGTGGTGTTAGGTGAATGGAAGTTTTGAGAGGTGGTGAAAAACATTTTTACGTGGGTTTGGGGTTTGATACCCCTATTCAGGCCGGCCCACGCACCTTTTACTGATTAAAGTTTAGTGTTGAGCATGCTGATTAGTTATGTTAACTACATGAAATTAATCAGAAAGCTGCTTGTAGGGGATCTGGACCCCAAAATGTCCAAAAGCAATGCTTAAAATGAAAAAAGTGAAGTCTGAAAACTTAAATTTGGTTTTGGTCTGCTGCTTGTCAGATGGCCTAAACTGAAGACAGTGCGAATGGCCAATTTGGAATTACAGTGAATTTGAGTTTCCCCAGACGATGCGAGCCCTGGGAAAGAAGGGGTGGTAATTGGGTGGAAATGAAATAAAAATGTTATGAGGAGATATTTAACTATTGCAAATTACATGATCGGTGCACTAAAATTGAGTTCGCCCGGAGCGCGCGTGAGATGTGACCAACCCCTTGAGATGCTAAACGGCAACTTAATCTGGCGCGGTGGGAACCTTGGTGGCACGTGACTCGCCCATCACTACTTCCTACCTGCTGATTGCTTATAACAATTGAAAACAAACACAAGCCCTTGCACGAAAATAACAAAATTAATACAGATTATCCCTTTGCACATAAATAGTTACAAATTAAGAGTGGATGGCATGAAATGAGGGTGAAACAACTGGGATGAAAAAAACACTTAAATTTAAAAATGAACATAATCAACCCTGAAACACTTGTAGGGGCGTCCTTAATGTCCACATGCTTAGTGTGACCTTGCCCGAGCTCTGGGGCTGCTTGTAGGCTTTGAGCGCGTGGAAGGAGGAGCGGCTTGCCTGCCGGGTTTCATATCTTTCAGGTAAGAAGGAATTGCTTGTAAGTTCCTGTTGCCTGTAGGGGAGGCAACTTGTTGCTCACGGCTGTAGAGATGGAAGAGTTGTTCTAGGCGATGAGTCGTATTCGTATTAGATTAGCTGTAGAAGCTATTAGCCACGCGTCAATTCGCCCCCCTTCCATTGTGGTGAAGACTCATCGAGGAAAAGGTGGTGGAGAAAGCTGTAGGCCCCCTCTCTGGAAGGTCTAGAAGCTCTGGGTAGATGTCGGCAGATGTGCTGAGGTAGGCAGAACAAAAATATGTTTGTAGATGGGACCCTTAAGATAGGGGTGCTTGACCGCTGTAGCGGCGTGTGTTCTGTTTGTTCAGGGCGCCCAGCCGGCAAAGCAAAATGTGTGACGTGGAGTGGTGTCGGCCGGCTGGCGACCTTGATTGTTTCACTGTCTCTTACGGGCGGGCATCCTTCTCTATTCCTCGCCCTGGTTATCAGGCTTTGCTGATGCGATGAGAGTGTGTATTCCCCCCCGTGTGCAAAGATTACTGGGTTAGGAAGCCGCGTGTGTCGGGTGTCCCACCCGCCTACTTTTCATATGCGTGCCATTCACAAAAACCAGCATAGCGCTGGTGGATATTACAAGGGAATCGTACATAAAATCTGAAAGAAAACTAATTAAAAACAATTTGCCATCAAAAGGAGAGCTTTAAAGTAAAAATTATTATAATATGTACAAGCCTTACTCGCGGAAGGCGGGGAAACGCCACTACTCCCCTGGAGCTTGCTGCAGTGAGTTATGAAAGTAAAAGGAAATTCTTTCCACGGAACCTTTGTTTCTGTCAGCAAGCTAAATAGTTATGTTTGACATATTGCTAAGTGGCCAACCACAGACCTTTCAATACCTGGGTTGCCGGCTAGACGAATACAAAGCTAGCACACTACATGCATGATTAACATGGCTAATTGTGCGTACATTGGTCACTAGATACAAAACACATATGCTGTGGGTTCCGTGTGTCCGTCTCACCCCTGCGTACTTACAGACACATTGACAATAGTACACTTTTACTAAACATCACTTTGAAAATAATTACTTGATAGAATACATATGGCTAGGACATTGTCACTACTGAATAAAAGAGGTAGGTTACTGATGCTTACTTTTATTGTTACTATGCGTACACAACGTGCCAATGAAACTATGGTACTCTCGGTCATTACTAACCAATTCCACTTGGGTGCTCCCCAGACCGTTATTAATCTAGCACACGCCTAGATGGATGATCTCACCGCGGTGTATGAAAACACAATCTTCACAAGGGAAGAGGGTCGACAGCCGCTAGAGTGGACTGACGATTTTTCCCTGAAGAGAGGACACGGTAAATTACAAATGAAACCCTTGATGAAAACATTATCACGTGTGATTACTTGGCATTACTAACGCAATCTCGTCTGGGCTCGCCCACCAGCACGTGGGTAGTGTGGTGACGGCCTGTACACGGAGTCGGCTAGGATGGAAGTAATTGTACCGTATACAAATTAAAAATACATAAACCCTCAAGAGATACATGAAACAAGATGGGGCACGAGATGAGTATTCACAATAAACACACAAATGTGTGAAAACAAGTTTATATGGCGCGGATGCCACTTGATGAAGTTCGTAGCGGACCACTTGGTGCAGGTGGAATTGCAATATTTCTTTGTGAAAACTGTAAATTAAATTCTAACAAAATATTATTCTGGTAGCGAAAATTATTCTCTTTACAGTTGAAGTGATTACATGCTTGTAGCTTACCTGATGGTGGAAAAAGCAAACATTAAAGTGACCCCGTGGTCAATCACAATAGCATCAATTTACGTGAATATTATATAGATAAACTCTCAAAACGCAATGATGGCGTAGACATGACTTAGCATCAGTTAGCCACGTAGTTATACGCTATGTTGCCGTAAAATATTCAGACATGGAAAATACCCTCAAATGCATATATGAAAACAAAGGCCTTAAAATTGCACACAGTAATAATACAGAAATTAAACTGGAACACCACTAACATTGGCGGATGGCGCCTGTATTGTGACATATATAGGTTTACCTACACTTGAAGTCAGATTTAAAGATGATCATTATAAAAAGGTAAATGTCTCTGTAATGTCGAAGTCTGTTAATCGTCGTTACTGTGGTGTGCATCTTAAAGTGATTTAATTATAGTTCCCATTACTGTCACTGTGGAGAGCATCTATTCGCAATGTTACTTAATTAAGTGGGCTGTTGGCCTGTGAAACACTTGAACCATGAGGTATACAATGTTTGTCAAAAGTTATTGACATACAGCTGTTTAATGCTGAATATAAAAATTTAATTATCACATAGTCGAGTAACTAAATACTGGTTCATTTACCTTGTTGGTTCTTTATACTGGTACTACTGGATATCTTTAATTTCGCCTAATTGTGATTGTTCTGCTTACGCCACTGTTTATTGGCTTGTAGCTAAATTAAAGATGGTGTGTGTGACCGGTCTATAACGAGTCCTTTTGTCATGTGCATGTAGTAGTGGTTTATGACTGCATAACTGTTTTTAAATTTCGTGCACTTATTGTTGATTTTCATTATCACTTTCATATGACCTCCCTTTTGGACGAAGGGCAGCGTGCAGAGAGTATGGCCACATATACCTGGTTGTGGGTGTTCATGGTGATTCCCGGTACCGGCCAGGCGTGTGGGCGGCCTTGGCGGTACGCTGGGGCATCAGATGTGGAGCAGCCTAGGGCGTCGTGGCATCTGCTTCTGCTGCAACAAAGAGGGAGGGCACTCTTTCAAGGGACGTTGAGGCAGTGCGAGGGAGGGCCAACCTTCCATCCCGACTGCATGGGTTCCTACCCTTAGGGCAGGATGTTTCTCTGATGGGGCACAGTGCGGGGGAGAAAAATCTCCATCCGAACTGCGGCTAGCACAGCTCGTCGTAGTACCTTGTCGTGGGCGGCATCGACAGTCTTGGTGGCCAGGTCCTGGGACGAGGCAGTGGATGGGAGATTCACGTCGACCTCCACTGTAGGTGATTTGCCTGTTGAGGGGTGGTGGGTGGCATCGATGTTCCCGACGGGAGCAGCCTCTCGCGTAAGAAGATGGCAGGGCAGAGCACTTCCAGTGTGGCAGCGCGACGTCCAGATAAGTGGGTCTACCTGTGTGGCTGGTGGTTGAGGCGGAGCACTCTCGTTTCAGCTCGATGCCCTGGGTTCCGGTGGTCTAGTGGAATCCTGTACTTCTTTACATTCTGACATTACTGAAGTTGGGATAGCTTCGACTTCCGGTTCCATAGTTATACCAGGTGGAGAGGTAGGCACCTGTGTGATTCCTACCCCTCTCACGAAGGTACTTACGATCGCTCACTGATGCAGCTTGTTCGACGGGGTGGTTGGCTGGGTTCTCTGTTGCGGATACTCTGCCAGGATAACTCAGAGCAGCTAGAGCTTGTTTTGTCTGCTATCTTATCTGCGTAGCTGCATGGCTTCGAGGTCATTGATCTCACGGAGAATGCACCTTGACGTTCAACATCGAGTTTCCATGACGCATTGTAATTAGGTGCCCTGTCAACCACGATGGGCGTTGGTTCAGGTCTCGAAGGTCCTGGTTCTGTATCAGATTCTACCCATGTGGGTGTTGGTTCTTCTTCATCCTCCGATTGGCCAGGTGTGCCTCCTTCAGCGTCCTCCCACCCTTCCAAGTTTTGGCGTGTTCCCTGGGAATGGTCGTGTCTGACCTCTGGTGGCCTTATGAATCAGTCCGTGTATATCCTTGGCCCAGTAAACATCTTGCTTGCCTACTATACGGTTGATCGGTCACTACGAGGAGCAATTTCCTTTTTTGCTACGTTAATATGGGCCCATCAGATCGACGGCGATGTAGGTCCAGGCCGTCTTAGGTCTCCGTGATTTTGCGGTGGGAGAGGGAACCGGGTAGGCTTGTTGCAGCAGCACATGATGCAGTTGCTAACCTATTGCCGGACATGGTGGCTTATTCCGTCTCAATTGTATCGGGTTTTAATGTCCTGTAGGGTTTCTCTCATACCCGGGTGAGCAACTTGGGGTTGGTCGTGATGGTGCCAGCATATATCCGCTTGTAGTTGCAGTGGACCCAGGTCTTCCACGGTGTTATTGAGTTTCCCGCTGCTGATCCATACAACGTCATCCCGTAGTGCGTATCGTTGGGGATGTTACTGTAGTAGGCATCGGATATCGAGGTCCTCCTTTTGGCTTCACAAAATTTGTTGGCGGGTTATTTGTAACTGAAGGAGCCGGATTTGCTCATCCAGACTTCTTTCGATCTGAGGGGGAGGAGACATTTTTTCCTCCTCTTCCTCCTCAACTTTTTTGTCCAACGTTGGGGGACAAGACAGGGTGTCTGGCAGGTCGTTTATCTTCCATGGGAAATTTGAATCTCTCTAAGTCGAACTCAGTAAGGAACGTGTCTCACCGGCTGAGCTTGGTCTTCGAATACCGGAACTCGTGTAGCCATTGGAGTGCTGTAGAGTCGGTTCGCAGATTGAAGTGTTGCCCTTCGAAATAATACCGATATTTCTTCGCTGCCCAGATAACGGCCAAGTACTCCTAATCATTAATGTGGTAGCACTGCTCTGTTTCATTTAAGCGGGTTGATGCATAAGCTATCACATTGTAGGATTTCGCCCTCTGGCGTCGTAAAGGATGTATACTTTCGACTGTCTGCAATTTGCCAGTATCCAGACTCCATGTCAAGAGTACTGAATATTTTAGCCTTGCCAATAATATTTCGTTGTGTATGAGATAAGTCTATAGCTGGGGGAGCAATTGGGTGGGTGACTTCATTTGGTGATGTGTAATTTACGCAAAAATCACATTTTCCCATCCTTCTTAGGTACATTCGATGATTCCACATTCCCTTGGTCTTTCATGTGTTTGGCCTGTTCCATGATGAGGTCACGGTGGCAGGCTGACACTCTGTATGGACGGTTGTACACTGCTACGTCAGTTGTGGGTCATATTTTGTGTTGTATGTACCGTGTTTGTTGTAATAACCCTCCTCGTCCGAAGGTGTAAGCGTGCTCATCTAGTATGGCTTTTAACTGGCAGAACTCTTTTTCTTCGAGTTCATGATTATTGCTCATTGGATCGATCGACATAGCGGGATGTCGTCTGGGTTTTGATCCCAGTTTACAATAATATGGTTGGTTTCCCCCAAGTTGGTTTTACGTTGTCCGTGATCGAGAATACATTGATGGCAGATAAACCATGGGTATCCTAGTATTACGGATTTGGACATAGTGAAACAATAAATTCTACTGAGATACCAATATTATTAATTTTTTGTATTCAAAGTAATTCAGCCGATTACTTCCAAGATGGCCTTGGATTGTGCCAATCTTACCACTTTGTTTTGTGGTCGTAGTTCAGCGAGCTGGTTTGATAACAAATTTCTTGTAATGTAATTTCCAGTAGCCGCAGAGTCAAGTAAGGCTAGTACCCTGCCGTTGTTCACTTCCACTTCTAAGTGTGGTGCTACGGGAACCGGTGCTTCCACATTTAGTCCCTGGAGGATGGGCTCTTGTAAACCGGGGTTGGTGGCCCGCTTTGTACCCCGGCATCGGCGTTTCCTGACTTGGTTTTGGGAGTTGGTTTTCCAGCTGGTCGATGTGGGTTATTTGCCAGCGTGTTGCCAACACGGTATGGTAGAATGGCAGCTCCTTCTTGTTTCCACGGACAATCCTTGTTCCAATGATTCCCCGGACAGAACCAGCATTTGGGTACAAAGGCTGTGCGAGGGGTTATGGTTGGTATGCCTTTAGGAGGCGCAGCAGGGGGTGTTTGCATCTTGGGGGCCTTGGTGGAGATTGGTTTTTTGAGGCTTGCGTGGGCGGCAAAGTTTTGCTCAATTTCTCGAGCTTGATCGACTAATTCATCCAAGGTCGTGATTGTGCTGCCAGGAGTACATTCTGGGGGATTTGGCAGTGACATTCTGCAGATTGAGCGAATAGCGGTAGCTTCATTTTCTCCTGGGAATAGCCTTCGAAACATTTGTTCTTTTCTTCGTGTGAAGATTTCTGCTTCTTCGTCGGGTACCTGGGTCTGGCTATAGAATTGTGTTGTTAACCTAGCCATCACCTCCTCGGCCATGAATTCCGTCGCTATACGGTTACTGAAAGGCTTCCAGTACGTTAAAAATTCTCCGTATCTTTCCCAACATGTGAGGGCGAGGCCCTTTAAATGTGGTTGAGCCCGATCAACCCATTGTTTCGGTGGCAGGTTTGTTTATTTAAATTCTTTCTCGCATTCCCGCATGAATGCGACGGGATCTTCGTGTGGGCAACCCGCAAAGCCATTTATTTGTATATCGTAGTCTCTAGCGGGATGACCAGGTGCTGCTCCAGGTTGAATATATATCTGGAAAGACCGGGATATATACATATATATCTTCCCCCCCTCCACACCCTTACGCCTATGCCTGTGTTCCGAATAGGAAACCCATGTTGTTGGAACGGTTTTGCGCGGATGTTGACCAGCACAGACATGCAATGCGGCAGTAGTTGTTGGCTTCATTGGGCCATGTGGAAGTCGTCGAGCATCACGATGTGGGTAGTGGTTTGTTTGACATGGCACTGCAAAAGAGGGGAGGAAGGTGGCATGTTATCCCCCAGCTGCTGGGCGTCCCCAAGATGGCTGGATGTGTGACTGACATTACGGGCTGCGGCGATCGATGTGGCATCGCATGGAAAATGGTGCTATGATAATTTTCCACATCAAATATGTGTTGACCATAGGTCCAAAGTAGCCTACACTTGTGGTACACTTGAAAACAACACATGATAACAAAAGATATTCACGAAACACTGGAAAAGGACAAACATGGAAACACTGACAAGGAATTATAAAATACATAGGAGTACACTAACTACTGGAAATGGTGTTGCATTAGGAAGGCGTACATTGCTGGATGAAACTGTAGATTACTTGTGTGCGTGTGCAGTCTCACTTGGAAAGGTTCCAATTGATGTCAGGAAAATTGGCATCCTTGAAAGGAATATCAGGACAAAACCCGGATCGCACCAGAGGTGATATCGCCGACAAAGTTGCGCCCGATGTCCCGGGTATCCACGTTGGTAACTGCGATTCCGACCTCCCACAACTTTCACAAGAGGAAACAAAAGCCGCAGCATCTACCGTAGGAGAGTCTCAAACAGACCAGCAACTCAGCTGACGAGGAAGGAGTACCACCCCAGGTGAACCTGTATGGTGCCCCAATGCCTACCAGCCCAACGTGTCCGGGGAGGGGAGTGGGGGTACCGAGTTGGAAGAAACAGCAGCACCTCAGAAAAGCACGCTACCAGCTAGGGCAGAAACCCTGGCAGCGCCCAGTGTATTAACGCCTTCCAGATATCTTCCATGGGCGACCCAGTTGTTGCTGATGGAGCAACACCAGCGAGCTCCCCCGTACCAGCATCCACACAGGCGCCAGCACTTCAGGTGTCACACAAACCAGCCATCGCCATTCCTCCCAATGTCGCGACATTAAAAATCACCAGAGAGAACCACTACCGCGACATTATTTGCACCAGGTGACAACCCGGGTCCATCTGCCACCACTTTTACAGTATCAGGGCGGTCCGCAGGAATGAGCCTAGGGTAGTAGCAAGAGTGCCGTCACTGGCTGAGGGGTCACAATCAGCTAACGGTCAACCCCTGGTTGCTACCCGTCCTGGTCGCTCTTGGTGCAGCATGAGCTACGTCACACTGACAGCGGAGAAGATGCAAGCAGTGAAGACGGGAGCAGCAGCAGAATCGTCTGGCTAGTTCTGCCCCCCCCCCCCCCTCCCGAACATGCCAGCGGAGACAACCTCCACCAGCATACAGCATCTGCTGCTGAGCACTAGCGCCCTGTACAGCACCAAGTCTTCAGCAACATTGATTGCCCAGGTCGCCACAACCATGTGCAGTTCTGAGTGTGCTTGTACGTGCTGCGACCGAGGAAGCTGGCAAGATGACACACCTGCTGCCGGAAGCAACACTTGGCCTACAAACTGCCTGTAGAGGGTGGGGCATCTGACGTGTGCTTGCGTCTCTTGCCTCCTAACATCATTTTCGCGGCCAGGCACCGAGTCCAGTACAGCTAGCAAGTCACTCTACATGTGTGTGGATACTCTAATACGTAATGTGCCAGTACGCTTAATGCAACGAGTGCGACGAGTAGGGGCGGAAAATGCTCGTGCACCACAGTGCCTGCAAGTGTATAGAATTTGTTCTACCAGGCAAAAGGGCGACGGCTTGGTGGTTGGATAAATGGGGGGATGGTGAGTTTATGTGGATTGGTAAAATAATACTGACATGAAAATTGTTTGAATATGCACCAGCTCACAATGTGGTGAGCACGAGACTGTAGGTGGAGTCGTGCGGATGACGACCAGCGTTGCTTGTCCTGCAATGCTCCGCCGTCTGTGGAGACTGCCTCCAGGTGATGCTGTAGATTCCAAGTTATTAAATTCAAATTTTGCCTGGTCTAGTGGGAACTGCAAGCATCCCCTAAAATGCTACTCACTCCCGGACATACCCAGAACTAAAAATTGACGAAGTTCCTTTAATCACATGTTTTATTTCCTGAACCCTCGCGTGAGGCACATACGTACACTTTTCCCATTTGCATGGGACATCATATAAGCTGTAAGATTGGCGCGAAGTAGACATGAAAACTTTTGGTCCGGCTGAGTACAAAACGAACTGGACTGTAGTGCAGCGCACTTTACGGGCGATAAAAATTATGTTATCGTTCCTTTTGCTTCGAACATCTTGATGGGCTGTATTACGCGCATGTTTGACGATATGAGAACTGGCAGGCACTACCAAACACCATTCCTCCCGAACGAATTGCAAACAACTGACTGTCCAAATATACTAGTTCCTAGAAACAATATGAGCACGCCACTGATGGCACTGGCAGGAAGTTCAAATCTGTACACAGTAATATTTACAAAAACATCTATACACACAGTACCAAACATCATTGCCCACCCTGAAATATTCATTTCAACCCTTAAAGGGCAGTGGGCTCAGTTTAATGGCGATGCATTTAACAGTTCCATCCACTGTGCGGACAGTGGCTACTTTAGGAACTTTATCACGACAAGGGTGTAGCTAAATAATGAGTCCTAAGCACCACTGCAGTGGAGGAAGCCTGTCCTCTTTTACTAATACAAGCTGCTGAGGGCAAAGAGATCGATTTTCTCCTGCCACTTTGGATGCTGCTGTAAGTAGTGAAGATAGTCCTGATGCCAGCATTTCTAGATATCTTGCTGAAGCTTCTCCACGAGCTGCCAGCACTGCAAACGATTCAGCTGGACGTCTTCCAGGTTTGGCTCTGGAACTGTGACGAGTTGCTCAAGAGTAATAAAATGACCAGTAGTAAGAGCGGACAAGTAATTCGGGTCCGAACTCGGTGCACAAAGAGGCCTGGAGTTTAGGATGGCTTCGATCTGCACAAGAACAGTATTTAGTTCCTCGTAAGTGAGAATTTGCTTTCCAATAACATGCCTCAAATGGGACTTGACCGACTTAACTCCGGCTTCCCATAATCCATGGAAGTGAGGTGCTGCGGGGGATTGAAATGCCAAGTTACCCCAAGTGTGGCCAAGGAGCTTGCCATGATCTGTTGGTGGTTGGGAGAAGCAAGCAGTTGTCGCAGTTCATTCAGATAGTTATTTGCACTATATAGGTCAGATGACCTGCCACGAAGGGAAAGAAATGGTTTGTATGCACCTAGAAATTCATAGGTAGAAATGTCAGATGCCAACTCAAGGAGCATTGCTTTTGTTACACAACAAACAAATACGCCAAGATAACCTTTTAACAACACTCGGCGTCGAACTCGGGCGAGCTTAATAGTAAACAGACCATCATAGTCCACCCCGGCCTTTGCAAAGGGTTTCAACTGCTGGATCCTCATGGCAGGAAGGTCTCTCATTAATGGTACCAAAGAGACAGCTCTTGTCGTAAGCACTTGAGGCAGTAACGAATACCGCGGCGAATGGCAGACCTGTCTGCAAGTATCTAAAATTGTGTCCTGAGGATACTCTGAAGAGTTTGAACGCCTTTATACTGATTGACTTCATGGTAATGTCTTATTACTTAGTCTGTAAAACAGTGCAATTTGGGAAGTAAAGCCGGGTGCTTTTGCTCAAATGGTAAATTTGACTGAGGCAACTGGATCCAATTTCAGGATCTGAGGTGATACATGCTGCTGCTTCTTTAGAGCATTAATATCAGCTTCAAAGCAAGAAGCTTGGACATACTTCAGCCAAATGTTCCAAGCCTGTGTCTAGTTCATGGGGTAGTAAGGCATCAGTAGCCTTGTTTTGTGGCACTCGACAATTGTGAATAAAATGTACAACATATACTGTTATGCGGATAAGCTTTTTAACTAGCAGCACCTTTCAAGCAATAACTCCAAGAGGCTGGTGTCTACAAAGTTGCCGAATGAGAGAGTTTTCAGTTCAGGAATGATGGAGGCTGATGACTAGGTCTCCTATGTGGATATATAGCAGGACTAATGATCACTGGTTTCCTTCAACCACCATGGTCCAGTCCACCACAAATGATGTTGCTGAAGCTGTGCGGGCGTCAAATTCCATGAGGCGCAGTCAGCAGGATTTTCCTCCGATTGAACATGCCACCATTCAGTTGATGTGTAATCTTGAATATCACTGACTCGGTTGGCCACAAAGGTATTCCAGAGGTGAGGCGATGTTGTAATCCATGATAAAACTACCATATAATCTGTCCAGGCGTAAGTGGCCTCAATGTGCTGCTTCGAATCATAGTTGTCGATGACGACAAGAATAAGCCGAACTAGCAAAAGAGCTTCACAGAGTTCTAGGCGAGGTAGCCACACCTTCACAAGCACAACTTTAGATTTGGCAACCAACAGGTGAACTATTAATGGACCCTGCCGAGGTTTTACACGAAGGTATACAACAGACACATAACCAACTTCGGAACTGCCAGCAAAGCCGTAGACTAGATATGTGCACCCTTGCAGATTCACTAGTGGGCGGGCCACAGGAATGGATGACAATAATGACAGTTCAGATCTAACACGGTCCCACTTTTAACGCGCTTCCAGGGGTGGTTCAGTATCCCAGTCCACACCTTTCAGCCACAGCATCTGAATCAAATGATTGCCAAACAAAGTTAAGGGAGCTAGCCAACAGAGTGGGTCAAACACCCGAACGTTTTGTAGGAGGATTGGAGTTGGGGTGGATTAAATACGAAAATAAGTCAGTGGAAGGGATCCATTGCAGGCCTAGGATTTTAATAACTAGGTCATGGTCAAGATCAAACGAGTGAGATGATGGTGCATTAATGTTCTCCGGTAGGAGCGAATCCAACAAAGCTGCATGGTTGCTTATAAACTTTCTCAATTGAAATCTTCAGTAATGCTATGAGCTCCTGCTTTAGATTGAGTGCAGCCTTAATACTGCAAGCTCCAGTGGGTACATCATCTACATACATGTCTGACGATAAAATCTTCGTTACAACAGGAAATCTGCTCTTCTCATACTCTGCGAGTTGATGGAGAGTACATATGGCGAGATATGGCACAGATGACACTATCCGAGGCCCTCCACACAATTCTCTGGAAAACTCTGTCGATGGGATGAATGGATATCTGCCGATACATTTGTTTGATATCTGCAGTGAACACAATAGGGTACATATGAAAATGAAGCACCTCATCAACAATGCTGCTTTGAAGTTTTGGTCCTATAAGAAGTGTGTTATTGAGCGATTGGCCATTTGTGGTTCTTGCTGATGCGTCGAGCACCACTCGAAACCTAGTTGTGGTGCTATCAGGCTTTAATACAAAGTGGTGAGGAATGTTGTAGGCCCTACTTACAGAGATTTCACCCTCTGGAATCCTTTCCATGTGCCCAGATGACAGGTAGTCTTCCATAAAATCTGTATACCGGGCTCTTACTAATAGTTTCAGTTTCAGTTGTCTCGAGACGATGAAGCTTATGCATTGCTTGGTTTTTAGATTCCCCTAACTGTGATCTTGGTTGACAAAAGGGCAAAGCAACACTGTAGCACCCTGTTTGGTCTCCTGTATGAGCTGTCACGAACATCTCTTCACAGAATGCTTCCTGAGGAGAGTGATGTGTTTTCTGATGAATTCCTTCTAATTCCCAGAACCTTTTGACAACATATTCAAGCGATGGGGACGATATAAACAATGAACTACAACATGATGTTATTGGTTAGGATGGAACAGCAGCTTTAATCATTCCCATGAGGATCTATCCAAACACATTCTCCAATGCAGTGGGCATTTCCTTGCTTCCATCCCTTTTGCGGCCAGTCATCAAGTGAGGAAATAACTTGGCACCTATCAGCAAGTCGACTAGGCCTGGACAGGCAAAGGTAGGATCTACGAGTTTCAGGTGAGCTACAGCATCACAAATGCTAGAGGGTAGCTGAGCATTAGATCACTTGAAATTTCTCCGAGAACAAAGGTCTACAGACCGAATGATGGTGGGGTTTGTCCTAAAGGACTGATTAAGCAAGTCGTGGTTGACTTGGAAACACTAACTGGCACATTGGATAATCCATGGTTTGGGAGCTGAATCTTCTGTCGGGGCAGTCCCAGTTGCTGTAGGCAGGCCTAAGTTATTAAACTAGCCTGGCTAGCCGAGTCCAGAAGGGCACATACTTGTTGGGGAGATCTGAATGCATCATGGATTTCTACTAGAGCAGTAGACAGCAAAACAGTGGTGGTTGCTGTCATGGTGGTATGAGCTGCGAATGTGGATACAATTTTAGTTTGGCCATCTCCTGTATGTTCTTCTATTGTGATATCCGAGGGGTTATCTATATTTCAGGAGCCAATGCATCCTGTGTTTCAGAAAATGTAGCAATGTTTGATGCCTAGCACTACAGTGTCGACACGTAAATTTGGAATTACAATTTCTAGCTCGATGTGATGATCTGAGGCAGTTCAAACACAAATGCAACCTTTTGGTAAGAGATAATGTTCCTTTGGGCCTATACTCAGCAACTGGGAGCACTGAGACGGGATGTACTCTGCCTTACATAGGGTACAATTAGCAGTAGTTGTTTGTGTCATGTTCACCAATGAAGTAGTTGGACTGTGTGAATTATGTTTGCTGGATTTGGACACAATTGAAGTCTTTGACATAGATGTCTTGACACGGTACAAACCGACTGCTTCGGCTGATTGACGATGCTTTTCTAAGAACTCTACGAATTCTGTTGGATTTGACAGTGATGAATCGCTTACTGTCAGCTCCCACTGGCGGTGCTGGTATGGGTCCAGTTTCTTCTCCATCAAGTGAAGCAACAACAAGTCCCAGTGACCCACAGCAATTTTCAATGCTCGCAGAGCAGAGCACGTATATTTTCTGCTAGCGCAGTTAGCAGTGCACACATAGAGCTCGAAGAGTCAGATCATACCATTGGTTCTTGAAGTAACGGCACAATGTAGAGGTTATCAGTCTTTTATTGTCATATCTCCTCACAGAAATCTCTCATGCAATAGTCTAATTTTCTTTCGAGAGTGTTAGAGACTGTATTAACGACAATGAGACTGTAATTAAACACGTTTTCAGGTATGTGAAACGATCCACCTGAGATAAGTTATCATTGGTGGTTACAATGGACTGAAACAGGTTTGTAAACTTCGACCATGACTTCAGGTCACCATTGAAACTGTGAAGCTAAATAGTTGGTAATTTGACATGTGATATATTTGAATGTAACTGGGTGGCTAATTCGTAATTCCTACCGTTGTTCACTATAACACAGTCATGTATGACCATTACAGAATAATACTCATCATAAACTTGATGAGTCGTTGGGCATGGGACTGGGTGTCAAACTCATTACTGCCTTTGAACGCAACTTCCAGTGCGATGTGGTCATCATCAAAACCGTTCCGAATTTGAGCAAAGTCCTGGCAAGTAGAAAGGAAGAGGCCCGCATCAGTACTGTCACCTTGCATAGAAGCTGACAATGTAAATGTGTGGTGTAGTCGATTTTCTGCTCTTTCGAGACGTCTCTGAAGTGCCAGGTGTTTATCAGCCATGTTCAACACTATTCCACAATAATAAGATTAAAAGCAACAGGCGTGTGGAGCTTGCCTACGCTGATAATCCTGTTCGTAATAGTTATTAATTACCCTTCAGCAGTTGTGATTTTATCACAGTTTATGGAACTAAGTAGCTGTGATTTCTTAACTGTTACAATGTACATTAGCCTTATCCTTGGTGTGTGTAGATCACTGTGAATACGTTCAAAAGAAACACATCAATACAACTAATTGCAAATATGCCCGTTTTGGAAAATTACTGATATATAATTGCTCTGACAACATGCTAGGACCAAATTTCACCACAACTTCTGGAAATTCTTGACGAAATACGAGTCACGAACGAGGTAGCACGAGTCACGACCAAATTGCACCACCCTAACAAATACACAAAACAGCGATGCGCTAGATAATCACCACCGGCAGGTCCCGATTGCCAAGTCCACTTAACCAAGGTTACGCATTTTCGTGTGCAGCAACACTTCATTGTACGTTTGCAGTTATCAAACAGTCATACCATACTTTGATGTGTTTTATTGCATTAACTCTCCATGGTTCATTGGGTCCTGCGTCCTCATAGCAGCATCAACTTTAGAGTATTTTTCAGCGTATATTTTGTATTTATGGGGCCTGACTCCCTCAAGAAGAGTAAATTAAGTGATAATATAGGCGTGCGAAGTGGCCGACAACTTCGTCCCAAAGGAAATATTTGACATTCAACATAATTTAAATGACAATTGAATTAGTTCTCCTTCACATTGATCGCTTATCCAGAGTCGCCATAGGCTGTATGACCACATTCAACATCTTCACTCTACCGAACATGGCGCCGGGCACGGAACCAGTTCCTGTTCTCCACCTGCTCCCAGGCGGGACACAAACACATTTCAGCACCTCTGGATGGGCAACATGTCAATGTAATTATGCATATTTAACGTAGTTTAATATACATAACTACATTTTTAGCCCAGAGTACACGTTCACACACACCTCGGTCCGTATTTTACACGGCCGAGACGTAATGTACAATTTAACGTTGTAGGCCCTACTCACATGTTTTACAGTTTAAGAGCCCGCCTGGCTTGTTCGGTGGTAGTGTAAATGTATGTACCCCATTGGTGAAACAAGTGTAATAAAACACATGATGGTAAAGTACCTACATTTTGATTATGCATAATCGCCTATCAGTTATTTAACCTTGTTTCACTTATATATTTTTCGCGTGTCGAGTAATGGTGTTGGTTGGCCAAAATAAACCTTCGGGGTGAGCTAGCATATAAGAGGTGCCGACATCCCTGACTAGACTAGACAATATTGGATTTAGAATGATCGGCGGCAATATCATCAGTACTGTATACATCAAGACATTGGACAATGGGGAAGGCCAATGGTTGACGGCCATCACAACTTGAGAGAAAGAGCCTTCAGTAAGATTATCGTTCTCTATCCATAAGGAGCACTGGCCCCACCAGATAAATCCCACATCTATCGCTTCCCAGCCATATAACCTATTTCCCTCCCATGGTCCATTGGTACGCCACGTCAATATTCGTGACATCACATTGTTAGCCATATCTGGGACTCCGGAATTCATTAGTATGCCACCAAAATGTTTTAGTTCAATTTAGCTTAACTTTTTCACCTTAAACCACGTTAGCCTTCTGCTATTTTATCAGTTTCATTGGTCGCCCACTTGAACAGCGAACCAAAGTGAATGTGCCCCGTGTGGGAATTGAGAAATGAATATATAAGGTCTGATGAGTATTTTCAGCATCTCATTCATTCATGGTCACGTCTCGACAGTTAAGCAGAAAGCAATAAATGTGACATATCACATAAATGGCATGGGGGAAGCATGAAAAACCCCTTGGGAGTGAGCTGGCTTTATGAGGGAGGCTGACAGCCCTCACTAGTCAAGGCATCCATGTATGTAGTTAAGTGGGTTTCACCGACACATAAACTGCATGACGTGGATCTTTGGGAGAAGCCACAGTTGGCCAGTGGCGGAATGGCTCTGAGGTTTCATCAACATTGTGCTCTACCATTTTCTCAGTGCTGGCACCCACCGGAGAACTTCAGTTTTCAGAATAACCTGTCAACAAAACCTTTATCCCCCATATTTCAGCTAAGGAAAGTATCAAGTGGCACAGTAGGCATGGCAGGGTTGCTGTCCGAGCCAACCACTCGAGTAAAAATGTGTGCAGCAAGGAAGGTTGGTGCTGGTGATCAGCGGCATGACAACACAGGACCAGGCTACAGCTGATGGGGGAATGAGCCACGTCCAGGTAGAGAGCCATTGATTCGCTTCATTCTCCTTTCATCGCCTAGCCTCGAGGCACTGACTTATGAAAATGTCACCCAAAGTAAGTCAGTGGTTGCAATTGTAAACCCTATCAACCTACAGGGACTATGCAGCGGCGTCTAAGAAGACACCCATTATCATATGCGATGGGGAAAGGGCATCAGCATCAATGAATCTGCACATTGGCCACCTACCTTTCCATCATCAATACCAGTAATCAAGTTGGTAGCAGCAGCAGAGATGAATCGGCAAGGGAGCAGGTGTCAACTCTCCTCCTCTGCTCCATGCTATAATATTATCAGTATCGGATGTCATGAATTGCTTGCGATGGGGCCAACCCCCTTCGCCGAGTACATGCCACTGTACGTCATCAGCATCCACAGGGCCACAGCCCTGCAACATCAGTAGCAAGCGCACCCAGAATTATTGCAGGCCTTACAACTTGAGGCCCTGCAACCAACTGCGACAGCTAACATCCTGTTGTGCCTAGCTGCGTGATATTGGTGGGGGGCGTTTGACATTTTCCGGACGTCCACAAATCCGTTGTACTTGTTTGTACCATCACAAACGTATCAACCACAACAGCAACACTGGACAGATCGACACTATATCGCGGTCCCAATCAGTGCAGGTAGCTAGGAATGGTATTCCTGCTCTTTGGTGACCTCCCAGAAAAATCTCTAATAAGCTCTTTATTGCTAGCGATAGTCATGTTCTGAATGATAACCACTGATAGGGGGTCATGCGAATATGGTGGTATACTCTCCTCCCACTCTACCTGGTCTCTAAAAATAATTGGAATCGCGTGATAAAGCATCCGCCAGTTCATTTTCCTTAACGGGCATGTGCTCTACTACAAAATCGTAGGCCTCAAATGTAAAGCCTATCTTGTCAGCTTGCTTCTCACCTCCTTCATGTTATGCAACCTTTCCAAGCTCTGGTTGTCATTACGTATAGTGAACCTTTGAAATTCAAGATACGCCCTGGATTTCTTAACTGCCCAAATTACTGTTAAACATTCCCGCTCATTTATGCCATAGCGTCTTTCCATTTGCCCCAACTTTGCACTAGCAAAATCAATTGTGTGTTTCGCCCCACTGTTGTCAATCTGGTATAATACTCCACCGATTCCCTCTTAGCTTGCATCAATTTGGAGGTACAAATTCTTGCGTGCGTCATAGCGTGTGAGTGTCGGACCTACACGGAATTCGCTCTTAGTGTCCACGAATGCCTTCTCTTCTTCGTCCGCCCGTTTGAATCGGTTTTGTGGCAAAAATAAGTCCGTCAAAAATGCTGTGATTACTGCAAATTTCGAAATATGTTCCTGCAGCCAATTAACATGGCATGGCTCTGGTTAGCTGTCAATAAGTTTCAATAGTTCAGGGTTTGACCTGTTCCCCATCTGGTCGTTCATGTGAATTAAGAAATCGATACTGGTTTGTCGCATGTGGCATTTGCCCACTGAACATGTTAAGCCATTAATTGCTAACCTTTCCAGGACTACTGCCAGATGATGTACTTGCTCCTCCCAACTGTCTGATCAAATAGTAATGTCATCGAGATACGTGAGCGTATACATTCCAATAATGCCATCGAACACACATACCATCATTGCCTTGAACATTGAACGTTGTGCATTTCAGTCTAAATGGTATTGTGCGGAACTGAAATCGCCAGACATCGGGGGCCGTAAATGCTGTCTTCTGCATATCCCCTAACTTCACATGTACTTGCCAGTAACCCATTTTTAACTCCAGAGATGTCCAAACTTTTGCCCACACCAGCACACTTAGAGTGTCGTTTATGCTTATATATGCCGGGAGTTCGCTGCACGTCACGTAGTTCAACAAACGAAAATCGATGCAGAATCACCAGATTCCGTAATCTTTAGTGCCAAGGTAATGTTCTAATTGAATTCGCTGTCTGTTATTTCTATTACCCTGTCATTAAGTATCGCTTGAATTTGCGCCTTGATTATCCCAGTCTGATGAGGTAAATATCCCTGTAGATTGGTACATATAGGCTTCCCGCCCATAGGCGGGATTGCATGCTCGGCGTTGGTAGTCCTTTTTAACACATCGTTCTTTCAAACATGTCACAGGACTTGCTGAAATGCAGCCTGGTGTTCTGGTCAGACTTTGTTTTCAAATTCCCCTAACTGCACCTCGGGTAGGCGACTCATCGGACAGCGATCTAAATTGGTCAAAGCGCATCTCTCTTTCGCACCAAAAAGGATCCATCTCGAAGCCAGCTTTACAATGGTGTGTTTTTCTGTAAGCTACGGTATACCCAAAATAGCATCTTTACGGGTGTCTGGGGTAACAATGACCGAAGTACTAGTTTCTATGTCCCGAACTTTGACTGTCACTACTGTGTGTCCTATGGCGATACTACAATGCTCGTTCCTTGCCAGCTGAATAACATCACTGGTAAGCATAACGTCTTGCTTGTGTACAAATTGCAGTCGTACAAAGTTGTGTGAAGCTGCAGTATCAATCAGGGCATGTCATAGCTGACCATTAATAGACACCAAAATTTGTATGAATGGTGCGTAACTTGTGCTAATTTGTTGGATTATGTTTGTTGTTGGGTAAATATTGATTACTGAGTCCGAATTTTCCCGGGCGAGGTGTCCGAGGCATCCGGCCCCTTCATTCTTGCAACCCCGTTTCCCTGCTTTTTACGGTCTGCTGCTTCTTTAATGCCCTCAATGTGCGGTTTGTTCGGGAACAGATTGTGCCAATGGTATTGTCGGTTTGGACAATTCCTGCTTGGATACTGTGGTGGAAGATCCAGATTCTGAGCATTGTTGACTTTACCTGTTGGGCTCTGGCTTGGTGGTTTATGATCACTCTGCCCCATTTCTCTGTTACACTTTTTGTCATGTCCTTACAATTTTTCATGCTGATGCCCATTAAAACTACATGATGCGTGAGAAAATGTTAGTGATGTGGTGGGATGAAGGGGTTTTTTTTTTTTTTTTTTTTCCTCCTTTTGCTCGTGGCACTATTTTACAGCATCAAAGTAATGTCATGGCTGCTCGTTCATACATTCCAAAATAATAGCTGCATGAAGGAGATCTCTCAAAGTACCATTAAGCAGAGGCACAAGATCTGTTCTATTCACTGTTCTGGTTGTTTTCGCTATTACTTACAATACTTCATGTTTAGGGAAGTGTCGATGAAAGCGTTTGATGAGCAGGTTTGTGCGTGTGATGAATGCTATAAGTTACTCACACAATTGTTGAAACTTTAACGTAAGCCTGTTCTGGGCTTGCAAAGAGGTGAAAACACCTCTGTACCGACATTGAAAAGAGCGATGGAATTCCTCCCACTGAAGTCTGTAGTGGTTAAAGCAGGTCCACCTGGAATGCACGTGTTCTTGGAGTTACACTCTGGCACATCTGGCCTATTCATCCCTGCTGATGCCATTTCTGGTAAGGCAGGATATGCTGTTTTCCAGGAATGCTTTCGGATCCTCCGTTGGCATTCCGGAAAATGTTGGTAGCATCTGGAACTTGGTCGGTGTTTTAGCCATGCTCGGCCCTGCCTGAGGTTGGGTTTGATTAGACTTCGTGGTTCTGTTTCGTGCTGCGTTTCCCGTCGCTGTAGGCTGAGGTGGCATCACTTCCATGCAATTTGGCAGGTACTATGCGATGGGCAGGAAATTTGGAAAATTTGGTGTCATAGTTGGTAGTACCATTGGGTATATTGGTGTAGGAATCATATTTGATAGTGGTAGGCAGAATGGTGTGAGTGATTGGAATAGATATTGTAAGTGGGTTAAGGTAGGAACGGGTGGGGGAGTTGTGTTTAATTTTCCACGTGCGTGGTGGGATCGTGCGGCATCTCCGTCTCACGCTGCATTCGTTTCCTACTCTGCTACCACTCTCCCACCATTCCTTGCAACACCATGCCCGACATATTTTTGCTATCCCTAGCTACTATCACTTGCGAATGATTACTGTTGATACTCACTGCCACGTCATTGTCCCATTGTTCTAACAAGTTCAAAACATTGTCATGTGGCATTTCCACAGATACGATTTGAAGTCGGTTTATAAACTTTATTAACTCTGCTGTTATTGTACTGTATTCAAGTCAAGTAAATGTGAGTTCCATGACAGTATTACGTTCCCTATCATTGAGACACTCATGGTGATAACTGATGTTACGCTTGTCGCATTTGAGCACAATGATACCCTGGCCATCTCACAAAAGTTTTCCACAGTACTTAGATAAATTGTAATTTGGAAAACTGTCGATTTCAACTTTAAATCACACTAGTGTTTATTAAATGTTCTGCTTTTTTGCACTGACACTGGTTTTCCCCTGCATCACGTTTGTCACCGTCATGGTTGTCAACAAGGCTGGTCTTGCGATGGCATTAGCAACTATCAGTGGCTTCATGTGTTGCTTGGAAGCTTCGTGCTGTGAGGCGTAAACACACCGGACAGCATAGCGCTGGTGTGCTGTAGGCAATCCTGTCAGCTATGCTGTGTTTGTCAACAATGGACATTTGGCCCCATGGGAGAGCGCCAAATGATGGCATGTGGCTGTGTGGAAATGGGTTTGAAATGGTTTTGGAGGCGTCTACACCATCTTTAGTCTATGGTCCCAAAATATAAGGTAGACAGATGTCGCTGGCTACACACATCCAATGTGCGTGTCCCAAAATTGAACTGTTTTTCTGCCAATACGTCTTGCAAAAGTTCCGTGATTGTTTAATGGTCCTTTCATAATTTATAACTTTAACATTTGTGTTTATGTTTTCTTTCGTACATGTTGTTTCTTATTGAGCTTGACACAATGGAACTGTCATATGTAGAGTTAAGCACTATTTACTTAACGATTTCTGAAAGTGAATAATTATAGTTATAATTAAGCATCCTTTTATCGAGAATCTAACAGAGATTATGTGGAAACTAGCGTTTTTAAATTTGGAATATTAAATAATATCTCGGCATAAATGAAATAAATGGCAAAAAATATAACGCAAGGATGAAATATATGATTAAAATGTTTTAATAAAGTAATCGATTGAGTTTTTTTTTTGTTTTGAAATAATTCTTCAATGTAATACTAACCGATAAAAAAAAAACGTAAAATGCATTCCTAGTTAATATAGTTATTTTATAACACGATACACATTATTATGAAGCCCGCAGAACCTATTTTCAACTGTCCGAACTATGACTTTATAATATTGTATTGGCTATTGGAGGGTTCGTTAGAAGAGAGGAAACGTAAAGTGAAATGTTAAAGTTTTTTTGTTGTGTCAGAATTTTAAATTACACCTTTTAGCAAGAAAAGTGCTTTTGTGATGTTTTTATAGTTTATTTAAACAATTTATAATGCTTTTTATTACGTTCACAATTATCGAAGTATGTTATTCACATAATAGCACTTGTCATTAAAATATTAAGATGAAAATAAATATGTAGATCACTGTTGCTCATGTGAATTTAAATTTATGTATCATTGGGACAGGTTAATGTTGGATACAGTCGAATAGGCGGTCCATCTCATTTTTGTCTATGGTGCAGTCAGCGTGATCTTTGTAGTTCTTATTTTTCATCTTAAGTGTGTGCTTGAAAAGGATTTTGTCTATGATAATTAGTGACTGGCAACTCGCAACATGTCGTTAAAATTTGTTTTCTCTCAGTGTCCCGTGTGGCGTGTGTTTGAAAAATCGAAGTTAATGGGGAAAACAAGATTTTCCAACGTTCATCAGTTTCATTAACTTATTTACTTTTCACAACTTGAAATGTAAGTTCATGGCAAGATATTAATTTTTTATTCATGTTCGGGGGATACAATTTTAGGTGCTGTTTAATTATTTGCTGATGAATTTCAATTTTGGGTGTACTGACGTTATTTTGTATTCAGGGCTGAAATGTAGTAGATCTGACTGCCCAATTTGAACCTGATAGTAGTATCGTGTATATTTGTTTTTAGGATTGTGATTTAATAAATTATAATTAAAGATATACTGTCATTTCGTTCTTGTGTTTGTGTTTCAAAACATGAAATTGATTGGTATCATTTTGTTTTACTCGTTAAAAAGATTACTGTAAGTGTAGGCGACTTCTACGACAGCATGTGCACAGTACACAGGTAGCATGGCACTACCGCACTGAGCAGCACAATACGCCGTGCTACATTTGCACGTGTCCATTCTGGTAATTTTTGGATTATTTATTAATGGTCAGTTCTGTCGAAAATTTGTAGTGTTGGCAGCATGGCTGTGGAATCTGTACGTGCCCTATAAATCTTTTAACTCGGACTCTTCAGTTTTTGTACACTCCAAATCTGGCTCTGAACGCAAAAGTTGTAGTAGTCCATGGTCGTGTCTTAATTTAGGTGCCAAGAGCCCTTAACTGGCTTCGTGTGCTAAGGAAGTGCATCTAGGGCATGCAGTCACATAGTTACTATTGGAAATCATGGCTAGGGTATGAATTACTCCAAAATATTCCTTTTTGCCAAGGGTTTCATGCCCAGATTGTTTTTCGATTTACCACTAGTAAGTAGTGGTATATTGATGGTTTTAAATTTTCATGATTTTAACCCATTGTTTCTCACATTTTAATTTGCTTGCAAATGAAAACTTAAAGACGCGAAACTCCCATCTTGGCTTCTGGTGTAAAGAACAGAAATTTGCACATAGATTGGTCAGTAATGGAGATGCAAAGGAACAGGTTAGGTAGGTAGGTAGGTAAGTGGTCTTAACATCTCGTCTTCAGCGAGGTCATCAGAGACCGTGCAAGTTACACAGGAAAGAGGAATTGGGGAAGGAATCAGACATGGCTTTTGTTTGGGACTCCTCCCAGCATTCGCCTGGAGTGATTTCAGAAAACCGAAATCAGGATGCCTGGACCGGGAATTGAACCCGGGTCCTGCCAAATGCTAGTCCAGTGAGTTACCACTGCGCCACCTTGCTCGGTAGGAACAAGGTGGGGTAAATTCCAGAATATGGTTTTTTTTCTTGAAGATCAGGAAAATAATACCTGGATATCTTGGATATGATGATTACTAAATCATAATTACTAGGAATTTTGGAGGAGCTCCGTGTAGTTAGCTGTAAAAAAAAATGTGATAGGTTGGGTTATCAAGTTTGCTGTGTTTATGCAGTAAAAGAATTATAACTTACGTCCAATATATTTATATTGGGTCATATTGTATTACATGTTAGAATACAGTTTTAAATTAATTTTTAATTTGTAAAATTTAATTTACATATGCCACGATGCTGAGGTTATACAGGTAACAAACAATGTTGGAAGATTATGTAATTATTCTGGTGAATTACTCAAGCTTAACTTGTTTATATTTATGAGAGGAGTGTACTACATAATGTATCACTAGTAAATTAAATATACATCCAGTACAGGTAGGTTCAGAGATGGTGTGTTTATATAGTAGACTTGTCAGCACTTTTCAATACACTGTTGCCAATGAGACATGAAAGCAATGCACGTCGAAGTTGGTTGACATCGGGTGGATTGTGGGAAATTGCTGGTTGTTAAGATTTAATTTTTTTATTGTTGGAGGTTTGGCATTGAGTGCTTAAATGCATGCTTTATTGCAATTCATGTTGTTTGAAGTGTTAAATCTAATAATTGTGTGAAATGACTAGTGTTTCTACGCTATTATAACAAGAGAAAAGTTAAATTATATTATTTGTGCGGTGATAAGTTTGTCTGTAGTGTCGTCAAATGTATTGATGTTGTGTTATTCCAAATGATGTATGCCGTATGAATGGTGAATGATTCGATGATAGTAACCAAATTAAATGTAATTTACGATGGTGGGGAGAGCGATGAAGATCGGGGAAATTGCAGGGTACAACAAGTCTAAAATACGTATGTTTTCATGATGAAATGTTACCCCACAAATTACTTCTAGCATATAGTCCTCCCCACTATCGAATTTGTAACTTGCATTAGTACCTATTGTCAATTTAGGTATTGTTTGGTGAGATCTTAGTGCACTCAAACATGTTTTAATGATAAAATATTAAGATTATATCAGGAATATCACAAAAAAACATTAAATTGCAAAACAACCTAACCAAACAATACCTAAATTCACAATATTATCAATACACACGCGCACAAACGCCCAAATGTTACTGTGATAATGTATGATATTCAAGAGTAGCCCTCTCTCAGGGATAAATGCTGTGCAAGTGTAGGCAAACACTATGCACAGTCAGTCCCTGCGCCAGCAGGGAAGTAAATCCCCAATACGGTGATTGCCTTTGTTCCTGGGAGTTCTGCATTGCTGGATGTAAAGGAACATGGCAATTCATGTAAACAGCAAAGTTTGTGATGTACAAAAATTCCAATGCAAACCACTAAATTTAATTTAATGGGACCACATATTTTCAGCACAGTAAGCTTTGCAAGAGCCAAATATATAAAATTCATACTACATGGATATTTTAAACAAAAACCTGTAATTCTTCATAGTTAGCTTTTTAATTGTAATAATTAAAAAGAATTATCATTTTTATAACTAAGTTTCTTGAGTTCTAAATAGGCTCTTCTTTTTTTTGAATGTAGTATCTTTTCCAGGACAAGAGTATTATATCCAGTGAGTCACTTCCTTCGTCATGCAGACACTTGCTTATTGCACAAGCTTCGGGTATTATATTAGAGTTTGGATTTCACTTCGGCTTAATGCCCAATGGCTGTGGGTGTATTCTAGACCTCATCCATGTAGCAGTGATTGAGGGTGGTGAAGTTCACATGGGTGGTTTCAAATTGAAAATGGGATGTACAGAATTGGCACAGTTTTTTTTATCAAGCAGTGAAATGTGCATCACAGTAAACTGCTTGCTGTACTCAAGTCTGATGTTTGATGTATTTAACAACACAATTTTCCAAAGGCAGGCAAAATTGTTTTAGCGTTAATATTTTAAAGAATTTAATTCTTTTGCCAGGAGTATAGTTTGCTGTGTTGTGGTTTAAAATTCCTCTTTAGGCTACAATAAATGATTTCAGGTAGAGTGCAATTTTCTTGTACAATGAAAAATTGACTTTGTGGTTAATTTGTTGAGGGGAAAATATTTTGTCTGTAAGAGCAGTGGTGCACAGTTGTGTGGAGTTCAGTGTTTCAAATATTTGTTTGTTTTAATGCTTCTTGCAATTCTTATGTAAATTATTTTCTCAGTTACAGAAAATGACGTCAAGAGTTATTAAGTGTCCACACATAGCCTCATTTGTGGAATTCCACCCTACAGATTTGGATCGTGCACGAGAGGTTTGTATGACACTGTTGCGTTTGCAATAGTAACTCTAAAGAATTGTTTGCTTTTAACATAATATTTTTCCTGGCCTTTGTGTACATAACTTAATACGTTTATTTTCAACTTTTTTTTATCGAAATATGTTGAAATGTTGTGTCCATTTATGACCAATAGTTAAAGAAACCGGTAAAATCTACTTACAACAAACATAGATATGTCCCAAGTCCTTGGCACAAACAACAAACAAAATGCCACAAAACTTATAAACAAACAATAACCGAGGGATACAGCACAAACAAATATGCTCATCAAAGCCAAAAAGGAAGCGCTATACATTATCATGCTGGGTGACCGTGCATGGCACAAAAGTCCCGTTGTAATTTAGCTGTTTCCTGATGGCTAACACTTCACAGTCGAGAGTCCAAAGTTTAATATTTCTGTGCTTAATTTACATTGTGTGTTATTGGCCAGTTGTAAAAAAGTCAGGAACATATTTATATTTTATCAATAAGTTTATGCATTTTTTTCAAGAAAAGAAAATTTGTATGTTGGAGAAAAAATTAGACCATAAAATCCAGGAGGTTATCGTAACCAAAATTAAGCAATGTTATGAATTAATAAGTGAACATTTTTATGAAGTATATCACAATTTATATTAACTGTTACTTAAATTTTTGTTTAAAAAATTCTGGGTAATGATTGTGATCAGTGAACCTTTTTATAGCTGCACAGAAGATTGTGTTTAAAATTGATGAAGCAACCATTCTTGGTGAGTTTATTCATACAAATTATTTCACGTTTGTTCATAGTTTTAAAATTCTCAGTATCATTTTTGCTACCTGTAGTTACTTTTGTTTGTCAGAAAATTCAGGGTTTTTGATGGTCAGATTTGTGTGAGAACCCTACATCTTCTTAGAGCAGGTTTTTAATTGCTGTGTAATATATTTTTCAATTTACTTATACCTATTTCATTTTGAATCAAGCTTTGTGTTATGGTGTGTGGTGTAAACTATTTACCAAAAAATATTCTCAGTGTTTAGTCTAAATTAATTAACCTTGCCCCTATGAATGAAGTGCGAGTGGTACACGCTATGCTTCAGACTGCTGTAACACAGTCTGTCAGCATTTTATTTCAGGACACCTTCATTAAATCATTTTTTATTTTCTTAAAACTACTATACACATATTGCCTTTGTGAATACTGGTATGTTCAGGGCAGTTTGAAGATTCTGCTTAATCAGTTCATTAAACATGTCATAGGTGGCTTACTTCACAGGCAACGTATGTGATATTACTTGAGCAGTGGAATGTTATAACAACATATTTTCTGTGAAAAACTTACCTTGCAGGCTGAAGTCATATTTATAATTTCCAGTGCTGCTATTTTTAACAGCTTGAGAAGAGTTTTTCCAGAGGTGAAGTGAAAAGATTTGGGCGGCTCTTAACAGCGAGGTCTTGGGAGCCGATGAGGGTGATTGAAGTGAAGATGGAGTGGCACTGGAATGAAAGGGTGGGGGGAAACGGGAGATCCCCAAGAAATCCGCCGACCAACGGCATCGTCCGGCACAATTCCCACTTGCGGAGATCCGGTGACCCAGCCGGGGATTGAACCTGGTTTGCCTTGGTGGGAGGCGAGCATGCTAACCGCTCAGCCACTGTGGTTTTCCAGAAGGAAGAACTGCTTTATATATATATATATAATGTGTGTTGTATTCAAATCTTATTCAATAATGAGAACTTTACTGGGCAGAAACTGCAAACAGTAATATTTTAAAGTATGGGAACTTGAGAATTAAAGGATATTCAGCTGTGAAAATAACTTTTTGTTACCAATATTGTGCTTAAAGTTTTGCAGGCTGTGGCTGAGAAAGATTAAAAACACTTTTTTGTTTCCAAGCTCAAAAGCATTATTATATTGAAGGCATGCACATTATGAAAAAATCTTCATTGTCTTCTCCATTCTGCTTCCAGCCTTATGGAAGTCTTTTTATAAAAACTGCTGCACGAGCTATTCCATAGGATGTACCTACGTATGTGATTCTAAATTAATGGGAAATAGTTATAATTTGAGCCAGATGAAGAGGGATTTTTAAATGTGTGTTGATTTCCACAGATTTAAATTTATGAAAAAGTAATAATTCAATGGTGTCTCTAAGTTTCCCATAGTAATGAAAATTGTAAATGCTGCTCTTTCAGTCTCACACAGGAATGCAGATCTTGAAAATAGCTTCTCATCTTTATGCGGGGCTAACACTAATGCTAATATTTGCCAGAGCTGCAATGCCTGAAAGAATATTGAATGCTCTGATGTCTGATAAAAGCATTTTGTAAACATTAAAATGAGCCATTTTTAATTCCCATAACCAAAAACCTGGTGAGGCACGTAGCATATGAGTTATAGGCTGTTTATGGTAAATGAAGTGCTTTTTAAAGAATTGCCTGCGATTTACTTCATGGATTACATTGTATCCTTCCACCATATGTCAATTCAACATTGCCATGAGCCCGACTACTTTGTTCGTGCGTTGATCACGTAAAACTGTGAAATTATAAGTATAAACATTTTACAAATTTGCTAATTCTTACACTTCAAAGCTTTAGAAAAAAAAGAAATAAAATGAAATTTCAGTATCAACAAATGTTTACCTTTCAATTTTATTCAACTACTAGCCATTACCCACGGTTTCACCCACGTGCAAAATTCAAACCTTGATTATAATGACAAAGTGCTCTTCCTTAATTTATTGAAATTTGGTGCTGAAGTAGACTATATTCTTGATTAGCACGTAGGGTACTTTAAGAAACAATTCATTTTCTGAGATGAAAAGTACGTTATGTGTTAATCTGGAATATAATCTACCACTTTATCAAATATAAAAATCCTTCTAACCGTTGCAACATGATTAACATGCACACTTACAGACCTTCACATTTATAACATTACTAGCGGCCCGTCATCGCCTTGCTCAGGTTTTATGAAGTTATTGAAATGCGTACCTATATATGGGACTACTCATGACTACCCGTGTCTACCTGTGACTACATGGCAACTTGCTATTACCTGTGACTACCCACGAGAACTTGCGACTACAGGAACTTTGATACATGCAGCCCACCATTGCTTCGCTCATGTGTTTTGGAGTTTTGGTAAGATTTTCTTTTACAGTTTTTTTTTTTTTTTTTCAAAAACTAATGTACCTTTTTAATGTCGTTTCAATAATTTGCAACTACTCGCGACTACGGGAACTCGGCATGTTCTTGCTCACGCCTATATCTGTGTTCGCTTGCACATCCTGATCAACTACCTGCGACTTCATCTGGGAACTTCAGCACTTGCTTGCGTCTATCGGTGTTCATTCGCACGTCCCATCCTGCAGTTGCATTCGAAACAAGATTTAAAAATTAATATGTAATGCATAAGATGTAAGATTTTAATCATAAGTTTTAGACATGATGTAATAATTAAGACGTAAGACATCAGACTAAACATTTGAGACGTTAGACTTAAAACTTAGCCCGGACAGCCTAACTTCCTATTGGGGGAGTGTGGGGCATAAAACGACAACCCTCCCCGAAATCCCAAGAAAATTGGTCTAAAAATGTACCTTACAGGTTGAAAAGAAGGCGAAAAAGACAGTTCCGGTCTTGGCAACTCCTTCCAGGGGATGGGGAGTAGGGATGTTGGGGGGGGGGGGGGGGGTTGATATTCAAAGGTCCAAGGGTATGCAGAGTAACGCTCCCACCTCTCTACAGTTTCTTCTAACATCAATGTTTAAATTTATCTGTTATAATGGTTTTGTTAATGCATGCTTAGAAAGCATCCAAGTAGCTCATTTTTCTCCAACTTGGTTTACAAATTTTGAAATTTTTCAAGGAAAAATTTTTTAAAAATTCAACGAAGCCTATAACCATCTGGAAGAATGTAGCTTTCCAATAGAGATAGAATTATAAGAATCGGCCGTGTAGTTTCTGAGATTACCAGAGATATATAAACACTCATATTACCTGTTTATAATATTAGTATAGATTAAGATAAGACAAGGAACAAATTTCCCTCAGTCTTTACCATCTTTACTGTGTGTATGCCAGTCATTGTGCCTGTTAAAATATAGGCAGGTAGGGGCAGTGACTTTTTTCAAAGGTGAAATATAGAAGTGCTCACTTTACTGTGAACAGCCTTGCTTACATGCACAGATGCTAACATGAACGAGAGTTCTGGGTAGATGGCAACAAGAAACTTTGATTGCTTTGGGTTAAGAGTCAGAGTTGCTGGTATGACGATTCAGTTCTGGCTGCCATAAATTTCTTTCGTAGAATGTAGTATTTGGGCTGGGTGACTTAATGCAAATTTCTGTTATTTAAATAAACTAGTGGGTTAAGTTTTCTTTCAGTCTTGTTTCCCATGTTTTAGATTTGTAAGAATAAACAGTGAAAATTAAACCTCCACCCCCTGCCGCTAAAAAAACCAGAATCTTGTGGCACTAATTACCTCTGACTGTTTATCATTGCGTGTATTCTGTTACATTTGATATTTGCAGTAGGGTATGTAATGTTAGTGAAGCCTGTGTGGTTCATGCAGGAATAATGTTTGTGATGTTGTAGAAAGCTAAATGTTCGGAGTGCGACTCGCGGGGTCCCAACCTGTGGCTGTGTCTGTACCGTGGCTGCTACAGGATTGGATGTGGAGAGGCCCAGAATGACCACAGCACCATCCATAACAAGGTTATTTCTTTACGTAGCCTACATTTTCTTGACTACTTTATATGAGTGATTTGCAAAGGTTTTGTACAGCAGTGGTTGAAAGTTTTAAGACCACTCTCTAGCTAAAATGACGAAAAATCTATTTCTACTTTAGTAAAGTGATAATTTGACAAAAATATAATTTCATGGAACATATTCTCTTGTGTTAAAATATATTTGTTTACATCCATGATCCCATCTTGGCATGGAGTTGCTGTCAGCCAACCACTGCTCTGCCTTTTGGTAACATCACCTGACTTTTGATATGTAGTTTTTGTATCCATAATGCATGCTTTACTTACACTTAACTGCTGTGTTCTCTCTACATGCCAATAATTTGTCAATCAGCATCATTGGACCCACTTTTTTTCCTCATTGTTTACACAGTGAACTGGTTCATTGTTTACTTCCTTGCTACCATGCGCTGCTAACTACAAATGAAGTTCAAGTGAAAAACTATTCTTGTATGCCATTAGTTGGATAGAAAACCAAAAGCATTGACGGAAACTTGAATGGATTATTCAACAGTTTCTTAGTTAAAATGCCGTAAAACAAGGAATAAGAGATCATTTTTTGTATAAATTCAAAAAATAAACTTGCAAAAAAAGTAGCATTTTTGGAACTATAATGTTTGTGCCACAGTGACATCCATACAACACTGTTCTAAAAAATTTGTTTGGTGTTAATATCTGCAAAGATGTCGAACTCTCAGTACACTGTGGTGAATTTTCATTTAGTCTTCTAAATTATAAAAAATCACAAATTATACATCACCTAAACAACAGAAGTCTTTCAGCAGGATATTCTAACTGAATGAAGGGTCTTGACAAACTTTCACAGACCTCTTATAGCAAAAGTTCTGGTTCTGCACAGTATCAAGGTAGCCACTTGGCCTGGAAAACATGGAGACTTGCGAACATCAGGAAAATGTGTACCTACAGGTTTGTCATTTGTGTTGGCTCTAGTTTCATGTCAATATATTCTTCTATAATACTATTCTTATTTATTTGTTGTTTTGCCAATTTTTTTTTAAATATTGGAACGTGCTCTAGATCTGAGTAATATTTTTGTTTATTCACTTAGAAGTGGTAAAACAAACCCCGTCATCTGAAAAGTGTTATAATGTTTAGATAATTATCTGGTTATTTTTATGTTTCTTGTTCAAAAAATAATTTTCTTAATGTATATTAATTATTTATTAACGTAATATTTTGTGAAGTCTTATTATCAAGTATACAAATGAAAAGCTTACTGGTGATATATTATACACTAGACTCCAGACTATCTGGCCTAATGTGGTGGAAGGGCAGATCAAATATAAAAAAAAAAGGATAGGCCGGAGTTCTATAACTACTCACTTCCTGCCCCACCCACACCATTGACAACACACTTTTCATACCAAAACTCACTCTTATTCATATAATTCTGACCTCTTAGTACAGGCCAGTACTTAATAAATGTTTGTACTGTCCATCTTAAAATTTATAACAGAAAAAGGAAGTCCAAAAATAATAATATTGCACAAGTTGTAAGACAAATTTTATAATGTTTAACTTAATTGCTGGAAACGTAAAATAATGTACACTGTACCTTAACATAAAACGTAGGCCTAATTCTTTAGAAAATTTTTTCAACTTATTTTACTGATCACTGATGAATGATTACACAAATGTGAAAAGTAGGCCAAAAATAAGAGTCAAAACCTACAGTTTTTAGTTTTTGAAAAAGTCATTGATAGACTGCTGCTTCTTCCTGTTAGTCCTCTTTCGCGATGCAATGTCCATGCACTTACGCAAGCAGATGATATCAGCTGGCGTCACTTCCTCCTGCTGGCTAATGTATTGCAGCGCTGCCTCAATCGTCTTGAATCCTTCCGAATGTGGGATGAGATTTTTCCGGTCATCTAAGGATGCCTCCTCTTGTATTTCTTCTCCCTGCTTCACCATTTCCACAATATAGGTGTCAGTTATTTCATCTACTTCGTAGTTTGCCATCCATTCTCTAATAGCCTCTGCACTAAAATCGTTGCAGCCTGGTACTTTTTCCAGCAACGAAACAAGTTTGTTTTCATCTTTCACACAGGTTGAAGGTTGAAATGTCCACCTTCATTGTCCAAAAGAACTTTCCAAAACTTTACAAGTTATATGTTTGGAATCTCTTCCCATGCTTATGACATCTAGCATGTCAATCTTTTTCAGAGTGATTAAGTAGTCTTCATTATTATCAATCGCCGATATCAACGAACTGAGAAGATGCAGGTGATACTTTTTCTTTAACATTTCAATGATACCCTGATCCATCGGCTGACAAACAGCCGTCACATTGCTTGGTAAAAATAAAGCTTTGATGTCTCCATCTTTGAGTTCGTCAGTGGCCGGATGCGAAGGTGCGTTGTCAAGAATTGGCGCAGCCTTTCTCTGCAAATTGTTGTCTTTCAAATGTTTTTCTACAGTCGGTACGAATTCATTTTAAACCACGTTTAAAGATTTCTGAATTCATCCATGCTTTCTTTTGATGTGTGTAATATAGAGGTAGTGATTCCTGATTTCCCAGTTTTTTAAAAGCTCAAGGTTTCTTTAATTTTACTATTAGTCAACCTAAGCTTGTGGTTGCCGGTTGCATTACTGCGAGCCAAGATGCTGTCTCGGTCCTTGCTTTTCTTGTATCCTGGTGCAGTTGCTTTGTTTTTTGATGCTAGAGTTTTTATGCTTTTTCCTGCAATATTGGCCCGGTAACAGGCAAGCTTTTTCCTCTTAAGTGTTCATGCCACAAAAATAAAGCTTCCTCAATTTCTTTATGCGTACCTTTCAGCATGGTTTTTCTTACTTTCATTCCACTTTCACTAAGTTGGGCGGCACACCACTTTTCAATTTCTGCACGACTTTTCTTCCAGTCACCAACTGTTCTTTTCCCAACTCCTACCTCTGAAACAATAGTTTTTTCAGTTACCCCAGAGTCTAGTCTCTTTATAGCGTGTAGTTTCTCCTCCATAGTCACTACAACCTTTTTTGTTTATCACCCATTTCCTGATTTCCAGTAAAAAGAAAAACTAAGCGCGCACAAACAATGTACGAAGGTAACCAGGAACATTGGCAAACGTATTCCGCACTTGTTGACACCCGATACACTACTGATGGAACAAAGAGCAGGTAGCAGAGCATGGGAAAATCCACGCTTTTCATGTTGCAACTTGTGTTTTGCACATGGTATGTAGGAGGATCGTACCAGATGCCTGCTTGCAATGTCTTAGCAAAGTTGCGATTTAGGAAGGCGTGAAAAGTCTAGTAAATCGTTCAAAACAGATTATTTCTCATTTTATTGCAGATAATTTATTTTTTGGAACTATGCCAGATAGTCACGGGCCGGATGCTCGAGAGTCTACTGTACTTCTTTCCAGACTTTTGATTTATGTATCAATTAGTCACGCGAGACCACGAAGTCTGGAGCATGCCTTTGTATATATAGGTTTCCGCTCGTGTAACTTCCTTCTTCGTTTTCTCCAAACAGCATGTAGTCACTTTGAAACTTCCTATTTTTGGAATCCTTCATCATCTTAGAATGAGTGAACTTTTATCTACTGTTTTGGTGGTTTGCGGCATTCTCTGATAATCTTGGGGCCAGTCATCTCGTCCTTGTGTTGTGATTTGATGTGATCCGTATAGCCATTTTGGCCCTGATTCCACTTTCTGCTGTCACCACAGTAATTTCAGAATCTTAAGGAATGAAGTTACGTAAAAAATTTTTGTGTGCGGCATGACCTACGAGTGTTCTCCAGCCTTTTCTTATAGACTGGCATCAAGTAGTTTTTGAATTTGGACAGTTCAAGAATGAAATTTTGTCTTCAACAACTTTAGTTCTGTTAAACAAGAAAATAATCTAAATAAGTTAGATTTTTATAATGTGAATTTCACCAAGAGGTGAATTGTGGGTAACTGATGGGAACAAGGATATATTTATTGGCCAAAATGAAAGAAATATTATAGTTTTTAAAATATTTAAACAGAAGCAAGTAGGTGGGAGAAAAAAAACTGAAAATATGTTATAAAAGTTAAAAAGTATATGTTTATCTATGGTGATTACAACATAATACTCTTATTGTAGCGAAAAATGTTTAATAGAACTAAAGTGTTCAAAAGAAAAGATTTCTGATTCTTTGTGGTTAATTACTTCCTTGAGAAATTTCCCTGGTAATATTAATACCGTATTTACTGATATAATTCTCGCCCTGGCATAATTTACGTGCCCTAATTTTATGGTGCTGAATTTCAGAAAAAACTTTTCCTGTTATATTTCATGCAGCACGTTTCTTTCGACGAGGCATTTAGTGCGCACAGACCCGCATGCGGCTGTGCTTTTTTTTTTTTTTTTTTTTTTTTTTAGAGGCCTAAATGCACTTTGTTTATGTGAAAATAACTCGTGCTTTCTAACCCTATTTTATTTTCTAAGTAAAATAGGGTGTTCACGATGTTCTTGCTTTGTAATGTGTATGAAAAGTCAAGTTTAAGCATTGACAAGAGTACACAAAGTGTAATATATTGATATAGGCTGTTCACGGTAAAGTGAGCACTATTTAAGGCCCTTCTAAAAAAAATTCCTTTCATCTTATTTCCACCTCCCTGCTGCTTTTTAATATAAACATTGCAATGTGACGAATAAACAGTGTATACATTTCACCATCCTCAAAATTTATTGCCTGATGTTGCAGTAAGATATATTTATTAGTGGTTAAAGCCCTTTGGAAGGGCCTTAAAAAGTGCTCACTTTATCGTGAACAGCCTATAATTAGTCATTGTGTGTGTGAAATGTGAGAGAACAATGATGTGGTATCTGAGTGGTGTTGTGTGTTGCTGATAGGCCATGCGCAACCACTGTATCCACCTGAACATGTCCACGCGCCGAGTGTGGTGTTATCTGTGTGAGACGGAAGTGTTTCTGGATCAGGCAGACAGTGCACCATGTGTGCGACAGACGACACACTACAGCCCCCTCCCTGCCCCAGGGGACTCTGGCGAGAGCTCGGATAGCGAGGACAGCCGTGACGACAGTGGAAAACCACGTGGTGAGCAACAACTTCGCTCGTCGCATCATCAGTAACTAAAATTAGTTGAAATGTTGTGTTTTTACAGCCTACTTTCCAAATGAAAGCTAGGCCTGTGAGATCACTTTCCTGTCGGCTTGCGTCTGTCCCCAAAAACTTCTGAACATGCACCAAATTTCATCAAACTCGGTACACACATAGTACAGTACTTAGTAATTACGTCCCACTTTTATAGTTTTGGACCATACTGTGTACTTATTTACAAAATTGCCATTTTACAATTTACCATTTTGTTGTATCTTGGGAACTAATAAACTGATTTAAGCCAAAAAAAAATTATATTGGTAGTGTATCAAGTAATCATTGAATTTATATAAGGATAGTATTGTTGGTCTGTCATTTTGGAAGATAGCATAACATGAAGATATAAAGCTTTTTCTCAACAACTACTGATTCTCACCACATTTGGCAGGTAAGTAAAATTTTGGTAGGCAATGTAAACATATGCAATCTAAATAGCTAA
The DNA here is from genome assembly GCA_029891345.1 of Dryococelus australis. Classification (NCBI taxonomy): domain Eukaryota; kingdom Metazoa; phylum Arthropoda; class Insecta; order Phasmatodea; family Phasmatidae; genus Dryococelus; species Dryococelus australis. Next base: position 97,542,857 of record CM057004.1, on the reverse strand, counting down.
GGCATGTATTTATAAAATGGCGGTAATATATATATCTTTTTTAATGTTAATTTGCTATAGCTACCATACCATTCTTCTAATTTGGACCAAACTTTGTATTCTGGCAGTATCTATGACAATCAAGTGTCCACCATTTAGGAAGATTGTCACAGAAGGGGAGTTTTTTCTCATATTTTAGGGACCAATCAACTGATTCCCACCAAATTTTACATACAAATGTGCTATGATAGGCTATGTAAATTTACGTATGTGTTTTAGGTGAGGTAGGCCTATTTTTTTAAAAATTGTTTTAATATATGTCATAAATAATTAAGATTAGTATGTTATATCTATGCAACAATTAAACTAAATTTTGTATGGTAACAGCATTCATTTGAAGCATAAATTATGCGTATGTAGGTTTTATTTTTCCGGTCTTTTTGCGAGATTTTGCCATGTGAGAAAATGGAACAATTCTGCCATATTTCTGGAACGATGTAACGAATTTCCACAAAGTTAAGCACACCAGTAGTATTACAGAAGGCCATTAAATTACCTAATGTTCAAGGTGGTCGGACACCGATTTTCAAAATGGCAGCCGTATAACTAATTAAAATAAATTTACCATTTCTATCAATTAATTCAAACAAATTCATAGAAACGTATGTTGACAGTATCTATTAAAAGCGTCGTGTACAGATTTTCTTCTTAGGCCATAGCATTAGAACCCCACCTTTTAGGCATCAGATGACCAGGAGTTTTACTCTAACTGCCAAACTCACCGGTACAGACACACACTCATTTTGGACTGCCACCCTTTCTATGCACCCAGATGTATAAAATGGTAAAGTCCCAACACTGGATACTCATCCTCTTGGGGTTAGACTGTCGGTCTGGGATTTGCTCATTCCACTGCACTTCTGGTGCCAGGAGTATTTCTTTGGGTCTGAGGGGACTGACCCTTCAGGGGACCTCACCCATGCATTGGGACTGCCAGCCAGAGTGAAACCTGACTCTCAGCATCTATCGCACTCCTGGTGCCTGGTGCGGAGGTAGGGGGCGACCTTGGCCTGGCGATTACGGTATGTGGAGGTACACCTGAGTAAGAACCACATGTTACCTGCTCCACCTCCACTAGTCATGTATTAGCGGTTCTTTCCTAATGCCCTCCATCGAAATGGTATCTGTAAGAGGGGCAAAAGGGCTGAAACTATTTCGAAATACAGACAGGTGCTTAGCTCCATCCCAACCAAACTCGATAACCTCAGTCCCTGGGATAAAGCTGAAGCCAACTGCTGTCTAGACAGACCAGCCTCACCAGCACCTGTACCAGAGCTCTTCACACCACCCATCAAACTCGACGGAGTAACTCACCCCGTGTTCATAGCGTACCTGAGTAAAGATACCTTGTACGGAATAGTTAGCTCGTATATTTGGGGGATCATGCTCACCAAGTCCTTCCAGACGACGGCCAGCACCGATTGCCTGCACGCCTAGTTCCAGGACCAACCCTAGCGCACCTCAGTCTGAACCTGAGCAGGTCACCTGTCACACAGGTATCCCAGTGAGAGTTGTCCTGCCAAAGCGAAAGATTCTGCTAGCAGTCTCAGACTTCATACCCAGCCGGAAAGCTACATGGCCAGTCCTATACAGTGTCCAGGCTCCCGTGCCACGCTGCAAATAAGAAACAAGTTCATCCCCGGGTGTGTGTGCACCCACAACCACCTAAAACGCTTGTGCCGTGACATGCCTCTGTTTGCCCTCAGGACATTGTGCGTCAAGCTTATGTAATATGATTTTGAGTCATGGGTAATGCACATGTATATACCGTATTTCGGCGCGTATAGGCCGCACATTTTTACAAAAGAAAAATGACTACAAAAAGTGGGGTGCAGCTTATATACACGATATTAACATTAAAAATAAAAAAATAAAAAAAATTTCCCCTAAACATGTTTAGAAATTTGTCAATGTACAGTACATTTTAATGTTTTAATTCTTAAAAGCAGGAAGAAAAGGAAGGGGAAAAAATTAACTAAATATATAAATATTATAAATTACACTAGTGAAGTTATTTGTTCGCTTGCATTCATAAACAAAATAACCTTCATCCCGCACATGTAAAATGTAAACATGTTGGAACTTACCCATAGATGTCATACATGAGAAAATAATATCTTTGCTGTACAAGAGAAAGATATCTTACGTAGTTAGTATGCCCACCTTGGCTCTACAAGTGCACATTGATAATACGTCGTTTTTTGTATAACATGTTGCTGTGGGCAAGTCACATTGCCATCTGTGGAATAGTAATCTCACAATGTATATTCTTAAACATTGCAATATAACACAAATTTTCTGCCTCAAATGTTTTGTGGGGGAGAAATTAAGTCAGAATTTATTATATTTGTATGGAATTACAGGAATACAAAAATTCAGTGCGGCCTATACTTGAAATATTAATTATCGCAAATTTTTCTTCAAAAACTTCTGGTGCGGCCTATAAATGCCAAAGTACTGTGTATATTTGTAATTATCTCAGTCCTTTTGCATGTGTTTCTGGTTCCATCTCTAATGATATTGCTTTCATGTGATTTCAAGGCCTGCCTACCATCGTGATGGCTTTTAAGAACTTCGTTAAAGTTATTTGCACTCGTGTAAAGTAGGCTCATTCGCGATATCTGTAACTTCTTGTTTTGACTATATGTAAATACCCGTTTTTAACAATAATATCAGGGTCAGTTAGGGTAACTGTGAAGATGGGTGTATGTCAAAAAATTTATAAGCAAATTAAACATAAAAAATATTACAAACTTGCACATATTATAAGATTATTTTAAAATAAAATATATACCGAATTACAATATTGTTTTTTACCTATTTATGCTCACGATGTCAAGTAATGAAAAGTAAAAAAAAAAAATTCTAGCTCTGGGGTTGGTTGTGAACTTTATTTTTACAGTTAACAAAATCATTTTAAGAAGAGTAACTATGAAATAAACAATTTGGATATTTTAAAGGCTAGAGATTAAGGAAAGGAACAAAAATGTGTAGCGTAACCAATTTTGTGAAATATTTCCTAAAAATATTTAGCACTTTTGCAGATATTTAGGAAAATGTAGAAATATGGTATTGCAATTGTGAAATTTTGATATAGCAGTGTACGTATTAACTTGGGTAAAAAGTTGAATTATCCATTTTTCCATACTGGGAAACCCCATATTCACAAATACCTTAACTGACCCATTTGTGAACTTTCTTTTGTGCAAGAATTGTTTGCATATTATGGAACTCAATAAATGTCAATTTTCCTTAAGTGTTTTGTGTTTGATATTAACAATTTTTGCTGCGTGTAGAGTATGTTATAAGAAGAGTAAATCCCCGACTAGTTGATGAATTTTGTTGCCGCTTTGGACTTTAGATTACTTAGAGATGATGTATCAGAATTTTGTTTCAAACACAGGCAATTATAATTAAATGATGCCCTGTTTTTTGGCTTGTTAGTAACAATATATTTTTTTATTTTTATATTTTCTGTGTTGCAAAATAGTGGTGCCTCAAGTGGTACTTTGTAATTTAGCATTGTCTTCTTTCCCTAGTGCATACTGCTCTTAGAAAATTTTGACATTGGAATTCAATTATTCTTCACTTGAAGAGGAAACTTGCTGAGGTTTGTGGGTTGGAAGTGTTCCATTAACTGCGAACAGCAGTCTGTGAGTAAGTTGTAGGTGGTTCACGATAAAGTGAGTACTCTCGAAATCAACCTTTGAAAAAAAACGCTGTCCTATAACTGCATACATTTTAACGTAAGAAATGACTAATACACACAGTAAATTTGGCAACAAATTAGGAATAGTAGTACCGGATCTTGGTGCCTTATTACACAGTATTAAACATTAATTGCACCTGAAATTCATCACTTCGTTTTTGTTTTGTGCACATAAAATTAAAAATGGCATAATAATAACAGTATATGTATAACAAATACGTAACGTCACTTGACTGATGCATAGTTTCAAGTTATCGAGTTCAACGCATTGTTTGTTTGTTCTTTTATTTTTACCTCTTTCTCTCTCAGTCCCTTGTTAGTGCTCTGAATTCTGTGAAATTACATGGCAGTTTCTTTGCAATTCCTGGTTGGTTTTCGTAAGTGCTTTGAACATGCCAGCTCTCAAGACCTCAATGTTAAGAGCCACCCAAATCTCCTTACTCACTCGCTTAAATATCGTGATTTGTATCGCAGTTCGTAACTTCAAAAATAAAACATTTAGGCCTATTATCTTGTTGTCAATGAACAGTGCCTTTTATAGCTGCTTTTGCTGTCTGTTAACAAGTTAACTGGGATTATCTGTTAGTGATTTTTTTGGTTGAATGATATCCTTTTTTGTTGCTAAACTGTTATAACAATTTTAACTACTACGGCAGCATTATTATTTTCAATGCCTTATCTTTACACATCTGTATTTGGTTTACATTTTCTTTGACCACATTTAATGCTCAAGTTGTCCCACAATAAAAATTTAATTTTTTGTACAATTTTACACTTTTATTTTTGTTAGGGTCGCATAAAATGTGAAGAGGGGTTTTATTGTACATTGTCTAGAAAACTTAAAAATTGGACTGCTATCCCCCAATGGTGAGATATATACTGTAACCAGTGAACAATGTAAATTGGAATCTGGTAATGTCCATCCCGTTAATATATGTATTCATATCTGTTGGTAAACAGCTCAGATTTTAACTAGTTTCCATATGGTGGTGTTGCAGGCTTGACTGGTTTACAGAACATTGGTAATACATGCTACATGAACTCTGCATTGCAAGCCCTTTCCAACACCCCACCACTTACCCAATTCTTCTTGGATTGTGGTTCGGCTGTGGTCTCCCGATTCACCGACAAGAAGCCAGGTTTGTCCCGCAGCTACCTGCGCCTCGTTCAGGACATGTGGCACCGCAAAAGGCCAGGATACGTTGTTCCATCTGGCATCTTGTACGGTATTAGGAATGTGAGTACCATATTACTCTCTTAAATTGTAACATACAGGAGTGGTAAGCAATATTTTCTTAATGTTACCATACATACAGCATTCTTATCAGTTTTAGAAATTTAGTTGAAATTAAAGTACACCATTTTTCGCAAGGGGGGTTCAGTAAATAATGTAACAGATTCCTCAGATTTGTAATTTACTTGCAGGACTTTAAGCGGTGACCCTATAATTAATTGGTGAGAAGTTTGTTTGCAAAATTCAGTGCAGAGCCCTATAGTAGTTTCATATGAATTTACCCAGAGTATTTTATGCAATAAAAGCCTGGAAATTTAATTTTTGCTCAAGTCAAGTAGCTTACAAATAGTGTTGGCAATAAGTGTGGGCTGTTGAAAGTTCTATTTTACCCTATTTTGAAGCTGACTTGTGACGCTTGGCGCAGCTTTGATGCATACTTGACTTCGTCCCATATGAACGTTTTTTAATTTTGCCTGGGAAAGTCATTAAACAGTACTTGAAGAGGCTGGACACATGCCTACAGGGTTCTCTCAATGAGAGATGGTATTACACACATGTCAGTTCAGCTCGTATTGTTCACCTTCTACTCCCAAGTAGATGGACTCTCCCCCAACTCCCTCTCTCTAAAGTGAGACTTTATTATCTGCCAAGCCACCAAGCCTGCCACACAAGATCACATAGTCATACGGCACACGGAGGGAGGGTGCCGCAAGTACTGGGGGATGATATCACCGCATCAGCGATCCTGGACTCCAACCATCGGAGTTTATCACCCCTGCACCCCTCACGAAGGCTTAAGATCCAGCCAGTATACATGACCCTGCACGGGCCGAAATTTCTAGTCTGTTTCCTCCACCGTTCAATCTTGGGCCTAAGGAAGCCACCAGTGGTTCGCGCTCTAGTACGCCCACTGATTCCACAGATATTTCCAGGGCCAGATGAAGTCTACCTACTGTTGATGTCAACCCTTCCTGGAGATGCTGAACTCCTTCCTTACCGCCTCTTGGTAACAGTTGTCTATGCCCAATGGTCCCCTCAGGACAGCAAGGTAGATAGTTATGGCCAGCTGAAGTAAATTACCTAGCAGCATTATCGTCTTCTCAATCAGGTTTAGAACAATGTCTCCTACACCTGGTTGTGCATAGCTTAACTTCCGTGTCAATTCAGTTTAGTTGTAGGAGGTAGTACAGGCCACTGTGTCTATTCTGAGTGAATACATGTGGGATCCAAACTGACTTCTGAGTACTAAGTTGACGCGTGTCCGATTAGACTGACTTGGCATGTTAGTCAAGGATTTTGTCTGCTAGACCAAAAGCGGGGTAATTTGGTTTAGATAGTCGATGTGAGGCGAGGGGTGTTGTTTAGTACTTACTCACTCCTGCTTCTGGATGTTGTCAGGGTAGTTTTGGCCTAGATGCGGGAATTCGGTCTATGCTGGAGCGGAGGTTCCACAGGTGTCCTTTGTTGGACCAGAAGTTAAGGTTATCCCAGCCGAGTCGCACTTCAGTACCGATTATGAACCCTTTTACCACAGGGTGACATGTAGGGTGTATGCGGATACAAGGTGGGAAGTCAATTACTACAACCGGAGCAGTCACGGTCCCGTTCCACCGGCCTCTCCTGCTTAGGACTGGGTAGTGCGATGCGCAGCTTGAGAGAAGAGTGAGCCTCTTCTCTTGAGGCATAGGGCAATCAGTTATTTAGTCTATATGATGCACCTAGATGGGAAGAACCCTCTAGTGACTTGCCAGCACGAGCTTGATAAGTCTCCACTGATCTCCCACAGTATGCGGGCTGATCAGGGGCATGAAGCCATGGGGGCTGCCAAGTCTCTACTGGTTGTGCGTTCGCACTAGGATGAACTGCAAAACTTCAGGCTACGGTCTCCGCACACTGACTTAGTGTGTGTGGTCAGAAGCAACCGGAGTCTGTCGTGCCTCCTGGTGTGAAGGTGTTTCTAGTGTCACTGTTTCTCCTCTACGAGCACTGACTTAGTGCTAATGTGTGACTGAGAAGAAGCAGGTAGCCGTCTATTATGTATGTCTTCTGACGTGTAGATACCTGAAAGGGATCCAGTCATACTAACTTGGTTTAAACAAATCTCACGGTTCCTGTCGGTAGTGCACTGCGTATTCTATCTCCATCTGGAAATGAAAAACAGAAAGGTAGAGAACAAGGAGTGTTTATTGAAGGTTCAATAAACAAGTGATCTGTGCTATCTCAATACCAAAAGGTGGAGAGCTGAAGGTAACTGCAGTTCCAGGTATAGGCGACCTGATTCTAAGTTTAAAGGGGTAAAACTGGTTCTAGATGAATACAAATTAGTTACAGTTAAAATGCCAAGTAAAAGGTGTCTAGAGGCGACAAAGTGAAGCTAAATACGTATGTGATCGTGTTTGTTGATCGTTGGGTAGACTGTTCATCGACGTACGTAGCAAGCAGCTGCTGGGGGCGTACTTGAAAGTAAGAAGATTCGCCAAGATCCTGAGCACTGACTTAGTGCTGTGGGAGGTTGCTAGAGAAGAATGCATAAGAATGACTCCCGAGCTCGGCAGTATCTGGACATATATAGTGGAAGCTTGTAGGGTGCGGGTAGGGCGTGACGTCCTACCCTGGTTGGCGTGAGAATACTCTGATCAGCGTTTCAACTTCGTGCCTCATCAGTGGCACTCGGCCTTGCCTGAGATGTGGGCAGCTTGTTGGCTCTCAGCGCGGGGAGGGGGGCGCGTGCCTGCTGGGTTTCATAGTCTCAAGGGGAAGAGAATTTGCTCAAAAGTTCCCGTTGCCTTTAAGGTAGGCAACGTGTTACATCTGTAGTGGTGGAAGTAGATGTCTTTTTGATGAGTCGTAATCATTATAGGTTAGTTGTATAAGCGGCATGCATCAATGTTCTGAGCGTCATTGTGTTAACTTCACTTATAAACCAGCCTGTTAGAAGCTGGAAGACTCAACGCTCACCAAAGCCAAATGCACACATCTTAGACAGCTGCCTGTGTTAGGCCCCAAGGTATGATACGGTTGAGCACCAACCATTAGAAAGACCACCAGTTGTCTAACCAGTCCAGGTAACCTATACTCTGCCACAACTCTCTACGGGGCTTGAAAGGAGTAAGAGATTGTTTTGATGAACTATCACCTTTGGATACCACACCCAAGTGTCATTAGTATGCAGCTGGGGGGAAACCACGGCTCTGTCCACCGCTCTCAGGATGGACAAAAGGAGCACAGGATATAACTCCTGTCTGTGTGGCTGTGGTCCTTGGCATTACATGGTAGGGAACTGCATCAACTTCACTTTCGCGAGATGGTAATTTGCATCTTCTCCTATGTCATATACCCGGAAGGGTAGTGCCCAGAGGAAATCTAGAAAGGCAACTTACCCCTTCAGAAATAGCTTGAATTGTGATCCAATTCTACCTCCTGCACTTTGCAGTACACCTCCACAAGGCGGAGATCTTACCGCCTTCCCTACTGAGAGACCTCACTTCTCAGTTCCACCCCAACCACTATTTCCTCCGCTTGTCAAAACCGCTGGTTCACCACACCCCCTGGTAGAGGCTATCAGAAGAGGAGAACCACCATCTCTGGCTATAGTCAACCCATGGTTTGGAGGCTAGCAATCCAGCATCAGTCAGCCTACTCTGGACTCGGACAAGATCAGCAACACTCCACGTCCTGATGAGACTAACAGCAGCCACCTGCCCTCACAGTAACTGGGTCAGCATTTTCTACAGATTCTCATCCAGCAAGGTAAACCAGTTGAAAAGGGCCAGCCCGTTTGCCGGGCCGTGACTCCTGATTTTGTACCACTGTGACATGCCACACAACCTGTGCTATATACTGGCCGAGCTCCCGCTAAACACTGTCATACTTATGTTTCTCTTGATACTGGCATCACGAACCAAAATCATAATACTGACCACGACGACCATCTCATTCCTCAGAGGTCACGTAACAAGGGTTTTCGTGGCACTTGACCTAAGATTATGTGTGTCAAAGTTTGTCGGGGTCTCCAACTCAGGGCATTAGGTTCTTCACAGTGACACACGTCAGTGTTTCGTTTGTGTGCAAAAAGATTGTGTACACATGAAATAGTTTGTATTTTAAATGTGTTTTAGAAGCACATTGCAACCCTATTTCATGCATCAGGTAGATGGATACCTTAAAGACAGGAGAAATATGAGATGCCAGTGGGCAAGTTGTCAGCATGTTCAATATCGTTAGTCCAGGTAGGCAAACACTAGAGGAAATGTAGTGTTCTTAGCTGGTCTTCAGAGAACATAGAATAGTATTACTAAAAGGATGAATATAAGTTTTTTTTGTATAGAAGCCAGGCACATTTTCCTCTATACAGTATTAGTTCAGCATAGTGTTCTCTGTGTTCCTTCACTGGCAATGTGAACTAGCATGTATAATTGTATTTTCTTTTCTAATTATAGGTGGCAGCATGGCTGTCAATGTTACAGCATGAAAGTTAAGAACTTTAGTTAATAGTTTTTTTTTTTTTTGTATTGTATAGTTACTATAAATTAATTTTCTTACTGTCTTTTGTATAGGGAAGTTCTTAGGTAACTACACACAAAAATTTGTGAAGCTATAGATCTTACAAATTCCCCCTTTATTAGTATGGGTTTGCAACTAAGTTTCAGACAAGTAATTTTGAAATAAATTTCTTTTGAGGCCATTGTTTTGCTATTTGTATAAGATTTGCAAATACTTAAAATTGAAAAAGTGTTCTTCACAGGCGTAAAGGGTAAGTGGCTCGCACTATGGTTGCACATGTTGTTTGGGCAGGTGCACACAATGTTTCGAGGGTACCAACAGCACGACACTCAGGAGTTTTTGCGCTGCTTCATGGACCAGCTCCACGAGGAATTGAAGGAGCCAGTTATGGACTACCCACATGACAAAAGCAAAGCACTCAGGGCTCATGGTAATTTTACTGTCATTCTCCTGTCTCTTTTGTGCATATCAAAACTTTTTTCCTGTACAATTAGTGATGGGACAGTTTGATAATCGATTCTTCTATTCTACCGATTCCAGCTGGAATCGAGGATTAAAAAATGTTTAGTTTATAATATCCATGAGTTTGATTTGATTCTATAGATTGTGTGTACTGTTTTGAGAGAAAAACCTTTTTCCATGTATAAATGAAATTACATGTACTATAAGTTTATTTGGCACAGGAATTTTCTGTGTACTAACTAATTTTTAAATTTTTAATTTAGAACTGTGTAAATAATGATTGAGTCATAATTTTACAGTTGGTGATATTCATAAAATGGTAGAATTCCAACAGTGGCAGGAGGTATTTGGTCTACAGGTTAAGGTCGCTTTGTTTTTGATCATAGCGACAGCATTTTATTTTGAGGCAACCGTATCTATGAAAATTAACAAAAAATGGGCATAATTGTGTTCTCTACACGGCCGTAGGCATTTTTACGTGACGTCTATGGATGGTGAGAGATGGAAGTAATTGATAAACTGTGTGGGTTCATTTTGCATTTTATTCTCTGAGTTGGTCTTGGTGCTTTTTGCATTTGTGCTGATTGTGTCAAGTCTTAATCTCTTCACGTGATGTGGCATGTGATTATACAATTGCCACTTTCGCATTTTGCTGCTGTGTAGAATTGTCAACTTCATAATATAACTCCGGACTGGATTGAGGATAGTCAAGTTATCCTTTCAGTATTAGATTGGCCTTGTTGAGCACTATTCAAGTTGTTAATATCATTAGGGTTCTTTTGGTCTAACCCATAATTTAACTATTTTGGTTTGTACTCTGCAAAGGAAATGTTTATTGGTTAGAAAATCACTGTGTTTATTATTGATGATTCTTGGTTATGTTTTTAGTTAACTCTCTCTTTTTAAACACAAACTGACACCACAATTTTTCCTATCAGATGAGCCGCTTGGTCGCTACAGCGGTCTTAAGCATACTGATCTGCTCAAAATTAAAGGTTCGCAGCACGACTCTCACCACGTCCTGATTATGTCTGTATGACAAGTTTATATGTGAAGCATGAAGTCAAAGGACCGACCTATACTATGACAAGAGACCCCTTTATTTTGCAAATGGTTTTTTCACGAAATTTTTATTTAAGCAAGTAGGGTCTATTTCTCAACAATTCGGGTTATTTTGGTGGTGTCACTTAAGTGTTTTTGCTTAGCAAAATATCACGAGATTGGTCATTTTTCTTATTTTACACGAAATTGCCTGAAATTCTGCTTTTTCATAAAATTTCTCATGAAGTATCGCATTTTCAATCATTATTTTAAAGAGTTTAGCAAGATTACTATTTAAAGTTCGAGACTAAACTCCACAGAAAACCAAACAATTTTACAGGACAAAACTTCAAGAATATATTCACTTCCTGGTTTGGTTAATGTAAATGTCATCTTGTTTTAATGCCTTTGGTTTTTGAAAATGGGGTCATTATCATAAAATACAAACTTCACTCATTTTTCTGTTGTGATTTTTTAATCTTTATGTTTGCGTTGCTAATTCGATAAATTGTTTCAATATGTAGTCGGGATTGGGAACTTGACACAATCAGTGTGTTGAATATCCACTTCCAAAGCAACATCGCCAACGTGCATCTACTATGGGATATCGTTATGTTTGGAAATAAACTGATTTCTGAGACTTTCTAAAATACAGTATTTTGGCGTGTGTACACAGCGTGTGTGCATAGGCCGTACCAGAAGTTTTTGATGAAAAATTAGGGATAATTAATATTTCAAATATAGGCCTCACTGGATTTTTGTCAGAAACAGAAAACTACAGCAATGTCAAACTAATTAGTTTGCCATCTATCTGGTGTGTCCTTGTTGCACCGGCAGAAAAAATTGCGTGCGTACGCACGTAGAGATCCTGCAGGCTTTCTCATCCAGCTAGACAGACCAGAGGGAGAGCGTGAGAAACAAGATGGTGAAGCGGGCATTCTAAAAAAAATAGCCAAGCAGCTGTGGACCACAGTGAGTGTGAAGAGGGAAAGACACCATGTTTATGAAGAAAGGGGGAGCAGAAGGGAGCGACAAAGAAAAGGTTGATGAAAGAGGGGGTGGTGTAATAGAAGGGAAGGATGCAATCATGAGGGAGAAATAAAATAATGAAAGCCAGCAAGCTTATAAAGGCAGGGGGAGGGGAGGTTTGAAAGGAGGGATGCAGGGCAAGAGGTATAAAAACAAAAACGAATTGACCTACCAGAAAGAACAAAAAGAAAATGATCCAACCGCTCCATCCCGGTTTTGCCTTCACAGGGCTGCCCATAAATGTTGGCCCTTTAAGCATTTAAATACGAGTGATAAGCATTTAATTAGCTCTTATTTTACTTCCTTAGAAAATAAGTTAAAACATTAAAATGTACTGTGTGTTGACAAATTTCTGAACAATTTTTTTTGTGAGGGGGGGGCTGTATTTTTTTAATGCCAATATCTCCTAAATAAGCAGTATGCTACTTTTTGTAGTATTTTTTTTTGTATAAATGTGTGGCCTATACACGCCAAAACACAGTAAACTAATTTTGTTTGCATTTCGTCCTTTTTTTTTACTTTTCGTCGCATAATTAATGTAACTTCATTGGTAGTACATATACAAATGTGATAAATAGAAAAATTACAGAATACTTCTTTAATAAATGGTAACAAAACTTTGTCGCCACTAATTTCTGGCCGCATGTTTATGCAACAAAGGCACACAGTATGCTCCATGGTATTACAAAATGGTTTTATTTTTGTTTTGACTAATTAATATATTAGTTAAGGTTCAGTTTATTTTATTGGTGGGGCGTGGAAGTTGTTTGTCGCATTTATCATCTTTCGTGAGACTAGGTTGATTTACGCCTCTTCTTACGAGAAAATAGAACTGCTCATTGTTTTGATGAGACAGTGGAAAATTGTGCTCTTACGGAAATATTAAAATAACTATAATTCAAAAGTATAACATCGTTGGAAGAACAAAATTTGATAAATGCGACTATTATTCATATCAATGCTAGAATTACACAGTAAGGAATTTAATTAAAGTTGCAAATCTACAGATTTTTTATGAACTATTCTAAAATCAGTGAAATCAGTATGGATTCCAATCAATGTAGACACTTAGTTTTTCAATATCTGGGAACATAATGACTGACAAAATCAAAAGCCACGTAATATGGTAGTAATTAATAGAGACTCCAGAAAATGGTGAACCACGAAATACCGTGAAATCGGACGTTATTTCACAGTTTCCGCTAATTCTACCCTTTTTTCAAAACGCAAAAATTTTGCAGGAGAAAGATGTTAACACGAATATTTACATTCTTCAATTACGGTACGTAATTGTTTACAATCAAGTGTGTCGACAATAAATTGTACTGCCAACGTGGAAAATATTGCCGCTCTTCGTAGTATTTTGTAGTGATTATCTTTGTGCCGAGATCCAGAAAATAGCTACTATTTTTGATCACACAGGTAATGAAGCATAAAGGTTTCTACATTTTTGACATCAAGAATAAAATAATGATGTGCAAGTTTTGTAACAATCATGCAGACTGAGTTGTAAAACAGTACACTCTTTCATATAACTTCAATAAATTTTGACAGTTTTCGAAAGACCACAATGTATCCCTCCGCCATAGCTATTCTGTCGATGAAGAAAACAATCTTTGTAAACAAACTACGGATCCAATGGCAAGCATTGAAAAGCTGACAACTTCTATCCAGTAATTAGGCTACTATAGCTGGTTGCCATTCCCAACTGTTTTATTTTATTTGGGGGATGGGGAACTATAGATTAACTTTTTTCGCGAGACGTGATTTTTTTTTGTGGTTCTTCTTATGAGTGAGTGACGATTGAAACTTGCATGGTTTTGTTGATGAAGTGATAAATTTTGTTTGTATGGAAATCGCATTCAATTTACTGTAACTCAAAAAGATTTTACTTCATCGAAAGAACTAAATGCTATAAATGTGTTAATGTTCGTATCGATGTGAGAAATTCTCAACACATAAATATTGTTGCATTTTTGAATATAATGAACTACACTAAAAGGGTGCATATTTAGGCCATGTACATTTGAAAACCTCCCACAAGAACAAAACACAATAAATAAATATGTCACTGTTAATACTGCAAATTTAACTTCTATGTAAAAATCATTAGTGTCAATCAAAGTACAAATACATTTCTAATATTCTAACAACAATTTAAGAAAACGTTATTTACATAAAACACTTAGTGTTCACTTCGTAATTCCTAAATACGTAGCAAACGAAGGATGATTAATCACGTGTTGGCTACTGATACGAAATAATTTATTTGCTGACTTATGCAATTAACAAAACAATTGAACTATTTCTTGACACCAACTAATTCAAACTTAACAAGGAAAATAATTTTTTGCTCGCGCTTCACGGTGGTTACAGAAAATGGTGGACCAATGCATACAACAAACCATTAACAAAGTGGCAGACATGTGTCATTAATTCATTTCAATGAGGAGACTTTCTAAAAAGGTACACAAGATGAACTTCACGTAATGAAATACATAAATACAAATTAATTAACGGCATATATAATATTCCAACATCAACAAGGAATTCTTGCTTATTGATAAATTATGATGGAAGAGTACAATGGTAACATTTGCTTTTCACTGGGCGGGTGGAAACCATAGACAACAGACTAGACGGAGATTGGTGGAGACCTTTCACATAACCGCGATGTTCGCTGGCTCTACCATAATATTTCTAATTATTTTTAAAGCGCTTGCTCTATAATTCTGAAATATTGTGTATTAGTCTGAGTGTAATTATTGTAACCATAATTTTTAATTCAGAGTACTATTTTCTTTTACAATCATTGCCACGAGTGCCAACATAATAACACGCATCCTGCAACAACCATCAGCTGGCACAGTACTTTGGAAATAGGGCATTTACTGTTTACATGCTGTGTAGGTTGGTCACAACATCTGTAAAATTTTATTGAAGTTATATGAAACAGAGTATACTTGGCTGTTCTAGTTTTAGAGGTTAGGTGGATTAGATGGAATCAAAAAATTTATACGACCGATTCCGTCTGCAATAAAGTGACACAAATATAATTTTTGTAAGAATGTGTTTGTTGGTTTCAGGAAACATGCAGTATTAATTTTATTGAAGGATTCTGCAAATAAACTATATAATGCTAGTGATGAACAAACGTGATTTTAGTGACGTAAACTTGCAAGGATTACAATAGAAAAATGCGTGTTCTGTTCTAGAGGTTGCGAATTTTACAGACAGTAAGTTTGCATGTTTTGCAAATAATATATCTGTAAACACCCACTGTAATTTTTGAAATGCACAAGGTCTGAAAATGCAGTGTTTGAATAATGTTTGTTTATTTGTCGATATAGTAAATTCTACTGTAAGGTTAACTTCGGCCAAACTGAATGTGTGTGTTACAAATACGAACAGCAACATATATAGAATTTTGTTTTTTCACCAAAGTTATAATTTTTGAAGTTGCAATAATTTAAATATTTCCATACGAGTAATATTTTCCACTGCTCTATCAAAACAATATGAAACTCAAAACAGCAACACACTCGCAAGAACCGCTAAACAATGCTGTCTCATGAAAGATGTTAACCTAAAGTCCCCCAACCCTCTAACAGTTTTGTTTCCTCTCTAAATAAAATAAACAGAACCCCAACAAATTACAAAAATAAAACAGATTAGAATGCCATCCTAACTGTAATCTCCTACATTAATTACTGAATGGAAGTTGGCTGACGTCAGACTTTCAGTGCCTGTTATCACGGAACACAAGGAAAGAGCAAACTTTTTCTTCAGTGACAAAACAGCTGTGGGGAAGGATACATTGTGGTCATGCTGCATTTCTAGAACTGTCAAAATTTACTTTGCATTTATTAAATTAATGTTTTCTTCTTAAATTAATGAATTGCAGTTTTGCCGTTTCTTGTATTTAATAATTCCTTTCCTATTTCTTATACAGGCACTGAACATTTGCATTAATTTTCTTTCAAAACACACGTAATTGGCCAAATTTTTAAAATTTCGAACACAGAAATTTGGTTTATTTTTTAATATGAATGCACACACATTCATTATTGATTTTATTTGTATAAAGTTACAGAAATTCAGCATTGCTTTCATTTTGAACACCAAAGTAAAAACTGATATTTAACACCATTTTAATTTTTAAATACTGCAATTTAAAACTGTTTTAATTTTTAAATACCAGAATTTTGCACAGTTTTAATTTTTAAATACCCAAATTTAACACAGTTTTAATTTTTAAATACCCAAATTTAACACAGTTTTAATTTTTAAATACCCAAACTTAACACAGTTTTAATTTTTAAATACCCAAATTTAACACTGCCTTTCACTATTTTTTGCATCGAAATCAGGCATTCTATTTTACAGATTTCTGGGGTCCCTAGTAATTAATGACAATGATTTCATCTTTTGTTTAAGTGTATGCTACTTTATTTTTCTGTAGCCAAAGTTTGTTGCAATATGAAATATGTGCGAGTACTTGCATTTTTTGACCAAATAAATAAAAAAAATTTTTGTGCTATTACCAAAAAACATTTTCCTCAGCCAAATTTTTGATGAAATTAATTAAAAATTTACGAAAATTTGCACCGAAATCAGCCAAAAAATTGACTAAAACTATTAAAAATATTCACCACAAACATGTGTGTATTGATGTATTTGTTTGGAGTAAATGCCATGAACTGATATAAATATTAGTTTAGTTAAATTCAATTTTCAGTTATGATAAATATTTCAAATGCAATAGAAGAGATTAAGGTTAGATTCTATAAAAAAAAAAGTGAAACAACTTGATATATTTGCATGTTATTGTATATCATAGTATTCTAACTTTCCAACTATCATAATAGTAACAATATTTTTATGTGTAGGTAGTAAAGTGGGTAGAATAGAAAGATGTTTTTGTTTTTATCTCGTAATGGAAAATATGTAAGCATTGTAGGAAGGCCCTGTGGGCTGCTGTCGGAGAGCTATAACGCCAGTGGAAACCACCACAGAGAAGTGACACTCCTTAACCTGTTAAAACCATGGTACCTCTATTTGGCCCCCCCAATACCAATCACCCTGCGAAGAACATCCAGCTATTGAGGCAGGAGAAACTATTCTAGGACTTGACTGGCCTTTGCATAGATTAGATTTACCAGAACCCCAAACCCCGTCTCTCTCCGCCTCGTCAAGCATGCAGCTGTGCCTCCGCCCACTTGTAGTGAGCATGAGAACTAGACCATCTACCTTCTTCAGAACCGGGTACCGAAACATCGAAGGTTTTTTCCGTAATTCCTGATTTTGTATCTGCACATCAGCCTACTAGGTCAATTCTCTATAAAGGCTAGGCCCCTCAGTAACTTCAGGCCCCTACCTAGTTCCACCCATGCTTGCCGTGAAACTGGCTTCATGGTATTTTGCGTCTCTAAAGGAAAACAGAACTTAAGTCTCTGACCAGGACATCTAAAGTGTAACAAATATTTTTACAGCATTATTAATAATTAAGAATTTTTTACACAGCTTCTACCAGTTTTTTGCACTGATATTGATAGTGTGCATTTACCATTTTTCAGGGTCACTATCTGTGAAGCATGTCGCACTCTTGCGCATTGCACATGCACCCTACGTTTCAACTTTGCACCATCATCATGCGTTGATGATAATTAGGGGCAAGTCACACGCCAGCAGTCAATAAATCTCGTGCCTACAGGATTTGTCCAAGCATTACGGACAACTGCAGACATGTAGAGAAAATATTGAAATTGTACTGACCACTCAAAAGCGGACATGTGGTCGTCACCCTCAAAGAAATTTTGTTACCCACACAGAGCAACTGACATGCCTGAGCGGAAGAAGCTAGTTGTCAGGGATGCTGCAGGATGGCAGCGCCGTGCTGCCGATGTTGTGACTGCTGCCTGAGCCTTGTGGAGAGACAGTAAATATGTCATCAGCCTCCAGAGAGATTATAAATTGTGGTGTAGTTCACTACCCTAATTTAAACAACCCCTGCGATGCGAGGCTAGCTACCCCTGCACCTTTGGGGCAGCCACCAAACTGAATTTTTCTGTATATAAGGAGAAGCGAAACCGCTCTTGCCAGTCTTCATTGGCCAGCCGACCTGAGTAAGGTTGGAAGGCGCTCTTCAGTCTGCAAAGACTCTCCTAAGTCTGCACAAGGCTCTCCTGCTGCAAAGTAACCACTACCATCTCCAAGAAGCTCTCCATCTCCGAATGCCGCAATGCATGGAGAAAACCTATGCGAGATTGAATAATCTCTCACGACTCTGTCAAGATGTCCACTCCAGGTAGGCAGAGGTATTTCGACGTCCCTGCATGCGTTTTCTCATTACCCAGAGTCACTCCTTGAAACTGCACTGTAGCAGGTAGTATAGTCGTCTCTTCTGGTCTGCCACCCCTCGCCGTGCAAACCCAATTGCGATTTATAAATTTGAAATTAATTTCATTTTTCATCTATACATGCCGGTTTGCCTTCACCTGCATTAACGTAATAATTGATTAATTAAATTTACTTGTGTGCAGAGCCAGGTATCTCCCAGCTTTTCAAATGATTTTAATAAATATGTTTGTGTCCAAATTGACTCCAGGCTATTTAATTAATCTTAAACCTATATCACTTACAAGGTATATGTATATTTTATTTCAGTAAATTGTGTGGCTCTTTAAAACCAAGCGACCACTCCAGGATACACGAGTGGGCCGAACCATCTTGGGACTCCTGGCGCCTGAATAAGGGTATATTCTGTATGACGTTTGAAGGTGTCCAGCACTACGCTCACCACTATTCAGATTGTCTAACCCACCCATTACCTCAGATCGTCTGAACAAGACTGAACCCAGGAGAGCTTGAGCTACATTGGATAGAACGGGAGTGCGCCATCGTAATTGAGTGTAGAAATTGTGAGCTAATAGCTATCTATTTTTATTGCTCTTAAAGAATAGTTTCTAAATGCCCTGGATAGGAGGAGGGCGTAATAGCCAGCTTAGACGTCTAGTCCGACGAGCCCTACAAAGTTACTTAACTTACCCCTGACTACTGCAGGAACCCTATAACTGAGGACCATTCTTCACTTTTAGATTCCTTGCTAGGAATTTGTTGGCCATGGCCGGATTTAGAATACTTGAGTAATCTAGAGCCTTAAGAATTCAGACCCGGAACCTAGCTCCCCACCATGGCTGTGCCCAGTCCGTAGTAATCCCACTTAACATGTATCAAATATGTACCGCCGCCGGAAGATTGATAACTGTGATCATTCACCCTAAACCGGCACATTCCTGCAAGATGGCTACAATTACCTCAGACTTTGTCCCTGTACGTAAACAGACTAGGCCGGCCCTGTATAAAAGCCCAGATAGCATACGAGAGATCGAGCAGGAACTGCTGGGAGAAATATACTTAATTACCATTTTGTGACTATAGCATACCCATTTATTCCTCTTTTAAATTTAATTAGTGACAGTTGGCTTAACGTATCTTGGCAACCTTTACGGTGAGCAGGACCAAACTCCCTGGGAGGGAAGTCTATGCATTCAAGCTCGCCCTGGGGTTTGATTCCCCTCCTCCACCTATCAACCCTTCTCCGAGCTAGTGCCCCATTATCTTTCCCAACGTGGGTAGATCTTTGACCCTGCCAGTCAAAGCACGTCCAGAACTTGCAGACACTGCTGAAGAGTATTCCCATAAATAGAGGGAATTAGCACTCTCAGGATATTATTTCATTTATCCGCTAGACCTGCTAGTCAGTAGGAACCTTACCGGTAACCTATCTGCAAACTAGTGGGTGAGAGAGTGCATCAGATTCACATGACCACATATGCACATTGGAGATCTGCAAGTACTCGGAAACTCAAGCTATAGCCAAATACCTGCTTGCGGCTTTAGTTCCGCTTGAAATATCTGTCAGGTTTGAATAAATTGAACTTCTACATGAATGACAGATCATTTTACTGGTGACAGATAAGTGTTTTACTGTTTATGAAAGAAAAAAAACTCATGGTTTATTAATAAAACTTAAACTTTCATAAGGTAGGCATCTTTTGGTAAAAGGATTCTCCAGAAATGGAGATACAAATTTTGATTAGCAGCGAACTTAGCACCATACCGGGCTGCAAATGATCCAAAGATTTGGCACCCAGTGACAGGTTGTCTACAGTTTGCTAGAAAATAAGATTTTCATCTACAAAACAATAATTGAAAAGATAACCATGTTCAATTGAAAATAATTCTGCAGAACAGAGGATACGAACTCGAGTGTACTACGAAAACACAAATATTATCTTCATTGTAAAACAAATTTTTTGTATTTATAAAAGAGCTTGAGCTAGAGCTCAGCTCAAAGCTTGGTTACTTTTCAGTAGACTCGGTCATGCTTGGTTCAAACTAAATATGGTAGGCTGGCAAACCTCTAGTGCACAATAATGCACGTGCACATGAATGCATATGTGCATGCAAAAACATAAATAAAAGCACATGTACGTGTGTATAAGCATGTGCATATTTTGGTTTTAAAATTTTGATATTTTATATGATGAGCGGATTATTGTGCTATGGTATATGCATGAAAGGTAAGGGTGTTACTAGTAATATTTTTAAAAATATTCTTTCACCGCCAACTGACCATCTATCTTTTTCTTGCCGGAAGACTGTAAACGTGTAGTTGAAGAGATGAGTGAGGAAGAGGATGTGGGCAATGGTGGCATTTCGAGCCAGTCTGAGGGAGAGTATGAAACTTGCGACTCTGGTGTCAGTGAACGCAGTTCTCTCAGCGATGAAGGAGAGAAGATGAGACTTGGCAGCAAGCGAAAGTAAGTAAGGAAGGTCATAATTTGTATGCTGTAAATGTGTAGTTGCAATTCAGAAATGTTGATGTATGGGGAAGGTTGTAGAGGTTAGGTGGAGATAAATTTATTGTATTTACCCAAGTGAAAGATGTTTTTTTAACAGTAAAGATATAGAAAACATGGTTATTGGATTGGCAGGGGAGATGTCAGGTCATCTAAAATTTGGGATTGTTTAAATGTTCAGACATTTAGGTACAATTCCTTCATATAATTAGCAGGGGTGATATGTTTTTATTCAAGCAATAGATTGTCAGTCTCAAAATAATTGGTTACCAATAAATAACCTTGTATACTTAAGATAAAATCTTACTATTTAATTACATGAATCATAATAAAAATAATCTGTCAGTTCTTTGATATAACACAAATAATATAATAAAATAACTCACTAATATCTAGTAAATGAATGCATGTGATCACAATACATAGAGATTCGACTGTATGTGCATATGTTTAGGGACGAGTCAAGGAGAGCTTTGTTGCAGGTTGTCGAGATCACCATCACCACCCCAGCAGGAGCGCATGCGCTCCAAGTTGTCGGGAGTGAAGAGCCACGGATGCTCTTCATCACCCAGGACTGGCTCGTCCACCAGTTCTCCCACCAGGTCATCACGCAAGAAGCAGCTGCTCAAGTACCGCAGTATTATTTCCGATGTGTTCGATGGCAAGTTGCTCAGCTCTGTACAGTGCCTTACCTGTGATAGGGTGAGTGTAGTGCAGATCTACCATCTTTCGTGATTGTACCTATTTGAGTTCTCACAACTGGTTTAATATAGTAGAGATCACAAAAAATGTAAGTTTAGTGGTAAATGGGTGTACGCAAGTTTGGGTTTTAGAAAATGCTAGGGATGTAACAGTTCCACTTTTCCTTGATTCTCGATTTTGATGACAATACCCCTCTCGATTCTCAATTCTAAAAATTGTGATTCCTTTAATTTCATACAATTACTTTATAGAACTAAATACTATACAGGTGGTTGTGAAATTTTATTATTTAAACTAAGCCTACATTAGTAATAGGCTTGTTACGAACATAAATAATACAACAGTGGGACTAAATTCAGACTAAATTCTAAAAAGTCCCAAAGAGACATGAGATATTGAAAACATATATACATATATTTCGTCCACATAGTTTATTCGAAAATATCTTGAAATCTAGTTGGGCAGGATTGGAAATTTTGAGTCAGGAAAATTTCTGGCAGGGCAGAAAATAAATTTCCCTAGGAGAAAAGGACGAGATTGGGAATTCATCATTAGTAAATGAAGATAATCTCCATTATTCCTGTACATATGAAGGCATTCCGTGGATGCTTTCATGCCTTCGCATGGCTTTGATATGACGTTTCTTCATTCACATCATCATAAATTACGTGTGCCTACTTCACTGTTTGTCATATGACTTGGTATGGAACGAGAATAAATTATATTTTTACAGTCTTAATATTTTAGTCTCTTCAAAGTTTTTGGATATGTCCGAAGATGAAGGAAAGAAGTCTTCTACTCAACTTTGTATTTTCGATGGTTTACACATCCCTGAAGTAGAAAGCCAACTACGTAAAGATAAGATACCGTAAATCTATGTTAAATACGTGAATGGAACACGTGTTTAGCATAGACTGAGAAATAGCACACAATTATGCTTTTATATTGCCGGACATGCCTGCGGCGGACTTACCCCATCACCATCGCGGTAGGAACTACTTGCGGCGATGCCATTGCCATAGAAGAAAGTAGATCTCCGCGGAAGGCTACACAAGTCTGATTGCATATTGCGCAATACGCAACACAACGTGAAAAGTCTCCTATAACGAGAAAAATAATGTAAACATGTTATAGATGTGGATGACTGCATACACATGCCAATGATCTAGCAGAGACTTGTGGCATTGAAACGTGTTTACCAGCGCTAGTGTTGTGGAGAAACGGCAGTCATTTTTTTGTAAAGTACTAGATGCAGACACATCTTTGATGTTCACAAAAAATATTTGTTTACAATTCAAGTCTAGACTACACGACCGCCATTGCATGGATTAATTATAAACACCGCAATTGGAAAGGAAAGTTAATACAGTTAAAAATTGTCACCTACAAGCATACACTATTTATATATCTATACGCGCTGCAAAAATGGATGTAGTAGTAAACACAGGTGCTGCTGTCTGCAGATAACAACACAGCCGGATTTTCTCGCAGAATTCTTCAAGCTGTCCGGTGTTGACTTCTAGTGTATTTGTTAAAAGGTCATGTGATCTGAATTACTCTACAAATTGATGACGTACTTTGTATTTTAGTATTTATTTTTTGGTGTGTAATACAACTTGCTAAAATACATAACTACCAAATCGTGACCGAACTGAAGCTACAAAATACTAATATACTAAATGGATTATTACTGCATCTCATATGTTCACACACAAACTATTTTTCCATCAGTGATTCAATTACTGGCATAAATCAAGTAATTTTAAACTTCTTTTGAGAGGTGATAGCTGATAGGTTACATATCTTATTTGTAGTAATTGGTTTTTAATGCTTCAATTTTTGTTCTTCGGATTCTCAAGTATAAGATTATTCAAGAATCACAGGTATTAAGGAATCGTGGAATCAGGTTTAACATTCCTAATGTCACATAATGATGATAACAGCAAAATCCTCACATATAATGAAAATTTCACATTGGAACATCACATAACGCCAGGTATAAAGTGTAGAAATATTTTTTGGCTGTATTTGCATGATTTTTCGGCACATTCTTAAATATACCAGATACACTCGGAATTCCTTTTTCCAAACAGTGAGAGAAAAATTCAAAGGAATGGGTGCTGTTCATATTTAGAGGATGATGAAGTGTAGCAGAACAATGTTATCCTTCATCTAGCTTTTCCCTTTGTTATAACCCTCTCCCTTTTCTCTCAAGTGGTGTCATCCTCCATGCTTTCCTTGTTTAAGGAAGAGGACAGTCGACCACAGTAAATCATAATCAAGGGATGGAGGAGGAGCTGAGGAAGGGGCATGAAGGGAAGTGTGGGACTTTTTTGGTAGAAGAGGAATGTCAGCACATGCCAGAAATTAAGAAAAAGAAAGGAAATTGCCCACCTCAGCTGCTGGCATTCTTATTTTAATGTTCAAGATACAGTGGTATACGGTGCCTCAATACTTTGGCTTGTAGCACGCAAGTTATTTAATTAAAGTATATCCAAACAGATCTTAATCAGTATAAGCAAATGTACAGAAAGAAACATTTTTTTGCATACTGTAAACTCTCTCAAGATGTTTTTTTAAAGGACTGAAAAAATATGCTTATTAACCAGAAAGACTTGCTAAAATGGTCAATTACAATTGTGCATATAGGCAAGGTGTAAAATTATTCAGCTTATTAAGCAGAAAACTTTTTTAAGTGAGATCTTCTTACCAGGGTATCACTGTACTTAATAGGACTCCACAAATTGTTGGTGCAGTTTCATTGTGGGAAAATATTTTTTTTTCTAACAATTGTTCCAAAAATTATAGTGTGCTTTATATATGAGAGCATACAGTCGACTCTCAATGTATTATCTCGTGTGCTGATAAACTGCATCCATCAACAATTTTGTGTGGTCCTGGCAAAATTCCTATATTACAAATGTTAACATAAAACACTAGTATCATTTTATCGCAGGGTGCATCAATAAAAGGATATTTTGGGTCCCTTCATCCTGTATTTACCTCAACTATAGTTTTTAAGCTGGTTGTTTATTCAAACGTATAGTAATTGGATGAAATACGTCATGCACGCAGTCATTTATCACAGCTCTGCTGTGCACTGTCTGCCTACCCAACACATCTGTCCGACACTGTGGCATGGTGCGATGTGAGAGACTGGCTTGCTACTTTCCCTTACATGCAGACGAGAGGGGAAGTGGTTACCCATCAACCAATGTGGCGACCTGGCATCCTCTCTCACCCTTCTTTGCCTCTCTGCGGTGCACTTTCTTTCCTTCCTTCCCTCACATGCCGTTGAGAGGGATAACTTGTGCCTAGCATAAGTGTCTCGGCTGCATGTGCTTGGCTTCACACTCCAGCTAAAGAGCAAATAAACTGCACCTGGAAAACGTAGAAATTTTATCAAGATTATGCATTGCTCAATATAGTTGCATCTGTCATCACTTGTATTTCAAAGCAAATGTTTTTGCCTAAAAAATGCAAAATATTTAACGAGAAATTATTATTTGCAAAGATAGTTTACTTTGTGATTAAATGTTTTTTTTTCCTGTAAGGTTGGTGTTTCAATGTATCTAGCGAAATATTAACGTAATTGTAAAACATAATATTTATTTAACTTGAGGGACAGCATCTTCGTGAATAAAATTATATGTGCAGAAGCATATACATGACCTCCACTTGTCACCAAGAATTGTTTGAACATCAAGCAACTTGTATTATAAGTGCAAAGTTGTTTTTCAGTAACTTTTTGTGGAGAAATCTGAGGATTTATATTCATTTATTTCAATAGAAATGCGTCTTTTGAATAAACTGATAAAATGTAAGTCTATTCGACACCTTTTGCCATCTGATAATGGGTAGGTAATCACCGAGCAGAGTGGAGTGTAACTCATGATAGGGAAAATCAGAGGACGTGGTTTTGAATGATTAATTAGTAAAGACAGTGAAGAAATAAATTATAATTGCCTTATTTATTCATTTCTGTTTCAAAATTACAAGTTTTCTTTGCAGTAAAATATAATTAATTACTTTAAAAGACAGACATTTGCTATGGGTACAAACCTGTAGCGGCGTGGATGGGTAATCCTCCTGCCGCCACCCCTCCTCCTTCAGTCGCCGTGAACACACTGTCCGATCGAATACTTCTCCGTGCGCTCTTAGCTGATTGAGTACATGCAAGACATTCAAATTTGGACTTGCATTCGGTGTCATATTATTTACATTTTCAGAGTATTTGAAAGTTTTAGGTCTACTTGCATTTGGTGTTGGATTACAGTCAGTTATATACTGTATTTTGAGACAATATTTTATTTATTGTGTTAGCTAAACTTTATTCACAATTAATGTACAGCTCTTACTGATGCACAATGTTTTCACGTTAGAGAAAAAGCACTACAGAAACACAACTTAGCCCCAATTGAATATGGCGAGCCAGATGGGCAAATCTCCCAACAGTACTGGAGGCAGAACACTGGGGAACTCCAAAAGTTTACAGTGCCTCAACGCACTTCCAATACCGTGCTCCTAGCTTCTACTATCATCCCCTGAAGGACGCCACTTCAGCAGCACTGCTAGTCTCCGCAACGAGCAGTTCCTACATCGTCCTAACCTGTCGTAAACCCTGCATCTTCCAGGTAATCCAAGGTCACTGTGATGTAGTCCCCTTAAAGCCTTAGCCAGGCCACTCTACCAGTCTAGTAGAGAACCCCTTTGTATTATATGGGGTCCCGTCTGAACACACCCCACAAAGTTCTGTTAGGATGCCTGGGCTTTATTATAATTAATTAAATTTCTCACCGAAGTACTTGAACGTAATGTAAACGTAATAGGTAGCTTTCACCTGACTTGCATTTATTAATTAATTAACTTCTGCAGTTAATTTGCAACAAATACCTATATATTTTACTAACAGTAAAGTATTCCATGGTAAAGTTTATCATAATAACTATTGTAGCACTTTACTGTATTTACTTACGTGGCTGTATTAAAGCCACCAAATCATTGAATTTACAGACACTTATTTATCATAGGCTTAATAAACAGTGTGTCCCTTGTGAGTTGAAATTCAAGCCGCAGTTCAAATTCTTGATTCTTTAAATTGTGTACGTGGAGTAACGCTGGTTTTACGTAACAGCAAAATGGCAAATGCAAGTAACGCAGAATGGTATTCCGAGCTTGGCGAATGTAATCCTCAGGGTATTGCACTTTTCTAATCTTTGGCGGAACCCTTCATTAGGAACCCGGTACACCCTGGTTCTGCAACTGTTAAAGTGATCTGCTATATAACCCTTCGGGCTAGTGAATTACCAGGTGAGGTTAAATGGCAAGATACGTCTGGGTCTAGTCCTATACTTGGATGTACACTATAGGTCCTGTAACTATTCCTGGCTTTATGGCACATGCACTCTTTTGTTTGGCAAATCGGCTTCATACCGAAGAACTCTAAAATTGGCATCACAAGCTGCTGTAAATGGCAACTGAACCTCTTGGAGAACATATTATTTATTCAATTTCTGAGTCACAAGAAAGTAACAGGTTATTTTCCTTGGCAACCTGAACTCCGGTTAGAATACCATTTGAGTACTTAATTATATTTCATAGAGAGACAACCATACTGGGCATAGACCCCTCAGTACTTTCCTAGGAATATATGTACTGCCATCCCTCCATGCTTTACCTACACCTCATCTAGCAGCAGCACGAGCACCACTTGGCCGCAACTAGTCTGCCGTTGTTCCTCAGCCAGCTGCCCCAGCACCATCAGTGGAGCTGAGAAGAGCTCCAGTACCTGCAAGACCACATGTAACATGTCTGCAAGGAGTGTTGCCTAGTGTTTCAAACTTTGTCCTGACACGCAACATACATCTCCCACGATATACTGTATGTTGGTACCTTGCCCAAGCGGGAGTAATCTTCCCTGGGCATACTTTATGCGACACTCACATTCCAGAATTTGAAGGCCACTCAAGCCTCTTGTACACGACCCATGTACGAGTGTACACTTAAGTTCAAGTTGTTCGTTGGGGTTTCTATACCCCAGTCACCTACATCTAACACGCCACAAGAAACCTTATCTCGTAGCCTCCCTATTCAATGTGGAAAGAACCAGTCTACTTAGCTAGCCTAGGACTTGTGTGCGACCTCCAGATGACTCCGTAGAACAGTGATTTGATACTGGTGTACATTCCCAGTGTTTTACACACATTGGCATCTGATGTTTTATTCCTCACACCACCAATCATAATTAGTACAGTGCTTCACCAACAATTAAGGTATGAGGCGGGACCTCCCCTTGTACCAGGTGGCTTAAAAGTTGGAATTCTTAAATCCCACTTGCTTCATTACTATACTCAACGTAGTTTTATAAGGTTAGAAGTTGTATTTTATTGATGTACATGTTGAGTCCTTTAAAAGATGCCCCATGGGACATGTATGTAAAGAAGTGAGCGAATGAGGAAATGCAGTGTAGCGTGACAACAAAATACCTAGAGTAGGTGCTGGAAGTGGCCGCCATTGACCTCGAGGCAGGTGTGCAGTTGACACCAAAAGTTGTGATAGACTCGGGCAAGGACATGCTGCGGGATGGCATCGATAGCTTTACACAAGTCCCCCACAGGGCCTCTTTTAAAGGACTTGCCCTGTATATGGCAAAAACCTCATCTACTGAAATCTCTCGTGTGGAAACTTTTTGGCAGTCCCCTGAATAATGATAGAGCGAATAGTTGACTGTATACAGTATCTCCAAGAAAAATTTGTGGTTAGTACTTTGGTATGTTCGGTACAGTAATTGCGTTGAGTGTATTTTAATACAGGTATATTCTGGTCCTCTTTATTCTTTTGTTAGCTTTATTTAGTTTTGTCATTCATACCATTTTTTTCTATTGGTATTTCTTCTCTCTTTGCAGTTAGCATTTTCAGAAAGGAAGTATTAAGAAATGCAATAATTCACTATCAGTTTTTGCTGGGTAGACAAGTTCTCTAGCTGTCTTTGTCCTTCCCAACAGAAGCTCTGCAAACACGAATAGTTTGTTGTGCATGTCGTACATTTTGTGTGAAGATTATTTTTTTCCCATAAATGTGAACCTATTTGATCCTCAGATCTCAACAAGGGTGGAAACATTCCAAGACCTCTCCCTGCCAATACCCAGCCGGGACCACATACACATGCTACACCAGGGCTCCCTCACGCCTTCCAAAGGAGGACTGTCTGCGTGCTCGGATGTGTATCCTGGTGACCAGGTGAGCATTAGATGCTGGCAAAGTGATGAGCTTAAGTGGGTAGTATCGCTTCCTCATTGGAATTATTTTTGTTTCACCATAGCTTACTTTCAGATCAAATATTTAAGATGGTGTTGCGCATTAGGGCATATTTCAAAATATATTTTGAAGTCTACAATATTTTTCCCATTTTACTTTTGTAGCATTTGTATCTGTAATAATGAGTAACTCATAAAAGTGGGTAATTTAAATATTATTTATACAAGAATTTTATTGGGATCACTGAAAATTTTCTGTGGATGCAGTTTTATTTGTATTGCTTTTACAGTACTTAAAGAAACCATTTTACTGTATGTGGCCTCTTAGACTGTAGGTCATCAAATTGTGCAAAAGATCAGTACTGCTGCTAAATTATTCCATAGAGAAAATAAGGGTTGCAATCCTGTTGAATAAATATATGTGATGCTGAAGCTGTATTGTTTTTCCAGTGATTGATTATGAATGAGGACGTTATAATAAACTGAAAATGTTGTCTTGTGTTTGTTAGTTTAAACGCCATCATTGGTGAGGAAATCATTCATAAAGATGGAAACTGTTGCGTTTCTGCACCTTGCAGGTAAACATGCATAACACATAATGTGTTATTCCTTAAAGGAGTTATTCAAAGTGCTCAACATCAGCAGACCTTCCAACCCTCCCGATTCTGGCAGGAGACTCCAGATTTTCTAGGTTGTCCCCCACCCTTCGTATTTTTCATAAAAATCTCCCGTTTTTCTATTGTATTCCGTATCGGAAAACCTCTATCTCTGTTCGATTGGTCAATCAGTAAATGAAATTGATTATTGCAGGTAATGTCACTGCGGAAGCGTATTGTCAATTTCATGTGACCAACCTACACACTATGTAAACAGTAAATGCTCTCGTTTGTAAAGTATTGTATCAACTGAAATTACTGTGGGATGTAAGTTGTTAAGTTGGCGATTTTGATGATTGTGTAGAAGATAGTACTGGCTTAGAAGATAATAGTACTACTCAGAACTAAAAGTTTTCATTTAAAATTTTAGGTTTTGGATTTGTACCACCAAAAAAAGTGTGTAGTTTCGACAAAACAAACCTCATTATTACGTAGTGGCCAGATTTTTAGTCCCTTCAGGTTTTTATTAATGATGTTCCATTATATAGATATCTGATGAAAAGTCAGTTTTAGATACCACACATTTTAGTTGTGTGGGTTCACTTTGCACCTTTGTTTCAAGTTGTTGCATCAAAAATGCAAATAATGAACAAAACAATGAAAATAACACAAAATGGCACTGTTTAGCAACGATAAACGCGAAAAATCTTGCGACACGAGCGATATGCTTACCAAGCAATGCTACGATGCCATTTTGGGTGGCTGAGCAGGCTGGCCAACCCGAGTGGCCAGAAGTTCTCTACTGTATGCAGGGTTACCAACAATCTGTGATTTAATAGTTCTGCTTCATGTCCTCAGTTCACTATATACACTATAAACATTCTGCCCACCTTGAAATGAAGATTTCAATTGTTAGTAAGTAGGGGGCACAACATCACAGCAGGATGCTTTGAGTCCATTGGAAGTTCGCACGGTAGCCACTCGTGCAACCCCATCACTTCCTGGGTGGAGCTCAGCCACCCGTCCAAGGTGCCGCTGGACAGGGGGGCGGCGGTTCTCCTTAATCAATACAAGTTGGTTGGGGCTAAGCTTGGGTCCTTGCTGCCACTTGGATCGCTGCTGGAGTGTGTTGAGGTAGTCGCGATGCCACTGGTGCCAAAAATCTTTATGCAAGTGCTCTACCAGGTGCCAGCGCTGGAGCCAGTTGACTTTAACTTCTCCAAGATTGGGCTCTGGCACGGTGATGAAAGGTTCAAGCGTTAAAAAATGACCTGGAGTTAGAGCACAGAAATAGTTAGCATCGGAACTGAGAGGTCACGGAGGCCCTTGAGTTCAAGACAGCTTCTACCTGGACCACCACTGTGTACAGCTCCTCGAATGTAAGAATTTACTCACCAATGACTACTCAGATGACCTTTAACTGGTTTTTACACTAGCTTCCCAAAGTCCTCCAAAGTGTGGCACAGTTCGAGGATTGAAATACCAAGTTATGCCAAGATGAGCTGACCAATCAACAACTGATTTCTGGTGAGTATGTGACATAAGGAGTTACTGTTGGTCAACTAGGTGGTTGTGGACCCCAACAAAGTTTGTCCCACAGTCACTATACACATCAGACGATCTGACTCTGCGTGCACCGAAACATTTGTATGCTGCTGGGGAAAGTTTGCACATTCGAGGAGAAGAGTACTTACCTTTACTCAAAGCAGCAAGTTTATTCTGGAAGGCAATAGATTGCGCACGCAACAACAAAACTTGCAAAGCATTCTCCAACTCCTTAGGACTGAGATTCCTGATCACACGTGACCCAGTGACATGACAATTATGGACAAACCTTAGTACAAAGGACATGACTCTAAGTAACTTTGCCAGGCTACTTAAACGTGCAATCAGTGTCTCATCATCCAATGGCACAAAAGCACTCGGACTTCACCTTGTGTTTGAGAACTCTAGAGTCCACAATCTTTCTGGTAATATTTACAGGTCACTGATCAGAATGTTCCCGCAACCATAACGAACTTGTCTACCATAAATTATGATTTATCAGCTGAGCAGGAAAGAGACCACAAGATGCCCAGTCCGCTGTTGCACTCTGTACCTCCACCAGGATGATCTTGTGAGCTCCGGTATTTCACTCATCCTATTTGCGACAAATGTCTTCAGCTGATGAGGTGGCGAGTCAATCCATGACAAAACCACCTGTGAGTCTGTTCACAAATGGATGGATGAGAAGGTAAAGGCAGTGGCATACATTTCAACAAATGATGGATCAATCGAGCTAACAGGGCACCGCAGAGCTCTAGACGAGGCTATGACTGAGTCTTGACAGGCGCAACCTTTGATTTACCAGCCAACAGATGAGTGACAATGCTATCATCAAGGTTGATAATACACAAATAAATTACTGCAGCATATCCAATCGCCGAACTGTCACAAACGCCATGCAGTTCGTAAGTTGAGCCATTTAGATCAGTGATCTTTCTCGGTACAGTAATAGATGAGAGAAGATGCAGTTCACTGTTGAAACGACTCCACTTTTCCACAATATCAGGTGGAGGCGTGTCATCGTAGTCAAGATTTTTTAAACACAGAAGTTTAATCAGATGTTTTGAAAACATAGAAAGAGGAGATAGCCACCCAAGGTGATAGAATTTTCTTGCTATAGCTGACAAGATATTTCTCTTGGTGGCCCTGTTTTTGGAATTTGTTTGGGTCTTGTAGGAAAAGACATCAACTCGGGGGTCCCACTGCAGTCCCAAAGCCTTCACGACATGACTTTGATGGTCCAAGGAGCGTACCCCTGCACTTTCAACATCGTCTGCGGGCAGCCAGTCAAGGAGAGCTCGATGGGTGCTCACAAACTTTCTCAGTTTAAACCCCCCTGCAGCAAGTAGTTCCTTTTGCAGGACTAAGGCAGACTCAACAGAAGACCCTGTGACCACATCATCTGCATAAATATCAGTCTCAAGGACACTAGCAGCTGCCGGAAATCTGCCCCTTTTATCCTCAGCTAATTGCTGCAAGGTTCAAATAGCTAGATACGGGGATGAACAAACCATACTTCACTGTCTTCAGCTGGTAGTCCTCCACTGGACTTCTATTATCAAAGCGCCAAGCAATGCACTGAAAATTCTGATGGTTAGAACATACAATAATCTGGCGATACATTTGTTTTATATCAGCCGTAAAAACCACTTCATGCAGTCTAACCTTCAGAAGTACCTCAACGATATTACGCTGCAAACTGGGTCCCGTTAGCAAGGTGTCATTCAGTGATACACCAGTTGAACTCTTGGACGAGGGACCAAATATGACACGTAATTTAGCAGTCGTGCTTTCCACCCTACAACTGAGTCGAGTGCCATGGGAGAGCCATGTATCTTAACTCCAGTTAATAGTCGAGGAAACAGGTCTGCACCAATGAGTGCCTAGGAGTGTCAAAGGATGGATCTGCTAACTTCAGTTGGGCAAGAGAACGGTGCACTTCCTGGGACAATTTGACACTAGCCAAACAATTGGTTATGCGTGGAAGCACAAACAATGTGAACAATTTGGCAACATTGACTTGAGTGTTCGACAACCCATGAATTGGAAGGTGGGTCTGCTGCTGGGTCAAACCAAGTCTCTGGATGGAACCCTCTTGTCATGAAACTCACCTGGCTGGCTGTGTCCAAAAGCACTCGTGCTACCTGTGGTGTTCCAGAGGCATCAAGAGCATGAATAAGGGCAGTGGACAACAGTTCAGCAGGTGCCAAAGCACAAACATCAGGTGTAACAGCAGAGAGTACTATGGACGACTGGGGTTCTAAACTTTGAGCAGACACAGCCTCTGACTTATCTGGTGACTTGTTCTCTACACCCTTCTGTTCAAAATGTAACAAGTTATGGTGAGGTGCCCCACACTGATAAGATGACGACTTATGGACAATTAGAGGAACGGTGCGAGGCGAGAAGGCAATTCAAACACAACTTACATTGTATAACAAGAGAATACCGCTCCTTTGGATTTTGATTAACAAACTCTGGACATTTGTACAATTTGTGGATCTCGGTACATAACCACCATCCACCTTAAATGGATCTAGCCAGGCATTTTGAAGATGCTTGTTAAGGGGCTGTCTCCAATTATACACAGCCTGTATAGGTTTCGACTTGACAGTCTTTGTGTTAGACCTTTTGGCAGTACTGGAACTAACAGCCTCTTAGGCTCGACAGTGTTTTTCAAGGAAAGCTAACAAGTCCTTCAGAGTTGGTAATTCAGTACCCAGCGTTATCTCCCATTGTGTTTTAAGAGTAGTGTGAAACCTTTTACACACAATGGGTAACAAAATTAAATCCCACTGGTCAACAGGCACATGAAGTGTCTTAAGGACAGAAAATTTTCATTCAAAATGCACAATAGATGATGCAACAAGGTGGGTGAGTCAACTGAAGCTGAAGGTGCCTGCAACAAGGCCTCAACATGCACACTGACAAGAAGCTGTTTTTCATAACGATCAACAAGTAATTTCCATGCAACCTCGAAATTGGCATCTCACATGGGCAGCGACTTAATCATACCATGGGGTTTGCCTTGCAGTGCAGTCTTCAAGTAAGCCAATTTTTTTATTGGGGACAAGTCGTCTTTATTTTTAACCAGTGTGGCAAGCAGGTTTGAGAAATTGGGCCATTGCCAGGGGTCACCCTTTAAAGATATGTAGTTATTTTAGGTAAGATTACCTGCAAACCCACCAATTTTGGGGGAGCACAAGGCTGTACAGTTGCCTTTGAACCATCATTACATCTACAGTAGCCATTACTAGGAAGTTCTTCTCAAAATCTGCTAAGCGAGCAGCATGTGCCTCTAGGTCGATCGCTACACTCTCATTTGCGGTCTCGGCAGCTAATTCTACAGTAACTTAATCAGCATAAAAATTTTTGTGGACCTTTGGCAGGTCACGACTGATTGTAACTAACAAATTACACTTTGACAGGTCGTTTGTGACTACTTGCGCAAGATCGTAGGATTGCTTAAGACGACCCTCGGCTAGGCGAAGACGCAAAAGCACCTATTGTAGTTCTGCCATTTTCAAGAAAACAATGACTGAATGCAAATTAAAAACAAAAAAAAAAAAAAAATAGACAGAGGGCGGGTGAAAACGGCAGCTAGTGAGAACAGAATCACTCTCTTCCAATCTCACTAACGCAAAGGCAATCTGTGATACACAAGAAAAATACAAGACAAAAATGTGAAAAATACTAACTGTACACAGCACACCATACCAGATAATTCAAAACGAAAATTCATGTGATTAAAATTAGAGATGGGACGAACCCTGATTTTGGAAACAAACCGAACTAGAACTTAACCCAAAATATTTTTATTGAACCGAACCTTTAAATTTGTACACGAACCGAACTCAAGCCGAACTATGCTATAGTTCGTCGAACCCGAACTGAACCCGAACCGAACTTTAAAAACTGTCTTAGCCTCGCACATTTGCCTTCATAGTTCAGCCCTAAATTTGTGTGTGTGCACGTGCGTGCGTGTGTGTGTATATGTATATGTGTGTATATATATGTGTGTGTTTATATATATATATATACACACATACATACATACATAACAAATATGTAGAACCCCTTTAAAAATACAGTGGATTATGGATGCTAAACAGTAATCAGTGTGTGTGCACACACACATATCTGCAAACGAAGTACTTAACATAGATTACAATGGTACCGTGGATCATTTTAGCAGTGTTGCCCTCTCAAGTAATGAGAGTTTTGTAACTGGACCTCTGGACTTGGCTACCAGGTGCAAAAGGAAAACAACATATATACATACGGCCTTCATAGTTCAGCTCCTCTTTGTTCAAGTATAAAGCACAAACAGATTAATACAACCACATTCACAATTTCATGTCTAATTGTTTAAACATGTGGGCCTAAAATAGACATTAAACACGCGCGCGCACACACACACAGTGTCATATAAATGATCTTTCCAATTACAAGTATTAATAACTCACATTTAATTACACTCGGATACATGCAAGTTGTCTCAATGGAAAGGGAAATTCAAAATGTCTTAGTGGTTGGTACAGCAGTCGCATAGTTATTGATTTTGCCTCTAGGACGACAGGATAGAAAATGGCTGCCAACGAAGACAGGAAGGCTTTCTGTGTGCTGGATTTTCACGTCTGTAAGTCTATCACTTTGCAACGTAAATTTTGAAGGAAGTTTGGCGAAGATGCACCCTGTGAGCCCAGTATCTGTAAGTGGTACACTGACCTTAAAGCAAGAGGATGCATCTGTAAGCGAAAGTCAACCGGCCATCCATCAGTAAGCAAGGTAACTGTCGAGCATGTGAGAGAGGTTCATGCATGTTCACAGAAATCCACCGCAACAGCCTGCACAGTATTGGACATTCCGCAACCGCGTGGAAGCTTTTGCGGAAAAGTTTGCGGTTCCATCGATACCGTCTGCAAGTGATGCAGGCCCTGAAACTGGATGACAAAGCTAAGCGACTGTCTTTCTGCTAGGACATGCAAATTGAAATGGAAAATAGTTTCTCGAAATCACTGGTGTTCAATGATGAAGCCACCTTCCATCTGTTGGGCAAAGTGCACAAACACAATATCATGATCTGAGGTCTGGAAAATCCTAAAGGTTATGTGGAGCATGTGCGTAACACCCCAAGTTGAATATTTTTTGTGCCATCAGCCATCAAAAGGTGTACGGGCCTTTCTTTTTCGACGAGAACACATTCACAGGCATCTCGTACTTGCAAATTTCTTTCTAGTCTTTTTAGACACGTGAAAACCACAAATTAGCAACACAAAAAAATGTTAATATTGAAAGTTTCATTTTTCAAAAACTCAAGTAAATCACTTATTTTGTATACAATCATTTAAATAAAAAATAACACCTGGTTTTACACTAGAGTTCAAGATATAATGCTGTCATCACTACTACAAAAACAATAATCAAATATGACTTGTTCGGTAATTTTTGTTGTGTTGCATTGTTATTTTTAACTTCTTTGAAGTGAAGTACCGTATATACTTGTGTATGGTGCACACCATTATTTTTACAGCAAGTTCCAGGAAAAACATTTTTTTCTACTACAATTGCACCAACACTTTGTGGGTCCTTGTTAGCAAATTATTCTTTTATTTTAGATTAATTTGTGGCGATTGCGATATATTTGGAAAATATTTTAATTAAATAACTCCTGGGGCTAAAAGCCAAAATATTGTAGCATTCGGTTAGGTCACTGTAACCTTATGGTCGTTGAAAGTAGAATGTCAACAACTGAGATGGGCGGCTGGGTTCCTTTTTTTGCTTCTTTTAGAAGAGATGGTGGAATGTGGAATGTGACACCCTTCTTTAAAAAAATGTTACCTCTTCCCTTCTTCACCCAGGTAACAATCCTCTAGACTCTTCCACTGCACTTCCCTTTAATCATCAGGGAACAGTTTAGGAATGGATAATGTACGACTTCCTCTTTACCACCTCTCAGAAATGTTTTCCTTTATTTTGGGGGGAAAAGGGCATGCTGTACATGAGTAAATACTTAAGTTCAATTCTTAAGTTCGTTTCAATGTTCGGTAATGTTGTTCCTTTCTAGCACATTTTCGAACCGAATATGAACTCCTGTAAATTGTTTGAATTGAACTAGAAGCTATCTTTGACATGGCATTAAATTTTGAACCGAACCCGAACATAACCTTAAAGTTCGGATTCGGTTTCGAAATTCGAACGTTCGACCCATCTCTAATTAAAGTGCTAACCACATGCACTGCAGTGATTATACCAAGCACTGCACAGGATTATAAACAACGGAAAGCCAGGCCACGTGCTCCGAACTGATAAACCATGGGGAACAAAGTCTATCAAAAATTAATTTCTTCACAGTACGCTGATCGTCGAAGTAGGTTAGGTCTTGAGTCTTGAATGCACTAAATCCAATTCACTTGTTTTTCACAGAGAACATGAGTTCAAGCACTTGATCTGCATGATTACTGCGTGTGCGAACGTGTAAGAAATGATTGGCAATATTACCACGCGTTGGAACGAGTCAAAAATTCTATTACATATAAAAATGCCGGCACAAATTCAACCCGGAGGACTAAAAATGTTGCGTCAAAAATGCAAATAATGAACAAAACAACGAAAATAACACAAGATGTCACTGTTTAGCAACGAAAGAAAAAACTTGCGACACGAGCAATATGCTTACTAAACAAGTTTACGCCATTTTGACTGGTTCAGCAGGCTGGCCAACCTGGGTGGCCAGAAGTTCTCTGCTGTATGCAGGATTGCCAACAATCTGTGAACAAATAGTCCTGCTTCATATCTACAGTACACTGTGTACTACACTCCAAACACTAGTGCTTGGAGGCAGTTTGTTGTCAAACTACTGTAGCTTATTTCAAAGTGTGTGTTTTACTGGTTGTGTAATCTTTCAAATGTATTTGTTTACACTTTGTTACACTAGAAAAAAAAATCCTACTGTATTTTTACAGTGGTGAAGTAATTTCGTGTATGTAACATATGAGAAGAGTTCAGATATCGCACATTTATCTGTATTAAGTATTATAAATTGTATTTTGGTACTATTTAGTTTTATCATCATTTACTACAAAATAGTGCTTGTAAGTAATGGGCATTAAACTTTATATTCCCTAAAATTAATAGTTATATTTAGCACTTACCGTATTTTAACGTGTATAGGCAGCACATTTTTACAAAATAATGCTTGCAAAAGTGGGCGTGGCTTATATACGAAATATTGGTAAAAAGGAATTTTTACCTTCAAAACATGTTTAGAAATTTATCAACATACTACATTTAATGTTTTAACTTAGTTTCGAAGGCAGTTGGAAGGGAAGGAAATGTATGGTAAAAAGGGGAGGGAGGGGGGAATCCACTCGTGCTAATTTTTGTTCGCTCATGTTAATAAACCAAATAACTTTCATTCTGCATGTGTAAAATGTAAACATGTTAGAGCTCGGCCCTAGATTGCATACATGAGAATAATTTCTTTGCTGTACAAAAGAAAGATTTTTTACATACTTCGCATGCCCACTGCCACCACGCTACAAGTTCACATTGACAAGACACAATTTTTTTGTAACACGTTGCTGTGGTTTTGCTCTCTTCAGTCACATTACCGTCTGTGGAATAGTAACTGTGTGATATAGTGAAATCCCGTACCTATGATATTTCATAAAAGTGTGAAAAACTGACTTAATTACAAGTACTCGTAACATCAGATTAATCACAAAAAAATTTGAGTATTTTATGGAAAACATAGGGTGACTCGGCTGATATGAACATGGTGGGAATTACAAATACAGCTAGATTATGTGTGCAATCACTAATTTAGGAATAAATATACGTGTCTGAATTCATGATCCATAATTAAAACATGTTAATTTTAAAACATGTACGTATGAAATTTATATTCAGATGTGACAGCAGGGCACGTCATTACTGCAGCAAAAATTATTCACAAAAAGTTTGCTACTCTATTCTGTAGTTATTAGCAAGGGTGCATGAATTATACAAGGAATCGCCAAGACTCGCAGACACGTGCATGTAAATATTAAAATGAGGTCTACTGTACTTGTATGTTGTGGCCGATTGCTAGCTGCTAATGGCAATGCAACTGTTTTCAAAATGTTGGCTTAGTAGGAGAAAAAAAAGATATTTATGCTACGTACATATAAAAAAATCCCGCAAGACCAAAAGATGATAAAAATGTTGGTGTTTATGTAAACATTATTAGCAAATTTAACTTAACATGTAAACCAGCAATTTAGAAACTTTTATCGCTAACGAAACTGGAGCCGCATGCCGCAGTATGTTCCACGAATGTTCAACCAATCATGCAGATCATCTGCTCGTGCTCGTATTGATCCAGTGCCTCTGTTCTAACTAAATGCCAGTGACCCTATTATACAGGCCATCTTCTGAAACCTAAACTGCACGCTGCAGATTCTTCCACATATTTTCAACCAATCATCTACTCGCGCTCATTTATTCTGTGTCGCTGGTCTATCTAAATGCCTTGACAAAGGATGCGAGCGCGGGTTAGACAAAGCGTGCGGCATTGCAACATCTACTGCACCACAACGTTGCCACTTCTCATTGAGTGTGGCTTATACACGTTTTACGAGATTAATTATACTAAATGCAGAATTGTTAGAAATTGTTAGCATAGGCAAATACAATTAATTGAAATGCATTCAAATCTCTCGTAAAAACTGAAATACTACATAAACCCTCACTTGCTGTAACGAGTATAGTACTATATAATAGTGTATTAAAAAACTGCTGTAAGTACGGAATTCTCGTAGTAGGCTGCACTCGTAGGAAAAGGATGGAATTTCATTTTATATTTGTGAACATTGCAGCATAATAAAAATTTTCTTTCTGAAATGTTTTGTAGGGGAAAATTAACTCAAAATTTACTGTGTTATATTTACATGATTACAAAAATTCAGTCTGGCCTATACATGAAATATTGATTATTCCTAATTTCTCATCAAAAACTTGTGCTGCGGCCTATACACGCCAAAATACGTATTTGTCAGAAATTCATAGTCTGATTTTTCATTTCTGGAAGTTGGAAGGTCTGCATCAGCTTCAACAAATGGGTTACGTAATAATAATTTTGGTTTTTATTGTTACATTAGAAATAAAGTACCGTATTTTGTTGTGTATAGGCCCCACTAGAAGTTTTTTTATGAAAAATTAAGGATAATTAATATTTCAAGTATAGACTGTACTGAATTTTTGTATTCCTGTAAATATTGTGGTCATAATTCCGTACAAACATAATAAATTCTGACTTAACTTCTCCTCTTCAAAGTATTTGTGACAGGAAATTAGGGTTTTATTGAAATGTTTACGAATATGCATCAACCAATTACTATTCCACAGATGGTAACGTGACTTGGGAAAGCAAAACTACGACAACGTGTTAAACAAAATTGTATCTTATCAATGTGCACTTGTAGAGCCATGGCGGGCATGCAAACTACATAAGATATCTTTCTCCTGTACAGCAGAAAAATTATTTTCTCATGTTTGACATCTATGGCCAAGCTCCAACATTTTTTACATTTTACACATGTGGGATGGTGGTTATTTTGTTTATGAATGCGAGTGAACAAATAACTACACTAGTTTTTATCCCCTTTCTCTCCCATTAAATGCTTTCTCTTCCTTTCCTTCCTTTAAGAGTTCAAACTTTAAAATGTACTGCATGTTGACAAATTTCTAAACATATTTTGGGCATAAAATTAAAAAAAAAAATTTGTGCAGATATCTCGTATATAAGTCGCACCCCACTTTTTGTAGACATTGTTTTTGTAAAAATGTGCGGCCTATACACCTCAAAATACGGTATGTTCTGTAATATTTACACTAAACCTGTGTTTCAGCTCCCCTGTATGGTTGTGTACCACTCATACAAAGCGTTGTTTAACAGTCGCGTGTATGTATCACTTATTTTTAGGGATGGTTCAAGTTGATTCTTCGATCCATCTATACCATCGAATCTCGTGTAATACTCGGAATTGATTGACATTTCGGGCATCGATCATCAATTCCTTTTGTCTACATTGCATCATAGCCTATGCTCCTATAAAAGGTGTTTTGTTTTAACTGATGGAAAGTATGATGCTGTAAATTAAATTTAATTAAAGCTACCAAGTATTACGGATTTTCCGTAATTATTACTTATTTTAATGCCCAGTTATGGAATTATGGAGACTTGCTTGTTTATAATAGAAATTGGTAGCCTTAACAATGCGTCTGAATTTTTTCGTATTTTTTTTTAGTTCGTATATATTTACGGTCCAATTTATTGTTTGATGTATGGTAAATGTCCTACTCTTGCCAGAAACTTGCATGAGTCAATTTCTATATTCTCTGCACACAGCGCAATCAATATATGTATATGTATATATGTATGTGTGTGTATGTGTGTATATATATATATATATATATATATATATATATATATATATATATATATATATATATATATATATATATATATATATATGGTACAATGTATTGTCTGCCGTACAGTAAATATTGTACTTTTACCAGAAACTTGCATGCCAGTCGACAATTTCGGTATTCTTTGTAAACAGCGCTATAAATTTGGTTTCACGAGCAGTAAAAATTGTGGCAACACTGGAAAGAGAAAACAGCACTGTTGTCACTACCAGTGATGCGGTGTCACCATTGTGTATTTACTCTGTCGTCGTGTGTTATAAAGTTTTAAGTTTGTTGGTTTCAGTAAGCATGTGCAGTGTTGATTTTACAGAATGAATCTTCAAAAAAATTATTTAATTCTAGTGGCGAACAGATGTGATTTTAGTGAAGTAAACTTTCAAGGATTACCCCATTGAAAAACACTTGTACGAGAGGTTGCGAATTTTACAAACAGTAAGGGTGTGTGTTTTGTAAATAATTATTGTATTTGTAAACCATTGCTATAATTATTGGAATGCGCATGGCCTGAACAAGCTACACTTTTCAACACACTTGTCCATGAATTATATTTATTTTTGTGTATAATGCAAATTCCACAAGTGTAAGGTTAACTTTGGTCAGTGTGTGTGTGTATTGCTGCATCTGTACGAAATCGAACAGCGACTTATGTATCACGTTTAGTCTTTTCTTTGAAGTTAGTGTTCTAAGTTACAATAATTTAAATGTTACTTCCATACGAACATCATTTCTCACTGCTCCATTAAAACAATATGGAACTGAAAATGGCACACACACTTGTAAGAACTTCAAAATATTGCAGTCTCTCAGTGTTTTCTTTTTTGTCCTTCAAAATTAAATAAACTGAATCCCAACAAAGTTAACTTGGCAATTGCAAAAACAAAACAAGTTGAAATGCCAACCTAGCAATTCTTCAACAGAGAGAATTTTCAACAGTGTCCGGCCCAATCAAACTGAATTTGATCATCTCTGTGAACTGCAAATTTAGGTGCTCTTATGAGTGAGAATGTAACAAGTAACTTAATCAATGAGGTGTGTTACTAATAGAAGCTAAACATCTTAGGCCTACTGTTCAAATGTTTTGTCTTAAATGTATATATGCATTTTCATTTGTATTATTTTACACTAGATATAATTTAATTTGCAGAACGAAATTTAATAACGACACTTGGATGTTTTTTTTTTGTTAAAGGTAAGCTCTAGATCTGGAAATTTTTAATTGATTTTCGTACACTGTAAAACATCTGTTATAAAAAGATTTATCAGGAACTAAACCATCACTACTTTCTTCAATATTACGCTATGCTTAAAAACAACCTAAACAATACTGTAAAATACATTTTATATAAGAGAATCTGAATCTGGATTGGAATTTAGAATCGACCAAAGAATCGGTATTGGGATCGGAATTGCCACTATTTTTCCAAAAGGAATATGCAGGTGTAGTTTATTGGTGTTTGTCAGGCTTTCCCTGTACATTGCATGATTGGTGCACAGTTACAGTTTGCTTCAATTTTTTTTTTGTGTTACAGGGCTGGGTGTCTTGGCTTTGGGAATGGATTCGAAGTTGGTTTTGGGGCCCTACAATTAGCTTGCAGGACTGCTTGGCAGCATTCTTCAGTGCAGATGAGCTCAAGGGAGACAATATGTACAGGTCAGTGAGTGGTATTACAGTTGGTAACGGCTTTATATGTAATACAGTAAGATTCACTTCTCAGTTGTCAGTGCAAAATCTAAGTTTTCTTGCTTTTGTGGGTTTCAGGATTATACACAATTATTGAATTAGTGTGGTTTCTATTAGGGATGGGATCAGCGATACCTTGAGAATATCCAAAAGTATCAAATTTTTATACCTATTTCCTAATACCATAATTGTGGCGCGGGCATACCAGAGTAGTTCGTTCTTGTACATCCCACTCATACCATAATCATCTGATGCAACTGCATTATTAAATATTCACAAAAATAAATACCATAATTATTTGATATACCTTCCCGTACTTCTGGAATAATTTCGGGAATACATAAGATTTTATCATCGGCAGGGAATAATTGTTTACATCCCTCTGTCCTTCACCTTCTCCTGTCCCTCTATTCACCCTGCTGTTTTTCTCTCACTTCCACCATGCCCTACATTTCTGTCCCTCATTCTCTGGTCTTCCTGGCTCTGGTCTCACTTTGATGTTCCTCAACATCTCTCTTTTTTTTCTTCTCTCTTCCTTCCCCCTCTTTTTCCTCTTCTCTTCCTTCTCCCTACAGTGTCGTCTCTCTTTCACTGTTCTCTCTCTTTCACTGTTCTCCCTCTCTTTCACTATTCTCTCTCTCTCTCTTTCACTGTTCTCTCTCCATGTCCTCTCTTTCCCTTCCTCTCTCTTTCCTCTTCCTTTCACTGTTTCAGCTCAGTGCTTTGTTACTAGCTCTGTCCATTTCTTTAAAACAAATTTTATTTTCCTTGTACTGCACAATGGGATGTCCTTGTAATATACATAATTTTTTAAATATAAAAATGTAGTACCTTGATGAATGTAATTTCATAGCTATAATATGCTCTCTCTTGTAGAATATAATTGGCAATTCTGTGATTTGTCTCACAGCTGTGAGAAATGTAACAAGCTACGAAATGGTGTGAAGTACTCAAAAGTGCTGGAGCTACCAGAAGTTCTTTGCATCCACCTGAAGAGGTTTCGACATGAGCTGATGTTCAGTTCCAAAATAAACAGCTATGTTTCATTTCCGCTGGAAGGCCTGGATATGCGACAGCATCTTCACAAAGGTGTGTATAAAGTAATAGAGTAAGGATGTCAGGTTTATGTGGTATACATAGTTTGATTTATATGCGACTGTTAGAATTTAATCCACTGTGAATGAAATATGGATATACGGAAGTATGAAAAACTTTGATAATTTAGTAAACAGGATGTTCGGAAACTCAGTGCCAAAACTCTATAGGTAGTAGTTTCTCCAGACATAGTTTCTTTGGACCAGTAGTTACACAAAAGCCGTGTATATAGGGGACACCTTAATTTCGCGAAAGGTTTTTTCATGAATAATTTATATAAGGAAGTTACGGCCTATTTCTCAACAATTAGGGTTATTTTGGTTTTTACTTTCCGTTTTTGCTTTGCGAAATATCACTAAATTGGTCATTT
This sequence comes from Dryococelus australis, assembly GCA_029891345.1. Classification (NCBI taxonomy): domain Eukaryota; kingdom Metazoa; phylum Arthropoda; class Insecta; order Phasmatodea; family Phasmatidae; genus Dryococelus; species Dryococelus australis. The sequence continues at coordinate 97,498,258 of CM057004.1, read as the reverse complement.
TTCTTGTTTTACACGAAATTGCCCAAAATTCTGCGTTTTCACGAAATTTCGCATGAAGTTGCACGAGATTTCTCTTAGAAGTTCAAGGCGAAACTCTACAGAAAACCAGACAGTTTTACAGAACGAGAATATATGCACTTACCTGTTTGGTTAATATACATTCCATATGGTTTTAATGCCTGTGGTTTTTGAAAACTGGGTCATTATCATTATAAACACTTCACTCTCATTTTTGTGTTGTGAATCCTAATGTTTATGGTACAAATTCGATAAACAGTTTCAATTTGTAGTCGGGATCGGGAAGTCTACATAATCTATGTATTGAAGTAACACCACTGAAGTGATATCGCCAACGAGCATCTATTTGTATGGTACATCGCTATGTGTTGGAAATATACTGATCTCTGGGACTTTCTAAACTAAACTTATATTGTTTACAATTCATCCTTTTTCACTTGACAAACAATTCACAGCTAACACTGCCCTTGGTGGAATAAGTACATCCTTTGCCTTTGCGCTTTTCTCTTCTGTTTCTCTCCCGTGGGTGCGTCAAGTCCAGTGATGCAGATAAAAAATAATTAAGATAGCCACAAACTAAGTGTTTGACTAGTTACGGCGGTAAATAACACCACTTGCTCTGTGTTTGACAGGTAGGTGCCACACCCCATTAGAACATTGGCTTTTTTTTGCTACTGTACTCTGTCACTTCCAGAATAGCGCGGACAGTTATAACGCGGGTATGAGTTGTCCCCCAACAGCCGCTTTATATAGGGCTTTTACTGTAATATATTTGTTGAAGTTCTGTTTATTTTATTGGTGGAGCGTAGAACTTTAACTTGTTACATTTATCTTTTGCTAGACGTGGTTCTTTTGCGTCTCTTACGAGGAAGTAGCAATTATAACTGCTCATTATTTTGATGATGCAGTGGAAAATTTTGCTCGTACGGAAATAACATTCAAATTATTACAATTCAAAAGTTGTAACATCACCGAAAGAACAAAATGTGATAAATATGATGCGTTTATTCGTACCGGTGCGGGAATTACACAGTAAACAATTTCATTGAAGTTTAAAAGCGTTGGGATTTTTTATGAACTACACTAAAATCAGTGAAACCAGTATGTATTCCAGTTAGTAATATAGACATCGAAAAGAGTTTTTCAGTGTCTGGGAATATAGTGACTAGGTATGTCAGTCTATTCCTTGATACCCTCGATTATTACAGGTATCGAAGAATCGAGAATCTAACAGTTAATTGTTACAAATCCTCGTCCACCTTCACATGAATTATACAGGTTATGTTGCACAGAAACGTCATAGGATTTTCCAAATATGCTGTACCTGTACCGAATTAGCTTGTGTTGACTGGAATTAACGTATACTTTTCCCGGCCCCAGCAGAATTCCTAGTTATTTAAGTTGAAAATGTCCGCTAATATCAATTTTTGAACATTTTTTTTTTTACTATCCGTCATACAAATTATTCATTTCCGTCACTGAAAATTGCATTTAATAATGGTTCGACTATGTAAGAATTAAAATCATACAGTACAATCTCGATTATCGGCGATGATAAAGGGAAGAGATAGTCGGAATATCAAAACACGCAATTAAGTCATTTTTATCTTGATGGCTGTCATGTGGGAGACTGCTATTATCAGGATTTGGCTTCCTCACTTCACTCAGACATCACTGTATGTGCTGTGTAGCGCGGCTTTAATGGGAAAACTGCACTCGTTTTATTTTTTGTGCTCTTTCTGACATCATTCAGTATTACCTGTATGCATACTGTTGCAAGAGTGCTATAAATGCACGTGGAAATCTATTGCACAATATCTAAACCTGTAAATGTCCGCGTAGACAAAACACAAAACAAACTGGCAGTCACCGATAAAAGACCACCGCCACACGTAGATACTGTAGGAGATAGTACTTAGTTGTGCATAAAGTGTTGTGATCGGCTTTAGGTAAGCTGCATGGGGCAGTTGGCATCTGTCTGTAACCAGGTGTGATTTGTAGATAAGAATCCTAGTTAGCAGCAAACTCCTAGAGTTATGGGTCGCTGACGTGGAACATGCATTGGCTTTGTCTGTTGTGCAATAGTTATTAGTAGTGGGAGTATAAGGATCCTGGTATTTTTGGTATTTTTTATTTTTTTTTACCTATTATTTAATGGTATATTAGATAAAGAACAGGTACATTTTTTGTACCATACATATTTCCTCTTTGTAAAATTTTTGTTTGTTTTGAGGTAGTTGAGATAGAAAGCAATTTTTTTTTTTCGTATTTACCTTTACCAAAAATTTCCATCCCTTTTTTTTTTTTTTAAAGTGGGTAGTGTTAAAAGATTCAATGTACTGAGGATTTTATTTACTTAGTTGTGAAGAAAATGTCTAGCAATGTGTGGAATTATTTTTCAAATGATGTAAATTATGCATTTTGCAGTTTGTTCTCTGCGAAAATTTCACGAGGTGGGGTTAGTCACACAGCTAGTAATATGAGAAAACGCTTATGTAAACATGATGAGTACAAGAAAATTGCCAGTTATTATGATTCAGAAGATCTTTTGGGCAAATACGCATTACGCAGCAAGTCATCCAGTGTCCCTACAACTTAAAATGTTGAGTTGATGCATTTTCATTTAGCAATGCTAACTAAAAGGTTACTTGTATTTCAGTTTCATTACTGAATAGTATCAATATTTGTGTACATATTGGTTAGTTTCATAAGTTGACCTAAATTATTGCATTGAGAAGTTAAGAACTTTTGTATAAATTTAAAAATATTTTGTCTATATTCATTTCAAATAATTCATAGATTTATCTAAAATACTGATATGAACTTTTACACAAATATAGAAAATTAACTTCATTTACCAGACCAAAAAGTCTTTCCTGTAATTGTCTTCATATTTGTGTCCGTCTAATTTGACCTATATTACAAAATTTCAAAAGGATGCATTGACTGTAGGCACATGTTGATAATCACTATACAGTACTTTATGGTATTGGAATTGAGGTGGTATCGAGTGAAAGGTTTTGGAGTTGGAATCGAGAAAAATCAATATTTTGAGATCCCTGATAATGACTGACAAAAGAACAAACCAAAAGCCAAGTAATGTGGTAGTATAGAGATGGGATGAACCCAGATTTTGGAACAGCACTAGAACTTAACCCAGATTATTTTTATTGAATTGAACCTTTAAATTTGTATATGAACCAAACTATGCTATAGTTCGTCAAACTCGATCTGAACTTTAAAAAATATCTTATCCTTGCACCTATGCCTTCATAGTTCAGCCATAAATTGGTGTGTGTGTGTGTGTATACATATACACACACACACACACACACATACAAATATAGAACCACCTTAAAAATACAGTGGATTATGGATGCTAAACAGTAATCAGTGTGTGTGTGTGTGTGCACACACACATATCTGCAAATGAAGTACTTAACATAGATTACAATGGTCCCGTGGATCATTTTAGCAGTGTTGCCCTTAAGTAATGAGTTTTGTTACTGGACGTCTGGACTTGGCTACGAGGTGCAAAGTGAAAACAACATATATACATACAGACTTCATAGTTAAGCTCCTATTTGTTTAAGTTTGAAACACAAACAAACTAATACAACCACATACATAATTTCATGTCTAATTGTTTAACCACACACACACACACACATATATATATGTATGTATATGTATGTGTATATATGTGTATATGTATTTATGTGTGTATGTATTTATATGTATATGTGTGTATATGTGTATATGTATTTATGTGTATATGTGTGTATATGTGTATATGTATGTGTATATGTGTATATGTATGTATATATGTATATATGTGTGTATATGTATGTATATATGTATGTATGTATATATGTATGTATATATGTATGTATATATGTATGTATATATGTATGTATATATGTATGTATATATGTATGTATATATGTATGTATATATGTATGTATATATGTATGTATATATGTATGTATATATGTATGTATGTATGTATGTATGTATGTATATATGTATGTATGTATATATGTATGTATGTATATGTATGTATGTATATGTATGTATGTATATGTATGTATGTATATGTATGTATGTATATGTATATATGTATATATATGTATGCATATATGTATATATATGTATGCATATATATGTGTGTGTGTGTATATATGTGTGTGTGTATGAATACACACACACACACACCTGGATAGTTTCACAACTAATAGTTCCAGAAAGTAAAGGCCAACTTTTTTGTAGAGTTGAAAAAAGGTACAAAATTAACATAATATTTTTTTTTGTTTTTATAGATTTGATTAATAAGATAATTTATTATAATACTGGGAAATGTATCTTTCTAATAATCGTATACATGGCATGTGAAAATCGCAAATTAGCAACACAGAAAAAAGTTCATTTATAATGTAATTTTTCAAAATTCATGCAAATCACTTATTTTATATAAAATCATTTAAATATAGAATAGTGCCTCATTTTATGCATTATATACTGTTCAAGATATAATGCTGTCATCACTGCTACAAAAACAATAATCGAATATGATTTGTTCAGTTATTTTTGTTGCGTTGCATTGTTTTTTTTCAACTTCTTTGAAGTTAAGTGCTGTATTTATTCATGTATAGTGCACACCATGATTTTCGTAACAAGTTCCAGGAAAAACATTTGTTTTATTTTTTACTAAAATTGCACTAACTATTTGTGTGGAAAATATTTTAATTAAATAACTCATGGGGCTAACACCAAAATATTGTGGCATTCTGTAGGGTCTGGGTAACTTTATGGTTGTTAAAAGAAGACTGTCCACAACTGAGGTGGGTGGCTGGGTTCCTTCCTTTTTTACTTCTTTTATGCAGTGCCAATCTTTTTTTGCTGTCATGGAATGTGTTGTCTCTTCCCTTCTCCCCTCATGTAGCGATTCGCTAGACTCTTCCCGTACTACACGTCTCTTTAAACATCTCAGGACAGTTTAGTAGTGGATAATCTAAGACTACCACCCTACCACTCCTCAGACATGTTTTCACTTATTTTGGGGGAAAATAGGACACACTGTACATAAGTTAATTTCAAAGTTCCTTAATGTTTTTCTGTAGCAAATTTTAGTACCGAATTGAACTAGAACCAATGTTTGACACGGCAATAAATTTTGAACTGAACCCGAATATAACCTTAAAGTTTGGGTTCGGTTCGAAATTCGAATGTTCGATCCATTTCTTGTAATTAATGACAGTGTTTGCATTTTCCGATTAAGTGTATGCTACTTTATTTTTGTGTAGCCAAAGTTTGTTGCAATATGAAATATGTGAAAGTGCTTGCATTTTTTGACCAAATATGTACAATTTTCTTTTTGTGCTATTACCGTACCATTTTTTTCCTCAGCAAAATTTTTGATGAAATGAATAAAACATTGACGAAAGATTCACCGATATGGGCCAAAAAATTGGCGGAATCTATCAAAAATTTTCACTACAAACACATTTTGAACCCCAGTACACATTTCACCTGGAGCATCCTATATAGTGTACCAAAGAGAGGAGGGCAAGCTTTCTATTTTCCGGAATTAATTTGCTTAGTTTCACAAATTTACTATGATTAGTATCAGTTAGACGCGACGTCCCCTCTAGACAACCACTCCTCGCGAAGCAAATCACTTTAAACTGTGAATTTTCTCAGAGTACCATATTCAGGTGTGTATATGCCGCACCAGAAGTTTTTGATGAAAAATTTGGGATAATTAATATTTTAAGTATAGGCCACACAGAATTTTTTTATTCCTGTAAATACTGTATTAAGTTACGAATCCGTACAAACGTAGTAAATTCGGACTTAATTTCTCTCCTATGTTACATTTGAAACAGAAAATTTGTATTATGTTGTAATGTTCGAAATATACATTGTGCAATTACTATTCAACAGATGGTAAAGTGACTTAAGAAAGTAAAACCATGGCAACATGTTACACAAAATGGTGTATCAATGTGTACTTATAGTGCCCGGGCGGGCATGTGGACTACATAAGATATCTTTTTCTTGTACAGCAGAGAAATTAATTTTTCATGTACTGCATCTATGGCCGAGCTCCAACATATTGACATTTTACGTGTGCGGGATGAAGGTTATTTTGTTTATGAATGCAAGCGAACAAATAATTGCAAGTGTTTTTTTTTTCCCTCCTCATCCTCCCCTCTTTTTCTTCTTCCCTTCCTTCCTTTCTTTAAATTAAAACATTAAAGTGTACTTTATGCTAACAAATTTCCAAATATGTTTTATGGGAAAAAAATTTTAAATCCCAATATTTCGTATATAAGCTACACCCCTCTTTTTATAGTAATTTTTTTTTTTTAAATGTGCTGCCTGCCGAAATACGGTAACTTATATTTTTAAAGTCGGTCCAGGTTCACCTTTACCCGAGTTAAAGTAACCAAGTAACTTACGTCAAGCATTTAGATTGTACGATTAAACCGGGATTCCCCAGTGTCTTCCTAGACGTAAATAAATATTATGTCAGTTTATTTGGTTGACTCTATTATTTAATCATCTCATTTTAACTGAATGGGTTTTGTTTTTCAAGTGAATATTTAACTTTCTCCCTGTGAAATTGGTGTGAGTGGGCCGAACCCCCAGGAGACGAGGCTTGAAGAAGGCGCTCAGTCCGTAAGGACATACCGAAACACCTGGGAGCATCCGGTACACCCTCGCCTGTCCACAGCAACACTTCAATTCTCACCTGTAAATTCTTCCGTCAGTTCCTTGGGTGTGTCAGAAAAGACATTCCCCAATTGGACTAAACGTCGTCAGAAAAGGGAAGGAGTATTGGCTCTTATAAAATCTTGTGTTGAGAGACTATAAATCTTTTAGTACACTAATGTAAGTTTCTTCTTAACTTAAGATGAATAGGAAAGGAGGTGGATTACCCAGTAGAATTAGATGTAGAGAGCTAAGAGCTCTACAGCGAGAACTACTAAAATCTAGTATTACTCCGCTTGTGGACTCCCCTCGCGACATCACACCCCTATCTCCAGTATCTGAGGTCACACCTCATCCCATCTTGTCGAAAGCTGTGTGGGACCATAAATCGGAACTCAATTCATATCTGGGTATCTGTTGGCCGTGGCCTTACTATGAACATACCAGCTGGCTAAACGCTCACCCATTGTAACTTTGCAGACTCCTAACCCAGTAAAGGACACGCGATCACGTAATACGTGCACAATTCGTACAGCGGCAGGGAAGGTAATAGATTCCTACCCCCTAAAACCTGAATAGTTTCCACACCACTTAATTTTATTCCCAACCGTAGACCCACGAGAACGAATTCTTGGGGACAACCAGGTAGTGAAAGTAGGTCAGAGTTAGAAATACTGGCCGGATCACGGTCCCCCTCCATTGCAACTTCGCTACCAACCGCAGTCCCTAATAATTTGTATGCAACCTGTGACAGCTACCTTCTCGGTGAGTAAAGTTGCACTCCTTGGGCGGGAGATGTTGCAATCTGATTCATCTTGGGGTTTGATTTCCCTCCGCTCTTATATAACCCTTTCACTAGGCGACACCCACTAAATCACAGCAACCTGGGCAAACCACAACCCGCTAGGCAGAAACAAATATTACAAGAGAGTACCCTTCCGAAGGGTTGTAATTAGGGCTCAGGAGGGTAATCAGTACTCTCAGAAACTTGTCGGATGGAGGAACCTGCTTCACTACAACTAATCAGATCCTCCATAAGCCATTCAGACTAAGTAGAGCAGCGTAGCGCGCGTCAACTGTTATGTTACAGGATGGTCACATTGGTCTGACTTTACGAGTCATCATTTAATTAAAGTATTTTCCAAATGATATCACCACCGGTGCATGCGAACATTAATAAAGAAAAAAATTATCTAACAGGAGGACACAAATTGTTAATGCTGTTTGTCAGAATATTTACCCTCATAAAAGTTGTTGCGAAAATGTATAGAGCCTGCTATACACAAGTACTTATGGTATTTATACTTTTTCGGAACTAGTCTTTGCATTGTACTTTTACCTTAACTTGTATTATGTCAAACTTAAAATAGAAAAATATAAGCCAAAGTATCACATTAAAATTATTTTTGTAACAAATTTTTTATTTAATTCTTTCTTCTCTCTCATAAATGTAAAGTTTGGGTTTGAAAATAATAGGGGGGATAAATGTGGCAGACAAAATAGGCAGACTGCAGGAGTTTTTTGTTTATGGGTAGACCACAGCATGAGGGTGTGAAAACTGTTGTTTTTTTTTGTGCAGCCGGCTGCCTGGTTGCCTGTATAATGAAATCCGAATGAGAAATTGAGCAGAAATTGAAAACATGTCAGGCGATTCGGGTGAGCTCATTGCCACAGTACGAAGGGGTGGAGATTTCAGTTCAGTAGTGGTCTTATTACCTATCGTAAAACCGTAAGTCGTTCAGCTCGGTATTTTACAGCACAATAGTAGTGTGATGTTATGAGAGTGGTCAGTACAGAGCCAGTAATGTCTTGTGATTTCTCTCCCTCCAGCGGCAGGCGCTCGGGAGAAACCGGGGAGGGTTTCCTACCTTGAAGTTGTGCGAAGTATTTTCTGATTTGAACTTCACTGTAGTTGACTCACAATGTATAGTTATCGCATGTATTGATAAACTCCATCCACCAACAATTTTTTGTTGTCTCAGTAAAATCCCTATGTAAATAATTAGGGATGTCAAACTTGATTCCTCGATACCTGTGATTCTTCAAGAATCGTATAATCGAGAATCGGAGCATGAAAAACAAATACTTCCAATACATAACCTAAGACTACAGGCATGATTTTGGGTAAATCGCGATAAAATGAAATAACACCGAAATGCAAGTTAAATTATGAAATAACACAAAATAAGGCAAATTCGTAATATCATACGAAATGAGCTTTCTCCACAAGAAATGAACTATTATCCCATGTTATACACAAGAAATTACTTCGACACTAAAAATCTAGACACGCAAGTCTCTGGAATATAGAGAAATTCTCTAGATGAATAAATTCGAGATAAGCTACAGTAATTTGACAACAAACCATCTCCAAGCGCTAGTAACAATCATGCGAAGTGAACACTTATAACTAGAATGTGTGCAGTAATCTACGGTCGAGATATCACTTGTTTACATTGACACACGGACACGAGTGCATGAAATGAAAAAGTGATATCTGAATTGATACATTAAATTTACTGTTTTCATAAAATTATCTAGTGTAATAAATTATGGAAGATGCTGCAGGCGGTGTAAAAGACAGTAAAATGTCTATCATTTGTGCATTTTATGTAAAAAGAAAAGTGCAAAGGCGAATGTAAAGTGTTCAAGAAATTAATACAAAAACATATCTGAATTGGTCTGAGACCTTTTTTTAAAATAATTTATATGATAGTAATATTACGTGAATGATGCTTTTCTAGTTTATGTATGTAGGTCAAAATTCCTTTGCATGAGAATTTATTAGTGTAAATTTTTTTTTTTTTACCCAGAACAATTGTTTTTGAATTTACCAAAATAATACTTCATTTTAAAATGGGAGCCTTTTAAATAATCACTGCTTTAAAATATATAATGATTGCTTTCAATGAGTGCCAGTCTTGCAAACTTTTTAATAATTTCATATGTTGGTGAACATTCATCTAGGCAAGTGAGGTTTGGAAATATTTTCGAAAAAAACTATGTGGACGATATATATACATCATATATATATATATATCCGCTTTTGAACTTTAATATGAAACTGTTATTTTAGTAATAGGCCTACTGCTAATGTAGGCCTTGTTTAAATAATTAAATGTGACACCCTCCTATACATGATTTAGTTCTGTAAAGTAACTGTCCGTAGCAAAAGGAATCGCGATTTTTGGAATAAAACAATCAAAAGTGGTATCAGCATCGAGATAGAGAACCGAGGCAAAGTGGAATTGTTACATCCCTATAAATAATATTTACATAAACTGCTTGTATCGTTTATCGCATGGTGCGTCAATCAAGTATATTTGGGTCCCTTCACCTAATATTTCCCGCAACAATCATTTTTATGCTGGTTGTTTATGTAAACGTCTAGTAACTGGATGTGAACTGTCATGTGCGCCACCGTTTATCACTGGTCTGTGGCGCTTTGTATAGTCTCTTGTCTCCCAAAACGCATCTGTGGACACTAGCGTTGTGAGACTAGCTTGCTACTTTCACTTACACGCCTCCTAGAGGGGAAGTGGTTACCTATAGCAACGAGTATGTCGACCTAGCATCCTCTCTTTCTCTCTCTCTTTTTCAGTCTCTTGCAGATGTGCACCTTCCTTCCTCCCCTCAAATGCCCAAGAGAGGAGAATCTGGTGTCTAGCAAAAGATAAAGCACTTCCTCTCTCTCTGCCACGCCCGATTCGCTTGCCTTCGCACGCCCGCCTAGAGCAAATGTGTGCTTGGAGAATGTAATTTTATCAAGATTGTGTCGCCCAAAATAGTTGCACCTCTCATCACTTGTATTTCAAATCAAATGGTGTCGCCGGAAAATGTTACGCAAGATATTTCAACGAGGAATTATTTATTTCCAAAGGTGTTTTCTTTTGTGATTATAGGTCTTATTTCCCATAAGGTTGGTGTTTCATTGTATCTGGCGTAAAATTAACATGGTTAAAACGTAATGTTTATTTAACTCAAGGGGCGGCATCTTCGCGTCTAAATTTATAATCCTAGAAGCGTATGATTGGCCTCCCCTTGTCACCAAAAATTGTTTGAACATCGAGTGACTAGTATTATAAGTGTAATGTTCATTTTTACTACATTATTACTGGGAAATCTGAGGAATTATACTGATTCATTTGAGTAGACACTTGTCTTTTGAATAAATTGATAAAATGTAAGGGTCTAATCGGCACCTTTTGCCGTCTAATAAGGGGTAGGTAATCACTGAGCAGAGTGGGGTGTAACTCACAATAGGGAAAAATCAGAGGACGTGGTTTTGAATGATTAATTATTAAAGACAGTGAAGAAATCAATTACCACCTTTTTTTTGTATTCATTTCGGTCTCAAAATTACAAGTTTTCTTTTAGTATAATATAAGTAATCACTTTAAAAGCCCAGACATTTGCCACGGGCGTAAGGTGTCTGCATCCGGCTACAAGTTGCGGTATGGAAGGGTAATTCTCCCATAGTCACCCCTCCTTGAACCACCACCGTGGGCACAGTGCCCAATCGGTAACTTCTCCGTGCCCCCTTAGCTGAACGAGTGCACGCGGGACATTTAAAATTTGACTTGCATTCAGTTTATTATTTTTATTTTCAGTGTGTTTGAAAGTGTCAGCTTGCATTTGGTGTCTCATTTCAATTAATTTTGTGTATACAGTATTTTGACACGTTATTTTCTTTATTTAAATGAGTTATGGGGAAATGTTTTTAAATGTATTATTTACAATAATACTTTTTCTAAAATACCCATTTTATGGTGCTCATTAGCTAAATTTTATGGGTACATAATATGCAGCTCTTATTGTAATCAACATAATGTTTTATAAGGTTAGAAGTTGTATTTTATTGATGTGCATGTCAGAAACTGCATCTACTAATTCCTGGATGTTTGAACATTTTTTGGCAGTGCCGTGAACAACTATAGATAGAGTTGACTATATACACTCACGCGTGCCACTTATACTACTATTAACTACGATTACGACTCGTCGCTCTTCAGAGTTGTTACCGCAAACCAATACACATGTGTTACACCGCTTAAATCTACCTGTCGTTCGAACATGTGGCTACAAGGTTCCGCAACCAGCGAGCATGCCGCTTCCCTCCTCCCCCTGCGCTGAGCTTCTACAAGCTATCAACCACTTCGGGAGCTGTCGAGTGCCACCGAAGCATCCATGAAGCAATACCGCTGACAAAAGGGTTCTCAACTCCTGCGCTGCGGGGCTGCAGCTGTCATTCATATTCTTCTCTAGAGTTAACCCCGAGCACTCCGTAGTGCATATATATATATATATATATATAATAAAATTTCCCACCACGTGTCCGAACCAGTTCCGATTACCACCGTGTGCTGAGAGGTCTAATATACAGGACTGAAGCTAGGTACGGACTAGACGATCCTAGATTCTGGAGTCAAGTCAGCGGTTTGGAACTTGGAGTATAGTGTGAGAACTCAGTACAATATAATCCAACCCAAGGACTGTATCACCAGTTTTGCTCGGCCATCAAACCCACGTTACTAACCGACCAAACATCGTCAGAGTAAGTAAGGTTAACTAACACCTCCTGTCAGCTACTGATAACCGTGCATTTGATCTAGTGCAATAAACCTCGATGATCATACCATAGTCAGTAACCGGGCATGCATCAATACATGTAGCTGCCGGCTGCCTGCTTATGCCAAAATGTTTAGCTTATGTAAAGCAACTGCTTGTGATGCTTATGTTGTTACACAGCAAGAAAATAATTACTGCAGCATTTATAAATTATCTAAATTATACGTACACTTTGAGGAATATTTTACTTCAAATTACTGATTTTGCAGAATTTCGAATTAACTAAACTCTAAAGCATGCAATAGTCCATTATTGTGTTCAGGGACTAACAGAAACTGCAATTTACAAGGAGCTTTGTATTAACAGAGTTTGAATTAACAAGGTTTTACTGTATTTATACAATTTGTGTTCGAAGTGGTAGTGTACATCCTCTGTACAAGATGGCACAATTATTTATGCGTATAGGAAAAGTTTTATTGGAAGTAGGCATGCAACCATGCATCTGTAATAATTTAGTGTTGCGTGCCTATGACCTATGCAACTTGTCCTACATGCATGTTTGCACCACGTTGTTCTGCAGCTGTCGTATGCCACAAATTTGAACTCGATTATTTTTATATAAAGTATTTTTAAGCATATACTGTAATTTTACAAGACTTATATGTTACTATTGGTCCAAAGAAATTGTCTAGAGTTCGGGCACAGTGTTTCTGAACATTCTGTGTAAAGTAATATAAAGATTAACTGAAACTATTATTTTGTTGTGCACATTTCAGAATCCCAGAAGGTATGAAGATGAATTATACTAATCTTTTACGGTACTGTTGAATAATTTTGTACCTGCCATAAGCACACTAATTATGTACAATAAAACAAATTTTTTACAATTTTCAAGGGACCATGAAAGTGTTGCTAATTGCAGGAAAGTGTAAATGAGAAGGTGACATAAAAATGTATTTCTACTGTATTTGTATGCAGCAGTAGTCTTAACTTATTTCTAATAGAACTTCGCCAGTGTTTTTGTGTAATATTTTACAGACTGCGTCTCGCAGGTAACTAGCTACGATCTCGTATCTGTGATATGTCATCATGGTACTGCAGGAGGTGGCCATTACACTTGCTATGCCCTGAACTGTGTCAGCGAACAGTGGTTCGAATTTGACGACCAGTATGTCACGCAGGTCTCTCCGGAGACTGTGCAGAACTGTGAGGCCTATGTTCTCTTCTACAAGTGAGTTGTCATTTGTGTGCTCATTAGTGAAGTGTTGGTGTTCTGCAGTATATCCCTCTTCTGTGAGTGGATTTTAATTTTTTGTTATCAAAAAGTTTGTTATACCATATGTACTCTGTTATCAGTCTCATATTTGTTCCAAAAATAATTTATTGTAAAACCAGGGTGCTGCCTAGAATTAAGGACCATCAGTTTTTTGGCCCAAATTTTTTTGTAGCTAAACTGTACTATTTGTTTGAATAATTATTTTCTGTGGGCACGGTCATGCAATTCACAATATATACATACTTTTTATGAGTGGGTGTGCACATGTAGTCATATGTATTAGTGTGCATCAGGAATTATGTAACCTTATGCAAGTATTTTATAAAATTTGAGTGTGTGTATTGTAAGGCAATAGTTTGAGATGTAAACACTTGTGTAGGAAGTCCTCGGAGGTGATGGGCAAGTTGCGCCAGCGTGCTGTGGAACTAATGGAGTTGTCTCAGAATGAGCCGGGCTTGATGCAGTTCTATGTGTCAAAACAATGGGTGAACAAGTTCAACACATTCACAGAGCCAAGCCCCATTGATAACTCTGATTTCTTGTGTGTGCACGGTGGTGTGCACCCTTCCAAAGAGACGTACGTTAACCAGCTCAGCACTATCCTTTCACAAGCAGTCTGGGAGTACCTGTATGATACGTAAGTATGCCAACACAGATTTGTGTTGTGCAACGTTGAGTGTTACAATTAGAGATGGATCGAACGTTTGAATTTCGAACCCAAGCTTTAAGGTTATGTTCCAGTTCGGTTCAAAATTTATTGCCATGTCAGATGGGTTGTAGTTCCATTCGAAAAAATTTACAGGAGGGGAGCTGGAATTCATGTTCAAATTTACTGGAGTTCTCCAGTTCTTCCTGTTCGCTTCGAAAATGTGCTAGAAAGGAACATCATTAACAAACTTTGAAACGAACTTAAGTATTTACTCATGTTCAGCATGCCCTTTTTTCCCAAAATAAAGGAAAAAATTTCTGTAGAGTGGTTGTCGTAAATTATCCATTCCTAAACTGTCCTGTGATTTTTAAAAGGAAGTGTAGTGGAAGAGTCTAGAGGATTGCTACCTGGGTGAAAAATGAAGAGGCAACACGTTTTTTTAGAGTAGGGTAGTGTCTCACATTCCACCATGGCAAAAAAAAAGAACCAGCACACAAAAAAAGAAGCAAAAAAAAAAGATCCCCGGCTAACTCAGTTGTTGACATTCTTCTTTTAAGGACCATAAGGTTACCGTGATCTTACAGAATGCCACAGTATTTTAGCCCCACGAGTTATTTAATTAAAATATTTTCCAAATATATCTTAATCACCGCAAATTAATTTAAAATAAAGGAATAATTTGTTACATACTTACTAACGAGGTGCCACAAATTGATGCAATTATAGTAAAAAATAAAAGTTTTTCCTGGAACTTATTGCTAAAATCATGGTGTGCACTATAGATGAGTAAATATGATACTTCATTTCAAAGAAGTTGAAAAATAAAAATGCAACACAACAAAAATTACCTAACAGGTCATATTTGATTATTGTATTTGTAGCAGTGATGACAGCATTATATCTTGAACTCAATAGTGTGTAAAACCAGGTGCTATTCTTTATTTAAATGATTGTCTTCAAAATAAGTGATTTTATGCTGCTGCTAATTTGTGGTTTTCACATCACGTCTAAAACTACTAGAAAGATAAATTTCCTAGTGTTATGATAAATTATATCAGCCATATCTATAAAAACCAAAAGTTAATATGTTAATTTTGTACTTTTTAGCCCTCTCTCGAAAAAATTTGGCCATTACATTTTGGAACTATAAGTGGTGAAACTGTGCAGGTTGTGTGTGTGTTTACTTTTTATGTTATGCCCACATGTTTAAAGAATTAGACATTAAATTGTGAATGTGGTTGTATTTGTTTGTGTTTTATACTTGAACAAATAGGGGCTGACAATGAAGGCTGTATGTATATATGTTTTTTTTCACTTTGCACCTGGTAGCCAAGTCCAAAGGTCCAGTAATAAAACTCTAATTACTTGTGTGAACAACACTGCTAAAATGATCCACAGGACCACTGTAGTCGATGTTAAGTACTTAATTTGCAGATATGCATGTGTGCACACACTGATTACTGTTTAGCATCCATAATCTATTGCATTTTTAAGGTGGTTCCACATATTTGTTTTTTGTTATATATGAAACAATTTAGGGCTGAACTATGAAGGCATTTGTGCGAGGATAGGACATTTTTTAAAGTTCGGTTTGAGTTTGGTTCTTGTACAAATTTAAAGGCTCAGTTCAATAAAAATATTCTGGGAGGGCATGTGACCTCCCTCTGCTGCGAGGCCGGAGTGGTGGTAACACCCTCTAGTCATCTCTCGGCCTTCGCATAACTTCGGTGGTGCTCGGGCATGCCCTGAGGCGGCTGATGGCTTGTAGGCTCTCAGATTTGAGAGCTTACTTGCATGACCCCTCGCATCCATATGCCCGGCTGTCCTCCAGGATTGTGGCAGGTCGCGACTTCCGTGTTTGGGTTAGCGTGGGGTTTGACTCACTCGGGGGTAGAAGTAAGTATACTAGGTTTGCAGTAAGATGAGTTGTATCGTAATAAATAGTTGATATAAGCAGCACGCATCAGTACTGGATTCTCTAAAATACCTTTGTCAGTGAACAAACTAAAAAAAAAAGTTTGTATATGGGAAACTAATGGATGCAGACATGTAGACCTAGATTTTAGACCTTAGAAATGTTGTATATAACTCCAAAATGCATGTTAACCTAATGCATAAAACAAAAGTTATTTATTTACAACAATTTTCGCCAACAATTACTTGTCTAGCCGTTTTCAAACCCATATACTAAGCAGACCTGCAAGTGATAGGTACGATTCCGTAAAACATATTATATTTCGGCTTAATTTCACCCATACAAAACATTTGTGACAGTAAAATCGTATTATATTGTATAATGTTTACAAAAATATACATAGCCCGATTACTATTCCACAGATTGCAACGTGACTTGAGAAAGCAAAACCACTGCAACATGTTATACAAAATTGTGTCAATCAATGTGCAATTGTTGCACGGTGGCGGGTGTGCAAACTACGCAAGTTTTATCTCTTGTACAGAAGCAAAATTATTTTCTAATGTACAATTTGAATACTGTGATTGATAAGGTGCAGTGAATAGGGTTTCCTTAATTTAGCGGTGTCTTTTTCTAACTTTCCGGGAATATTTATTAGTGTTACAGTTATGAATAATCCTTTCGTAATTCCATTGCTAGTGTTGGCAACATTGCATCGCTGAGTAATATCTCTGAAACATGGCACCGCTGTTGTCGTAGCTTCGTTACCAACATGGCTGCCATAATAAATATTAAAATAAAGTTTGCTAAACAGCTAATAAAATTCTACAGGACATATTTCGTATAGATATGTATTGTATTTCCATGTTTTTTTCAGTTTAATTTTTGTATTTCGTGATCTCTAAATACACAATTTGTAGTCTGAGATGTCAATAATTTTTTATTACAAAGAAAGAGATTGCAACGAAATTAACTACAGGTTATTTCAGAAGTCGTAAATTACATAAACAGGTCTAAATGCGGGGCAGTGAGGCGTAAGTGAAAACGTGTGTTGAAAATTTATTTTAATTATCTATTAGTATTACTTCTGCATTTGTACATAATGTACTGTTTACAAACTTTGTATGGCTTGGTGAGTACTCTTTACTATACATTTTTGTAAATACTTTATGGTTTAATGATCGGATCATGTATTTTCCGGCGATGCTATAGAAATTTAATTCAATCCATACAGTAAAAATTAAATTTGAGTTTTGGCAATAAGACATTTTTTCTAGCATTATTTACATAGGAATTTTGTCGGGACAACAGAAAATGCTCTTTGGACACAGACTTTCGTTTCAAGTGGGTTCAGTGTTTTGTTTTTCGAACCATCATGTGAAAGATAAAAATTTTGTGGAAAACAGTTTTTAAGCATAAAATATATTGTTTGCATTCAGTTGTAAGTGAAATACTATTAATTTATTTCCTTGTGGAATCGTGAATCTGAATTGAGCCAAGAATCAAGGCAGGAATCAAAGTAGGAATCGGAATCGAGAATTTTTAGTATCTTGACATTCCTAAACAGAACACTAGTGCTACAAAAATGGCTAGTAATGTTTGTTTACTAAATATATTACGTCCATGCTGCACCTACGATGCTAATAAATTCAACTGCATGCTGGCTACTACTAGTGCTTTTGGTTCAATTTACTGTCCCAGCCAACCTAAGGATGTAAAACAATTTCAGAACGTTTGTTTAGCACTGCAGGTCTAATTTGTGATAAACGCAATAGACTGGATCCAGAGACTGTTCAGAAATTAGTTTTCCTGCACAAGAATCTCAAGACACTTAATTTCAACTACTGATTCCATGGTTCAACTTTTTAAGGCATTAATTTTTTTTGTTGCAACAACAAAGAACAGTGATTCAGTAATGTTTTGGTGAACTGAAAGAAAGATTATGCATTATCGCAAAATCTCGGTTGTTAAAATTTGGCTTGGAGCCATTTGCTTTTAATATATGTACGTACGCATATAGTGTATTTTGTAATATTTTACATAACTTCATCATAACTTTATAAACAAACTGAAACTATTTCCATGAAACTTGTTAGCAAATGTAAGCCCCATTTTCTTCCCTGCTTCTATAAACATTTTATCTCACAGTAAAATAAAATAAATTTGGTAGATTTGTAGTTAAAGAAATATTTCATGTTGGTGGCCTTAGAATCTGAATCAAAATTGAAAAATCTAATACCAATTTTGAGAACCGATTTTGAAATTTGAATCAATATATTTTAGGAATCTACCCAACACTGGTTAAGAACAAGCTGTAGTATAAGATGGTTACAATATATGAAAAATAGCATCTTCTGTGTGAATTCTTAATTACTTTATTTAAGCTTGACACACATATGGACACTGTAAATATGAAAATGTGGAATTTAAGGAAGATCAGTGTCCGTCATCTTGTTTTTTCTAGTATTTTCACGAAAACTTCTATTATAGATTTTGTATTGAATTTTACAGAACTACACTATACAGGATATTCCTCTGTACATTTTCTGAAGTTGGTATTGGTAGACTACTGTGGTTAGTTCAACTACTGTAGCCGCCCACAAGAAATGTCGCTTACCTTTTCCCATCTGTTACTAGTTAAAAATTAAGGCAGTGAATACGTAACAACTTGATAAAGCTTGAGAATCTGTTATTTATGCTGTCTTGTGTGAAAAGTTTCATTATACCTACTTAAATGTGAGTTATAGGGAAATAAATCCAAGATGGTGGGGACTAAGCCCTCTTAACTATGGAGTTTGTAACAAATATATAAATATAAAAAGAAATTGTATAACTTTTTAAAATGATTTTTTGAGAAACTAAAAGTATAAATACGGGAATTAATCATGTACCACCCACACCTTTTATTTATCTGGAACTATGTAATTTGAAAAGTAGGGATCCTGGTCTTACTTGGAGATGAATATTTTTATAGAAAAATACCGGACTGAATACAGTTGGGTTTGTCAAAACTGCGAGTGGAGCGGGTGGGTGGCTTTCGCGTTGGTCCGCGAGCATGTGGCCAGCTTGGTGTGACAAGTAGTCCACATTTGAAGTTTGTATTAGTTGTTCATGCTATCCTAAGACTTTTTAAATGTTTAAAAAAATGGGAATGTTTACCTATTTATGCATATTTATGATGGTGTAACATGCTATAAGTAGCATTGTGTGTTTTAATATCTATTCTATTTGCGTTGTGCTCGGACTATACCAATTGATTGACAATTTCTACTGTCATAGATTGCGTAGCAGGCAGGGGCAGTACCAACGAATGATAGTGAGTGGAAAAATGGCCACAAATACAGCACCCAAACTATTTGAAGATAACAATCTTTTTCAAAAATTGGGGGCATTTATATTGAGTAAATATGCTAAAGATTGCCATATTCAGTTCTTTAATATATTGACGCATGACGTCTCTCCAAAATGATCTTAAGACTTCGCCTCATCAGTGAGCAAGCCTTGCTGCCTGATTCCAATGGAGTTTGCGCACGTGCATGGACACGTGATATGTGCGTGGTGAGTGCCGTTGTGGGTTCTAGCGCCGCTGGCTGTTAGCCGGCGTCATATTGAGTTAAATTACGTTGTACTTCAAGTTTCAGTTTGCTGATTCTTGGCTCCAGAAGTTCGGGTTGGCTAGACCGTATCTAGCTTCAGTCCGTTAGACTAAACCTCTCTCTACCGGGTGGTAGTAGGGACTGGTGCGGACGAGCGGTGGAAAATTACTATAACGTACCACGTGGACAATTGAGACTGCCTGTAATCTCAGTGAGGTGGCGTTGTCTCTTTCTGTCACTTTCTCTCTCCTACGTAGGAGGGGCTAAGTTACTCTGTTGCTGGGCAGCTAGATGAACAATCTTTTGTTTCCTATGTCTTCGGCCGTGTTGTATCTTGTCATAGAGTTAAGTTGCTGCCGAACAAGATATGTGCACTTTAGACGATAAACAATGCCCTATGATAGTGCAGGTCCAGTAGCTGATTCATGGCACACTCAGTAAGTCTCCACTGATCCCCCACGTCTGCGGGCCGATCAGAGACTTTGAGCCTTGTGGGCCACCAATACTACTATTGGATGCGAGTCTCCAGCCAATGCCAGGCCTTAACACCCAGGTCAATACCACCCCCAACACCTAGGTGCTCTGGTAGATGATCCAGGTTGGGTTTGCTGTCCGTCCTTGGTGGAAGGTTTTCCTAGTGGTCGTGGCACCTCTGTTCCTTCCTCCCCCACCTTGGTGCTTTGGGGGTAATAGGAAGCAACAGGCAGCCTTCTAATGGGTGTGTTCCAGATTAGTGGTCCCTGGGGGGAGGGGCATAGTCAAGCTAGTTCGGGTTTCAAAAGTACTGGTTTCTGTCGGTAGTACACAGTGCAAGTTATTCTTAATGAGCGAAGTAAATGTACTCTAGAAATTAGTGTTAGGATAGAGAACAAATTGTATTTATTGAGGAATCGATAAATATAGTGACTCGTGCTAACTCTTACCGAACAGACTGAGTACTGAAGGAAAACTACGATAGCCAGGTGTAGGTGACCTGGTTGTAAGCTGGAGGGAAAGTAATCTAGAAAACTGTAGGAGACAAAAGAAGGTAAAGTTTTAAGTAGCAAGGAATATTTGTGTTCATTGGTGATAAGACTGATGTCGCAGAGGGTAGCCACGATGGCTACAGAAGACTCCGGGTTTCACTGTAAGCCCCAGCACTAAGGAGAGCTCTGGGTGAACTCAAGAGAAGAATACGAATGACTTGGGGCCCTGCAGCGCACAGACTTATATAGTCAGCCTGCAGATTTTTCATATTAATTCAGTCTCTCTTTATTACGGTGTTCATGTCGGAATGTGTGTTCTTAATCGCGGTTCCACGGTTGTCACTTTGAGGCCACTTGCTCGGCCGCCCAGAAGATTCTTGGCGGCCGAGAACTTGCGTGTAAAGTGTTGCGTGCACAATTCTCACGTGGGTGGTTGAGGTAGACAACTCTTACATAAGTTGAAGAGTAAGGGTATACTTCACATAAAGAGCGATGAGTCGTAATTGTAGTTAATTAGTAGTATAATTGGTATGCATCAACACCTGTTGTTAGCAGCATACATCAGCTGACAGGACCAGTCCTTGGGATTCGCCAACTCTTACTACAGGGGAGCAGAACCAGCGGAACCTAATCAGCCGACCATCACAACCTTTGAGCTATGGCCTGTAAAGCAGCTTTCACAGTCACATCAGCCGGAGTTGTTCCAGGTTAAAACACTACTAGAGGTTACGCGTCATCCAGGTATACCGCTGAGAGCCAACCTATTGCAGCGAATGATAATTCTCACTGAACCTGATTTCATTCCCTGCCAAAAAGCTACCAGGTCAGTCCTCTACACTGGACGTGCACCAGTGCCATGTAGACACTGAAAGAATCCAAACCCCCCACGCCAGAGAATTTGCCTCATCTAGCACCCAACAAAACCAACCTTTTTAACATAGTGACGACCTTGTCAGTTCTGAGGCGGCATGCGTCAATATGTTTATATTGTGCAATGTAGTTGTCTACTGAAACACAAGTTATTAGAACTGAATATATATTTTTTCTGCTATGATATTCATGAGTTAGGTTTTGTGTTTTACATGGGGAAGGGTGATACACTGCTAAAGTGTGTATATTGCCTAGTGGTTTTTGTATTTGTTTGGAGTTGATAGTGATGATCATCATTAATTGCTGTTGGGGCATGGTTTAGGTAAGTGGAGAAGTAGATTTTTTTGAAATTTTGGTTTTGTCTGCACTGCTCAGTTAGTAGCTATGTGTGTGTCATTGTCTTTCAAGTTAAAATCCCCAAAAATTGCTTTTGTTTTTTGAGCAAGGTTTCTTTGTTTGAAGCTGTGAACTTTGATTTTCATTTTGTGACAGTCGGTGTAACTGGTTGATAAATGGTATGTGTGTGTGGCAGGTTTGGAGGCGGCCCAGCCTGCAACAGGCTTTATGCATGTGTAACTTGCCAGCAAGAGCAAGAGGCATTGCAGAGGCGGATCAAAGATGAGCTGGATGTCTTTTTGCAGCTTAGCAAAGAGTTCCAGGTGAGTAGTGCATGAGAGCAATGTATAGTTCATACAGTAAAACCTCGTTAATTCAAAATCATGTATAATTTGAAGTGTTTATTCACCTCCAAATGGAAGAATAGGATTTTATATGCTTTTAAGTTTGGTTAATTTCATATTCTCCTTTTATCTTGATGCATGCCACATTGCTGTGCAGTACGTTTGCGCACACTATGGGCGACTTCGCCCCATCAGCAAGCAAGCAAGAGCCCGGGGCAAGTCAAGAACAGTGGCGAACTACTTTTAACGTGCTCACTGATGGATTCCAAACGTTTGACATTCTCTGACACGTAAAAATAATTAAAGCAATTAATTATGAATTGTATTGCTCGCCCAGAATCCGGCATGTGAGAGCCACCCCTGTTAGACAAGATTGTTTTACCCGACGGACCACTATCCCGAGATTATCTGAGAAGGAAGTTCCAGTGACACCAAGGGATCGCAGCACCTCCGCTGCCCTGTGACGTCACACCCGCCAGCCTTGGGTTGAGGTGGATAAATTTGTCATCGCCTCCACTCGGGGATATAAGAAATGAGACGCGGTGCTACAACCCTTATAAACCAACTCCTGCGATGAAAGACTACGCTACCCCATACCCCTGGAAGATCACTGATCAAGGAATTTTCAACTATATGAGGCACGAGCATGCCTCTAGCCAGACATGCCGGGCTTGCCGGCCGCACAGGTCAGTGAGCACTCCCTGGTCTGCGCAAGACCTTTCTCCTCTCCTGCAGCCTGCAAACGGTGTCAACCACTCCAGCAACTTGGAAAGGCTTCAACCTCCAGCAGCTTGAAGAAGACTCTTTCTGCACCTGAAGAATCCAGAGGTAACCCGATGTCCCATGCTCTGCAACCCTTTTTGACTCAGATTCCTTGACTCCGTGGTAGCAGGTCATCGCGAAATTTTTCCCTTCCTGACAAACCCCCCTTTTTAGAGATGATGCTGTAAAGAGTTTAGACTTGGGTAAACTCACGTAAATTAACGTGATCGTTAATTTGACAAATTTTGTTAATCTTTTACCAGGCTTACCTTTACAAAGAAAATTCCGGGCTGTCTGTTGGGACAGTGGTCTGTAAAGGGGGAGGGGTGTTTGGAGCAAGAGGATGAGAATGAAGATGATTGGAAGATGTACAATGTGGAAAGGGAGAAGGAAAAGCGAGTAGAGGTGTCGAAGAGATCTTAGAGCGGTGTCAAAGGGGGTTGGGGGGAGGAAGGAAGCTTGGTACAGATAGGGGAGAGGGAACTAGAGTAGCGGTGTGGGGGTGGCTAGAGGATGGAAGGAGAAAGGGAGCGAAGTGGTGTGGGTAGCTTGGCTAAGGGGATAAGGGGAGTGATAATGGACAGTGGGTGGAGGGTAGACTGAAAAAAAAGGGGGGAGAGCAAAGACAAGAAGGGAGCGACCTTTTTAATTTGCTAGACCCAGCTAAGCGAGGGATGCTGCTCAACAGCCTGCCCAGCTGGCCGGGCAGGCAGCATGGGATTGAGAACTGGCAACAGCACTTTCACCCCCAAACCCATAAATATCCACTACCTTGCAGGGCTCCCTAGCCGTCCCCCTTTTCCAGTCATCATGCTTTAAAAAAGAAAAATTGGGAAGAAACTTGTTTGCGAAGATTAGAAGATTGACAACTTAGTCTTGAGAGAGTCAAAAAGAAGTTCACTGCAATTGAAATACTGTGTGTATTTTTGTGTTATAAACTTATAAACAATATGAGCGCGAAAATGTGATCATACACTGCAAAGACCATTTCAAGAAAAATTTTAAAAATAATCAGGGAAGTGTGCAAAAACCAGAAGAGCAAGACAGAAATTGCGCAAGCAAACAGCATTCCGTTTTCAACTTTATCAACATTTGCCAGAAGATCATTCATAGTAGAGAGAGCGAGAGGATAATGGCTACCAGGTTTTAACCAAACTTTACCATTTCTTTTTGTTTTTTGGCTTAACAATTAACACTTATGTTTTACTGCACATGAACGTGTAATTAATACCCAAGATAAATGCAACAAACTTATTTTTGGGCTATTTCCTTCAAATTTTAGTCTTTTTGAAACCAAAATTTTTATGGCTCCACAAAATAGGTTTGTAACTTAAGAGGAGCAGTTATTCCTGGGGCCATAGTTGTATTTACTTTGGAAAGGGAAATTGTTCATTTCTTTAATACACACAAACTTTTTTTAAATTCGATAATTCAAAGTCAAAAAATTAGGTCCCGAGCTCTTCGAATTGAGGTTTTACTGTATTGGCAGTTTTGTAGTTATTCCGAAGCTATCATTAGATGGAATTTGTCATGGCTTTGTTTTATTAACTGTAGTGACGCATGCCTGATTAGACTAACTTGGCATGTTGGGGAGGATTTTGTCTGCTAGATCAAAAGTGGGGTAGTTTGATTTAGATAGTCGTCGTGAGCTGAGGGGTCGCTTCCTTGGTCCAAAAGTTGAGGTTGTCCCAGCCTAATCGCACTTCGGTTCTGATCAGAAACCCTTTTACCACAGGGTGAGATGTAGGATGTATGCAGATACAAGGTGGGGAGTCAATTACCAGAACCGTAGCAGGCGCAACTGCCTGACGTCTAAGTTAGGCGGTGCGGTCCTGTTCCACCTGCCTTTCCCGCCTAGGATGTGGTAGTGCAAAGGAAGGTTTGACAGTGTAACCCAATAGTGACTTGCCGCCGCAAACTCAAGTCCCCACTGATCCCTCGCAGTATGCGGGCTGAGGGGGTCACCAAGTATACTGATTGTGCGTTCACACTAGGTTAAACTGCAAAACTTCAGGCTACGGTCACCACGCACTGACTTAGTGCGAGTGGTGAGAAATAACCTGAGTCTGTTGCCCCTCCTGATGCGAAGGTGTTTCTAGGGGTTGTGGCATCACGTTTCTCCCCCACGAGCAATGACTTAGTGTTAATGTATGACTGGAGAGAAACAGGTAGCAGTCTAATATGTATGTCTTCTGACGTGCAGACACCTGAAAGGGTTCCACAGTCAGGCTAACTCGGTTTAAATAAATTTCCCGGTTCCTGTCAGCAGTGCATGGCATATTCTGTCTTCAACCATCAATATAAACTAATACCCTGGAAATGAAAAACAGAAAGGTAGAGAACAATGAGTGTTTATTGAATGTTCAATTAACACGTGATCCTTGCTACCTCCCATCAAACTGTGGAGGAATGACGGTACCTGCGGATCCAGGTGTAGGCGACCAGGTTCAAATTTAAAAAGGGAATACTGGTTCTAGATAAACACAAATTAATTAAATTTAAACTGCTAAGTATATGATGTGTAGAGGAGACAGTGAAGTTGAATCCGTATGTTCGTGTTTGTTGGTTGTCGAGATGTAGTAAGTAGCCGCGGGTGCGCACTTGCAGTTTCCAAGATCTCCGGAGGTCGCAGCACTGAGTCAGTGCTGGATGTCTTAAGAGAGGATGCGTAAGAATGACTCCTGAGGCCGGCAGCATCCGGACTTGTATAGTGGAAGCTTGTAGGTTGCCAGCGTTGAGTGCGGGGATAGCGTGTCGTCCCTCTGCACTGGCTGGCGTAGGAAAACTGTGATCAGCATTTCTGCTTCGTGCCTCTTCGTTGGCGCCTACCCGTGTCCGAGGTTTGGGCAGCTTGTTGGCTCTCGGCGCCGGTTAGAGGGGGCCTGACAGGTTGCGTATCCTTCGCTCATACATTCTTGCTTCCTGTAGGGTAGGCAACATGTCACTCATGTCTATAGTGGTGGAAGAGGTACTCTTGGTGATGAGTCATAGTGTCAAAGTAGTTGTATAAGCGGCACACATCAGTAGATAATTGCTTTTTATGCTGTATTGCCAGATTGATACATAGTAGTGGCAGCAGGTGTGATAAGAATTTTAATCTAAAAATTAGTGTTGTGTATATGCAACATTTTTTTCTTACAAAACAAAAGCTAAAGATATGTTATGAACTTTCGTGAAACTGGAATGAAAATAAAAATGTAGTTAGAGCTTAATGAAAGATACCACCCGGTGGAGTCTCATATAGCCGGGCAAAGTGGGGGATGTTTATAAAACAAACATGCTCGGCTATCATCTATATTCCGCCCGACCTAAGGCGGTATAGCGCCGCCATATGAGGCTACACTACCCCCCTCCCCGTTGAACAAACAGCAGTCCTCGGCTGGAAAGGGATGGGAGGAGGAGGAGGAAGCACTAAGAGTGGCCATGGTATGAGTGAGTGTGAGGCACTGGATCCAAAATTCATCAGTTGTGGTAGGCCTAGGGGCGCAGGGAGACATAGACGACATGTGGGGGTGGCATACCCGGGGGACTTACTGCGGTATTGAGGGATCAATGACAAGTAGGAAACAGTCAAAAATAAAAATTCAAATTTTAAGTTATACAACCAGTTTAATTAAAGTTGTGAAGTTAAAGTTAATATTCATTAAGGGGCAAAAGGCAAGGCGGGTTAAAGGACTGCAGAAAATATACGACGACTAAAAAAAGGCTAGCCAAAATTTAGGGGTCACTGAACACGCAAGCGCCACTGAGGGTGAAGAGGGTGGGGGTGTGTCCACAGCCACATTAAATAATTAAAATAAAATGTTAAACCCACCAATACTAGGCTGTAGCCACAGGGAAAGGGAGAGGGTGGTATTGTGCACACAAATAGTGAACGCTTGACAACCTGTCAGAGGAATTACGTGTAAAATTTTAACAGTGAAAAGCCACTGCCATATGGCTGAAAGTGACATAAAAACTAAAGTACAATGTGCCATTGTTACCTTCAGAAAGGTATACATAAAAGATTTTGAATCAGGAAATACAATGCAAAAGAAAATACCTACAGTACAATTGGCAATGCGCATGGCGCTTGAACAATATGTGATATTCTGCAGTAGGCTGCGCGTTGCGCATGCTCCACTGTCGATAATGAATAGTGATGTTTGCTATACAAGTTCTGCTAAAGTGCAATGAAAAGTGGGGCTTTACAATGTTTTGGACTCTTAAACACCTACAGGATTATTGCCATGAATTTTTCTACATCAAAACGTAAGTAATTAGTTACCCTAAGCGTGTGCTACACAGATAAGTTACCTGGACAATACAGTTATATACATGCGTATGCGTGAGTTATTTGTACGTAAACTACATGAACACAAGGTTAAAATCTGCCACACACAATTGGCATGATAGGAAAGTTAATGTCCTACACGTGGTAGCCGTGGTTTGTTGTGTTGATTCTCACGTGAACACTATATAATTGTTTGTGGTCTGGGAAATTGATTGTTGTTTGGAAAGTCTTGTTTGTCATCACTGATTAGCGGTATCTTCCATATTATGACATAGCGTGAGATTAGTTGGCTTACCACTGTTGTTTGATTTGGAAAATACAGTAAAATATGTTATTTGAAAAACAAGGAAACTTAACCAATACTATACATAGATACAACAATCTTACATGCTAATGGAATGGTTTTTGTAGAGGTATTTAAACAACAAGGTACTTACAATAACACACAAATCTGCACATATGGAAGGGGAAATAAAGGCGGAGTACTCCTAACGTAAGAATTAACACACTGGCCACATTTGTGACTGATTTCAGTTAGAAATAATATCAACAAAACGAGGTAAGGTCATTGTTACAGATACTCTACATACAAGGCAGGGTAGGAATGTGTTACAATTGATCAAACACGCCCTTAGGTGTAGGAAGTAAATATATTTAAAACTCAACCCTTAATTAAGAAGGGTTACTTAATATAAGTACTGTACATGAAATAAGCACTGCTTTAAAGCAGGAATAATCTGTCAAATCCTGAAACTTCATTAAAATATCACAGAAAAGTGAAATAACGTTGGGACTGTTGTCTGAAACATTATATGCTATAGGCATATGAGTGCAAGACATAAATCCTTAACACAACTGAGACCTGAATACACACCAAGTACCCTGGTATTGAAGTAATAGTGAAGAGTGGAAAGACCTTAGGCCTAAGCCGGCACACGGCCATAGTGTACATAATGAAATAATTCAATGCTTAAAATGTTGTGTTGAACAGGAATGAAAAGGGATACGTGGCTAAGCTCAATTATACCAATTCATACACTGGGCAGCATAACAAGGGAAAGGGGAATACTAGAAGGGGGACGAAAATACAAATAAATTGACTGATCTACGGAGTAGTAAGTAATATAGCGTACATATTAGCTGGATGTAAAAATAACTGGCAGGTGGCAGTACCCATATGACTGAATAAATGATGGCATTACAATTAAAAGTACACACAAGGAGGCATCATTGATATTCAGAACTAAAATGTATGATTCAATAAAATACAGGTAGAATACAAATATACAATAAGGGAAGGAGCTTGTTGGGAGGTCTGATCAATAAACAAAATGAATGTAACAGTAGGAACAGACATTGAAGTCTAAGGTGGAGATATGCAATAATGATATATTAGGTAAAACATATGTATGTAGAGCGAAAGGTGATGCATTAATAGGCACTACACATAAATGAAGCCAGTGAACAGGATTCAGAGGCATGTGGAGGTGTGCGAGGAGGGTGGATATTTTAATGAGCTTTACATAAAAAGTAGTCACCAGGTACAACAGGAAAAACATAACCGAGAGAGTGAAGTAGTCAGTGAAAAGGGTTGACAAGGGAGAATAATGTCGGGGATGTGAATGAACCACCGGTGGTGGTGGGAACAAGATCTTAAACAATAGGGAAGGTGGTGTGGTTGATTTGCCAGTCTGTATTCAGGGCATCGGAAATTTTGAAGTGAATCCCTTCTGGCAGGGAAAGCTGGGGGAGATGGACTGCTCAAAGAGCCAATGTACGGGTATGACTGTCTGATGTAAAGGAATGACAGGGGCCCACACATCACAAAGATGGGTCGCATGAATGACGTCGGATGTGGTCACCTTGCAGCCACATGGAACGTGGAGTTCAACAGCCCTGACTGGGTTTATAGGAAGAATAGTGTTCAGAGAGGTTTTTAAACAAGTAACCAAGGTGTTGGGGGGGGGGGGGGATTAGTACGAACTGGTGAGGATAAATATTAATGATTGTGAATGGGGTGGAAGGAGTGCAGTGGTATGTACATAATTTAAACAGAGGTGACGTCAGCAATATCGCAGATTTGATGCATTCTGCACCGTTGCCGGTAAGTAATTCAAGCTGGATGAATAGAACATCCTGGTAGGGGTGGGTGGAGGATAAAATGGTTTTAACATTGCCTGTGGTGAGGTTGATTGGGATGACAGGTGAGGGTGTATTGTTTTGTACATGAATGATAGTGGAACAAGTAAGGGATGGATTAAAATTGGTATACACGCCATTGGGAATGAACATTGATTAGGGGCACTTGCAATTTGATGACCAATTGTTGATCCAAAAATGAACATTCTGCGAGCTTAAGCGAATGATACTTATGTATTTCGCTAGGGGTGATACTAAGGGTGAGATTTAATTTACGTAACTGTTCCTGCAGTGCCACGATGTGTGTAAGTTGAGTGAGGTTTGACAGCCCCCAATGGCAGTTTATCTGACAGGAATGAATTAATGTCTCGATAGAATGTTCAATGAACAGATTGTTAATCAATTGCAACACACTCATGATGAGTAAATAAACCTCTGGTTTCACGGAACGTGCTGCAGTGAACGCAGTTGTTTGAGATTTAAGAACATCTGTAATCCCATTAATTACCTTGGCAAATCTACCTTATGGGTAGATGCATGCCGCTTACACCACTCACCATAAACGATCACGACTCGTCTCACTGCAACCCTAGTGTACACTTTTACACTCGTGAGATTTAAACCCTGTGCCATTTCGTACACGGAAGTACCGATCTGCCACAATCCTGGAGGGTGGCCGGACACGTGGATACGAGGGGTTGCGAAAGACAGAGGTATGTCACCCCCCCCCCCCCCCCCCCTTCTACCCGTCCTGAGAGCCAACAAGCCATCAAACTTGTTAGGCCATGCACGAGCGTCACTGAGGATAAGCGAAGCCACTGAGGCCTTACACCTGAGGGACGTCACACGTCCTCCCCCGTGGCCGCTGCGACACGCGCTGCCTCACTATAAAAGGCAGTGTGCGGCAGTCCTCCAGAGTTGTTCCTGCAGTCATCTCCGAGCACCTAGGTGCTGGAGTTCAGACTACTAGCAAGCTTTTCAACAGCCCTTCTAGAGGCTGTCGCCAACGACTTAACAGTCTTCATTAGCCACAAAAGGCTGCTACCATTGACGTTGCCATTAGAGCTCTGCAAGGTATGCTACCGGACGCTCCAGCGATGCCAACAGCTACCAGAAGCTTTCCATACATAATACATTACACATGTAATATATTCTGTGTCTCCTACAGACACCCCGTATATAGTTAGGTTTGTGATTAAGCAATCTTCGTCAGTTTTCACTTAACTTTCCCCAGTTAGCGTAGAACCAGGTCACCTACACCTGGATAACGTAGGATATACTTCCAACCACCGGTCTGCCTGGCAGAAGAGCACTTGTCACAGTGTTTAGTCGTCTTTAATAAACATGGCTGTGTTTCTCTTACTCTCTCGTCTCATTTATAGGGTAATCTGAACAAATTTGTGGGAGAACCTCGATCTGAGCACTGCCGACTGGCACCGGGAATTTATCCTAATTCAAACTTAGCTACAACTGGAGACTCCCCCTCAGGTGACTCTAAGTTGATAACACACCCATTAAACAAATCGCAATCGGGGAGAGACAGTACGTCTTGAGTTATATCCCTACCGGAGCACCTGGGTGCTGGCGGGGGTATTTGCTTAGGTGCTACTGCCTGGCCTTGGTTGGGGAACTCACACCCAGTGATAGTCTTGGCAACCCACACGGCTCCAACGCTTCTGAACAGCCCGCAAAAGTGCGGGATATTCTGAAGCAGGGAGCTCGCATTGGCAAGATTGTTGCCAGTTAATACTAATCTAGGGAGACCTGCGTCCGTGGTGCTTACTTACAGATCTCTGTAATTACACCACTCTATGCCATTTAAGGTGAGGCGCGGTGCCAGGAGAGAGGAGCAAAGAGTTGCTTGCTTTGCTGCCAGACAGCTAGCTGGTCTTACCCCACTTTCAGATATCCAACGAGCCGAACGAGATTGTGCCACCATACTTTGTTCAGCAGCATCACCTACAACTACCATAAACCCCGCTCTTTTCCCGTCTGCCCCTTTACGCATGTGCAACTAAAGCCATGTGACAGTGATCCAGCCTTTACTACCAGACACGCTTCAGGGTGATATCATTGAGACATTGAGGGCCTTGTGTGTACTGCGAACATTTGCGTCAAGTTCGTGGATAGACTGGTTCAGGCTGGCGTCGTTTTGCAGGAGAGCTTTGAGGTGTGTATTGGTGAGAAAATTACAACACTAGCTCCCGACGTCACTGATAATCTGGATACCGCACTTGGCGTGGAAAGGGGTACTGATTTCTGTATGGTATTCTTGGATTACACTTGTCTCAGTTACTTGCATGTAGTTATAAACTATCTTTGCATACGTACAAGTTGTATATCTAGCCGCACAAGTGATGTGGAGAAAGTGCTTCGAGTGGAGAGGGGAATTGCAACTGAATTTTATAACCCAGTGGTAGGCTGGTTTCATAAAGCAGGTCTGGTTCGGTGCTTACATAATACACGCCAGCGTGTGTCCTTAAGGTTGGCTGCGTGACGCTCCCAGCTGTGAGGACAGAGCAACAAGAAAGCAACAAGGTCACTGCGGCCATGCCCCGGCAACAGCCGCTATGGTGCGGTGTGGTTACGACCACAGTCAGTGAAACCAACTTTGACGGCCGGCATGACTGAACTCAGCGCATGCAGAAGTGTAGCAAAGGCCGCGATGTGGAGTGGCACCCCTGGAGCACGGCTATTGGCAGCGGGCGAGAGACAGTTGGACAGTTGCAGATTAGGCCAGAGTGGTGCAAGCACTGCAGGTTGGGGGTTGCACTGGCAGCGGCAAACATTCGCTTACTGGGAGATGTCAGCACAGCGTTGTTGCAGACCCTAATAGTATGCTGGCAGTAAAGTGCACACACGTAATGTTTTTAGCAGAGTGCAGAGGGAGGAATAAAGTACACTGTAACACATTTTCAAATATATATGAGACATAGAATAAGCAAATGAAACACATTTATATACGTATGTCTGGTATGTCTGGTTGATACGGAGTTATACTTAGGAGCACCAGACTTATTGACTTGAATGCAGACAGTAGACTCCCCTAAAATATCTGTTACATGATAAGGTCCGTGGTAGCGGTGGGCGAGTGTCTTGTCTACCGCGGTTACGCATCCACACAGCCATTAACCTTTACTGTGGTCATCCTGTCAGTTCTGTCAAAATAAGATTTCTGAATGCTCTGAGCTTGAATTAAATTTTGTTTAGCTGCTTGGTGTATGGCGAGGAGTTTCTCCACACCAATTATAACCGCGTTCAGAGAACTAGTTAGCAACGACTTGAGAAGGAAGGGCAGCTTCCACGCCATGGAGGAGATAAAAAGGCGTAAATTTCATCGAACTATTAATACTGGTGTTTAGTTGAACTGAATAAATGGGATGTAAAGATCCCAATTTACTTGGTCAGCACTCGCACAAGCAGCAAGTTGTTCTCCGATGACATGGTTATTTTGTTCCACTAAACCATTACAACGGGGCTTGTAAGCAGTGGTTGTGAGCTTTTTGACACCTAATGATTTGAGGATATTGCTAATAAGTTCGTTCTGGAAATTGATTCCCCTATCCGTGAGTATTTACTCGGGGCAGTCAAATTGCAATATTACCTCCTTAATAAAGTCAGCACACATGGCTGCATCGATAGCCTGAACAGGTTTGGCAACGACATAACCTGTGGCGTATTCTGTCATCACTAAAATATGTATCTTATTATGGGCTGTAGCAGGTAAAGGACCTTTACCAAGTTTTGAGGAGGGGCTGAGGTGAGAAAGGGGTGAGTTGGCCCATGGGTTGAGATGTAATTGCTTTAACTTTTTTGCCATTCTGGGCATGTTTGGACATACTTTTTAACATTGTCAGCCATAGAATCTCAAAAATAACATTGTTTAATCTTAAGTTATGTCTGAAGAACCCCAAAGTGCCCTCCTCCGAATATATCATGATGGGCCTGAATGACTGCTGGGATGTAAAACTTTGTAACAAGTCAATTTAAATGGGCCCTGGGGTGTGTTACCATTGAAAAATATTTCTCTGTAACTAGCCATGCCATAAGGATGGCTTAATCTCAGATATTGTGTGTCT
Source organism: Dryococelus australis (assembly GCA_029891345.1). NCBI lineage: Eukaryota > Metazoa > Arthropoda > Insecta > Phasmatodea > Phasmatidae > Dryococelus > Dryococelus australis. Next base: position 97,464,754 of record CM057004.1, on the reverse strand, counting down.
GCCTGACCTGGGTGTAATAATGCTTGTTTGAGTTTTGAAATGTGGGGGTCGTTATCATATTCACCAATGAAAGGGGATTGAGAGACAGTGAGAGGGCATAAATAGAAATTTGAGTCGTCATGAATATGAATGTATTCCTGCTCATGCGTATACACAGGGAGAAAGTGTATAATATTGGCATAGCAGACTACAAGAATTGTGCGTTTGAGGACAGTCAATACATGTTAACGTGAGTGTGTTAGTGAATATTTCCCTAATGAAGTCAATTTTAACATGATAAAGTGATGAGACAATTTTCATAATTAAAGGTAATGGGTAAATGTCTTCAACTTGTATATCATTAGCAAGCCTATCTTTCTCGGCTGTTGATGCAGGGGTTATAAAATGTTTGAATTCCTCATGTGTCGTAAAATATTTAGCCACATTTGCAGCAATTTCACGTACATTGCTTGTGTCTTGGAAATTAACCTCAGCAAAAGCTGTAAATAGATTGGCATGACCTTAAGGGTAGCTTGACGTCGTAAGGCGTGCCGCGTACAGTGACCGACTGGGTAGTGACCGGAGGTGCAGTGGGCAGCCTACTCAATGTGTCAGGTAATGTGTTCAGTTTCCCTTTGTCAATATTTGTTTGAAAATTGAACTCACTTGGCTATAGCCATCTTCTGGATACAAGCGTTGTCTGCCATAGTATGTAAATATCTCATAAATATCTCAAACTTGCACAGTCGGTTTCAATGGTAAATTTATGCCCATATGAATATTGAGGAAAGTGAGAACACAAGTACTTTATAGTGGATAGCTCTCTCTGTGTTGTGCTCCAGTGAACCTCTTGAATCGAGAATTTCTGTGAAGCAAAAGTCACTAGATTTCGTTGTTTTTTGTGTGGATCAATCTGAAGAAGTGCCCCTCCTATAGCTGTGTTACTGGCGTCACATGCAAGAACAATTTCGTGGCCTTCGTTAAATTTTTTGTAAAATTAGAGCCTGAATGGCTTATTTCAAATTCAAAAAGGAGTTAAGTTCCTCTGGGCCCCATTTAAAGAAAGTGGAGTGTTTAGTGAGATTGATTAAAGGCTGGGTGATGGAGGCATAATTTATAAAATATCTATGCAGGTAAGTGGTCATCCCATGAAAAGAACGAAGTTGTTTCACATTAGTAGGGGGAGCCATCTGTTCGATAACAGCAACCTTGTCGGGCGTCGGTGGACATGCCTTGGGGAGTGATGATATGGCCTAGCACCTTAAGTTTGTTGGGCGAATGAACATTTATTGGTGTTAACCTTGACATTGAAAAGGCGTAATCGTTAGAAAACTGTGAATATTGGCGATATGGTCTTCGAATGTGCTGCCCAGTATAAAAGTAGTCAATGTAGGCGATTGCTGCCGTCCAGCTGAGGGAGCCTAAAAGTATTTGGGTGAAGTGGACAACCCCATTGGCATTCTACAATATTCAAATAAACTAACCCTGCCAATGCTAAAAGCTAATTTATGACTATCCGGGGGGCAAACAGGTATGCTATAAAATCCAGAAAACAAATCTATGCTAGTAATGAAAGCGGAATGTTTGCAGTGTGTTTAAAATGCCCACTGTACGGGGAAGGCGGTATTGGACTCTAGTTAAATGTTGGTTGAATTTACGAAAATTTGTTAAAAAACAAAGGCGACCACTTTTTTTTTTGTTTACAAATCACTACGCTGGGGGCAGAATAGGGATTCAGCCTCCCGGATTATCCCGGTATGGATCATGTCTTTGATTTGAAGCAAAAGTTCATCCCCTACTTTGGGGCGAACACGATAGGGGCATGTGGCAATAGGTCTGTCAGTGTCTAACTAGTTTAATTTCAGTCTTTGGCTTCAGTGAGTAGCAAAATGGTCACTATATTGGTCAATAATAGCTTGAATGGCTTGTTTCTGAGGAGGAGAAAGGTTTCATTAATAGTAGGGGTGAGAGAGGGTTGATGTTCAAGGGCTTCAAGATTATTGCACAAGTGCTCTAAGGATGGAAAATCAGTGATTTTGGTGTGAGTAGACGCAAATGGGAATCTCAGTTATTTTATTTTCACAGTGAGCATGCATAAACAGAAGGTTATACTTGAGTACTGGAATATCGTACTTTCTAATGAAGTCGACACCTAAAATAATGTCCTGCTAAAGGTTGTCGATGACTAAGAATTTCTGGGGATAAGTGTTGCCTTGAAGTGTAATTTTATACCAGTTTCAAATTAGGGTGGCGATAAGACTGATGTAGCCACAACTGAGGTGATAGGTTCCCTTAAGGGAGAAAGGGGTTGAGTGGACAAAACAGTACTGGCCACACAACTGCATGAGCAGCCCGTACCTAGAGGTGCGGGTTAACGCAGGCCCTTTATCATAATGAGGATATGCAGTGTGGCTGAGCTGAAATAGGCTTGCTGATGGGGCAAGGAAATGCAACGCGCATCTGTTTTCCTGTGCCAATTTTTTATGGCATGGCTCCGCTCAGTTTGCTGTTCTCATCATTGCGGACCTTGCTGGTAATGTTTGGAAAACATTTGGCACGCGCTGCATAGGGAGTGGGAGTGGAGCAGGCGACAAAAATGGTATGCGGACTCAGCCAAAATTTTTTTTTAAATCGCCGAAAACGGTCAGCTAAGACTACGGGAAATTGGAAATTTTGGTTGGGAAAGCGGGGACAATGTAGGCTTTTATGCCCGACGTAGAGACATAATGCACAGTTATTGCTAGCAAGGCTGCGAGAACGCTGAACTGCACTTTACGTGCTGGTGCCGTGCTGCAAAGTGGCAACACTGTAATTCTGCATGCTGTGCAGGGGAGGTGTGGCAATCGTGGCCTGCGTTATGCGGGGGGGGGGGGGGGAAGGAGTGCTGCGCTTGCGAGGGCCAGTAAAATGAGGTTGCGTGCGCGTTGTCATAATTGTTGATAGTTGGTGTGGTCCCAATAAAGGCGGAGGCGTGGGAGTCGGTTTATGACCAGATTGGGAAACTGGGATGCGAGTTGAGCTAGCAGAATGGTGTTCCCTGTTAGGTTGCGGGGAAATGTGTGAGCGGTGTCAATCTCATACGTCACTGCTAACAAAATTGCGCGATGATTTGGTGGCTGGTGGAATAGAATATGTTTGAAAATTTTCTCCACTAGAATTAAACTGGACTATCTGAGCATAAGACCTGTGGGGTACTACTTTGTTTGAAAGAGCATCGCACGCAGCCTGAACCGAGGCATTTTTTTCGTCAGGGGTGGCATTGTCTTTCATGTCCGTCTAACAAACGCTCAAAGTTTTTTTGTGTCAATTAAAACTGTTTTAATGAACTGATACGTTTGGTTGCTTTTGCTTGACTACGCGTTTCCATGTACTGTTGAATGTGGGTGTGTGAAGTAGTGTCCGGTGTAAATGGTGTTGCACACTTTGTGTAAACTTAAGGTAAAACAAACTACAGAAAAGAAGAGAATGCACTCTGATAGTACATAACAAAATAGGAGTGGTTGAGGCAGATAGGTGAAAAGTAATACATATATTCTAACTACAGTAATTAAGCTCTCTTAAAGGGAAGTGGGTAGGCCGGCGAGAACAGTAAAGTGCCAAGTTTGCTACACAAGTGCTGCGTCGGATACGTGGTAACTGACCTAGGAAAGGGTTTGCTTACTGCGTGGAATGAAGCAGCTGCTAACATGGGTGGGCGGGGATGTCTGTAAAAGACGGAGAAAGGCGGCTTTCTCATACAAGTACTCTCGTTTGCAACTACAAAAATGTAAAATAAAGTATTAATTTTTATCAACTCGCTTGGTGTGCAGAGAGGGAAAGTCCGGTGCTTACGCCAGTGCAGCACTTGCCCTACCTCCTTTTGTATAGAATCCACGTACTAGTACTGTCTCAGATACTCAAGTTCACCTTATGAGGTGGCAAAGGGGTGCTTGGGGGTTTGACTCACTTGTAGATGAATAAGAGGGATTATAAAAATATATATATATTTAAGGAACAACAATTTCTATAATTCACAATACATTTACTTTACACTTATTCAACATGAAGTTATTATACTGATTTACACTAAGACTTCTTACCGACCTAAAGGACGCAGCTATTCCCTATCTTTACCGATAGAATGAACTACAATGGGGATGATGACTCAATACCAGCATTGGTCTCTACTGTTACGCAAATTATGCTCACTCTTAACTTCTGGGACAGTTGGCCTCGGAATCCTCTGGCCAGTGGTAGGTTGGTGCCCTCGTCTTCAGCCTCAATCACACTCTCAATACAAGTTGTGTTCATGTTGCCTTCTGGGAAAAGGGGGTTGGGGGGGCACCGCCCGGCGGAGTCTCTTATATAGCCAGACTAAGTTGGACATTTTTATAAAACAAACGTGCCCGACTACCATCCATACTCCACCTGACCTAAGGCGGTGTAGGGTCACCATACGATGCTACAGTTCGTAGCAACAATGTCGCTAAAAAAGTTGGAAATGAGACTTCAGTTAACAGAATGCAGGCGAAAGTGACTTTTTTTCTCTAGCTAATGAAGTTGAAAAGGATAGTTCGCGATTAGATTTGTTTAAAGCCCATTGCCATGATTTTGCACAACTGGGAACATATTTTGAAGATATCGTTCAGTCAGTAAACCAGACCGAGCCGTGTCTCTAAACACAGATACGTACTATCGAATTTTAGAAGTTCACGCCATGACCTTTTATTTAAAAAAAATGGTAAAGGTGATGGGAACTCAAATGTTGACATCAAATCTAAATCCTTGAAGGTTCTAAAATTGCAGCTACTGACATTCAATGGGCAACTGACACAGTGGACGAGTTTCTAAGAGCTATACAGGTTGTTGGTACATACCAACAGTCAGCTTTCAGATGTTGAGAAGCAACAGTATCTTCTCATATCTCTCATTGGAGAGCCACTTAACCTCATCAAATCTGTACCATTATGAATTAGCATGGCAGATGTTAACTGAGTGATACCAAAATGAGGGTCAAATAGCTACGATGCATTGGGAGAACATGAACGTGCCAGTGGTAACAGAAGGTTGTCCGCATAAACTAAGATGTCTAATTGATGTATTAAAGGAAAACCTAGGTGCTCTGAAAGTGTTGAAGTTTCCAGTGAACTAGTGGTGCTTTGTGATGTTGAACAATCGCTTTATCAGTGCTCACCACATTCATCCCGGGACAACTGGCATCCTGAATTTTGGAAACTATAGTTGTGAGGCGGATAGAAATCCTGGCGGGAAACTATCTCGTTCCACCTCACTCTGGGGTTTGACTCCCCTCTTATCCGACGTTTCCGTAGAGGAAGTGCGCGCGTCAAGTCTAACCTTCAGAAGCACCTCAACAATATCCTGTTGCAAACTGGGTCTCGTTAGCATGTGTCCTTCAACGATACACCAGTTGAACTCGTGGAGGAGGCATCAAATATGACACGTAATTTAGTGGCTGAGCTTTCTGGCTTAATCACACTTGTGTGGAATGTAGTAGGCCGGCAAGGAAGACAATTGAGATTCTTGGAATCTTTTCCATATGCCCGAGAGCTAGGTAATCCTGCAAAAACTTAATTGTGCATTTGTTTCAGTGGTGGGTCCCCATTAAGATATTTTCTAAACGAAGCAACTGGTTCAGTGCTTGTGGTCTTGATGATCCCAACTCAGGCACTAGGGAGCGAAAGGGCAACAAGACAACATATCTGCAAGCCTCATTCCGGCTATGAGTTTCCACAAAGTCCTCACATTTTGCCTCATCAGAAGATCTATGTTTTGTTGGAGGGAACTCAACTTCCAAAAAGGGCCTCATAATGTATTCCAATGGAGACAGGATCAACAAGGAGATGCAAAATGATGTATTGGTGTTACCTGACCCATGAGAATACACCCTAAAACTGAGTCAAGTGCCATGGGAGAGCCATCTATCTTACTGCCAGTTAAGAGTTGAGGGAAGAAGTTTGCACCGATGAGTAAGTCTACAGGCCCAGAAGTGTCAAAGGATGGATCGGTTAACTTCAAGTGGGCAACAGAATGTCATACTTCCTGGGACAATTTGACAGTAGGCAAACTATTTGTTATGCATGGATGCACCCTCCATGATGAAGCTAACCTGGCTGGCTGTGTCCAAGAGCACTTGCACTACCTCTGGTGTTCTCGAGGTATCAAGAAAATGAACAAGGGCAGTGGACAACAATACAGCAGGTGCCAAAGCACAAACATCAGGCGTAACGGCACAGTATTACAGAAGACTGGGGTTCAGAACTCTGTGCGGATGCAGCCTCTGACTTACCTAGTGAATTGTTCTCTACAAACTTTTGTTCAAATGTAACAAGTTATGGTGGTTTGCCCCACGCTGATAAGATAACTATCTACAATTGGTGGAACGGTGCAAGGGGAGAACACAATTCAAGTACAACTGATGTTGTTAAGAGAAAATCACCCTTTGGATTTTGCTTACAAATCTCTGGACATTTGTACAACTTGTGGATCTATGTACAAAGACAGCATCCACATTGAATAGAGCTAGCTAGGCAATTTGAAGATGCTTGGTTATGAGGCTGTCTCATTATACACATTTTGTATAAGTTTTGACTTGACAGTCTGTGTATTAGACCTTTTGGCATTACTTGAACTAACAGCTATTTGAGCTGGACAGTGTTTTTCAAGAAAAGCTAACAAGTCCTTCAGAGTTGGCAATTCAGTACCCAGTGTTATCTCCCATTGTGTTTTAAGAGTAGTGTGAAACCTTTTACACACAATGGGTAGCAAAATTAATTCCCACTGGTCAACAGGCACATGAAGTGTCTTAAGGACAGATACATTTTCATTCAAAATGCACAATAGATGATGCAACGAGGTGGGTGAGTCAACTGAAGCTGGAGGCACCTGCAAAAAGGCCTCAACATGCACACTGACAAGAAGCAGTTTATTTTCATAATGATCAACCAGTTATTTCCATGCCCTCGAAATTGGCATCCAACGTTGACAGCGACTGAATCGTACCATGGGGTTCGCCATGCAGTGCAGTCTTCAAGTAAGCTAATTTTTCTACAGGGGAAGAGTCGTCATTATTTTTAACAAGTGTGGCAAACGGGTTGGAGAAATTTGGCCATTGCCTGGGGTCACCCTCAACGGTAGGTAGTTATTTTAGGTAAGGCTACCCGTGAACTCTTATAATTTTTGGGTGAGCACAAGCCTATACGCTTCTGACACATCAGTCATGGCATCTACAGTAGCCATTACTACGAAGTACTTCTCAAAATCTGCCAAAAACGCAGCATGTGCATCCAGATCAACCTCTACAGACTCATTTGCAGTCTCAACAGCAGCTAATTCTAACTCGGTATCAAAATTTTTGAGAACCTTCGGTAGGACATGACTGGTTGAAACAAACAAATTACGTTTCTACGGATCGTTCACGACTACTTGCGCAAGATCGTAGGCATGCTTAAGACGACCCTCGGCCAGGCGAAGATGCAAAAATGCAGATTGTAATTCTGCCATTTCGAGGAAACAATTACTGAATACAAATGGAAAAACAATGGTAAATAAAGAAAGGGTGGGCGATAACAGTCGCTAGTGAAAACAGAAACACTACCTTCCCATCTCACTAAAACAAAGGCATTCGGCGATCCATGAGAAAAACAGACAAACATGTGAAAAATACTAATTTGTACACAGCACACAATACCAGACAATTCCAAACAAAAACTTGTGTGACTAAAATGCTAACCACGTGCACTCCAGTGATATTACAGAGAGTTGCACAGGATTATAAACAAAGAAAAGCCAGGCCATTTGCACTGAACTACTTAACCATGGGGAACAGACAAGCAGAAATTTATAGTTTCACAGTCTGCTGATCGCCAATGTATTTTAGGTCTTGAATCTTGTACACACTGACTCCAGTTTACAATACATTACTCACACAGTTCAACAAGAGTCCATACACTGTGATTGGCATGATTACTGCGTGCGCGAACGAGCCAAAGATCAATTACTAACAGTAATGCCGGCATGAATCCGGGCACGGAGGACCAAAAATACAGCAACAGTGTAAATTATGAACAAAACCATGGAAAAGGCACAATATTGCACTTTTTAGCAATGATAAATGAAAAACACGCATCACAAGCAATCTTCTTACCAAACAAGACTAAGTCACTAGGCCGCCGGAAGTTCCCTGCTGTATTCAAGGTTGCCAACAATTCATTAAAAAATAGACCTAGTTCATGTCCACAGTACATTATGTAGGCTCCAAACATAATTTATTTTAATTAATTTGTTGCAAAATCATACCAAAAAATCTAGGATATGGAGTTTTACCACAATGGGTCTTGCCTACATTTAAATTTTGTTTTATATAGATATTTCTGTTATAAAGCAACGAAAATAAACAATATGAATTACAGGCAAGAATTTTCTTTGCTGGTGCACTAAATGAACATTAATTAAACACACGAAAATTAATTTAAGTTGAGGATTTTTGTTTTGTTATTACATTAGGTAACCAAATTTCTAGCTGAAACTAAAATGGAAGTTGTATTTTTTTTTTTTTTGGTATACCAAATATTTGCACAATCCTACTAAAACTTCTTCTTTTTATATATTTGAATGGCATACAATTTTTTGTCCAGTACATACATACTGTTTACATTTTGTTTTCATGAGATAAACAGTTGTGTACAAAAAAATTTTTATTGTGGATGAAATAATGGTAGTTAAGGTATTTTATAATTGTTACAGGTTGAGGAGAATCCATCTGTGATATGTGTCATAGCGATGAGCTGGTTCCGTCAGTGGCAGAACTTTGTTCGTGGGAAGGAGACAGAGCCTCCAGGGGCAATTGACAACTCATCGGTCATCAGCATGAAGAATGGTCAGCCAGTTCTCAAAATTGGTCAGTTCTTGTTCATCAGAGTCTTGCGTTAGTTATTTATTTAGTGCAGAAAATTGAATTGAAGAAGATTGTCCTGAAGGGACCTAACTGTTCAATCAAAGGATGTCTTCACCCAATTGGTGAAGAAGTGGTTTGGTTTACGACCTTACAGGTTGTCCATAGATGATGTTGTTGCTGTGACCTATAGTTACCTGGAGGTGGGTCGGAACGTTCAAATTTCAAACCGAACTCGAACTTATGTTCTGTTAAAAAAATTTACACCAGTTCATGTTTAGTTCAAAAATTTGCCAGAATGAACATGTTTTATGAACTTTGAATCAAACGGACTTCACCTCAAAGACATTGAAAAATAATACACAGGAAGCAAAACAATAAAAATGACCAAACACATCACTTTTTGTAGCAGTGATGACAACATTTGATCTTGAACTCTATTGTCTAAAATAGGGTTTTTTAGTTTAATTTATAGCAATTTTTGTAATTTGTAAATGGTTGTACAGAAAGTAAATTATTTGCTTGAGTTTTTACATTTTCAGTTCCATTACATTTTGGAACTATCAGTTGTGGTACTGTGCAGGTTGTATATGTGTGTGTTTATTGTTCATGATAAATGTTTATAAACAATTAGAGGTGAAATTGTGAATGTGGTTATACATGTTTGTGTTACATGCTTTAACAAATAGGAGCTGAGCTTGATAGTTGTATGTATATGTGTGTTCATTTTTTATGCTTTAAGGTGATTCTACCTGTTTGTTTTATACTTAAACAATTAAGGGCTGAACTGTAAAGGCATAATGTGTGGATAAGACATTTTTTAAAGTTCGGTTCGAGTTCAATGAATTATAGCATTTTTTTGGTTCAAGATCAATACATGGACAATTTTAAAGGTTCGGTTTAAGTTTGGTTCAATAAAAATATTCTAGGTTAAGTTGATGCGTGATGCATTCCTGCGCAGTTGGCATGCGCTTTACACTTGCAACTTCACCCCATTATTGAGCATCAGTGCTCATTTGGGCAAGTCTTAATCACATTAATATATATTAAATTACGTGCCTACAGGGTCTACAAGCATCATGGCAAACTAGATTATAGACACGGTTGAGAAAATTATAATAACTATTTAAAAGTAGTCACATAGTCACCCTAATCCCTATGCAGGAAGTTTACACTTCGAAGAGCACTGACACCCAGAACAGAGATAAGCAAGTTCAAGGGTTTTGCTGTAGGAGCACAGTTTCCATTCTACAAGATGACCGCAGCCTCCAGCACCTCATACAGAGGCGATAAGATATGTCACCACCTCCACCCCAAGAGTTAGAAAAGGGTAGCACAGCGCCGAAGCCAGAATAAACAACCCCTGCGAAGAGAGGCTAGCCATTCTCGCACTCCTCTGGAAGCATACAAACTATGAATTTTGTATAAACAGGAGGTGCCATGTCAGGCACGAGAGCAGTCGTCACTCTCCTCCTGTCTGCATACTGCCAAGGGAGCAATAGGGGTAAGGGACCGTCCACCTTCTTTCAGTCTAAATAAGGTCGAAGAACTGTCTCAAAGGTGTGATGGTCACTAGACCAAGAATGGTAAGTGGCAGCCAAACCGACCTCACAGTCTGAAAAAGGCAGAAGACACTCTATACTGTTAAAGTGCTGACCACTAGACTGCATGCTAAAGTGCACGTTTCAACCAGAGAAGATGCCCACCGTCAGTGAACCCTGAAGCCACCTCCCGCTGCACCGCTTCGTACAGAAGACGTCTCTCTTCATTCACCTCTCCCTTAAGTAATTCTTTTCACGTTTAGTTATTCCTCTTGGGAACAGGTTGAGAGTTATTCTTAAATTAATAGGTCCCTTCAGAGAACTCCCGGTAAAGTTAGGATTAACTTTATCACAAAGTTCATTATTTTATTATTATTTAATTAATTTTGCTCGGGTCGCCTTCACGTAAATTTCATGCAGGACTAAGCTTCCTCTGAATATTTAATCAGTATTTTGTATAGTAGGAGCAAATACGGACTTGCCTTGCATTTCCATAATACTTAAATGAAAAACTTAATTTTTATAGTTTATTTTGAGAGTAACTTGTTTCTTTATGTGTATTTCCCCATTATTTCAAAGGAAAGTAATTTAACTTGAATTTTTAATAGTAAATTACTCTACTAGTAGTTAACCAAAGGTGTAACCAGTAACGTGATCCAACAAGGCCAAATACACACACCATTAGAACGCAAACAGAAGCCTGCCATCCAGGCAGATCATCGGAAGCGCCTCACTTTAGGAACACAGATCCATACCTTAGTTAGTCAGCCCAGACGTTCTACTTCTTCCCAGTTTGAAAAGGCTGGAAGGAAAACAGAACGTCCTGCTACTTACTTAACCTCGGGAGGATGCTTCACCCAGGTCTCACGCGAATATACATCATTCTCAGTCAGTCCCAGTCTGAATAAGGGTGGATAGTGAGTGGGTACTGAGTTTGATGGCACTGCTTCCTGGTTCGACACTAGGATTGAATCCATTACTTGTTTCTCCTCCTGGTAGACAAAGTAGACAACATAAACAAGCTCTCGGAGAGACTCTCAGAGCATTAAATAACTTAAACTCGGAAAATATTGAGAGCAACAACACCTCGTTCACTGAGAACCTTAATTTGCCTGTAAGTAATTCACCTCCTTGACCTGTCCCACTCTTTGGGCATCTTATTAAACTGCCAGGCGAAGACAATCCAGCTTTCACTTATTTTAAGAGAAAGCAATGCTTTGTTAGGGATCTGCTAACCACGATCTATAATAAGCCCTCTCACACCCCGCAAGCAGTACCACTGCCCTACCCTGCCGCAACCAACATTGGCCGCTATTCCAGTCGTCACCCGCCCTGCGAGCCAATCTGTTATGCGGATCACACCACTTCCTGCTGCAACACAGTTACAGTGCCTGTTGCCAGGGTAGTGGATAATTATGTCCCAAGAAGGAAACGCACACGTCCCACAATTTATAATTGTCTACTTTCTTAGTCCCATTTGTACCTTGACCTCCCCATGCCTTACACCCGGTAGGGAGGTAAGAGCAGGAGGTTAAGATGTGCACTTTGTACCTTTGAAATTAGACCTCTTGGTAACCTTCAGTCTAAAGTTGCACTTAGCGCTTCTTCCTCTGAGCTTCACTCTTCTACACTGCCAACACAGTCATTCCCTCCACGAACTAAGCTTGAAGGCCCACCTCACCGTATTCTAGAACCTTTCCAACGGTATGAGGTACCGTTATTGGTATTGCCAACCCCTGGTTGTGCAGTACCAATCCTTTAGCACCTGAAGTCAGCAGCACACTACAAGGTCTGAGCAGCTCACAGTCAACGAATCTTCGAGGTGACCTCACACCCTTGCCTCAGAAAGGTATGTGTGTGTAGCCGGCAGCAACACCATAACTTCTGAAGAACATCTCTTTCCTAGGTAAATGTGTACCAAAGAGTTAGCCGACTCGTAGGGCTGTGACAGTGGCTTTGAACTTTGAACCCCTGTGACCAGTCACCAGACCTGTCCTTTACATTGTCTGCAGGCTGGTACTCCATCAAGGTGCTCCAACTCGTGGTTCTGAATTCACAATATAGAATCGCCAAGGTATTTAAGGCCTCAATCATATCTATGAAATGGAGTGTGACAAAGGTCACTATCTCGTTTAACCCAAAAGGCTTTAGATCCTTGTTTGACACAGCTAGTCTCTCCAAATAATTAAAGTTAATTACTCATCCCTAGTGGTCGTGCATCGTTGTGAAGGACTTTATATGCAAGAATGGTCGTTATCACTAATATCCTCAAACAGCATAAGGCATTAAAAAAAAAATACAAGATATTCAAAAATCAAATAATATTTATTCCGACACGTCCAGATTTTACCAGAGACCTTTTTTTAAGAATTAACATAATTTATATTACAATGCCATGTTGTTTCATATAATTTATTCTTCAAAAAAGAATAAAGCATCTAAGTGTAGACCAGCTAATATTTTTAAAAACTATTCTTTGACTTTTGCAAGAGGGCATGTCCCCTCAAATAAGTACATCACTGACCCGTGGTGACATTGGATAGTATGGTACAGTATTTGTTGATTGAGTTAAGTAGTTGTAGCTTTACGTAACAAAAATACACAATATGTTATTTTTAATGAATTCTTGTTGTAGGTTCTGACTATGGCCAATTCTCAGAGAAGACTTGGAGGTTCTTTCACAGTATTTATGGAGGGGGTCCTGAATTGATCCTGAGGCCGCCCTCATCTCGTATGCCACCACCCACGAGCCAGGTCAGCAGGCCGCTTTCCCTTCCTTCACATGAGGTGCACAAGGAGTTGGTGCACGCCCACAAGGCTCACAGCACTGAGAACATCAACTTTGGTGAAGGTATTGGCATAAATGTAAGTGTGCATTTGTAATTCATTTTAACCATGCCCTTCTCATACTATAACCTACTATTATTTTAGTAGACATACAAAATGTATGTTTGTTCAAATGTGACTTTACTTTACTCTATCTCTCCCATGAACTAAAAACGAATAATACCTTTACAGACCTTACGCAAAACAAACGAGAATGAAATATTCCAGAGAGCCCATTTTTCATAATGCGTCATAAAATGTTTTAATATTTTGAAATGCAAGGACTCTCCAACTAAATTCAATGCGACATAAGTATTGCATAGTATAAATAATGTTCGTATAACATCACTATAGAAATATTTTGCTTATCCACACCAGAAAAATTACGTGCGACTGCACAATTAAAAAATGACAGTGGAATCTCGCTATACAGTTATACTCTTGTAAGATTCCAGTTACTGTTGGTTCCCTCTTCTTTTAGCTTCACTCTTAAAATTAATTTTTTATTTCCATTTTGGTCAATTTTTAACTCCTCAAAACTTAAAAATTACATTAAAAATGATATTTTTCCATGAAGTTTACACTTTATCATCACAGATGATGAAATAATGAAGAAATACAGTCAGCTCTCGACAAAATGACCCCAATAATAATCCCCTAAAAGTGTACCCATCTGAGGAACTACAGTATGTAAAATTTGAAGGAAATAGGCTGAAAAGTAAGCTGCTTGTATTTATTTTGGTTGCTCGCCACTACTGCAAGACTCAGAAGAGGGAAAGAATGAAAATATGAAATAAACACCACTCATTAAAATGGGCACCTGCTAGCCTGCTGTTGCTTGTTATTCAAGTTATGCTATCGATTAGCCTAGCCCAGAGACTGCCCTTTGAGAGACCACAGAATAAAAGCACTGTACTATACTGCTGAGATGAATAAATTCCTATATTTCTTTGACACTGCTGTTAACATATAGATTAATTACAGTAAAAGTTCATATCCCGTTAAATTTCTTTGGTTTGTGAGGGTTTTTACAACATATGAGGTGAAAACTTTATGCGATATTACAAATAAAAGCGTTCTATACTTATTTTCTTAAAGTTCTCTTCTAACAGTTTGATACTGGAAACCAATGCAGTAAAATTCTGTTACAGCATTCGTCACATTAACATATCTTTTACTTTATTGTACAATTTTCATTTTCCACCCGAATACCCTATGTAAACTATGTAAAAATATTTAACATAACAAAATTTACATTAACTTTAATTGGTAGACTTGGGCAGTGTGCTAATTTTTGTGTAAGGTACGGCCAGTGCGAACACAGAGTGCAAGCTCAGACAACATAAATTTGCGAGCAGCTGCACAGTTGGCGTCGGGACACAGGAAGCAGATGGTTGGAGAGGTGTCCCAGCACAGCACTTTAGTGCCAGGCAGCGACACTGGGTTCCACTTGGGAAGATGTGAGTAGTAACACTTACTTGAGAAGTGTTCACTGTGATAGGGCAGTGGCCAAATCATTTGTCACTTGCAGAATAGTTATAATAAAACTCAATTCAAATAACATGTAATTATTCTATTTCGCAATCCAAATCAATATTTTCAAATTTTTGTATGTGCAAAGTTTTATTTGTAATTACAAAAAACGTTATGTAAGTGAAGAGATTTTGGTGGCTCTTAAGGGTGTGAGAATACAGTTTGAGACTGACTCTCGCAGCTCTGTCGCGTGATGTTACTCTGTCCGACTGCGCACTGACTTCACCTTCTAGCTGATGCTTGTAACACTTTTGTCGTAGACAGTCCTGATCATGCATTGGTGCCACAAGCCTTCGTTCATGTCATCTTTCGTCGCTTGAGACTAGATGTTGTGCTGCTAAACAGCTCACCGAAGCCTGTCGTGCTTCTCTGCTACCTCGCTAGCCATGCACCTAGTCACGAGCTCAGCGGACTATCATAGAACTGCCAAAGGCAACAAATCTCGCACTCAGAAAGAACCCCGTCAAGTCAACAATGCCTGCTTCCCAGCAGTCTGTGGGTAGGGGAAGGCTCAAATGCCAGTCATCTCTGGAAACACCTATTAGGTCGGCGTTACAGTAATATCACACAACGTATCCAAAAGCTGAAAAAAACTGTATATGTACACTATAGGAAAGACCCACGGTACCCCACACATCCCACATTTTTGTACAAAAAAGTAAAGAATAAATATTTTTTAATTGCATATTTTTATAGACAGTTATTGCTTTTGACTGTGCTATATTTGCTACTAATATTCTTTTCAGCAGTGGCCTTTTCATAGATACTGGATGTAGTTAATGCATTCCAGCTTTTTTCGAAACAGCTAAGTTATAAAAATTACACACTCAGAGACCAAAATGAATTACTTGTGCTATTTGCAACCACAGTTGTTTACTGCCTGACACTCCGCAGTGGAAGTGATCAGGAGTACTGATAGCATGTCACTCTTTTTGTCACTCAGTTACTTCGCTCCACTGTCTGTGGAAGTGAGAAACAACTGGTTTGTAAGATGAGTCTCTAATACAAGACTGGGAACTTTCATACTTGCGACATGCCACACTGTCTCCTATCTCTTCTGCTTCATGTTTATAGTCTATTCATGGTTTCCACACTTTTTGAATCAAACCTTCGGAAAGTCGCCCCATGTATGAGGTGTTTTCTTGATTCCTGAATATGTTGTGTATGGCAAGTGTTTCACACTTGTGTTAACAAAGTTATGTAAGGTTGTAACGGTGGTGTGTGCTATTTGCAGGCTTGAACACGGAAGATGTGGCTGTGTACAGTGCAGCAAGTATAGACAGTGGTACATGTCTCGAGGAGGTGCAGGTGAACGGTTCCATCAATGATCACGTCACCAACATTCAGGTGGACACCCAGCACATGCCAGAGCCTCACGTCACCCTCAGCTGAACCAGGTAAGATTTTAGTGTGTTACTGCAATAAATAAGTAGAATTGTATGAATATTCAGTATAGTTAAACATACTAGAAAAATGACAATTTTCATTTTCTTTTCGGTAAGAATTTTGGTTGCCGACAGTTGTAACAAAATGAAAATCCTTGATTGATTTCAATTAATACTCGGGTGTTTAATGAATGTTCAATTAGTTCATCAACAAAGGAAAATTTTGTCTGTAAATTGTCCTGAGTGTTTTCATTACTGTACGTACAGTTGAAACTCGAACTATTGAACACGCTTGAACCAAAAGTCCATGTCCAACGTGCATTTTCTGTGGTCCCGACCAAATTCCTTTGTTAATAATGCTAAAAAAAAAGACAGTTTTTGTCTAACTCAAAATTTAATTTAATCTGCTTCAATCAAACAATCTCTGTAGCATTGCCGAAAATTACATGCTCCGATCATTAAACAACGAAGTATTAACAAAAAAGTACATTTCAACTGTACTCTCCAAGATATACAAAGTAGGTACTGCCACTGTTGTAGTGTATGCAGGTAATTGTCGTGCCATTGATGCCAAAAATCCTGTTTTGCAACCACTCTACTAGCTGCCATCAGTGCGGGCGATTGAGGGGGGGATGTTGAGGCTAGGTTCAGGCAGAGTAACCAAGGGTTCAAGGTTCAGAAAATGGCCAGGTGTAAGGACATGGAAATCGTTATGATCACAACTCAAAGGGTCTAATAGTCTTGAATTGAACATCGCCTCCACCTGAACTAACACAGTATACAATTCTTCAAATGTTAAGACCTGCTCCCCATTAACCTTGTGGAGATGGGACTTAAAGGATTCAACTCCAGCCTCCTGAAGTCCTCCAAAGTGAGGAGCAGCATGGGGGTTGAAGTGCCAATTGACACCAAGCTGGGTCAATGTGTCCTTTGCCATTTGTTGGTGAGAAGAAGATTAAACCAGCTGCCTAAGTTCCTGCAAACAGTATGTCTGAAGACCTACCTTGTCTAGCAAGAAAACATTGATACGCTCCAAGGAACACTTCTGTGGACAGATCAGAAGCCAATTCAGCATGAAGTGCCTTGGTGGCACAGCACACGAAAATGCAGGGATAGGCTTTTATGATTGCTGCCCTGTGCACTTGAGTAAGTTTTATCATGAACGGACTAGTATAATCAACTCTTGCCTTTGCAAATGTTTAGATTTGTTTTACCCTCATGGCTGGAAGATCTCCCATATGAGATTTACTAGAAGGCCTCTCTAAAACAGCGGAGACAAAACCGTAAACAGTGGGTGATGATATCTTTTGGCAAGATCCAGAACTGTTCTCTCAGACTGCCCCAAAGAGTCTGCACCCGAAGATGATTGTTCGTTTCATGATAATGGAGTATGAGTAGATCAATCAGGTAGTGCAACTTAGGCAACAACACAGGATGTTTATGCTCAAAAGGAACTGTATATTGAAAAGTCGAACGCACATCCTGATCAAGCCATGCTTGTCAAGAAATGGCACCAATTTTCTAATTTGAGGTGTGCAGTGCATCAATTACTCTTAAGAGAAACAATATCATCACTAAATGCCATTAGCTTAGCTTGCAGAAACCAAAACTTGAGGGCCTGATCCAACTGAGAAGGGGTAAGGCATCCACTCAGACGTGTGGAATGCAAATTGCGACAATTGTGTAAAAAGCGTAGTAGGAAACTGTTGACTCCTAAGAGCTTAGGAACACGAGTTAACCGCGTCACCAAGTTATCCAGATCCTGATGCTGAGTTAGTGTGTTCAGTGTCACAGCTTTATGTTCAAGCAATGCAGGTTTCTCATCAGCTGCAACTACATTTTATGTATATGGAGGCCTTTGCTCCAAGGGGATTCTTAGCCATGATGGGTCTCTCTACCATAAATGATGATTCACCAGTTGAGCCTGCAAAAGACCACGTGAAGCACAATTTGCAGGATTCTCTCGGAGTGTACATGCATCCAACGGGATGGTTGGGTAAGTTCTAAACTGTGATGAGTGACTGACTGGGTTAATAGTCACAACAGTCGAGGATTCTGTCCGCTAGACTAAAAGCGGGGTGAATGAGATAGCTAGGTGACGAGAGGCGAGGAATGTTAGTGGCGTACTTGGTCTAGTCGTAATGAGCCTGGCCCACACTTTGGCTGCGGTTCCAGAGATGAGATTATTTTGTCCAGAAGGGGAGTTGTTCCAACCGAACCTCACTTCGATACCGGTCAACAATCCTCTTACCACAGGATGGCACAACGGGTGAGTGCGTATGCAAGGAGAAATGAATAATACCACAACCGGAGCAGTCTACTGACGTGTGCCTGAGTTGGGTGGCGCAGTTCCATTCCGCCTGCCTTTCCTGTGTAGGCTGAGGAAGTGCACTCAAATGTCTGGCGGCAAGAAGCGCTGCAGGTCGCTTCCTACGCCTGCGGCCATGCCTTTGGCTGAAAGGCATTGTCTCCACTTGCAGATTATACCTAGACTCAAATACTGAACACAAGTTGTAGTGTAAGTCCG
The DNA here is from genome assembly GCA_029891345.1 of Dryococelus australis. Taxonomy (NCBI): domain Eukaryota; kingdom Metazoa; phylum Arthropoda; class Insecta; order Phasmatodea; family Phasmatidae; genus Dryococelus; species Dryococelus australis. Next base: position 97,446,073 of record CM057004.1, on the reverse strand, counting down.
GTTTTGGCTTGTTGACCAGGTTCTGTAAAGTCTCCACTGATCCCCCATGCTATGCGGGCGGATCAGAGACGTGGAGCTGTTTGGGTCACCAATGCCGCCACTGCATGTGCGTCCACACAGGAATGGACTGCGGATGTCAAGCCATGGTATATAGTGGCACTGGAAGCAGTGGTGTGGGATAAGGAAATAACTTGAGACTGTCGCCCCTCTCTGGGTGAAGGTGTTGCTAGTGGTCGTGGCTTCTCTGTTCCTCCCCACCAGCACTGGAAGCAGTGCTGTGGTAGTTTGGGAAGCAACAGATGGCCATCTAATGGTTGTGTGTAAAAATAGGGACCCCTGAAGGGCGCTCGTGGCTGAAGTTAATTCGGTAGTTATAAATTCCCCAGTCCTCGTCAAAGGTGTACATAGCAACCTGTATTTAGTGGGTAAGCACAGATACTCTAATAAAGAAAAGTTGAGAAGTAGGAAACAACAGTATGTGTATTGAAGTCTCAACAAACATGCGACGTGTGTGCTACGTCCTACCAGGCAATAGAGTGCTGAAGGTTACTACGCTGGCCAGGTGTAGGCGACCTGGTTCTAATGGAGAATGGGAAAGTAAGAGCTTAATGAGAAAATATATGATACTTCTAAACTGTCTAATAAAGATGTTTTGAGGAGGCAAAGTGAATTTAACATGGTAAGCATGTTCGCTGGTTGTTGGGTTGACTGATAGTCGACGGTGAAGTAGCCACGGGGGGGCATACTCAATGCTTCGAAGATCTCCTGCGGTCCCAGCACTGGCAGCAGGGCTGTGGGATAACAAGAGGTGGAACAAGAATGCCTCTCGAGCTTGGCAGCGTCTGATATAGTGGAAGCTTGTAGACAGCCGGTGCGGGGGAGGCATGATGTCCTCCTGCCCTGGTTGGCGTGGGAATACTCTGGTCAACGATTCTGCTTCGTGCCTTGTCGTAGGCGCTCGGCCTTGCCCGAGGTCTGGGCAGCTTGTTGGCTCCGAGCCTTGGAAAGGGGGTTGGGGTGGCGTGCCTGCCGGGTTGCATATCCTCCAGGTGGGCAGGAATCGCTCATAGTTCCTGCTGTTTGTAGGGTAGGCAACATGTTGTGCATGCTTGTAGTGGAAGAGGTACTCTAGGCGATGAGTCATAATCGTATTAGATTAGTTGTATAAAGCGGCACGCATCACCAGTTGTTTTAAAGTGGATAGGAGACTAATTAATCCATGCCAGGACAACTTGAGAATCAGTCCACGTACTGATGGAAGGCAAACAAATGTCATCTTTAAATGTAATACCGACATGGTTGAGCAAAGGTGCCAACAAGAGTGCACCACACAACTCCAAACGTGGCAATGATTGTATCTTGACAGGTGCCACCTTGGACTTGCCCAGTTATGGTCGAATGTTGATTTCACCATGAGGGTCCAAAATACCCATGTAAACCACTGCAGCGGAACCAATGTCAGAACTGTCTGATAATCCTTGGATTTCACACACTGAGGGTCCAAAATACCCATGTAAACCACTGCAGCGGAACCAATGTCAGAACTGTCTGATAATCCTTGGATTTCACACACTCGAACCCTTTATACACGTAAGAACTGTAATTGATGACAGGTGAGGAATCTCTTGATTAAAAAGCCTCCAGTGTAGTGTGAGATGTGATGGAGTAGCGTCCCAATCAATATTCTTCTACCACAAAATCTGCGGATGTTTCACAAACATAAGGCGAGGACTCAGCCATACAAGAGGGTCAAAGATGCGAGCTATGGTGGCCAAAATGGTGTGCTTGGTGGAATGACTCAGGTTGCTTTAGATTTTGTAGGTAAAGGTGTCCGAGCTTGGGTTCCACTGCAAACTTATTAAGAGATGAAATTTAATAAGTTTTGTTTTCCGACAGTGGGGAAAAGCCATGGCAAGAACATAATTATATTACTTTTGTGTGCAAAGAAAGAGTATCTAATCAGAAATCACATCTTATGAGTACATCAGAAATCAACAAATATTTACAAAGGATATGCACAAACTTTACATTCCGTATTTTATGATTTTGCAATTTTTTGAAACAGTATTAAATGACATTAAATGCATTTTGGAATACGTGTAAATGTTAAATTTAATGTATTTATAAACACGTGCTGTTGTTTGTTTCATTTTATTGTTATTTATTTATTTATTTGTTGCAATTTCTCACGAACAACCCTGTTCATAAAGACGAAATGGTAGACAAAAAAACATCATGGCATTTGTGATCGCATACATTGTAACATACAATAACACACAGTAATAAACACAAAAAAGAGGAGTTAAAGTAGGCATTTCAGAAATACAGTACAATTACATTTATCTTCAGTAGGAAGAGAAAGATTGACTACAATTTCAAATAAAACATTATTTGAAAATAGGGGAGAAATTATTGAAAACCCTATTTAAAAAAAAAATAGTGCTCTTATTAATTACAATAAGAAAAAATAGCAAGTGAGAAGGTATGCCAAAAAAAATTGAAATTTTGTTATTCGTAAGTACTTACGTAACATACAAAAACTATACAATAACATACAGTATGAAATATATAATAGGCCTTTCAAAACATACAATGCAAATAAATTTAACATAACAGAAACAAAATGATTGACTGCAGTTGCAAAAAATGAATTATTTGATATCAGGTGAGAAATTGTTTTAAAAAAATATTTTTAAGTCATTGTGCTGCTATAAATTGCAATAAGAAAGAGTTATTATAATACTGATACAGAAGGGAAAAATTAAATTTACATAAATATTCGCTCGTCATTTTTGTGCCCGTCCCATAATAATTCTTTTAGTTTTGTTTTGAATTCTAATTGGCTGGTACGAGACGTTACAGTTTTTGGTAGTTTGTTAAATTTTTGGAGTGTCGGGAAACAAAAAGTTGTGTATCCATATTTAACAAATGATACACGTGGTAATTCCAGATTTTTTGCCTATCTGGTGTAGTGCTTGTGGATTATCTCTCTTGATGTGAATTTTAGATTGCTCAAAGTGAGGTTATTTTTAATTTTTTTTTTTAAAATAACATGAGGGAGTTCATATCTATGTATAATATTTTTGGCATAATGCTTGTTTCTGTGTATAGCATCTTTGTATTGGTATTAGGAGAAAATTTGAAAACATTTCTTATTGCTCTATCTTGTAATTTTTCTAATTCATGCAGTTGATTTTATTACAGTTTAGCCATATTATATTAAGGTAACTTAAATGGGAATGTACTAGTTTGTAATAAAGTTGTAGTCTACATGTATGTGGCACAAAATCTCTTAATCTATAGTGTGCTCCAATGGCTGGGGTTATTTTCTTTGCAATATGCTTCGTAAGATCCTGCCATTGTAATGTTTCATTTATGATCAGACCTAAATACTTAACTTGAGACTCTTTCAATATTTTTATTATTAACTGACAATACATACTCTGAGGTTATCTTGTTGTAAGGTTTATTAAATATCATATAGTTTGTTTTATTCTCATTGACATTTTTTGCAGCCAATTAGTTATATTTATATCCTCTTGCATATCCTCCATTATTTTTCCAATATCTGTTCCGTCATATAGTATTGCTGTATCATCTGTGTATAAGTTAAGGCACCCTTTGAGACTGATTGATGCCAAGTCATTTATATACACCGAGAATAGAGTTGGCCCTTAGTACCGAGCCTTGGGGAACACCACATGTGATTGCTGATTCAATACTTTCAGAGTCCCCTAGACACACATACTGTTTCCTTCCACTCAGGTAACTGGTAAACCAATCTAAAGCTTTCCCCCTTATCCCAGCCATTTGTGATTTAAGTAAAATATAATGGTTTACTGTATCAAAAGCTTTTCGAAGATCAATAAATAGGGATGCAGAAACTTTATTTTTATCCATAACTAGCGAGTACCCGGCATGCGTTGCAATGCCACGCAAAGAAAGAGTTTGTCCAGTGTTCGTCTGGATCGAGCAGTGCATACTTGAACGGTTTCCAGTCTTACTTCCCGTTGCTTGTCAGTTTCTGAAGCTCATGATGCCTTTTTCCTTTTTGCTTGAGGTGCCAACCGCTTTTAGTTTGGGTGGCATATTTGATTTGACAGTGTAAGAAATGCTTTGTGATAATTACAAATTCACAATCAACACCACTTATTATGTCACACACGAACTGCCGCTAAACTATATGAAATATAGTAATATAATATACATTTATTATTCTATAAATACCGGGTTTGTCAAGGCAATGTACCTGTGAAGGTGCATTTATTCCAATATCCAAATATGTTAGGTGCTTTCCGTTGGCCTTCTTTGCCTTTATTATTTCTTTTTTTTTTTTTTGTTCTGACAAATTTCACTACCAGTAGAGGAGGAAGATCTTTTTTGCTAGTCGGTAGCTTGACGGGCATCTATTTCTTGGTCTGATATTTCAATCTTCAGAGCCTTCCCTACAATCTTTATCAACTCCAATGGATTTTCATTTGTTACAACTGGGAGTCCATGTATTTCCACGTTATTGACCCTTAGATACTGTTTTAGTCTTTATTTTTAGTTTCCAAGACATTTACTTCTTTAACCTACCTCTCTTGGTCAAATAATTTATTTTTCAATTTGACATTTTCTTCATAAACTTCTATTAATTCAGATTTTACTTTTCTTAGCTCTTTTGTTATTTCATTTAGATTATCCTCATAGCCTTTTACTGACAGCTTTATCCGTACCTGGTCATTTCGTATTACATCGAGCTTCTCAAGTCTTTTTAATACTTCATTTAAAATATTGCCCATTTTTGTTGGGTTGGTTGCATTGTTTTACACTTTGATTTGCGTATTCTTCTATGCACTTATTGCAGTACCACTTACTCGCTTTGTTCTTCTTTAAAGGTTCAAATTTTTTCTTCCCAATTCCAACACAGTCTGATACCACATATCACATATGCCGTCATATTTGATGCTTTCATCACCTTTTTTAAATCTTTTTTTTGCATTTAACACAAGTCTTGTGTTGTTCATTATCCGCAATTTGTAAACAATTTAAATTACTTATGCAATGCGTATATTTTTTACTTGTTAATCAATTTTATAACTACATCATCCACAGGAAGCCAGTCAAATATGGAAGGGTGATTGCTCATGAACTTTCACAGCTTAAATTCTACCTTAGAAAGACAAAAAATTATCTCCCTTTGAAGGGCCAGTGCTGACTCAACTGAATGAGAACCTGTGACAGTGTCACCAATGTAAATGTCTGAAAATAAGACCTTACGCGTTAGGAAAATTGGCTGATTCATCCTTAGCCAACTGCTGCAATGTTGCTAATGGCTAGGAAAGGTTCTGACGATACTCCATATGTGACTGTTTTAAGACGATAATCCTCGACTGGATCAGTGTCACAAAACCGCCATACAATGCGGCCGTAATCTTGATCAAAGTGAACCACAATTTGTGGATACATCTGCTTGATATCAGCAAGTAACACCACCATGTGCAATTGAAAGTTAAACACGACATCCGCAATCTCTTGCTGCAACTTGGAACCTGTAAGTAAGCAAGAGGTAATTGAGTAACATTCCCTTTGAAGTGTTGTGGTGGAACTCTCGGGCTTGATCACATAGTGGTGGGGAATGTAGTTGGCTGAGGATGGTTGAATCCGTCATGAATTCAGTGTACATACCTTTTAATTCATTGATTCTCTTGAGATACCTTTGAAGACCATTCAGACGATTTACAGCTTGGGACCAGGTGGCTCCAAGGTCAGGTTGAGAAGTGTGAAATGGCAAACACTTCCTATAATGGCCATTGTCATTTTGAGTTTGAGTATCAACAAATATTTTTTCACAAAGGATTTTCTCAGGGGACTGATGTTTGGTGCTCGGAAACTCCTCAGCTTCCCAGAATTTTCTCACGACATCCTACAGAGGAGGGGCGGAAGTGAGAAGAGAGATTCAGAATGATGTGGCAGGAGGAGAAACAGGTTCATATGCCACCTTCCCCATCAAAACCCACCCAAATACGGACCCTAGAGATCGAACACCACATGAAGCTTGCTAGGATTGAGAGATTTTTGCTTTAGTCAGTTGCATTGCAGGTACCTTATAGCGAGAGCAACAAGACTGGGACCCAGAAACCTTTGGTTGAGACAAAACAACTCTTGGGCTCTACAATGCTTCTTAAGAAAGGAAATAGTCATTCAGTTTGGGAAGTTGGGAGCCTAAGATCATTTCCCATTCCACCTGCAGTTTGAGATCCAGTTGTTTACACATATGGGAAGTAGGATGTGATTCCATTGCCCCACAGGAGCTCCCAAAGCCTCCAATGCCAACACATTTTCAGAAATTATGGTGAACAGGTTACATAACGACCTTGGCGAATCGGCACAAGCCAGGGGTGCTTGTAATAATGCCAAAATGTTAGCCTACATGATCAAACGCTTATTCTCATAGCGATTCTCTAGGAGTCCCCAGGCAACCTCAAAGTTAGCATTAGATAATGACAAGGATTAAGTCATCTTAAGGGATTCACTACGAACAGCTCACTTCAGATATGCTAGCTTATCTACTGCAGACAAGCATGGATTATTGGTACTAACATTACGAACAAGTTGGAAAAGTTTGGCCATTGTTGCGGGGTGCCATCAAAGTTAGTGTGGTACGTATTTTAGGGAAAGCAACATTTACCTTCCGTCCATTAGTTGTATCTGTAACAACCCCTGCCTGCACCTCTGGCTTTTCTTTCCAGGGCGTCTGCGGGCGTCTGCGGTGACCATCACGCTGTACAGTAAAACCTCTAGTTCAAAGTGCTCTGGTTCTAATTTTTTGACTTTGAATGACATAATTTTGAATTATGGAATTGAAAAAAAAGTTTGTGTAATAAAGAAATGCACATTTTCCTACGGCTCCGGGAATAACTACCCTCTCGAAGTTACAACTCTTGTTTTGGGGGACCATAAAATTTTTGGTGTTAAAAAAGCAAAAATTTGAAGGAAATTGCCCAAAAAATAAGTTTGTTGCATTTATCTTGGTTATTAATATGTTCAGGTGCAGTAAAATATAGGTGTTGTAAATGTTGCCTTTGTTACACCAAAATAAAAAAAAAAACTCAAAAAATGGTGTAAAGTTAGGTTAAAAACTGCAGCCGTGGTAGCCAGTATCCTCTTGCTTCCTCTACTATGAATGCACTTCCGGTGAACGTTAATAAAGTTGAAGGCAGAATGCTGTATGCTTGCGCAATTTCAGTCTTGCTCATGTTTTTGTCCACTTCCCTGATTATTTCAAATTCTTCTGAAATAATTTTTGCGGTTTATAACTTTTTCGGTTTATAACTTTTTCTCGCTCATATTGTTTATAACACAAAAATTCGTAAACTTTTTCAACTCTCTCAAGACTGAGTTGTCAATCTTCTAATCTTCGCAAACAAGTGCCTTCCAAAATTATTTTTCAAACATAGTGAATGGAAAGGGGGGGGGACGGCTAGGGAGCCCTGCAAGGTGGTGGGTTTTTTTTATGGGTTTGGGGGTGACTGCACTGTTGCCAGTTCTCAATTTCACCCTGCCTGGCCGGCCAGCTGGGCACTAGATCCAAGTGCAGTGCGTTTTTTGTGTCATGATGCACCCCTCCTTAGGAGGGTCTGGCCTATGAAAAGGTCGCTCCCTTGTTCCTCTTTGCTCCCCTCCTGGGGGCCATCAGTCATCCTTCCCCTTAGCCACCCTGCCCACACCACTACGCTCCCTTCCTCCTTCCATCCTCCAGCCATGCCTGCTCACACCACTACTCTCCTTCCCACTCTCCCCATCAAGTCATGACCAAACTGCACCAAGCTTCCTTCCTCGCTCCCCCCCCCCCCTTCAAACCATTTAACACGACACCACCGCTCTAAACACTCTTCCACTCCCCTTCTCTATTTTTTATATATTCTGCTTTCTTTCCCACTTTGTACATCTTCCTATCACCTGCATTCTCATCCTCTTTCTCCAAACACTCCCCTCCCCGTTTAGAGGCAACTGTCACAACAGGCAGCCCAGAATTTTCTTTGTCCTACTCTTCCTAACTTCATGCAGTGTGCAGTGCATGGCACTAGCTGTCACATCTTCTCACATCTTCAGAGGGTGGAAGAGGCCATGAAAACCAGTCAACAGATGTGGTGAACATTCTGTCACATCAATGATGCCACTGTGGCAGGCAGCGGCAGTGGCTGCGTCAGCTGATTGCCGCAGTGCCACCCATTGCTGGTTTACATGCGTGCGCTCGCCTGCAACAGTGTAGGCAATGCATGTTTATCATCATAATTATTATAGCTTTGATTAATTAATCTGAATTTTGCATACATTTTTGGATGAAATCCAACTTCGAATTACATATAAAGCAAATTTTGAATAAACCAAACTTAAAAGCATATAAAATCCTATTCTTCCATTTGGGGGCGAATAAAGACTTTGAATTATATATAATCTAGAATTAATTAACTTTGAATTAACAAGGTGCTACTGTAGTATGGCTCCTGAAATGTAGTCGTCTGCTGAAGGGATGTTCACTATCAAAATCATTGATAATGTCAGACGAAGCTTCCATTGTGAAGTAGTCAACATTGTAAAATTGCTTCTAGCTGGGAAGGTTCTTTACGCTTGCAAGAAACAGCTTCACCTTAGTCTGTTTGTTGCTAAACAACATTGAGAGATCACGCATGCTTAACTCGCCCTTCTGCCAACCTCAGCCGCAAGGATGCAGCTAGAGTATCAGTCATTGCTAGAGATAAGGCGTGTACACTGGACGACTCAAACTAACCTTGTCACAGTCCTGTTCCACACTCGCAAAACAAAGGTCAAGAAGCAAAAGGAGAAACAGGTCTTTGAAGTTGTTCATTTGGTGAACGTACAGGTCATGGATGACTGTTTTTTTTTTAGAGTATTCCAAGATCTGTTCACTTCACGGACCACGGAGATCGTTAAGACACCACCAACAAATTAGTCACTGAAAAATATAATTTTTTGTAGTGTGTAAATATACCACGATGATGCTAAACCACAAACACGAGGTGCGATAAATTGTAAAATAGTAATACAATGCAAAAATACCGAAAATAATCTGGCTAAGAGGACCAAAAATGTTATTACCACAGACAAAATGGAGTGTAAACACCAATTAATTCGGATGCGAAGTTAAAACACCAATTGATAGTGAGGCTGCCCTATTTGATGCTACTCACCACTATGGGGCAATGACCTGGCTGCTTTTTGTAGTGTTGTTTTGATGATGTAAGCAAGGAGCACAGGGCTGGAGGTGTGTTGAGGCTCTGTCAAGGTTTGGTAGTCCTCACGTGTCCTGCTTTCAAATACCATTGGAAATAGTAGTTGACTTCCCTATAATAATTTACCAAGTTTCAGATGGGGCGAAGTATTTAATTTGGAATAAGCTGTGTGTTGTGCACCAAATATATACCATAAAACTGATTAATGGGATAAAAATTAATTTAATGAAAAATTTTGGTGCAGCATATAATTGTGGTATGTGACCTAGGTCAAATTTTATGGGTGCGTAGGATTGCCTGAAGGATGAAGATTAAATTGATACACTTTTCAAAATTATCGTACACATGTCATTATACACTTGTAAAACTATTTTCTCTAAAAATAGTTTTATACTAGAGATGATTAAACACAAACTTTGAGAGAGAAAAAATCCTTTAAATGGAAAAGGGAATTTCTTTGAAAAAATAATCACATGTTTTAAAATTTATTGCATAGCTTTTTAGGTGAAATCATTTGCTTTGAAATATTACATTGATGATAGGGTGGAACTAACTTGATCTACGGGTAATCTTGAGAAAATTTCTGCAATCTGGAAGTCGGAAACTAGTAACAGCACAGTGCTGTAGCAGATTACTGTTGAATACTCAGCGACTGCCATGACCTACCTAGAGGTCAGACTTGGAGGAGCACTTCTCCATGGTGTGGTGTTTTTGACAAGATAACAGTGAATAATTAAGAACTGAGATCACATGATTAGTTTTATTTAATGCTGCATGTACAAACCTATTGTTGCACAAAATCTTAAGCGACATGAGACCAAAAGAATTTTTGATTGATTCAATATTCATTCATAAAAGTGGATAATTTTTTCATTGTTTGTATAAGGATTTCACTGGGAACACTGAAAATTTTCAGTGGGTTCAGTTTTTCAGTACATGCATTTTCGGTACATAGAGTTCCACGGTATTACACTACTTTTAAAATTGTTTTCTTTACAGTTAGTCACACTTCCCCTGTGACGTTTGCTCATGCCTCCAGAGAGGGACTTGCTCTCTAAGCTGAAAACTCATGTTTTACTGTACATGATACCTAAGAAATCTTTACCAAAATTAACAGACTGTATTTTACAATCACAAAAACATGTATGACTGAAAAAAGAATAAGTGACTGAATTTGAGTTATAGTATACTCTATTATATTAATTACATTAAGTTTGCATTACATAATTATTTGTTTTAATTCTTGTATTATTTATTTGTCTTAATTTGTTTTGTATTACTATTAAAAAATATGTAAAAGAACATAAATTCAAGTACTCACAGTCTAGTGTGTGTCAAGAGGCACACACACATTCTTCACCCGGTTGTGCGATCACATGAAAAATGTCATCCGACTTTGTGCGTGTGCACCTAACAAGTACTAGACTGTGAGTATTTGAATTTGTCCTTTTACATATTTTTGGTAGGCTAGTGGCCTATTTCTAACCCTAACCCAAATGTAATACTATTTACATGGTGTTTTTTTTTTTTTTTAGGTGCTCACATTTGAGTCTGTGAAACGCTATTTGCAGAAAAGAACTCAAACATTTAAAACTAGTGTGGTTTAAAGACAAAGCAAAGAAAATGAGTGTATTCATAAGATTTATGTAGACTGGCACAGTATTTATTAAGAGTGGAATGTCAAAACTACTAAAATTCATGAAAATTAATAAAGTTATGTAAGTATTAGCAGCAATAACTTGTTTGTGGTAAGACAGTGAGAGTATTTTCCTATACTTAAAAGAATTAAAAAAAAAAAATTCTCTCATTTCATGTTTCTATTTACATACCAAAGATACAAAAAAAAAGAGGACTTGTACATATTAAACAGTGTAATGTGGTACATAAAGATATGTTGAAGTGTAAACTTGTACGTCAGGTGACATAAAGAAGTGTTTAAGGTGTGGATAGTTCACTAATTGTGATAATGTTACTGTTAAATTTGCAGAGTTTATAATGACGCATTTCACATGTTAGGCTAGAAAATGAAGATTGAATATGACAGCTGTGCTGTAAGTGTAATGAACGAAGGCATCAAATGTACAGTACAACCCTTGTCTTAAATCCCCAGAATTTTCACATATTTTCATTAGTTCCAGTTAGTTTCATGTAATGCTCACACAGCATTAAATTTCCTCACTATTTTTTCTGTATTTTGTCACATTTTTTTTTGAGAGGTCAAGAAGGGGTTCCACTGTACAACTGACATTTAAGTTCAGTAAAATGTAAATAATGCTGAAATATTTCTACCAAATGTATTGATTAAAGTGATAAGATGCCAAAGTTAATGCTTTCAGCGAGATTTTTCTCAGTTAAACGTCCAGCACCAATTGTTGGTTTATCAAAAATAGGATAAAGAAATTCTGCTGTGCATGTTTCAAAATTTGACACTTATTTTTTCAATTTAAAAGTGCCAATTTTTAGGATAACATAGATTTCATGTTAGTAATATAAATTATGAAAACTTGTGTAACAGTTAAAAAATTTACCTCCTTTTTATATTTCATTGTATTATATTATATCCAAAATTTGCACACATAGTAAAATAATTATAAATGTTAATGTATTGCTGGTGCACATCGGGACCAGAGAAAGTCTTAGTAGTGACATTTTAATTGATCTTTATTTTGTCCAAATCTTGATGCATGAAAACATTTAAAGAAATTGTGTGTACTTACGTTCTGTTATCTGTGTAACTGTATTGTATTTATAAAATATATTTAAACCTATTTGCTGGTTATTTAAACATCTGACTGTGCAAACTGAACTTGTAAATACAGCAGTTATTACGCTGTACACAATTTAAAGCTAGTGAAAAGAGACGTTTTTGCACCTCACAGACAAGGTTCCATAAAATAAGTGGCAGACAGCCCACATACAGGTAGAATTACCTATAGATGTGCTCATCACAGTGCCAGTGATTAGTTGAAGATGGAGACTTCAACTAAATACATGTTAGCCTTAGCCTACGATAAGAAAGACTCGTGCAAAGAAATTAAGAGTTTTAGATTTTTGGTATAAAGAATTTGATGTGTAGGTACACCTTTAAATATGCTAATGAATTTTTAGTGTATATGTGAAGATCACCTACAAGAAGAATGCAGTTTTGTAGGAATGCATTTTCTACTCTGTTGACTTTTATATTTATTGCGTACTTACCTTTGAACGTTTCAACGAAGATACACAGTGTACAAATGAGCTGTTAGCTCTACGTAATAAGATGGACTCCCGTAAGGGATAGTTAGGTTAGTTTTTCTGTTCTCCATCATTTAAATCTGACTTGATGTGTAGGCACACAATTGTATATAACTATAAGTTTTAAAGTGTTATGTGAAGAGAATTACCACAAAGAATTCTTTTTAAATATGCTTATATATCTGACACCTTAAATTATTCGTGTTTTTGCAGTGTCTATGTTTGCTATCCTCTGCACCACTTGAAAGTCAAACCAGTACTCTGAGCCACAGAGTTCCCAATGAACTTGCTACAATTAAATACCATGCAACATATTGAAATTCCTCATATTAGGGTCTATGTATGTTTTATTTAAGTTACCAACGTGCACAAATTTGCTGCGAATTCAGTGCATGTTTTAAAGTGTACTGACATTTGTTTCGTTTAGCCGGTCAACCCAGGTGTTGAAGGGCCTGCGGTTGCCAAACTATTACCCTCTCAAACTGTTTAGCTTGCTGTGCCACCGTCCTTTTCTTTTTAACCACCACAGCAAAGTCCAAGATAGTTAGTGGCGTCTCCCCGCCTTCCGCAAGTAAGGCTTGAACATAATAATTTTATTCCCCTTAATTTTTCACGCACCGTCATTCAAGTGCTTTTTCTTTCAGGTTAATGTTGTATATTCTCTTGTAAATATCCACAGTGTTATGCTGAGTGTTTGTCGGCGGCATGCAAAAAGAAAGTGGGCCGGTGGGACACCTGATAAACGCGCCACTCCTGAAAAAATAATCTTTGGTACTGGGGGAAAACACATTCACAGCGTCAGTGAGCACCGCACCGCCAGGGCAAGAGGCAGAGAAAGGAAGCCCGCCTGCTACAAGAGATGGAGCTACAGTCTCCGCATCTCATTTGTCTCGCCGGCCAGCTGGAGAGCACAGCGCGTGCTGCTACAGCGGTCAAGCACCCAACACTAAGGATCCCGCCTACCTGATGATAATTTCTTTTTCGCTTCTCTTCCCGTCTTTATTTGCCACTTCTACCTAGACCTTCTAGAGAGGGGGCTTATGCCTACTCTACCACCTTTTCACGGTGATTCTTCAGCGCAACACAGGTAGAGGGGGAGGGGTTTGTGAATTGACACGTCCCGTTCCTACTACTAAACAACTACGATTACGACTCGTCGCTCTTTATGTGAAGTATACCCTTTCTTCAACCTACTTAGAGTTGTCTATAGCAACCACCCACGAGAGAGAGTTGTGAATGCAACACTTTGCACATAATTTTTCGGCAGTTTAAATCTCCTGGGTGGCTGAGCACATGGCCGCAAGGTTATGCAACCAGCGGGCATGCCACCTCCCCCAATGCTGAGAGCCTACAAGTCGCCCACCACCGGGCAAGGCCGAGTGCTACCAAAGATGTATGAAGCATTATTACTGACTACTGCTGACCAGAGATTTTCAACTCCCATGCCACGGCAGGAGGAAGTCACACGCTTTCCACACTCCATGCTGCGGCAGCATAGACTTCAGCCCTATATAAGTCCATGTGCAGCGGGGCTTCAGCAGTTCATTCTTCATCCTCTCTCGCAACATCCCAGAGCGATCAGTGCTGGGACCTCCGGAGATCTTAGAAGCTTTAAGTACGCCCCCAGCGGCTACTTCCTGTCTCGACCAGTCAACCAGCCAACATGCTAATACTTATTAAATTCACTTAGTTTCTTATAGACACCCATTTACTTAGTAAAGTTTAACAGTAATTCACTTTGTATTTGTCTAGAACTATATTCTTTTCCATGTAACCTAGAACCAGGTCACCTACACCTGGATAATGCAGTTATTTTCAGCACTCCACTGTTCTCAAGATTGTTAGTTAACCAAATTAGTCTGACTCCGGCCCGTCTTCAGGGGTCAGTGAGTCTAAAAACACACACATCCACCTGTTTCTTTCAAGTAAACCGAGCACTAATTGACTGCAGGAGGGAAGAGACAGTGGAGTCCCAACCACTAGTAACACCATCTAAGGAGGGGCTAAAAGCTCTGGTTATTTCCTCACTTTGAGCACTAAGTTAGTGCTGAAGTGACCGTAGCCTGAGACTTGCCGCTGAACCTTGCCTGAATGCACAACCAGTAGAGGCATTGGTCCAAACGGTTCCCAGTCTCTGATCAGCCTGCTAAGCGTGGGGGATCAGTGGTGACTTTTACCAAGCTTGTGCCAGCAAGCAAGTATTGGATGGACTCTGTAGATACTGTTCTTGTCAAGGTGTACTACGTAAATTAAGCTGCATTACTCTGTCTCCTGCAAAGTAAGACATGTCCTCAAGCGTAGGGAACAATAACCAGCATACATTGCTGTCAAACAGTGGTCCGCACTACCACTTCCTACGAAGGAAAGGCAGGCAGAATGGGACCGTGCTGTCACACTCAAGACGCCAAGCAGCTGCTGCTGCTGTGGTCATAATTGTATACTTTTCATCATCTTTCTGTAGCAGCCAGGAGTACCACCCAGTGTTGAGAGGGTTAGTTTATCAGACCGAGGCTAGGTACGGCTGGTCCAATCCACACTTCTGGAGCAGTCTCGTCTGCCTGGAATCGCCACTTTTCAGAGTGGGGTGAGCCAGCCACCACTAAGCGAGACTAACACAGCATCACCAGCACCACCCAGGACGACGGTGTAAGTCAGTAACCAACACCCCTTGCCAAACACATTTAAGCCAAATTAAAACCACTCCATTGGTCTAGCGTTAAAATCCTATACAAACGTGCCATTCGACTTAACCGGGCACACGTCAATGGTTTAAAATTAAGTTCATTATAGCACAGTGATAAAATGTAGTAGTTGTTGTGTCCCTTTCTTTAATTAGTATGCCACAGTGTGGAAAAAAAACCGGCAAAAATCTGTTAATAAGTAGCTGTATTGGATTCCAGCTATCACTTGGACAGTTATGTTTTAATTAAATTTGTTTTCTTTAAAACAATAACGTTCGACCCACATACGCCAAGTTGTTTGAAACCAAACACAGTTGACAGCACAATGACCGTGAATGATTACGAAAAAGCAGGAGTGGTTCGTGAAAACTGTGTCATGGTAGAAAGGGTGGTATCCTATTTATGGAACAATGCACCTGGTTCGTGACAGAGGGAGGGTTAGGTGGCAAGGCGGAAGACTGTGACACATGAGAGCGGCACAAGGTACTTTCGGAAACACGGAGCCAGGGTGAGGGAGTGAAGTTACGGCAGACACACAACAAAAGCACGCTTCACACGGTCAGGAGTCCTGCCGCAAGCCTGCTTCACACAATCTCGCCACATATGTTTCAACTCGTAAAATTACAATTTTTCATGTTGTTTGCATTTTTTGACGGTTCCTCAAAAAGACCTCGTTAAACCTGTGTTCTCACAACAGGAATCTACTGAAGGTCACATTAAATTACTATTATATATAATATCCACTTCGCTAGTAAGCAGTCAATATTATACATGTTTTCAATTGTAGCATATTTCATACTTATTACAGCAAAATGATTTCTGAATTTGTAATTTACAACTGAAAAGAAATTTTAATGTTTGAATACTTATTTTAATATATTTAGATATGATGGTTGGGCAGAAACAAAGTGAAGTTGGCAGATGTGGCGAGCCATGACATGGCATATTGCTGTTTTACCGAATGAAGCGTAAATTATACTTACTCTGAAAAATACTTTAAATTACATCACGTTTGTAGACGTTGTGTTTTTTAAACCTACCTAAGCAAGTTACGAGGTTGTGATAAATCTGTTTTTCCACTGCAGTAATAAATATACTGTTACAGTGTTTTTCTTAACCGCTGCGCGTGAAATAGTGTGGTATGGCTGCATGGTGATCATTATGCTGGATCGTGTGTGCGTGATTTGAAATATTTGATGTGAACTATTTATATGTTTTAAATGTGAACTGTTTTTGTGACAGTTATTTATTTACATCCACGTCTGTTTATCACAAGGTTGTACCTTTGCCCTGGGGTATTTGAAACAGTCGTGTAACGTGATTTACCACCAATCCCAACAAAATAACCAAACCCAGCTCCAATAAATTTCAATGAACCTAATACACAGTAAATAGCAATACATACAAAAAAAAAAAAAAAACATGGGTGTAATAAAAGGTATGGTAGGCTTATTTGTGTACATGTTCACCACTATATTTTAAGTTTGTATGACAGAAAATGAGCGACACTAGTTGTATGCTTGATTTTAATGTCTCTTTTTCGTTGGAGTGGTTATTTCTTCGTTATTTGAACTGAGGCCGTCATTTTAAAGAAATAACCTAACACACATCAATAACAAAAAAATTAAATACTATAGTTCATTACCCTGCAGTTGTAACAGTGTTAAACACAGTCGCAGCAAAATATTAATGTGCATAACGTGTAATGTGCTATGTTGTAGAAAACAAATATGTTAATGTGAGATAATCGTAAGAACTATAGTCAATTCAGGCATTTTTAAAACAATATAAAGCTGACGTAAATAATGTTATAGGCCTAAACTATGAATATTCGTACAAAATGGTTTTTGAAATAGACCTACGACAAAATTAGTTGAAAAGCTGTAAACAGTAAACAACACATTTGACATTTATGTTGCGAAAGTATACGAACACATGTACACACACAATGGCATGTAAACATCGATTTTGATGGATGATACATGGCAGTCACATGTCAATGTTTGTTTACATTTGGCAGGAGGATACGAAACAGGCCTGCAAGTAGATGTTTAGCAGGGCTCCGAGAGAGTTGCTTCCAGTGGGAATGTTACACACGCACGCGCACTCTCTCTCTCTCTTTAAAAAAAAAACCTTTCTTATTATTAATACTTTCTCTCCCACACTGCACATTGAAACGATCAAACATGCCATGAAGGCTGCCCCGGGAGTTTAATTAGCACAATTGCAAACCACATACCAACATATTAGACAGACATCACGACACTAATATTCACTCCAGCCAGGATGCCAGAGGGGAGTTTCACTTCCCCGCCGAATACTACTACTACTAGAAACTTTACTTCAAAATAGGCAACAACATTAAACAGGCTTAATACAGGTCCAGTGCCCAAAAAAAAAAAAAAAAAACAGTTTTACAGCACCCTGCCGCTTTCCCCAATGATTTGAGTGTGTGTCGGGAGTGCAATTGTCTTTACGACCACCCTGTGAGTTATGGGAGTTCGGGTTCCCAGTCTTACAAGTGACAGGCCATCCGGTGGCGTATGAGGTTGAATGGCGGATGTAAGAAATAAGGTTAATGCAAATAACATATCTCGATACCATTGCTTACAAAGTCAAGTCATACAACCTCATAACAAAGGCAGTACGTATTTATTACCAGTTAGAAACCTAAAATAAGATAGTGTGTAGCGAGTCAGCAAACCTCCCATTCTGTATACAAGTGTCCTGAATTCATTGATGATTCACCTACAGACAGCATTTAGCTTGGAACAATAAATAGTTCCAATTGTCTTGGGACAGCCCATAGACTAGCATCATGTGTGTGTACTTGCACTTACCATTGTCAGCAAAAGCATACCCTGCTCCACATAGATAAGCCCAATGTATCTTCAATTCCCCAAGACAAAATGTTGGACCCCGCACAGCTTCCAGGCAAAACATCCGCAGGTGTTTCGGCTCGAAACGCATATCAGTGTTATTGTTTACAGCCTTGAAGGTTTATGGTGCAGACAATAAGCCTTATGGCATGTGGTATTTGCTGGACAGTGCAGTGCAAGTACTGCAAAAGTCCTCACGTTGCCCTTGCACAAAGCCAAAGAAAGGGTTATGAGCCTTTGAATCTGACAGGTTTTTTCCCCTTCAAGCTGATGGCACCATGACAGTCATCAATGGATCCTCAGTGTACCTTCTCTTTCACTCTTTGTTGTGTCCAAGATTACTAGCAACTTGCCACGTCTGTTGATTCCTGTGTTTGTGTTCAGTTGGGTTCACTTCCTTTGGCAGACCCTCACTATGATAAACCTGCTCCCATCAATATACTTCTGGGTGCTTACGTCTGTGCTCGTGTTGGTATGAGTGGACGGTTAGAGTTGGGACAACACATGCCTGTAGTATTGGAGTCAGAGTTTGTGTAGGTGTTATTGGGGAATACCCTGTCGTGTACAGATACCGAGCAGGGACTGGTATCTATTTTTGTTATTGAGAGCTGAGCTTGTTGGATGTCATCCTCAAACAATTCTGGGAGACTGAAGAGCCTTCTCAGATCAGTAGTGTCACCTGAAGACTAGTATTGTGAAAAACACTTAAAGGATACTCGCACACAAGTAGATACTGGGATATAAAGGTTTCTCTTCCCTTTAAACTTCAGACCCAAACGCTTGGGGATTCGTAGGAAATTGTCACATAGATTCTATTTGCTAGAAAGGAAACATTTCGCAGCCTGAGATGGACTATGCATACAGAATGCATGTTTGACTGTGTTCAGGTGGATCATACGGAGCTATTATACCTCTTGCAAACAGGATAGTGGCCAATAAACCAGTGTTTTTTTACTCATCATGGGATGCTCAAAATATCTAACTCTATGGCCAAATTGAGGGTGGTTTTTGATGGCAGCGCACACGCTTGTAATGGTATTTCACTTAATGATATTTTGCTCCCAGGTCCTAAACTTTAAATTATGACATCAGTGGCTTAACTCGTAAGAGTTAGGTTCTACAGTTTAGTTTTTTCACGAGACATTAAGCAAATCTACCTCTAAGTTTTTGGTAGATGAAGCTGACTATGCCAGCTCATGCTGTGGCTTGAGGACCTATCACTACGCCTTACAGTTTGTCAGCTGAATACAGTAACCTATGGCATCACACTATTTCCATTCTTGGCAATTCGTTACATTGCGTCAGTTAACGTATGATGATGATGATGATGATGATGATGAATATTCACTAGCTGCCAATGCTCTTGAGAACCACATCTTCGTGGACAGGCCCAATGTCGATAAATGAAGCTGATTTGTTGAAAATTCAGCTGGTTGAACTTTTATGTGGAGGTGGGTTAGAGCATTGAAAATAATTCAACGATGTGCCTGCGAACATCCTTGGTCTGTACTGGAATCCAATGAAGGACTCCTTTCTCGTAGCACCAACTCTGGTAGCCCAACCAAATGGTTTTTCCTTTCACAGAATGCATGCATATATGATCCTATGGGTTGGTTTGCTCCATTAACTGTGTAGGCCAAAATTCTAAAGTAATGGTTGTAGACTCAAGGACTGAACTGGGATGACCTCTTACCCCAGTCAACTCGGGCAACATGGATCAATTCATGGATGGTGAAATTGAAACCCTTAGCTTGCCACGCTTCATATGCACTGATGTGGTCAGGGGGGTTGTACCCCAGTATTGTATAACATTAATAGTCCTCCTTAATAATAAAGGTACCCTGCCTTCTTTAGTAGGCGGTGTAAAGAGAAAATCACCTTGTGGTTCAGGAATTAAATTTATCATTTCTCGTTACAAATTTCTTAAAGATTGAGTCAGAACTTCTGTCCACGCCTATAAGATCGAATTAAAGAACTGTTGTGAAAGTCATGTAAAACAAAGCCAGGTATGATAGCGGCCCTATCATGTGCTCCTAAGAGGGCAACTGGATCCAGTGCGATCTGCTGCATAGCTCCAGTCCAGGTGTTCACTAGCCTGGACAGAATTATAGATCTGGGACCGCACGTGGATAGTTAACCCTTAAGTGTAGTGAGTTCCTAGCAAAGGGCTCCTCCCCAAAGATTAGCCACTGCAATACAGTTTGCATTACGTTGGCCAAACTCCGAATACTGCTAGATTGTGGTCTGCCGTTTTGGTTATATGTATATGCCGGCATTATCTGAAGTGCAAAACAATTTTTATTCAATTTAAAAAAAATTCAACACTCAAAATTGACTGAAAAGACAAGAACCATAAAATTGATTTGGAATACATCTTTACTACAGAACACATTGAAAGAAAACCAATGTTAACAAACATGTGGGCTGCACATTCCTAATAAAATGATGTGTATTAAAAATATGACTTTTAACTTGTGGAAGCGAAATAGAAAAGGCCAAGTGAAGACGTGACAGGTTTGGTAAGTGAATAAATTGAATATTCAATTAATAATAACAGGGACGCGTGCTACACCTATTATAATAAGACTCAGACTCATCGCCTAGAAGTATTTCTTCCATCTCTACAGACGTGAGCAATACATTGCCTACCCCTACGGGAACTTCTGTGTTTTTCCTTCTCACCTGGAAAGCACGCATCCTGCCAGGCACACCTTACAGCACTCGACACCTACAAGCTACCCAGACCTCGGGCACGGCCAAGCAGACCAGACAAGGCACGAAGTCAGAACCTCTGACGAGATAATTCTCATACCACCTAGGGCAGGAAGATGTACCTCCTATGCGCCCCATGATGGCAGCCTACAAGCTGACAATGACGACATATTGTATCATGTAGCCATGCAGACTAGACAGGTAATGTCACACTAACAGTCAAGTGCACCTACTGCACAAAACTCTTCCATTATGCCTCTAGGCTGGCTCGAAGATACCAGGGTTACTGATGGCTTAAGAGTATCGCTGTACAGCATGCCGACAATAGCTCACGAGCTTCTGTAAAGAGGTAACGTGCCCTGGGCGGGGCATAAACCGCATCAGATGCGCCATGTGTAGTGAGCCCTACCACCTGTGTATAGGGTGGTACGACGAATGCGTCTCCATGCCTGGGATGGCCTACCAGTGCGAAAGATGTCAAAGGAAACATACATCCTTTCTCCCACCGATCCATGCCTTCCGGATATACATCCAACCAGGAACGGCACCTGGCCATCCAACTATGGGTAGACGCAATGACATTCAAATAACAGACTTTGCAGGCTGCCCGCACGAAGACCCCGCCGTATTCACTCAGGAGTGCGGGAAGTAATTCAAGGAAACAAATCTGCCGCCAGAACAATGGGTTGACGGGGCTAAACTACATTAAAAGGGCATCACCCTCACCTGGTGGATGCGTTGCAGGGAATTCTTAACCGATTGGAAACAGTTCTGCGACCGCATAGCAATGGAATTTACGGGCGAGGAAGTATTGGCTTGGTTAACCACCCAGTTCTACATTCGCAAGCAGGGTTTGGTGCAGGTCAGAAGCGTGTTGCAGTATCTCCGAGCTGGCTTTGCCATTGAAAGGTTCTACTGAAAGGTATACAGTTATTTTGGAGCGAACTGTGTGCGTGACTGATCTCATAACATTTCCTGCGAGAAAAAGTAGGATTTTTGTGAGAAGAGGACTGCTAGTTTGCAATTCCAGGCCTGTGCGCTCTCTTATAGGGCACGGGTAACAGGCAAACCCCTTAGCCAGTGTCGTTTAAATTGTCAAGCGACTGGCTGCCCCTTAGCCTTGTTTCTGGTAGAGGTGAGAGGTCAGGGATGCCAGTTTGTGGAGGGTGATTGTGAGCTACGTAATCTTTATTTTAGGACTTGATTTAGTTTCCTCCCTAAGCTGAAGCAAGAAGAGAGTAGGTGTTAGGCCCTTTGGGGACCGCAGCCCCCCCCCCCCCCCAGCATGGACTCGCAGGAGAAGATGGATGAGGATATTGCCTCAAAAAAAGCGAAAGGCCAGCAAAATGGCAGCCAAATCAGTAGCAGCCACCTCAGGCCAGCATGTCAGACCAATCGGGGCACACCACCGCAATTTTCAACCAATCAGGGCGCACCCCAGGCACAGACCAGAGGAAGTCGGATCTCCGGCCAATCTCAGTATTCCACACACAGACATGCAGCTGTCCCAACGGTGTGTAGGCTGTTCCAAGCGAAACTGTCAGCCTACAATTAATAGTCGTCCCACAGGGTGTCTCTACCTGCAACACACGAAGACTACCGCCTACCCATTCACATATTAGATGGCCTACAAGTTGGATACAACTTACCCCGCACAGCGAAATGCCAATTAAGGTTGCCCTCAAGGGGCTTGACAGAACAGTTCCTATTGATTGGATCAAAGAGGAACTCCTAGCTCGTGACTTCGAGCCACTCGCCATTCACCCCGTTGTCCATGCAGGACAGAAAGCCACTCCACATGTTTATTGTGGAGCAGCCAGCCTCGGAAAAGTCTAAATCAATTTTTCAAATCAAGGGACTCTGCAGCCTAGTGATAAAGGTCGAGGAGTTCCAGCAACACAAAGGCCCTTTGAGGTGCAGAAATTGCCATCGATTCGGCCACTCATCTTATGTATGCTGCCCCCCCTCCCCCTCATTGCAGACTGTTTGGAAAGGGCTGCACAACTGTACAGTGTGACCTGCCTGACCGAGAAGACAGGTCTCAAAGGAAATGCGTGTGTTACGGTGGCAACCATGCAGCTAATTATAGGGTCTTTGAGGCCTATAAGGCAAAGAAATGGTGATACCTTACTCTAGAACAACATAGAAAGTGACCGCACCATCGCAAATCAGCCTAGGTGTTTAGACTCCACTCCTGCCCCAAGGGCACAGCCTCCACCC
Organism: Dryococelus australis; assembly: GCA_029891345.1. Classification (NCBI taxonomy): domain Eukaryota; kingdom Metazoa; phylum Arthropoda; class Insecta; order Phasmatodea; family Phasmatidae; genus Dryococelus; species Dryococelus australis. Next base: position 97,423,108 of record CM057004.1, on the reverse strand, counting down.
CCCTAAACCCCCCTCCCCCTCATGGGAACCCGGCGCAGGTACAAGATGGCTGGACAACTGTTCAGGGAAGGCAGCCATGCTCCCAAGATAAAATGTTCATGCCACAGTATGCACAAAACAGGCCAGTGCTTATAGCAAACTCCTATGGGGCTTACTATGGCCAGCTCGTGGAACTTAATTTCCCACCTCTCGCCAGACCATATCACTCAAACTGGCAGCCACGTGAAGCTTCTTTTTCAAAAACGAAGAAACAAAATAAAAAATTCACATACAAAAACTTCAGTCGCCTCAGCAATCACAGCCACGTGCTTGGCCAATCAGGAGCCAGCTCAACGCCCTTTGGGCGAGCAGGCTTCTGAATGCTAAACAAAACTGGTGAGCTCAGTGTCACAAATGGACACAACCCCAGCTGCCTCAGAACAGACAAATATGCCGATATTAATTCAGGAGGCGAAGATTAGCCCCTGAATAAAAAATTCCCAGCCTTAAGTGGAGTGCTGGAGGCTCTCTAACTTACTAATGGTTTGGACTCACCAAACCAAGTCCGTTGAGAAAGGGAGAGCCCTGACTGGGGCAGCCCTCTCAATTGTGAAAGGGCAGCAGCAGCCTGATGGCTGTTAATTTGCAGTTGCCAAATGCTCTGCCTTTTAGGTATAATTTAGTCAGTAGTTTAATTTACTGGAATGCTAATAGCATTTACAGCAAAAAACTGGAGCTGATAGATTTTATTTCTCGCCATCAAATTTCCATAATAGCAATAAACAAAACTCACTTAGACCCACAGCATAGATTTTTTTTTCCCAGACTATAAATGCTTTCGAGAAGATTGCGACAGTCACGGTGGAGGTGTCGTGATATTAATTCGCAATTTAATAGTATGCAATCCCATGAAATTAATACAACTTCAAAGACTTGAAGCTGTGGGAGTTACCATTAACTCTGCAATCAAAATGTTGCCATTTATTCAGTTTACAGCCCGCCAGGTCGCACACTTTTGTGCGCAGATCTAGATGAATTAACAAATGCTTATCAAGTTTCACTCGCAGTAGGCGATTTAAATGCAAAACATCCCACATGGGACTCTCACATTCGAACAGTTAATGGCAATACTTTGTTTAGCCACCAAGAGCACCATAATCATATCATTTATGCTCTTAGTGAACCTTCCATTGACCCTCATAATATAAATTGTAGGCCCGATATATTACATAATATGCTTAATAAAGGCTTTAATATGGCCTTAGAATTAAAGTGCTCCACGAGTTGGCATTGGACCATTATCCTGTCCACTTGTCTTTCAATGAACTTGAAACAGACACTACACCAATTCGAAAAATTAATGATTATAAGCATGCGAACTGGCCTGGCGTCAGAGGATATCTAGATGAAATAAATCTCTCAGTTCCTATTAGTTCTCGCGACGAATTACTCTCTGTTGTCGAGCACATCACAGAGCAAATTCAGACAGGAGTAAATAAGTATGTCCCAGAAAAGATGTAGAGGATTTAACGCAGATAAGCTCCCTAATAATATTAGGGAACTTATCTCGCACAAAAATAGGCTGCGCTGGCACTATTCGCTAACTAGATCTAGGCACACTTAAACCCAGATTAACAATCTTAGAGAGCATATTGATATTGAAATCACTGCCTAGCAGTCCAATGTCCAAAATAATAAATTATCACGCCTATGTACTCATGATCAAAGCATGTGGCACATGACTAAAATGTTTACTAAAAAAGTTCCCAAATCCCGCCTCTTCAAGGCAATGAAGGTGTGGCTTATACACCTCAGCAGAAAGCTTAGGCTATGGCAAATCAATTAGAATTAGCTTTCCAGCAGATCCAGCTTTTGTTGCCCAAATTTATAGAGACCGAGTGCATCTGCGACAGCCCACTGTAGCTGAACCGACCCCTTGCACACTAGAGGTCAAGCATATGATTAACCATTTGAAACTCCACAAAGCACCTGGGTTCGACTCCTTCCAGGCCACAGTTTCCAAGCAGCTGCCTGATAGCACGTTTGAGGCTATAGCAGAGTGCATTAAGGGAAGTTTTAATCTTGCCGACTTCCCCACTTCCTGGAAAAGTGCCAATGTAATTGTATTTCCCAAACCGGGCAAAGACCAGACTAACCTGCAAAATTACCACCCTATTAATTTCTATCCATGCTCTCTAATCACCATATTTGTGAGAATAACTTGTTCCCTAATGAGCAATTTGGCTTTCAGAAAAAGCACTCAACAGTGCATCAACTTGTCCGCTTATCGGAATACGTAACAAAATCATTCGACTGGCGCCAGTTCACGGCAGCTGAATTTTTAGACGCGGAGAAGGCCTTTGATAGGGTGTTCCATGCAGGGCTTTTATATAAGTTATATCTAGCTGAATTCCCAGACTGTTACATTCAGCTTCTGGCCTCGTACTTGGACCACCGCTCCTTAGTATCCATTGAAGGAGCTATGTCTACCAAAAAAAATAAATTAGGGCTGGCGCCCCTCAGGGAAGCATCTTAAGTCCAGTTCTATACACTCTTTATACCCATGACATCCCCCCACCCCCACCCATATAGACTTATTACCATGGGTGCTTATGCTGATGACAGTCATCTACACCCACTCACACAAAGCTGAACTTGCAATTCAGCGACTCCAGGCTCAACTCAATGAGTTCGAAAATTATTTTCGCCAATGGCACATTAAAATAAATGTGGGTAAGAGCGAGGCTGTAATCTTAATGCATTGCCGTATTATTCCCCCTAATTTGCAGCTAATTCCCTTTAGGGAAAATATTCCTTTCAAGGATGAAGTTCAGTACCTTGGAATTATGGACAGTAAGTTGACATGGCGCCACCATGGGGAGGCTAACGTAACCTCGCTTATGCCTGCCTGCCTGCCTGTCTGCTCTGTATCCACTACTAAATCGTGGCTCTGGATTATCAGTGAAAAATAGGATACAATTATACCAGTCTTTGATTAGACCCATCATCTCACATGATGCCCCTGCATGGGCTTACTGTGCTCCCACTCACATAAATTTGTTACAAGTGTGACGCTGTCACGTGAGACACGAGATGAACGATGACACAAATAATTACAGGTAATTTGGGCGCCAGCGGTGCTTCCCAATCACCACAATACTGAGACTCGGGGTTCTCAGGGATGCTGTGGGTTCTGTGTGACCCGTCTCACTCGTGCATACTTACAAACACTTAGGCAATACTAAACTTTTAACTAAACATCACTGGAAATAAACTCTTAGTAAAATATATGTAGCTAGGACGCTGTCACTACTGAATAAGAGATATAAGTTCACTGTAGACTTGCTTTTATTGTTATTATGCATACACATCAACGTGCCAATGAAATGATTCTCTCTGTCATGACTAGCCAATTCTGCTTGGGTGCTCCCCAGCCTACAATTACTCTAGTGCACACCTAGATGGATGATCTCGCCGAGGTGCGTGAAAGCACAGCCTTCACAAGGGAAGATGGCCGACAGCTGCTAGGATGGACTGACGATTTTTCCCTGAAGATAGGACACTGTGAATTACAAAATGAAACCCTGATTATACATTAACACGTGTGATTACTCTGCATTACTAACGCAAACTCGCCGGGGCTCGCCCTCCAGCACGTGGGTAGTGTGGTGACAGCCTATACACAGAGCCGGCTAGGACGGGAATAATTGCACCGTACACTAATTACAAAACCACATAAATCCTTGAATGATACATGAAACAAGATGGGACACAAAATGAATATTCACAATAAACACACGTGGAGCATGTGAAATTACAATATTTCTGCATGGAATTGGCACACTAAATTCAAATAAAATCTTATTCTAGCTGAGAAAATTATTCTATTTAGGATTGTAGTGGTTACAGGCATGTAACATGCCTGATGGCGGTAAAATCAAACATTAACATGACCGTGTGGTCAAGTACAAAAAGCATCAATTTACGTGAAAAATACATTGAACCATGACTAAAATTGACATAGAACCCTTAGTAAAATATTGCACATACAATGTTACATAAATAAGCTCTCAAACGCAATGATGGTGTATACAAAGACTTGGCGTTAGGCGGACACATGGTGATATGTGATGTTGCCGTAAAATATTCAAACACGAAAAATACCCTCAAATACATACATAAAAATAAATATCTTAAAATTGCGTGTAGCAATAATGCAGAAGTTAAAATGAAATGCCAGGATATCATTTTGCTGATGGTGCCTGATTTAAATTGTGCAGGTAGCGTGACCTTTCCGACAAATTACTCCTCAATTAAGATAAAAATGCCACAAGGGCGCAAGAAAATAATAGTGGAAGCATAACCGGTAAACTAAATTAAATATGGAAACTTTAATCATTGAAAAAAGTTGTGTCCAGATACAAGCATCGCATGCACCTACCATGGCCGCCTACAGGGTTCACATAAGCGGATGTGCAATGCATGCAGAGTAAAATATTTCATTATTGAAAATAAAATTGCACATATTAAATTAAGTATTGTCTTACCTTTCTATAATTTTCTTACGATTTTCAATATTATGTTAGTGTCTTTTTATGACTGCATTCATGCCGGAATATTAAGTGTTCTTAATCTCGGTGCCACGGGCACGAAACAATTTATAGTACAAACAATTAAAAACATTTAAAGACATATTAAACACTGTAAATACAATAGAACATATTTTACACTGAAAATACATCCATACAAAAGTTCAAAATTATTGGCCTCTTTGTGCATGTGCGGGACACGTGAGACGTGTGTGGCGAGCACCGTGGTGGGCTCTAGCGCCGCTGGCTGTTAGCAGTCGTCAAGTGGTGTAGAACAAATGCCTCAGATTGGCTGTTCATTCACTAAGTTACATTCCCATCAGAAACATGCATGCAGAATTCAAACAAGAACTGCTGCAAGATGTAATATTCACGCAGTCCTAGGCCCAGGTACTCAACGGGGAAGCGGAAATCTTCATACGAAGAAAAGAGCAAATGTGCCGACGAGTATTTCCAGGTGTTAATGTGGCTACCGAAGTTCATCCAATCCGGCGACTGTTATTACCCAATCTCCACAACATGCTTTTGACAGTGAGCCCCACGACTGTGGATGATTTGGTCAACTGAGCTCGAGAAGCTGAATAAATTTTCGCTGCTCAGGCAAGCCTTGAGAAACCTGTCTCCGGCAAGGCCCCGACGTGCAAACACCAACTGTGATGCGCCATAAGGGAATACCAACCACAACCCCACGCATGGCCTTCGTACCCAAGTGCTGGTTCTGCCCGGAGCATCATTGGAACAAAGACTGTCTGCGGGAGCCAGAGGAAACCGTCGCTCCACCTAACCGAGCAGGCAACACTACAGCAAATATCCCACAGTGACCAGCTAGCAAACAAACTCGGGAAACGCCGACGCCGGGGTATGAAGCAGGCCGCCACCACCAGTTTACAAGAGCTCATCCTCCAAGGACTAAGTGAGGAAGCACCGATTCTTTTAGCCCCACACATAGAGGTGGCATTAAATAACAGAGTACTCGCCTTACTCGACTCTGCGGCTACAGGAAATTTCATCAGACGGAATCTATTAACACCAAACCAGCTCGGGGAATTCCATCTACAGAACAAAGTGGTAAAAATGGCGCAACCCGATGCAACTCTGGAATTAACTGGCCGGATTACCTCGGATATAGAAATCCAAAATATCGTCACCCTAACAGAATTTATTGTTTATCAGAATCTGTTATGCTAGGATGTCCATGACTTATGCATTCTCGATCACAGTAAATAGAGCATACTTGGGAGAAACTAACCGCATTACTGTCAATTGGGACCAAAACCCATATATCCCGCCAATCGATCCAATGAGCATTAATCATGAACTCGAAGGACCAGAGTTCTTGCAATTAAACGCCCCATCATAGACGAGCATGCCTGTGCCTTCGGACAAGGACAACTTTTATGGCAAACCCGATCAATTCAGCATGAAATATGGCCGACCACTGATGTACCAGTCTACAACAGGCCATACAGTGTGTCAGCCCGCCGATGTGACATCATGGAGCAGGTTAACAACATGAAGGATCAGGGGATAGTAGAGTAGTCGAATTCTCAGTACAATTCGCATGCTGTACTTGTACCAAAAAAATATGGCAAATTGTGATTTTGCGTGAATTACAAATCGCTAAATGAAGTCACCCACCCGATTGCTCCCCGAGCTATCGACTTGTCTCATACCCTTCGAGACATTGGCAAATCCAAAATATTCAGTATTCTCGACATGTAGTCTGGATACTTGCAGATTGCCGTCCATCCAGACAGTCGAAAGTATACCACTTTTACGACACCTGAGAGCGAAACCTTGCATATTCCGAGTCCTGTATTTCGGCTTGATAAACGCCCCCGCAACATTCAGGCGATTATGTCGCCGGAAGTACTGATAGGATACATCAGCGAGCTTTGCTTTGCTTATCTCGACGATGTAATAATATACTCCAATAGCTGGGAGGGGCATCTAGGCCATCTGCAACGAGTATTGGAAAGGCTCGAATTATGTGGGATGAAGTGTAAGCTAATGAAAAACTTCTTTGGCAAGACATCAATCGATTATCTGGGACATGTCATCTCACCCGAGGGAAACTTCCCTCAATACAATACGCACAATTGAAGAAGCGGAAGAACCTCAGAATATGCTGAAACTGTGACGGTACCTGGGCCTGTGTAATTGGTTGTGAGATTTTGTTCCAAACATTGCAGAATACATGGCACCCCTACACCCTCTTCTCGAGAAAGACACCCAATGGCGATGGGGTCTGGAACAACAATGAGCGTTTTCCGACTTGAACAGCTTCAAGAATATTCACCAACTCCATCGGCCAAAAGGGGACAAACCCTTAATACTGCAAACGGACACGTGTCAGAACGGCCTAGACGCAGTATTATACCAGCAAGACGCAGGAGGAGAACCCCATGTGATAGCGTATGTATCAACCCGCTTAAAAAATAACCGAGCAGCGATACCACAGTAATGAGCAGGAGCAACACTTCATTCTGCAAACCGACTCAAAAGCCCTCCAATGGCTACACGAGTTCCGGGATTCGAATGCCAAGATCGGCTGATGGGACATGTTCCTTACGGAGTTCGACTTCGAGATCCAACATTGCCCAGGTAAACTAAATGGCCTGCCAGATGCCCTGTCTCGTGCCCCGACATTGGAGGAGAAAGCTGAAGAGGAGGAGGAAGAGAAAATGTCCCCCCTCCCCCGATCAAAAGAAGTCGGGAAGAGCACATCCCACTCCAACTACAGATAACCCATCATCAAGTTGCTCTAAGCTAACAGGAGGATCCCGATTTCAGACGTCTAATACAGGAACAGCCCCAACATTATGCCATACGGGACGACGTAGTTTTGATAAGCAGAGGGCAACCCAATACACCGTGGAAGATGTGGGTGCCACAGCAACGACGTGCAGATATATGCAGACAGCATCACGACCATCCCCACGCTGGTCACCCGGATATGAGGGAGACCCTGTTGGACATCAAAACCCGCCTGAATTGGGATGGAATAAACCACAATGTCCAGCAGTACGTTATCAACTGCATCACGTGCTCCTGTGGCAAAGCATACCTGGTTCCCTCACCCACCGCAAAACCACGGAGACCCAAGACGGCCTGGACCCACAGCGCCACCAATCTGATGGGCCCATATCCTCTGAGTACTAAGGGAAACCTCTATCTCCTCGTGCTAACCGACCAAGAAACCACCCCCATCGTGCGGAAAATGGAAGCTGAGATTTTCGCACGATGGGGCTACCAGAAAGCCATATTGGCAGACAATGGCACCCAGTTTACTAGCCATCATTAGCAAACTGCCTGTGAAGAGTAGAAACCTGGACTACCCCCACCCTACCATCCACAAGCCAACGCCACAGAACGGAGGAACCAGGAGATCAAAAAGTGCCTCGTTATCAGTGTGGGGAATGACCACAAACACTTGGATAAACACATCCCCACCATACTGTTTGGCCTTCGACGCTGTACTAACGAGACTGTCGACACCAGCCCAAACGTCCTACTCCTGGGACAACCCTTGCGCCGACTAGTTGACTGGCAGTGGGAAAGCGAGCCCATTGAGATGCCTCAACCTGAGGATATCCAGCTAGCAGCGCTAGCATGAACCATGCATGTCCAGAGAGCTCAAAATCCTTATGTTTCGAAGAAATATTCCCAACCAAAGATAGGAGTAAGAGAGTTCAACCTCGGGGAAGCCATCCTACGTAGTCACCCACTCAGCAAAGCCAGCAACCAATTCAGCGATGGCCTCGCTGACAAATGGGATGGACCGTACAGTTTAGTAGGGAAACGCGAACATGTTCACTGGGCCGAGGATATACGCGGGCGAATTTGTAAGGCCACCAGAGGTCAGATACGACCATACCCACGAGACATGCCAACACTTGGGGACGACACTGAAACGGACACGTTTGGCCAATCAGAAGATGAAGATGAACGTCCACTCGAGGAAAGAACCTGATACCGAGTCAGGACCTTCAACGAGATCCGAACCAACGCCCATTATGGTTTAACGGGCGCCTAGTTACATCGCATCTTGGAAACCCGATGTTGAACAATGTCAATGAGCATTTTCTGTAAGATCAATGCCCTCAACACCATGCAGCTACGCCGATAAATAGCAACTGTGAGGTCCATCGGCTGTGAATTATCCTGGCAGAGTCCCCGCGACAGAGAACCCAGTCAAAACACCCTGTCGATTAACCCGCATCAGTGAGCGATCGGAAGCACCTTTGGTGAGGGGACTAGGAATCACCCAGGCATCTATCTCCCCACCTAGTACGACGACGGAACCGGAAGTCACGGCTGTCCCAACTTCAGAAAGGTCATCCTCAGACTGCGAGGTACATGACGCCATTATACCACCAGAACCTAAAACGTCAAGCGCAGTCGAGAGTGCCCCACTTTAACCACCTGCTATGCAGGTAGACATGCTTATCGGGATGTCAAGCTGCCAAGTCGGAAGTGCTCCGCCTCAAGAACCTGCCACAGAGGATTTCCCGCCTACCACGACATTGAGCTGCCATGCTGGAAGTGCACCGCTTAAAGAACATGCCACGCAGGATCTCCCGCCAGCTAGGACGTTGAGCTCGAACAAGAGTGCTCTGTCCCAGCCTGCTGTTACACAGGAAACTTCGCTACTTGGGGCTTAGAGCTGCAATAGACGTGCTCTGTTCCCAGGTCCTTGCTATGCAGGAATACCAGCAGACCCGGATGTCGAGCTGCCACATTGGAAGTGCTCCGCCCCGCCATCTTGCTGCAGCCGTCAAGACCATCGATGCCACCCATGACCCCTTAACCGGTATATCACCCGCAGTGGAGTCTCTGATGTAAACTTCCCCTCCACTGCCTCACCACAGGACCTGGCTACAGAGACTGTCTTTGACACCCACGACATGGAACGACGACAAGCTGTGCTGCCAGCAGTCAGGGTGGATACCTTTCTCCCCTGCACTGCCTCAATGTCCCTTGAGTGAGTGCCCTCTCACTTTGTTGCAGCAGAAGCCACGACGCCCTAGGCTGCTCCAAGACACCTGATGCCCCCATGCACTGCCAAGGCTACCCACATGCCTGGTCGGTACAGGGAATCGCCATGGAGACCTACAACCAAGTACGTGTGGCCGTACCCTCAGCATGCTGCCCTTCATCCGAAGGTCAGTGATAATGAGGTGGAAGACTAAGATCGCCAATAGTGTGCGCACTTTAAAAACTGTGTAGTAGTCATAAACCACTACTCCGTGCACATAACAAAAGGACTCATTATAGACCGGTCACATGCTCTACATTTAATTTAGCCAAAAGACAGTGATGTAAGCAGAACAATCACTCTTAGGCTAAATTAAAAGAATCAGTGCAGTTCCAGTATAAAGAACAAATGAGGTAAATGAACAAGTAATTAATCATTCTGCTACGTGATAATTCACTTTTTATTTACAACCGTAAAAAGTACAGCAGTAACTTTTGAAGACAATTTACACCTCATGGTTCAAGTGTTTCAGTGGCCGACAACCCACATAAAAAAAAGTAGCATTACGAAAAGACGCTCTGTACAGTGACAGTAATAGCTACAATAATTAGTATCACATACGGACACTCCCCACAGTGCACGTGACAGACAGAGACTTTCCATAGTTTACATGTTAGAATTAGCTTTCGTTCACAGGACTCTTAGCTAATTTTAGATTTTTATAATGATATGATGTGTAGGTACACATTTAAATATGCTCATAACTTTTTTTAAAAGTGTTTGTGTGAAGATGCAACTGCAAGAAGGCCATTTTGTACGGAAACTGCGAGGTAGAATGTCATTTCGCAGGGCTATGTGTTATCTTAAATCTATGTTTTTCTCATAACTTAACTTCCATGTTTATGAGTGTATATGTATGTAACCTGTGACCAATGTACGCAGAACTTGCCGCTTTGAAGGGCCTGTGGTTAACCACTTCGTAAATTGTCACACGTAATTATTTAAGTTGCTGCAAGACACAAGGGTTCCCTGGAAAGAATTTTCCTTTTTCTTTCTTATATCACTGCAGCAAGCACCAGGACAGTAGTGGCGTTTCCACACCTTCTGCGAGTAAGGTTTGTACATATTATGAATATTATTACTTTCATTTCCCTCATTTTGTCGTGTCATTTGTTATTTAATAATTTTCCCTTCAGGGTTTATGTACAATTTACTTGTAATATCCACCAGCCCTATGCGGGTTGTTGTGAATGGCACGCATTATGAAAAGTACGCCGGTGGGGATACCTGCCACACGCGGCTTCCTAACCCAGTAATCTTTGCATACCGGGGGGGGGGGGGGGGGGGACATACATTCTCGCCGCATCAGCAAAACCCGACAACCAGAACGAGGGGCAGAGAAGCACGCACGCCTGCCCTCCCACGCGAGGGGAGAGGAGAGGAGAGGAGAGGAGAGGAGAGTGAGCGCTTCAAGGTCGCCAGATGGCCGACACCACTTTGTCTCCACATTTCGCCTTAGGCTGGCTGGTCGCCCTGAGCGCACAGAACACGCGCAGCTACAGCGGTCGAACCCCCTACATTAAGGGTACGCCTTACCTGTACAATTTTTTTTGTGCTGCCTACATCAGCACGTCTTCCGACGTTTACCCAGACCTCCTAGAGACTGTCTAGACCTTCCAGAGAGGGGCCTACGCCATTCTACACCACCTTTTTCAAAATGAGTGGTCATCGCAATTGGGGGGGGGGGGGGGGGACGAATTGACGAGTGCCGCTTCTACACCTATAATAATATGACTCTGACTCATCACCGAGGAGTACTGCTTCCATCTCTACAGACATGAGCAACACATTTCCTACCTCTACAGGCAACGTGAACTTCTTTGTTTTTTGTTCTTACCTGAAAGGCACGCATCCCGGCTGGCACGCCGCCCTCTCCCCTGCTCAACGCCAACAAGCTGCCCTGACCTCGGGCACTGCCAAGCAGACCTGACGAGGCACTAAGCCAGAACCGCTGATGAGAGAATTCTCACGCCTCCCACGCTCTCCACGATGGCAGCCTACAAGCTACCACTATATAAGACCGGCCGCAGCCAAGCTCTGGAGTCATTATTTCGCATCTCTTGCACCACCCACAGCACTCTTAGTGATCGGGAGCTCTAGAGAAGTTCGAAGCCTACAAGTACACCTTCGTGGCAACCAACTACGTACGTAAATGACCAGTCCACCCGGCAACATACAAACACGAACATTCTTCTTTTAGCTTCATTTGTCTCCTCTAGACACCTTTAATTAGTAGTTCAACTGTAACTCTTATTTTCATCTAGAATCAACTTTTCCCGGTTATTTAGAACCAGGCCACCTACACCTCGAACCACGCAGTTACTTTCAGCTATCCTCGACTTGGTAGGAGGTGGCACAGGTCATGTGTCTATTGAACTTTCAATAAACACACACTTTCTATTTTGCTACTTTTATTTCCAGGGTATATATCTGTATTCACAGTTGGAAGAAGATTACGCTGTGCACTGCCAACGGAATCCGGGGAAGTTATTAAAGCGAACTAAGACATACACATTAGACGGCTATCTGTTTCTTCCCATCAAACAAACAGCACTATTAGTGCTCATGGGGAAAAAACAGTAACATGCTGTGACGGTGACATGCAGGGCTGCCAGATATTCTGGGTGGACACACAACCAGTAGAGGCTTGGCGTGACTCTGGCTCAACGTTCCTATTTAATCCGCCTACGGTGAAGGACTCTTATCGAGCCGGCCAACAAGTCACTACTGGGGTACACTGTTAGTATTTCCATTTCAGCGCACTGCGTGATTCATAGAATTGTTACCCTATGCCTCATGAGAGGAGGAGTGGTAGGAGACATAGAGAGCAACACCTGGCTCACCCTGCTGCCTGGCCGAGGATAGTATCACCCTATCCTACGCAGGATAGACATGCGGAACGGGTCCGCGCCGCCGAACTCAGACGTCAAGCAGTTGCACCTGCACCAGTAATATTAATGGAGTTTCCACGTGTGTTTGTACCAACTACAAGTATCACCCTGTTGTCTACAGCTTCTTAACCGGAGTGGAAGTTCGCCTAGGTTGGGACGACTTGGTCTTCTGGACGAAAGAAGCACGACTTTCGAAGATTTGTGCAGGCATTCACCCGCTTAAGACTAAACTTACCTCAACTACCTAACTAGAGGTGAGAGTGTATCAGAACTAGCCAACACTCCTCGTCTCATCCCCACTACCTAAGTTGGTTTTGGTCTAGCGAGTAAAATATGTAACTACTGTGTCCAGTCAGTTTAATTGGACACGCGTCAACAGTTACTGTTTAACATAACCACAATGGTAATCCTAACTTTAATTAGGCAGGGATATGCTGACGGGACCTAAAAATGTGTTCAAAGCTGGTGTTCCTCACCCAACTGGTAAGGAGTTGGCCTGGCTAGGGCCTTATGGGGATGTCCGTAAGGGGCATGTCGTCATGGCCTTCAATACCTTGGTTCAGACGAGGAGGAAGTGGTATTGATTAGGACGGCATGGTAGGAATCTCTGGTTCATGTTGACGACCCTGGAACTGCTGAGTGAGGCAGCTGAAGAGGTTGAAGGCCTTGGGTTGGTGGCGGTCTTCCAGGAGGTATTGGAGGCAGCGGAAGAGGTTGCGGACCTTCTGGAGCTGGTGGCTCTATGGAACTATAGGCGCTGTCATCACCCATTGTCCTCTATTTATAATACATAAGCACACAACCCAAGTGCAGTGTAACTTGTGACAGGCATGTGAAGGAAAATAATAGGACACGTTTTTGAATGTTTTAATTGTTGAAGACAATAAAGAAACCTGTCTCAAAATCACATGTTTGATGTGAAATGCTATTAATTACTGCACTTCAAAAGGTCAACATATTGCCCACATAGTGGAGTTTGGCATAGATATGTGGCCTGGATTGTGTAAGCTTCTGCTGTCCTTGGTGATTCTCAGCAGAGATTGTTTCCTCCCCTTAAACGGTTGGTGGGATGGGAGCTAGTTGCCTAGCAACCAGCATAGTGTCCTTGTGGCCTCTCTCTGGGTGCTGCCTGGTTTGGAAGCACAAGGGTAGATTGTTTCACTACTCCAGCTGCTGTTGCTTTCCTTTCACCATCTCACACACCATGAACACACTACCAAATTGATAACTTCTTTGCTAGCTTTCAGCTGATTGAGTTTGCATTCTGTGTTGGAAAGTTGAGGGCTGACTAGTCTGAATACAATCAATTATATACTGTATTTTGTGATTATATATTTATTTAGGGGAGTTGAGGAGATATGATTTTAATGTATTACTGTATTTACAGTAATGCAAATACAGTAATATTTTTTGAGAAGGGAGGGGGTGGACGGGCATAGAAAGAGAGATGCACGTATATACCTACAGAGAGAGAGTTAGTGAATACATTGTATGCAGAGATGCGCAAGATATACATGGCGACCCCTGCTTTCTCCCCTCCATTCTCATTGTGTTGTCTTTAAATGTTAGCAGAGGAACGTTGATTCTTTTATGCTTCCATTTCCGGGAAATCTTTTAAGATTTCAGTAGTTGATTTTTATTGTAACATTAATTCTGATATACCAGTAATTTGTAATCGTGTATCAAATAGTGTAGTTTAACATGAAAGAAATGTAGACTAAAATATTTATCACAATGTTTGTTATTTGGGTCTTGTAATGGTTCCAAGCCCAAGTTTTTGTAAATGCCGTGGCTATATTCTAACTGCTGTAAGGATTTGAAAAATTAGCTGCTGCATTACAGTAGTAAAGAAGTGTATCTAAAATTGTTGTCCTAATATTTAAAATAAAATATTTTCTAACTTGTATGTTATATACAGGTAATATTGTGTAGCTGCAGCACTAAAATTTGTTAAGATTGGCTGTTACTGTGTTGTCGGGTTGATATTGTAGCTTGTGATTATGTATTCTCCTCGGAATGGTGAGTCTCCCACCACAGCATGATGTCTTCATCAGTTGCCACATCCAGAAAATATACACGATGAATACACATGTTCTCTATGATGTACACATACTTGTCTTGCAGTTGTCCCAGTAACCCATGTTCTGAAGGGTCGTCATCATCATCATCATCATCAGGGATATTACTATTTTGTCTGTTTGCTAGGCTGCTGTTATTGCCAAAAATACGGCCCCACAGTGATTGGAAGAATGACACATTTGATTCAACCCCATCAGCTGGAAAGTTATTTGTTATCTGTTCACTTTCCTCCATGGCTACATCACTCATATCTGAAAGAGAGAAAAACATTTTGGCCATCTTTGGATTCATCTAGTAAATGCGTATTCTACTTGCCAATTCAATTAAAAATTATTTTACCACATGCAACAATTAATTGTGTAATTTCTTAATTACGATTAAGTTTCCAAAATGTATATTGCACACAATAGGGTATAAACGAACCAGAAGTAAACACTCAAAATTATGTCAGTAGTGCAGTACAGTCTCGCTTCAGAAATTTCCGAGCAACAAATTTCCCCAAATAAAAAGTAAATGTTGACAGATGGGCACAACGTCAAGGAGGGTTTGGTTTTTTCAGGCACACCCGTTTAAGGGGGTGGTGCTGGTTTCTATTTAGTAACTATGTGACACTGATGCCCGTCCAGTGTAGAGGGCTGGCCTGGTAGTTTCCCGGCAAAGCACAATGTCGGGTTAGGATAAAGTAATCTTGTGTTTCAGGCCGTTACCTTTTGGCGGAATTCCTGGGCGATGCGTAACATCCGTGGCAGGTCTCACCTTGGGAGTTTCAGTAGTGTGTATGTGTACTGCAGGTAAGTTAACGATGACTTTGGACATTTGATAGTGCTTGTGGGGGCAGAGTAACTGGTTCGAGTCTGAAGTATGCAGTAGGAACTGTAGGTGGCTGTTCTGGCTGACTGAGATACTCGGCGATCCAGGGGTGAATCTCCTCATTCAGAAATGTCAGGGCCTCAAGCAAGTCCTTAGGGATCTCCAGTGCACAGTCTGTGCTTGTTCTTTGGGCGTAAGCTGGTTAATGGAGGCGATAAGGGAGGGGGTACGCTTTTGTAAACACAGTAAGGGTGTTAAAGCCTATTTCACCTTCTCACGACGGGGTAAAGCATTTGGAGATCAAAGTACACACTCGCGTCCGTGAGGCAAAATGCAGGTAATGTGTTGCTCTACTTAGTGTAGCGCCTGCTGACTCAACGGATATCATATCACAGTGTTTGGTGCCTAAACGCGGTGAGCACTGGGAGTCAGGCCTCGTCAACAGTACCTGCACATGGGTGTAGGTTCTAAGCCAAAGTCTTCCCAACCCAAGGAATGAACCGTCCGGCACCTAAACGTGGTAGAGGAGTGAGCACCAATAGCTGACAAGCTGAACTCGAGAAGCAAAGTACCGGGGTATGCAGAAAGGATGGCCATTGTTAGTGCGTGTGGGTATTTTGACAGTGTGTTGGCTTGATGGAATAGGTTTCCCAGGTTACCTGCGTTTCTTTCAGTGGTGTGAGGTCCACTAGGAAAGGTCCAATTTCTACAGGAAAGGGTTAATCTCGAGTCAGATAAAACAATGTTTATGTCATCTGCTGATGGGAAATAAACATGTGGTGACATACTACCTCCTAATGTTGCAAGAGCTTTAAGGAAGCTAAACCTAAGTTATCCAGGTAGAGGCGACCTGGTCCTGAACTACAAAGGTGGGGTAGGCGAGTGCTGTGAAAACAATTTAAACTTATACGTCTGGCCTGCTATTTATACTCTGTTGGCAGGTTCCTCTGCTGTCATTGGATGGCGAGTTTGAGGGTGAGGAGGTTGGTGATGGCATAGCTTCTTCAGGTGATGTCACTGGCCGGCTTGGAGAATGAGGGAGACAGCGAAGCATATTGGTGTAGCCATCTAGCGGCGTGCAGTGGAACTCTGTGCCTTGGATGCATAGTCTCGGTGGGCCGGTGAATAATAAATTTCCGCAGGCTGGAACATCCATTCTTGCCGTGGTGAACAGTACATAATCATAACATCTCGTGGCAGTCAACAATTCAAACTCCTATGAAATCAGATGCAGTGCTATGCTTTCTGATGAGCTGAAGTAGTTTATCCCATTGTTGCAAAAGTGTCATGTGTCGATTCGCCCCCTCTCCACTGTGAATAATGTTCATTCTTGGCAAGCGAGTTGAAAACAAATTCTTTTGAAGGAATGTAGTATTATCCCCACAAGAACAATTTTATTTCCTCTTGGTAGTGGTTAGGCTTCCCAGAGGGCTGGCATGGGCCAAGAAAGAAATTCCTTTGAGAGAATGTAGGACTGTCCTCGACAGCAATTTTTTTCTATCCTGGTTTCTCTTCTGTAGAGGCTGCTAGTCTGTGTGTTTTTTCGCTGTGCTCTGTGCCTCGTGATGATCATGACCTTGGCAGCATGGAGAATCAGTTGGGCTGGATAGTGACTGGTCTGGCAGCACGTGCAAAAGCACCCTTTTATTTTGTTTCTTAGCTTTGGCTCCCAGATGTTTCAGTCTCTCTCTGATGTGTTGCGAATTGACATTCTGTCTCTCTTACTCCTTGGTTTCGGGTTACAGCCGTGCTGGGCTGAAGTTTTTGTCTTTTTATCTTCATGACCTCTTTGTGCGAGTTTATTTTTATTTATTTATTGTTTAGGTCATATCACGGCAAGGTACCGGAGTGGTGTATGCGAGCCTCTTTCATTAAAGCATGCAGTCTTACAGAACGAGCTTTAAGGCTTGGGTACTTACAATAAAAATATTTAGCACAGCAGAGTTGTGAAAAGGGGATAAGAAAATACATAGTGAGCTGAACGCAGAATAGTATCGACCATTGGGGAATAAAAAAAAAAAGATTGTTGACAACAATTAAATATAAAATAATAACTGGCCAAGGCCCCACTTGTTAGGCCGTTTTGACTCTGTGTGCGTGCACGTGCATGTGTGCGTGCACGTGCATGTGGAGCGGCTTCTACCTTAGCCTCGTACGTGTCACACAGCAGACAAAGAACTCGTGTATTAAGAAAAGCTAAGGGGATTAGTTAAACTGAATGCTTGCATACTCAGCTGACTGCTAAGCTTTTACAAACGAGTGTGTTGGCAGAGGCGCTAACTATCCACAATGACGTACATTACATAGTAAAAACGAGATAGTCTGAGAGAACACTTCAAACAGCAGATGCGCCCTAAAAAATAAATATTTACAATTTTTTCTATTCGCAACATTTTTTGGTTAATTTTTAAAAGTCTTTTTAAGGTTGCTGGTTTTGAGCTAATGACTCTATATAATGCAACATGCAGTCATTCATAAATCTTATTAAATTTGAATATTTCTGGGAAAAGACTACACTGCACAATTCAAGATATATTTATGAAAATCGCACTATTCTTTCTTCTATGATTAATGTTAAAAATTAATTAATATACAGAGAACTTCATTCTACACAAAGTAAAATTGTTTTCAGGTTTGTGATGTGACTCGTAAACCAAAGTATGTTGAAAATTTTTGAGTCTTTGAAGGACAACAGACTGAAATTTGTTTTATCTCTGTCTATATTTCCAAAAATATGTACACTGACATCTTGATGTTATTACACATGACGTCATCTTTATCATGCCTATTCATGTGGCACTGATCTAACGTGTCCAAGTGTTCACTTACTATTTACAAGCTCATATGGCAATACACAAGTCATTCTTCATAGTTAAATTATGCAATTAGAGAATGCAGGGGCAACTAAAATAGCTGCAAAAAGGCAGATTGCCTGAAAAACTATACTGGTGAGAGCACTGTGCTTAACTAAGCACCCAGAACAATGTCTGTAATTATGTAACTGTACAGTGGGTTCAGCCAGTTAAAACGTGCAGGAGGCTGCCATGGAGTCTCTCGATAATAGCTTGCTACCAAGTGAGCCTAGCAGGTGCGAGGTGGCTTGACCCGTTGTGGCAGGTCGGTGGCCGTCAAAGGGTGGCCATTGGATTGCGTGGAGCTCTGCGTTGCCATCAGGAGTAAGTTTGGCACTGCGTCTCCTACCCCCTCAGTTGCTGGAACTGGTGCTGTGGTGGAGACTGTGATCTCTGGTGCAGCAGCTTCACTAAGCGGCCCTCGTCTTCACATATCTATTGGGGCCTGACACTTTGCAGTGTTGGGTGGCTCCGTTGCAGTCAGAGGAAGTCTTGGAGACTGCAAGGCCGCCTCCTTCGCTTCTCTCATGTAAAACGGCTTCTCTGCAGCTGCAGCTACGTTGTCCAATGCTACAGGCATCATGCTGAGTTGGCTTGCTGGCACTGGGTGCACTGGCGTTCGTTGAGGTGATGGCTGCTGGTGCGCTGTCGTTTCGACACAAGTGGATAAAGTTCTCTGGGCGATGGCGTTCTGGTGAGGCCAGAGGTGTCTCGGTACTCGATTTAGCAGGCTCTGCCAAGAGACTTAAGTTATGCTGGGCGTCCACTTTCATACCTGCCAACTTTTACGGTTTGTCCGTAAAATGTACGGATTTTAGAGTGGGTTTATGGAAAAAGGCTAAAGTTTTATGGTTTTTATGTTCATCGTAGGTTCCTAACATTTTTGCTTTGTTTGTTTACATATTTTTCTTATGATTGCCATAGATAGCGTAATAGAGACGCATCACTATAACAAAGGATCTGGTAGCTAATCACGGAATGTTATTGGCTGATTGACGTTGTAGACAGCGCTGAAGTTGGATTTTTATGAAGTGTTCAATACTTATATCTCACCATCTTTGCATCACACAGAGTGCTTGTGTTTACTTGTTGGCCATGTTCGTGTTGTAATCGCATATTTTTACAATGCTGTGTCGCATAGTAATTGGCGGAATGAGCGGAAAACGTAAGAAAACCTATTTTCTGATTATTTTGGAAAGAGTACACTGAAGAATTTCCGTGTATATTAAAGTCTAACAAAGCAAAGAAGTTCACTTTTTGCTGTGTTTGTAGGTGCGATGTAAACATTGCACAAGGTAGCAGAAAATATGTTTTCAACCACATGAAGTGTGGAAAACATTTAAAATGTGAAAGGCGGTTTTAATAATTTGAAATTGGAAAGTTCTGATATGGATAAAATTTTACAGGAGTGGAATGCTATTTCACGTCTTTCTAATTTAATAGAACATTCCAATAATTGTAGCATACCATGCCGGGCCTATGTTCAAAAAGACGTTTCCTGATTCTGAAGTATATGATGGCCAGCCAACAGTATTAATTAGGTTTTAAGTTTGGTTGTTTTAAATAATATGTGATACATTGTGTTGTAAATAACATGCAACACAACAGCTGCAGTGTTAATGTAAATAACTGAAGTTGATTGAAAGGGAAGTTGCTGTGAAGGTAATACTTGTAATGCGTTAATGTTTACTGTTAGCATTACTTCTCGTAAATTAAGCTGCGACGTTTTTTTTAAAATGAAAATAAAACATATTATTAATAAGTAGGCCTAGTTTAGTACACAATTTGACAATAATTTTTCACTTTCTTGCAAATCAATATCCTTTAAACTTCATTTTGGCATATGCCAAAATGTTAATTCTTACAGAGTTAACCTATAATTGTGAAAATTGCATTTTCTGCAATTTTAAAGAAGTCTTGACGATAAGAATTTTTAACTTCTCCTTCGTATTTACTTTGTAATTTAGGGTTAACATGTAAGAAAGTGGGCCTGTGTGGAAGAAATTTTCTTTAAAGTACTGTAGGTTTTTCGAAAAATGCATTGTCCAGTTTATGTTAAAATGAACATTTTCAAAATGTTTTACTGGTTGAGGATTTGAAAAGTTGGCAGGTATGCACTTTCCAGTTAGGTCGGTGAACTTCCGATACAACTCTGACTGTCGTAGGCAGAGATTGTTCTGATTCCTTGGCTCTTCGCTTGGGAAACTCTACTCGTGTTGGCATCGAATAAACAGTTCTCATCGTTGGTTGCTCTTCCCAATCCTGTTCGGTAGGCTGCAATGTCCATGCTTCCTCGGTAGGGTAGTTACCATTAGATTCCTCGTTCGGCGAGATGGAAATCCTAGATGCGGGGGTGTGTAGGACAGGCTCCGGGGTATTTACAGGGTAGGACTGCATCTGTCCCTGTGTGCCTTACACGTTTTATAGGCGCCTGATGACCTTCCCACTTTCTTCAGAGTCCTGCGCTGAATTGATGGTTGCCTTGACTCAGGGTGTGACTGCGGAGTAAGATGGCTTCACCCATTTTGAAGGCTCATACACCGGTGCATGGTGGTTGTTATTTCCTGGCAATGTAGGCCTCTCAACTTTCCCTTGCTTTATCTAGAAGTACAGCTAGAGGAATAGCTTCAGGCTGATGCATTTCTGTGGGCTTGTATGCTCATTGCCAGTCCCTGGGGCGCCATAGTGTCTGGCCCAGGAGGAGCTGACTGTGGCTTGCGTTAACTGCTTTGTTCATGCGGCATCGCAGAGAGGAAATTCTTTTTTAATGTGGCGATCTTAATGTGTCTGGTCCTCTCCTGGAGGCTATTCTCGAGTTCCTGATTTCTGAATTCAGTAGGGTTAGCTTGCGGGTGGTATGGCGGAGTTATCCAGGACTCAGTTCCCCATTCCTGGCATTCTAGTAGCCACTTCTACTAGCAAACTAGGTACCATTGTCAGTAAGTATGCTTTGCGAATATCCCCAGCACAGAAGAATTAGATTCTTGAACTTCCTTATTATGTAGTGGGTTTCCTGGCTCAATATAGGGAAGGCTTCTACCCACCAGGAGAACAAATCTGTCCCAAATAATAGGTACCTATGTTCCTTGGAGCTGCGGAGGTAAGGTCTCACGAAGTTGGCGGCTGTTTGTGCCCACAGAGTATGGCGGCTCTCTAGGCTTGGCCGAAGGTTGCCTCGCATGGTAGGTCTTGTGTTTAAAGCACGTGGTACAGCTGCGGATGTATCGGCTCATACCATCCCAGATATATCTGGTGCTGATGTCAGCGAGGGTTTCCTGCGTCGAGATGGTCGTGGAAATGCAGGCAGGCGACGATGCTGAAGTCCTTCGGTATACAGATCCTCCACTTAGCAGATTGTTGAGTGACCAGACAGTGTCTTCCAGCTTAAACAGTTGCGGGTGCTTCCGAAGGAATTCCTTCACATCTGGATCACGGACATGAGAGTATGCGTGACTCCAGATGCCTTACTTCAGATTCAGTGGGCTTAAAGAGAAGGTCAAACATGTGCTCATTTCCTCTGGGTGTTTGTCCGAGCTAACCCCCACCCTTGTCGCTACATTAGGACAGCTCACTCCAAGGGATCAAGATTAAGCCCTCCGAAGCCTGCTCGTTCCAGTCACACGAGACTTATTCCAGCCACCCACACACCTGAGTAACGAAGTTCATCCGTGGCTTGTGGAACACTTCAGTCAACCAGAACAGCTGCCAATAGAACCTTAACCTATCTTATACCTGTTGTTCTGTCCCCACCGACAAAAACCACATACCACATTCAGCCAATTCAAACCTCAGGATCTCTTCTCGCACTGTCAGTAAGCCAGAACCTCCCTCTAGCACAGGTAATCTCAGTCGGGCAGGTACACCGCCTAAGGCTCAGAGCCTGAAACGGAAGATTGTTCTGGTGGAACCATAACCAGACTTTGTGCACTGCCAAAAAGTTACCAGGTCAGTCCTCTACACAGGGAAAGCACCGGGTCCACATAGAGATTAACTGAGACCTTCTGAATTAATATTGTGCCTGACTTAGTATACGAACAAAAATCCTCTCTCCACTTATATTTGAAGTATGCTTAGTTGACAGGGTGATACACGTCAAGTAGTAAGCAAGGAATGTTCAACTTTTTTTGGCGCCCAGTGTGGCGTAACTTCCATAGGTTTTTATGCGGCAGTTTGGACAGGTCAGCCCGACCCCTATCAAGGCACAAACGGACTTTGGGGAGTCTCCTACACATTCCGTGGCACCCAAGCTACCACAAATATGTCAACAGCCGGACTCAGCGGGAATTAGATTGAGTGCACCAATTCAGCCGTAACTGAACGTTACTGCTGTTCACGACCGAACTGCCCCGGTATGGGGATTAACAGGATTCAGTGTCCACACTGCCAACAATGGCACTATTACTCCTGCCTCGGCTGGGCTGACGAGCCTTGTTATGCGGGCGGACTGGAGTTCAGATGTGAAGAATGCAGGACTAGACAAACAGCTTTCTGTAATTGGATCACATGACCCGGGGGCATGTGCAATTGCTGTTACCAGCAGGTAAGGCAAGACTGTTGACGGCACCTTCGAGGGCTGCTAGAGCAGTGATGAAGAGCATCTGGAAGGTCGTTGAAATGCTTCTGGTAGGTTGTGAAGACTATGAGGGCGGCAGTCAGCTCTAATACCAGGAGTGGCAAAGTGAGTTACTGGGGCTGCTGGGCTCTGAAGAGAGCCGGCAAACAACTAGTATTTCTGGGCTGCTCACTGACATAGCCTATATTCTCTCTGCCCACAGGCCCTCCGAGACACGGGGGTGTACGGTGACGAGCTCCGTCTCCTGACCGAAGCTATCTGCTAGCATCGTCACTTGGTCTGCTGTGGAACTGCGTGACCTTTGGGAGGCGGTCTCGGCCAGTAGTACAATCACACTTCAGGGAGGTTGACGTGATGTCTGACTTCGGGGAATAGTACTAGCGGACGTGTCTAATAGCCCCGCGCAACAAGAGGGCATATCCTTTAGGCACTCGTGGTAGCTCTTAGTACTGTTTTAACCCCACCTGGAGTGAAGTGACGGCACGTTCCGACGAGGCAAAGTCGTATGTAGTATAGTCGGGCAGTGCGTCACGCATCAACAATTTGTTACATTTGAAAAAGTGTAATTTTAATTTGATATTTTTATTCTCTTTAAAAATATGAATTTTTCTTTCAGAGTTTAGAGATAAGATCTGAAAATTCAAAAAAATATCAATATTAAAGCAACTGTACAGTTTATTGGCCAATTATAGTAAGTATACCTATAACAGTTTAACACAAATTAGGTAATATTTTACACATGCAGTTGTCAACGTGGCACGTGCAGATTATTAATATTGACTTCACATACAAGAACATGCATTTCTTTTAAAATCGTTATAACAAAATCAATTTTTAAAATATTATTTGTACACAAAATGAAAGGTTAGAATTTTCATCCAATCTAAATTAGCAATTTAATGGACTTCTAAAAATTCTATGCAAATTTTTTTTTTTACATATTAATTTTAGATGCAGTTACCCTAAGTAAAAACACACAAATGCTAAAGACCCAAGCCACAATGGAGTTGTTCTAAGCTGTTTCCCCAGGACATAGAATACCTATTGTTTCTTGTGACTGTGGGATGTTATCTCTTGTTCCCTGATATACCAATGTGCTATTTACTTTTGTGTCTCATTGCTGAGGTTTTTGTGGTTGTCTCCCTGGGTCAACTTTTGTAGAAGAAGAAAAAACATATTCAATCCATAGAGACTGAAAACAAGGTAAAAAAGTTATGTTTTAACACCAGCCATAATTTTAAAAACTAATAACTCATTATTTAAAATAAATCGGGAAAGATTTGAGAATTCCTAAACACTGGATTAAAGTACACGTAATTGAAAAATACGTAATGGTATGTGAAAATTAACTGTAAAAATAATGTTTACTTCATAATGGTGTTAATTTCAAAATATGCAGGCTGGGTAATCTTAGCACATCTCAATTGTGGCAGTTCTTTTTGGTCTACACCTTAGTAATGTCAGGATGGAACAAACTAAGCCGCTATCTGCAGCAGGAGGTTAACTAGTATGGAAATGCAGTTGTTATAATTGGACGTTTGTAATTAATCATACCTTTAGGTTTCTCTTTGAAGATTGATGTTCCCTTAAAAATGCTCTCTCTCAGAGAGAGAGAGAGAGAGAGAAAACAAACAAATTATGGTATTATCAACTATGCTATGTACAAGACTTGTTACTCATTTACAAACCAATCTAAAACTACTGTTGACACTGATAAACATTGTACAACTTCCTATTCTTGGAAGAAAATGTTTTGTCTATGGAAATAAACGAGAAATGTTAAGAGTCCACAAAGCAGGGAAACATAGTGCTACCTTATCACAGTGATGATTAAAGTAAAGTCTTATAATGTTGAACTCAAATTAATGGATTCAAAACAGTTTTAAACTCACTAGCCCACTGATAATATGTTTAATTTAAACTTTTAATAATAACTGAAGAGGAAATGTGGAGTAGAGCACATATGCCAACTGCACAATAATCAGCATTGCAAAACTGAATGCGGGCTGGCGGATTTGGATAGAAGACATGTAAAAATTAATGGCTTAATATTTGTTTTGTGGTGACTAAAACATTTCACTGCTAAACAACAAACTGACAATTAGTAATAAACCAGACTGTTTGGCAGTCCAAGTTAAAATTGAAAGTTTACCACACACCATGAATTCATGACTGTACAGCAGGACGGACGGAGGGACATCTTGGCCACTCTCTCCATGACCTGGTCACAGACTACAGTTCGCGGCTGATCAGTTGCACATTGTTACTCTGCCCAAGTGCGCATTGATGTCCTCTTCATCTACAAGTTCTTTGCTTCATTTGTTACATTTGCCACAGTGCTAAGTCCTTGCGCTTGCTCTTGCTCTGTGTCCACATTTACTGAGTGTACTTCCCCGATTATAGCAGCTGACAACTTAGGTTTAGCTCTTCAGGCCTAATGTGGGTACAGGCTGGTTTATACTGTTGATGAATGATGATGTGTGGCTGACAGTGACGTCATGGTTGGGCAAGGTTTTGGAGTGTCGGTCAGAGACGTGGGTTTTTCACTGACTGACCAGGCCCCGGCTGGTATGCAATACAGGGCGTGTAGCCTGTCTGCACTGCACAAAGTCGAACAAGAGTTTAACGGCCTGGCATGTTGGGTGACATTTATTTTTGCTAGAGGTGGCCTGGGGTGGCTGCTGACCCAGCTACTGAGGCTGCAGGAGCTGACCAGAGCTGGTGCCCTAACCTTGAGCGGCAAAGGTACTGTGGCTAGTGGTGCTATGGTGATCCAGTGGCGGACTGCTGGTCCAGTGGCACTAGAACTAGGGATTACAAAATCCCTAGTGGAACATGCTGGTCCTGGCGAAATACAGTCACAATTGGGTGTGGTGGCCGTCTGTCTTGATAAAGGCTGAAAATGAGTGGGAGGGAGCTGGAAGGAGAGTCCTCTCCAGATGGTGGGTGGCTTGAGCTCGTTCCCGCGGGATTGTGCAGTAAAGTGCAGTTGGGGCTGGGTTGCAGCCCCAACTGGTTTTGGAGGCCATAGCGGTATTCCTTTCGTGTCACTTAGTACCACTCCTCTGGGTCAATGGGGTTAAAGGTAGGTACAAGAATCGGCCTTGTCAGGGGAAGCAGGCGACGATGGTCCCTAGGTAGGTGTAGAACCAAAGTCGAGGCCGAGCTAACCCAGAGCCATATCCGTTTACTCCAACTGGCAACATGAGGCATGGTTGGAGAGGTGGTTTTACTCTGAGCATCCGACGACATTGGGTGTGGGTCCGAAGGTGGGCAGACCTACAGAACCAGTCTATCACTCCCTCCGATGACAGTATCGTGCAGTGGATGGAGCGAATCGGCTGGACTGCCTGACTTACGGCCCTTGGATTGGGTTGTGACTCTGCCTGTGCACCAGGTGCACAGTACAGGTGGCCTTTGACTGGGTGTGTTTATGACGTATGTGCACCTGCTTAAGGAAGCCGTCCTACACTAAGTTTGGTAATGGGTTTTCAGAGATGCGGTCTCCTGCTTTACCCTGGCGGGCTGACGTCTACAGTGCATAAAATCAGTCATCCTTAGAAATTAGTACGCAGAGGTTTGACAGAAAACGTATTTATTCAGTGAGGAATAAACACTGCCTGTACTACCTAGCTAAGAGCTGACCGGAAGAAACCTACGTAAACCAGGAGAAAGGGACTTGGGTCTGACCTGAACAAAGTAGATGTGGCTAGGTAGCTATTACAACTGTCCCTAACTATATCAATGCTGCTGTCCAGAAGGGACGTCAGGGGCCATTACCCGAAGTGTGTTGGCAGTTCAATGGGGTCTAATACTTTTAGGGGGGTTGCTGGTGGAAGTTCTGATAGGTCACGAAGATGTTGGCTGAACGGGTTGACACACAGCTCCGGCACATGAGGTGTTGGAGGGAGCTGCTCAACTAGTGTTTCTTGGCGGCGCACTGGCATATAATTTGGCTGCCCATGGCTCGTCTGTGGTGTGGGGTAGTAATGAGCTCCGCCTCCTGGGCGGAGCTGTGCTCTCTAGTGCCATACCTCGGCTCATGGTTGAAGTAGGCCACTCTGTAACACGGTCTTGGCCGATGCCCACGCAACAAGGGGCGTATTAGGTACTCATATCAAGTTGCCCAGGTTTCCAACCCCATCTGGGGTGACATGAAGACCCATACTGATGAGGCGAAGTCGTATTTCTTAACTGTTTTATGGGTTTACCAATAAAACAGTTTTAAAAAAAATACCTTCAGTGTCTCTATCAGATCTCTTTATATCACAACCTGCATCCTTTTTTTTTGTCCAGCTGCCCTAAACACACTTCCAGGAGTTGGCGCCAACTTGCCCCTGTCCCCTTTTCTCCCTTAAGGCTTACTCAGACCTAACCTCTGTCTTTGTGCTGGATACTGGAGTATGGCAATAACCCAACCTTGTTGGTCACCAACCACAGCAGAGGAGTGGTTAGCCATGATATAAAATTTTATTAGAGTATGTGGCATGCCAGCAATAATCCTGTGTACTTACTGGGGGCCTACAGTGGTGGTTACCCCATTGCATGACTTGTGAGCCTCAGCACAGAGAACCAGAGTTTCAGCGATAATACCACTCACTTGCTACCCAGGGAGAGGAGATGCATGTTTTGTAGAGCATTACATCATGAGGGAAATCCCTGTCTGCCCTCCAAATCCGGGGAAGTAATCCCTTATCACCCTACGGATATGCCCTTTTTTTTTTTGCCAACTAGAGATGTTCTGTCCCCTATGGAACACCTGCTTTTCCATTTATACCTCTCTCTTCATCTCTCTGCCTCATCTCACTCTCTCTTCCCCTTTCCTCCTCTCTCTGACTGCAGGTGTTCTTTGTCGGCGGACTGGCAGAGTGAGTGACAAATGTTATACGCAGCTGCTGCCGGACCGCTGGTACACACAAGGCAGCCTCTGGTAGCCTTGTGCATGTAAGACAGTTACTTGGAATGGTTAGTTTCTTACACAGCAAGAATATCATCAATGCATCGTTTATACATTATTATAATTTTACATACATTTTGAGGATATTTTACTTTGACAGGTGATGTTCTGAGGCTGGTGGAGGAACGTCACCACGTCTAGAGGGTTTATAGTGTATGTTAGGTCAAGCACACCCGGTGGCAGGGTTTAGACTCTTAGTTCTTACGAGTTACTGCAACGTGTCCAGTGTAAGAGTACAGGCCTGGTAGCTTTGCGGCAGGGCACAAAGTTGGGTTCGGTGAGAAGTATTTAACGTTTAGGCGGGTTTGGTCTGGACAGTACGCTACGTCCTTGACCTCAAGGATGCGGCAAAGTGGACTTCCAGAAGAGTCCGACAATTTTAAAAGAACCCTCACTGAACAGGGCACAAAAAGGACATAATGACAGAATCACCCAATATCTGAACAAAATAACACATGAATTTTGATTTGATTATTTTATATCTTAAGTTTCTTTTCATTTTCAAATTTCGCATATGTTAAATTTTATTTCAAAGTAGAATTGGAAAAGAATATTTATTTTGATATTATTATTACAGGCTAATAGTGGCTACTCGCAATTATAAATTTCATTTGGCCAACATTGAATGAAGTTTGATTAAATGTAATATTTGCCAAAACACATAGGCTCTTGACTTTTAATTGATATGCACACAATAATATTTTTAATATTTTGTTGATATTTTGGTATCAACATATAACTGCCATTCACAAAACCATGAAAACTTTCATTATTTTGTTTCTGTAAAACTCTCCAACAGGGGAGTGAAACATATAAAGCATTTAATTTTACCTTAGCCAAAGTTACAAGTTCTGGCAAAAACTTGAAAAGATTAAATTTATTTTTATCCAGTTTCTTTGGCTGTACATAGCCTACAGAGTCCCATTCAGGTCTCATTCCTTGAAATGAATTAAGAGTAAAAAATGATGTTACAATATTCTGGAAAAATACAGCAATATTACATTTATCCAGTCTCTTTGGCTGTACATAGCCTACAGAGGCCAATTCAGGTTTCATTCCTTCCTTGAAATATGAAAATTTATGTTATGATCATTATATCAATGACAAGATTGATACTTTACAAATTGTCAAATAATATATATGTTGGCTGTACAAAAAACAGAGGCGAATTTTGAAAATTAGAAAACATCAGTTTCGTTTATAACAAAAATTCCTGTTTATACGGAATATACGGAAATATGTATATACGGAAAAAAAACCCCAATACCTCTTAGAGGGGTTCATAATTTCAACAGCCAATTAGAGTCCACATGATAAAAAACAGAGTAAGTTCATCAAGTCTTAGAGGGTTAACACAAATCATTAACCAATCACAAACCACATGGCCATTTATGGATCATCGGCCCATTTTGGGCCTAGAGGGGTCTTGAAATAGACAGCCAAACATAACTCTCATATCCATTTATGGAGGCCGTTACTACCACACACGGCTGCAGGAAGTGACATCTGCCAGATCGTCCCTCAAAGGTGGTAACACTGGGCACAAGGGTACCAGATGTGCCAGGTGACGTCGTGAGCGGCCGGCTTTCAGTAATTAGCAGGCCCGCCACCTGACATGACGGTGGCGTGCTCCTCGCCCACGCATGGTGGCTTCGTCAATTAGCTGGTCAGTGGCGAGCGAGCAAGCGATCATGTTAGTTGGGTACGTTATGATGCTCGTACGTGCCGCGACACATAGCGCGTCGACACATGCCTCCACGTAGACTGTCCAGAACTTCAAGACACAGGTTTGCAGGTAGATAGAAAATTTTGGGAAAGTTTTTATTTTCCAAGTAGGCAGGCAGATAAATTATCCATAAGAATGAACACCCAGCTCGTAGCAATTGTGAATAACGTGACAGTCAGGTTGGGACGCTGTCACTGGCATACCTGGGCGATGTGTAACCTGTGGAGGCTACTTGACCTATAACAATTCTGACTGGCTTCAGTTTGAACTGGGTAGGTTAGAGTGCAGGTACTTGTAGGTGTTGTTGGTCACAGAGGTTGGTTCCGCTGGCTCAATTCCCAAAAGCATGGATTGGCAATCCCTAAGGACTTGTTTCCCGTCCACTTAAGTAGACAGCAAACACTGGGTGTGTTTCCTCAAGACGGACGGGTGCTTCAAAGAGATAGTTAGGGATCTCCGGTGTGGTTGGTCTCTGCAGGTGAAGCAATGCTTGGGCCCGTTCCTTCACCGAGAGATGTGCGAGTGCAGCAAGGAAGGGGTTACGTTCTTACTGATGCCTAGAGGCAGCGAGTACCTGTTTAACCCCCTCTCGGACACCACTCCGATAGGAGTAGGGCATGAGGATAGAATCACACTATCATGTCCACAGAAGGGGGAGCAGATGATGTGTTGTCCTATATGGGTGTACAAACATGTACAGTGTCTGCCTACCCTGTGCGGTATTCCTATCTCAGTACTCAGCGTTGAAATGCGGTGAATACTGAGAGTCATGTCTCACTGGCGGACAGTTCCAGCATGATCAGTCTTCCCAACTCGTGGAACACTTCCTCCGGCATAAGGAGCGCAGTGGTGAGAGTTAGCAACGAGCCAACAAGCTGACCTCAAGAGTCTGAGTACCTAGTGTCGCGGCTCTGCCGTTCTGTACACCATGGTGCACAGAAAGGGTGGCTGTCCAGAATGTGTGCGGGTACTCTACTGGTGTACTGTAGTTCTGAGTAAAATCTCCGGTCACCTGCTACCCTTTGGACGGGTCTGATGTCCAGTAGGAGAGTAATTACACTACGGGAAAGTTACCCTTGAGTTGGTTAAATGTCCGTCTAGTGAGGTGATGAAAATAAACAGGGTGGTGTCCCACTACCTCCTAATATCAGCACGAGCTTACGGAAGCTTGACCTAAGTTTAACCTGGTCCTAGACTAACAATGGGTATGGTAGACGAGCGTAATGATACTAACTTGAATTGTACTATTCTACTATGTAGACCTGAAGGGGCCGCAGTGTTTAGTGTGTAGGTGACATTGGCAATGGTAATGATCTTCGGCACAAAGTGTGATGGAGACTAAGTTTGGTGTTGGTAAGGAGTCTTCGGCAAGGTTGCAGTGAAGACAAGGTAGTAGGAGATGATCTCTGGCAACAAGTTCCGGTGGAGACCAGGGAGCCGATGGTTCCTTCAGCACGAGCGTGTGTTAAAGGAACAGAACAGACTGGCGTTTAAGGGTTGCGAGCCACAATTTATACTCTGGCTGGCACACCCTGACTGGAGTTGTGGAGGGGTAAGTGTGGCATAGATCCTATTAGCTTGAGATGTCAGTGGCCGGTACTGGATCAAGGAGCAAGGCTTGCTGATCGTACTGGTAGGGCTATCTGGCGGCGTGCTGTGGTGCTTTGATTATCTTCGAAGCACAGTCTCTGTGGCTCACCCGGTGAATAATACAATCTGGTGCGGAGCATCCGTCCTTTGCCTTGGTTAGACAGAAAAATTTGTGATGCATATTACAAACTCCGTGGAATCTAATGGCAAAAGCATGAGTACTGATGGTCGAAGTCGTTTATTCATTGTTGGAAAGGCTTCATGCATCAACACCAAATTGCATATTGTACAGAATTTCGAATTAACCAAAATCCAAAGCATATAAGATCCCATTTGTATGTTCAGAGACTAAGAAAAACTTTGATTTACATAGAATTTTGGATTAATAAGGTTCCACTGTAGCACAGTGATCGAGAAGAGAATCACAATTTGTGGCCATAATAAATGCAGCAAAATTATTTTTCTACTATTTCCCCTCAAATTTTCTAATGGTTCAACCAAATTTTCACGGTTCCTGAGAAATGGGTTCTTACTTAGTGAGAATCACTATATTTGGGATCTCAAAATCAAGAGTTACCTGCAAAGAACTTTGTATTCTATCACTATCATTACAAACTGATCCCAAATTTTTTTTAGCAAAACACACAACATTTAAGTCAACATATTACTTCTTCTGTGATTCAATATCAAAATTTGTGAACACTAATTCATGATGAAATGCAGTGGTTAAAAAATAGGGAGGGGCCGATACCACATTTTGCAGATACCAACGATACCAATTCTCAGTTGCTGCTGCCAGAAATTACAGTGATGCCGATAACAGTTTTGACGAGCACAATCATAATTCCTGATTCCCGATATTCGGAAATACTTTTTCATTACTTAAATTTAAGTTTTCAGTTTTGTGAACACTTTAAGCACTTTGTATTAGGTGTGTCTAGCATAGGAATGAAATACAATGCTCGTTTTAATAATGAATGATAAGATAGACAACTTAATTGGGCAAATAAGTGACTTAACAGTCAAGCTGTTGCAAAACAATACAGCATTAGTCAAGCTGTTGCAAGACAATACAGCATTCATAACAAACTGAATTCATTAAAGAGAACTTTCAAAACTTCAGGCAATCTGATATGGACTTACATTTTAGACCCCTTAACCTCAAAATACATGTGTTTAACCCAACAGCCTAAAAATGTCATTAAAAATAACTATTTGAAATCAATTAAATCAATTCACTTGAAATTGAGCAAAGTTTTATTTTTATTTATACTAGTTCTTTCATCGGCTATGCCTTTCACTTTCCATTTACAATAACAAACACCACCACAGATCATTGAATAGTGTCATAGAGTGTGTGATTCGTTTGTTGCCAACCTACAAGTGCAGTAAATGCTTACGACGGATAAGAATACAGGTTGCTTTCTCTGTCACCAACCTACGGATGTAGTAAAAATATAAGAACAAAATGGTACACAAAAACTCTCGAGGGATGGAATCAACACTATCGACAGCATCAGTTGTTGATTATCCACGTTGTATGCAAAAATGAACGATGCACACAATCATTGGCAAATGTAGGTAAAATGTAAACAACAGGAACCATAAAAAAACAATTGTTACGGATATCAGATTGATGGATGCAGTAAAGTAATGCTTTACGATATGTAGCATGCCAGTTTATTTATCATTGCATTCAATAAATTAGTGCTACTAATAGGTAAATAATATTCAGATACCGCAGATGGTCGTGGTATCGGCATTGGCATAGGCCCATCCCTAGTTAAAAGCAACCAAAAGGAATTTACACACAATTTAGATTTGTTTCAGACACTTGAACCTGGGTATTTTATTATTTGAGTACAGCAAGCTTTGTCTAAAGGTATATACTTATTAAATAAAATTTCTACAGACAAATACTGATTTCTCAAAAAGAGAAAAAATATATAAATATGTACACATTACCGGAGTATATAAAATCACAGACGAACACAGCTTTTAAGTCTTTGGAGGCATCATACAATTGCCATCAGGGTATCGCTTTCTGAAGGCTTCTATCAGCTCTGGGTCAACTAACCGCACCCCATCCACCTGGTTGCCCAGCGTTATCCTGCAAACAGAATGCTTCACTGTCAAATTATTCGAACATGCCATCTTCGATGACAGGACTAATAAAAATTTCTTTTCACTATAGTAAATAAGAGCTATGCTGATTTGAATCGGCTCCTGCAGAATTTGCAAATGTTGACTGAATCTTTGCTTCTGCTGATTTAGAAACTTAAAATAATTTTCCGCCAATTTGACAAACATAAAATGTTCAGTAGCTCAAAACATTTTTCTGTATAAATAATTGATAAGCCTTGCCTCTATGAAAACTGACAGTTTTCCAGTGTAATGAAGCACACACTAACCACCAATACACAGCATCTGGAGATGAAAGCATTAGTGAAAAAGATACGACTTCCACTGGTTTTTTACACCAAAATGTTTAGTTTTTGTAGTGTTTGATTTAGAACTGGGAAAAAAATACCAGGAATTACTTTATTCGTCAGCCATTACCTGCTAAATAACTAACTATAGTCCATTCCCGATTGGAAGCGACTTATGAAAATCAACCTTTGAAAAAACATTCTAGGCATATCATGTCAATCTGTTTTTTCAATAACATGTATTCCACAAATATATAACAATGTGGTTAACTTTAGAGTACTGTATTATTGATTAATGAAACTTTACCTTAATATCTTCTATAACTTGTAATATTTATTTCTTTTTAAATATGAATTAACAACAGCGAGAGCTGCGACGTGTTGGCAACGAGCGGTAAGAAATAGTTCACAGTTAAAATATTTTAACCTGGTTTTTTAGTATACTATTTGTAAATTAAACGGTGCCTATTGAAATGATTAAATATTTAGGTAGCCTCGATGGCAACATACCTCATTTTTACAGTTTAAAATAACAGCGGAAAATATTGTGAGTAGGCCGTAATGGTATGGTAGTATTTTATCGAGCGAGGCTTGGCGCTCTCTCTCTGTCTTTGTCTCCTTCACACTCGGGAAGTTTCACTTCACTAGTATGTAGATTTTTGTACATGTTTTCAATTGTAGCATATTTCATACTTATTACAGCAAAATAATGATTTTTGAATTTGCAATTTACAATTCAAAAGAGATTTTAATGTTTGAATACTTGTAATATATTTAGATACGATGGCAGGGCAAAAACAAAGTGAAGTTGGCAGACATGGCGTGTTGCTGTTTTACCAAACGAAGCGTAAATTATACTTATTCTGAAAAATACTTCAAATTACCTCATCACATTTGTATATGTTGCGTTTTTTAAACCTACCTAAGCAAGTTATGAGGTTGTGATAAATCTGTTTTTCCACGGCAGTAATAAATATACTGTTACAGTGTGTTTCATTAACCGCTGCATGTGAAATAGCGTGGCATGGCTGCATGGTGATAGTTACGCTGGATCTGTGTGTGTGTGTGTGTGTATGCGTGATTTCAAATATTTGATATGAACTATTTATACGTTGTAAATGTGAACTGTTGTTATGGCAAAGTTATTTATTTACATTCACGTCTGTTTATTTATCACAACGTTGTACCTTTGCAGTGAAAGGTGTTTGAAGCACAGTTGTTTAACGTGATTTACCACCAATCCCAACAAAATAACCAAACCCAGTCCCAATAAATTTCAATAAACCTAATACACAGTAAGTAGCAATACATATAAATATGAGCAGAATAAAAGTTATGGTATGCTTATTTGTGTGCATGTTCACCACTATATTTTAAGCTTCTGTAACAAAAAATGAGCAACACGAGTTGCATGCTTGATTTTAATGTCGCTTTTTCTTTGGACTGGTTATTTCTTCGTTATTCGAACTCAGGCCATCCTTTTAAAGAAATAACCCAACACATATTAACAACAAAAAGTTAAATACTACAGTTGATTACCCCGCAGTTGTAACAGTGTTTAACACAGTCGCAGCAAAATATTAACGTGCATTACGTGTTATGTGCTATGTCGTGGAAAACAAATATGTTACGGTTACGTTACATTAAGAACCATAGTTAATTCATGCATTTTTAAACATCATAAAGCTGACCTAAATAATGTTATAAGTCTAAATTGTGAATATTCGTACGAAATGGTTCTTGAAATAGCCTCAAAACAGAATTCTTTGAAAAGTTGTAAACAGTAAACAACACATTTGGCAGGTATAAAAGTAGAAGTCACATTTAAATGTTAATTTTTAGGTGTAGCGAAAGTATATAAAACATGTACACACACAATGGCATGTAAACATTGATTTTGACAGATGCTACATGGCAGTCACATGGCAATGTTTGTTTACATTTGGCGGAAGGATACAAAATGGGCCTGCAAGTAGATATTTAGCAGGGCTCCGAGAAAGTTGCTTCCAATGGGGAATGGACTATACATTTTCAGTATGTAGTTGCAAAGTTCAATAAAATCAACATGGCAGTAATCCTTAATCCCTTTTCTTTATTAACAAACAGAATGATATTGAATCGTGCTGCTTATATGAGTTATATTAAACATGACTACGACTCATCCCAATATGTTGCATCTACCAGAAACCACAACCATATAGTCCATTCATGACTAGAATAGACTTATGAAAATCAACCTTTCAAAAAACACTCTAGTCATTAACTGCAAGCATAGATAGTAAAAAAAAGCGGCGGGAGCGGGTACTATACCTGCACCTGCCACTTTTTTTACTAGTTATAGATGCAGCTAATGGCTAGGATGTTTTTTCAAAGGTAAATTTGTATAAGTCTGTTCCAGTCATGAATGTACTATAGATAGCTACAAGATTTTCCCGTGCAGAGGCAGTTACAGACACGTGGTATTTCCTGATGTACCGGACCTAACTTCCTCTCACTACTCACGTATCCTGCATGTTATTCACGAATGCACACACAATCACTCAAAACCTAGCAGGTGATTCTAGCAAGTGAAACAAGCATTGTTCCAAGCAGCCATGGAACACGTCAGCCTCCCCGAAGCACCTGCTAGACAGTGTATCGCCAAGCCTTCCGAAGATGGCCGAGCGCCGCCGAGCACCCAAGGCCATATAGCCGAGCACAAGGGTAGTTCTCCCACCCCGCTCCCTACAGGCAGATGTCGCAGAGTGACGTCACACCTACTCCAGCCCACGCATGGGCCGGCTGAGCGCACAATATAAGGCAGTGCACGGCCGAAAACGCTGATTGTATTCTCCAGTAGCTCGCCTCAACACTTTGGTACTGACTCTAGGCCCTCACTGTCCTCTCCAAGAGCTTCCAGTTCTTCAGCGACCACCAGTGACTGCTACCACCAATGACGAGGGGCTCCAGAGGCTTCTACCACTTCTACCAGAAGCTCCAGATGCTTCAACCTCCACCTGCTTCCAGAAGCTTACTTGGCTTCACTCCACACTTCCACTGTTGATCATCCTGGTTCAACAGCTGCCGCTACTTGCTGGTAAGTGGCAAATACACCCACTGCCCTTTGGGTAGCGGCCCCGTTGTAAGGTCTCGTACAGACAAACTCAGGTTAGTGTAACTGTGTCAGAGTTGTTTTCATAGCCGTCGAGTTAATTCTATACTTGAGTAGTCTAGTAGCAGGTCACCACCACATGTTAAAGTGTAGCCTACTTCAGTTCTCACTCTGCTTAGCAGTAGGTACAAGTCACCAGTGTTTATTATTTATAATAGATACCATTTTATTCTATCCTGGGTAAATTTGTTTAAAGGTAAATCCTGCCTGATACTAGGAACTCTACTTCTATACGGAGAAAGCAGGCGACCAGGTGTAATAACAGTATGAACCATAGTGTAGCACCAGTCAGGTATCTGTACGTCAACACACACACCACTTTAGATGGCCACCAGGTGCAACCAGGTGTACAGAAAGGTAGAGCCCCAACAACTAGGAACACCTCCATCAGGAGCAGGACAGTCATCTCAGGTTTTATCACTAACCGGAGCCACAAGGGTGCTGGCAGGGGTTTTTGCATGGGACTGGAGGCCTGACTGTTGCTGGACCACACACTGACAGTGGTAGGAAGATTGCCCATACAACCTACCACTCTAGGTTTGTGCGCCAAGGTACAGAACCATAGAAGCACAAGGTTCGTGCCGTCAACTGCTGTTTGGCTATACACTTAGTAGGGATATTGTAGATTGCTTGCACCAAGAGACAAGAGCAGCGAATCAGCCAGATCTGTCACACGTCAAAATGGTATACGACATCTCGTAGCAGAGCAGTGACGTTGTGCTACATCGAACCCCTAGTTTCATGGCACCCAAGGACGCTCATTGATGCAGACACTTCATACCGAACCCAGTGCAAAGATACATCCCTTTTCTAAGAAGCAGATGTAACCATGCCCGAACCTGAATTCAAACCAAAGACTCACAACCCAAGAACAAAAAGAAAACCTGTAAATAATTTTCTAAAATATTGTTGTAAATATTTTCCAGGGTTATTGATATATCTTTGAGGGTTTAAGTGTTTTTTCTCTAATGTAGATGGTCCATTCCATTTGAAGTTGTTTTAGTCAATTCATCTATAGTGCACTCGTGTTGTATAAATTAGATAGTTACCGCCGGCCTAGGTGATGGAAGGCCTAGTGCCTGCAACCCCTTAGCTATTTGTCACACATAACTGCTACCTGCCATAAGACATATTAAGAAGGCTGCAAGGCAGAACCACTTTTCTTTCTCCCTCAGCGCAACGGCAGGTAGAAGCCAGAAACCAACACACCTCTCACTGAGGCCTTGTAATATTCCAAAGTGTATGACTTTTTATGTGTGTCACAGTTGCTCTTTTATTCTCTTTCCCTGCAGGTTGAAACAGTTAAACGATTCCTGTTACATAACCACAGCCTTCAGCTGACATTTGTACATTGGCACATTTAAGAAAGAAGGGCGTGTGCACTACACCCAACACTGGGCATTGACTCGTGACACATGTCATACCCCAGGGGAGTAGAAAAAACCCATTAACCAGTAGTTCCACCCGGCCAGTTGCCTATGCTAGAGAGACAGCGCTACTCTAGCCACCACCCCAAGAAATTCACGACCGGTGCGTTGCCACATCCCAAAGCCCAGCACCAAGAAGACGCAGTGCAATGGAAGCCAAACCTGTTTTCTCGGCAGTGACAGTTCAACATTAACCTGAGGAGCATAAATTGTTTTCTTTCGCTCAGATGAGTCTACGTTGCAATGGGAAGGAGGGAGCGATTGATGCATGTTGCTATCTGACACTTGCTTAAACGACTTTGCCTCCTCAGTGCATACCTCCTTGTTGCCACGATGGGGTTCGAACCAGTGCTACTAGCTACCAGAGTGCTCACAGGATATGCCCCTTGTTGTGAGGGCTATTACTGATACGCCAGCCTGTACTGTTAGTCCGTCGTCAGAATCACACCAACCCTCCCCCCCCCCCACCAAGCATGAATGAGTCACCGACCAAGTGGCCACAATCGAATTCAAAGAACAGGTAGATCCATAATGCGCCAAGTGATGGAGCCCCTTACCTACTTAGCTCTGCCCAGAGGAGGAGCTCTTTACCTCCCGCACCCCCACACCCTGAGACGAGGGTGGGCCAGCAATATTATATCCCAGTGCGTGGCCCGAAAATGTCAGATGTTGGCCTGCTCTTCTGAAAGCAGCATATCTATGACAGACCACCCTGTGTGCTGGAGCTCTGCCAACCTCAACGTCTTCCAAATCTTCCAGAAGCTCTTCAACAGCAACCCCCGAAGAAGTCTTCAAACACCTCCCTTGCCTTGCCTATTCTTCTGGAAATGGCAATACACCCCACTGCCCTTCTGGTAGTGTCCCCGCAAGTACCTGCACGACAACGGTATAAAGTTAGTTAGGGACAGTTTCTCATAGCTACCTAGCCGAACTGCCTAGTCCAGATTAGAACCAGGTCCCTTTCATCTGGTTTACGAAGAGTGTACTTCCGGTTAGCTTTTGGTAGTTGGGAGGTAGAATGGGCCATCGTGTTTATTTCTCATGGAATCAATAGACATTCTCTCTTAACCTCACAGTATCATTCCAAGGGTGACTATTTACTTCTCCGTAGACACCAGTCCATCGGAAAGACGTAGGAGACTGCGTACTTTTACCACCAGTTTTCCTAACTTAGTTTAGGACTGCGAGCTCCCCTCATGGGGATGCAAGTACGTCGAAAACACCCTGTGTACAGTAAGGTAGAGGCCCAAACCACTAGAAAGACAATCGTTAAAGAGTCTAGTCAATCAGCCCAGTTATTACTCCATCCACAGCACAACTGTCGCTGGAGGGAGTACTCGACTGATCCTAGAGGTCTTACAACCTTTGTTCCCACACCCACAATTGTTTGTTGGACGGCTCAGCGAAAACCTACCTCTCAAATCACTGCGCCAATGTGTCGCCAGTTGGAGTAATGGGTACGGCTCTGTGTCGGCTTGGCTTCGGCAGAACTCTACGGCTAATGGGAGCTGTACCTCAGCCCCTTTTGCACTTTGTATGTTCACCCCCAGGAACGATCTCAAGCCGCCCGCCAGCTGAAGAGGCCTTACCTCCCAGCTCCCTCCCCATCCTTGTTTTCAGCCCCTACGAAGATGCCTGGATCGCCCCACCCGATTGTCGTGGCCTTCCGCAGATGGGTACACGTGCCAATAGGCATAGTCAACCTGTGGTTCCAGGGACAACAAAGCATCAGCCTGACTCGGACCTACTCCCACTATAGCAGCCGCAGCACCACCATGGCACCCAGCTCCAGCAGCAGTAACACTAGCTGCACACAGACATCACCACTCTGTCAGCAGCCTGTCAGGAAATCTGTCTACCCAGGTAACCACGTGGCTGCGAGCCACCCAGCCCGCTGGTCGGTAAAACCAGTGTTACGACTGTTCCATGCTGCCAAGCAAGGAGCCCGGTGCTGTACTCTGGTCGGGCCCCAGCCAGTCAGTGAGGATGAACTTTACTAGAACCCGTGTGACTGACCTGCACACCAAAACCCTACCTTGACCGCGATGTCCAAAAAACCAGAACTGCTATTTGGTCATTTTCAATGAAGAACACTAACAGCAATGAAGTAACATGCAAAAAAAAAAATTGGTGCAATGTGAACTTGTCAACAAAACCTTCAATTCCATATTCACTTTGAATTCAAGAATATTAAAAAAAAATTTGTTTCGCAGTGAAATGTCCAGCTTTGCCCACCCCTAAATGTCACATGAAAAATATAATCTTGTCAAGCATACTTATCGCTTGGAATAACTGCTTACCAGTTTGGTTGAACATTGTGGAGACGTCCAAACAGTTCTATCTTCCGTGTTCCTGGTGACAGGCGTTCAATGATGCCATAAATCTCATCTGGTTTATGACTAGTTGCTCGAACCTCTGCTACAATCACATCACAGTCTAGCCCTCTGTTGAGATTGTCTGGATTCCCCTTCATGCCAACCTACGGTTAGCAGGAACCATTAAGTAAATCAGAAATGAAATGGCAAATGAGATTAAATTTAACACTACCAAACAAGTCCAATAAGGAATTGATGACACTTGTGCACCTATACTCATGTTTTATCAAAGATACTGAGATCTCACAACAATTTTCTCTTGTTTCATTGGCCAAAGATGTTAACGTCAACCTGACAAAACTTCAATCTTTTAAATGTTTCTTTTAAATCTCTTGATTTGGTAATTTGCACCCGTGCTTTCCCATGGAACATGTGTAATCATGGAGGGTATATGTGGCAAAGAGGCATGACCTATTGCAAAATTGAAAGGTTTTCACAGTCATAAATGTGACTTGACTCATAGTTAGTACACTGCTTGCATAAACTACACAACGTGATTCTTTAATATGTACACTCTTAACTAAATTTTAAAGCAAATAAGATACTTTCAAGTTACACGAGAAAAGTTTCCTTTTAAAAAAAGTAACTCAGCTGGCAAACGATATGCACAAATGACCATGACACTGTTCCGTAATTTTACTTTTGGTAGATTTGCTGGCAACATGCACAAAAAATTTATATCAATCATACGACAAAAATTATTTTCAAACACTTTTAAAGTCTTTTATAACAGCTGACCTTGGAAGCAAGGTCTTCAAATTTAACTGT
This sequence comes from Dryococelus australis, assembly GCA_029891345.1. NCBI lineage: Eukaryota > Metazoa > Arthropoda > Insecta > Phasmatodea > Phasmatidae > Dryococelus > Dryococelus australis. The sequence goes on along the minus strand of CM057004.1, from coordinate 97,381,874 downwards.
GACCTTTATTTATATGAGGAGCAGCAGTGGTAATCAGACTAATCAATCGCACCTCGCCAAGGTGAACATGGTTTGATTCCTAACAAGTCACCCCGATTTTCGCATGCGGGAAACATTGCAGAAGTTTTCATTAGCTCGGGGTTTTCCCATCTACCCCATCCTTGCATTCCCCTACTGCTTCATCTTCACCACATTTCACACTTACCAGTGTTCACTATGTCACTGTTAAGTGTTGCACAAAAATCCTTCAACTCAACTCTACTATCAGTGGGTGACCCTACATACCCTATTTACCCGAAAGAAAGTGTTTTGAGACAAGGTGTTTTGACAGAAAAGGAATAGAAAAAATAAGGGGTCATCTACAATTCGGGCTCGTCTTCAATTCAAAACCTAGTAACAAATACCATGAATGTGCAACACTTATAGTTCAGTATTTAAGTTTGTGTTACATGCACAAAATTACTATGGACTTCTATTCATAATTTTTTACTCAGGTAGCAGTTAGTCCTCCAAAATTGGCATGCCATGAGACAGAGTTTGACAAAGGTTTTTCATGCTTAAATGCCATGTCTCCTCTTGGTTTACGTATTTTTGTAGTGTTGAGACTGTACCTGTCAACTTTGATAAGGGTCCCCTTATCTGATGTCCCCCCACATCCCCAACGAGAAAGCACTTTGCTGGGGAGCAAAATGGCTCAAGTCACGAATATAACACCCACAAAAGTTTTACAGTGTAAGAAATTTACTGCTACCATACAGCCAGGTTAGACACACATATTTCATTATGATTAGCTTTTCTTTAAAGATAAATAAAATATACCATATTATTCATATAATAGCATTTCTTGAAGGGTTTGTCATAAATTCATGCAAAAATACTTTCAACCTAAATAATTTTTTCAGTACTTCACAGGGATAGTCTTGAATTCAGCTTTTAAATATTTTTACCTCAAAAATATTTTTTGGAAGGGGTTGTCGTTAGATTCAGGGTCGTCTTCCTTTCGGGTAAACACAGTATTTTCATGACTACATTACTTTCATTAATTTATAATCCATACCATAAATCAATATAGGAATGTAGTTTTGTATGTTATGATGACAACATTTTAAAAAACAACTCTAGTTAAGAATTATCAACACTATGATGGAGCACTACCACCCAGCTGTGCACAACTCTCCTTAGGGAAAGGCCACAGACAGTAAAACATATCACATATGAAAATAATTTTTAAGTGCTATGTGCTACAGTGTGGTACCTCCTGTTGTATGTAATAAACATGTTAAGGTATATTGTATACTATAAAAGCTGAAAATAAATTCCCCAACTATACATGTAAATAGCAAAGCAAAAAGAAATGTTACTGTTATAGTAGAAGCTACAAAACTCACAAGGCAATGTTCTTTCCCATGGTTAAGCCAGTGACCTGTCCTCCCAGTGCGGATAATCCTCTGCAGCTGGTTAGTCTTGACCCATATGATTTCGTCGACACGTTCGTAGCCCCACAGCTTCAAACAATCTCTGCCCAGCTCCATGGCCCTGCACAGTCCAACAGAACAAGTTTCTCACCCTGTGCTTCTCACTGCTGATTATAACAAACTATGGCATACAACAAAGTGAAACTACATTTCACTATGTTGTTGTTCATTATTCGAGTTACAGTTAATTTGTTTTCCCAAATGATTCATGATAATACAGGAGGCTCAAAATGAACAACCTAATCTTAAAACATCCCAGATGTTCTAAAATATTTTTTTAGTTTGCCAGTTTCCGGCTAATTGCCAACAACTAAAAAAATGACAAATAAAGGTAACAGTGCTAAGTTTTATAGTATTTTACACCGATTTTGTAAATGTGTGGTTGCTAAATGGTGTTAATAAACTTCTACTGTTTGGGGAGATAATAAAAATTTTCCACCCAGAGCCCTCATGTAGGTAACGAAGTGGACATATCAGTGAGATGGGTGTCTCCTTACATTTTCCATTGGTCAGAAACAATATATTTATCCTTCAAGTAAGGGCTTCAGAATAATAACATTTAGACTTTTCTCAATTACTGTATCAGGAATAAAATGGGGTTTTAATGTAGTAAAATTCACATTAAAAGAATTATGTTTTGCTGGTCTAACATATACTGTATCTATGTACTTGTGTTCTGGGATCTTGGTAGTCTGCTGGACAACTGAATGCAATATGAAACATACACAGATTGGTTATGAATCTAAGAATGGTGACAGTTAATAGACTATAGCAATGGTAGTGACTAAATCCTCAAGAGGTCACCACCACAAGAACACTCATGTTTAGTGCAAAGGTGCAACAAACACACTATTCAAATGTTATACTCATAGTACTCTACTTGCTATAACAAAAAAATCCATTGACGCACGTCATACTCTCGGGTAAGTGGTTAGAGCGCTGACTGCCCTCCCCAGATTATCAGTAAGTGATCCTACCGTGGCATTTTGGTTGCTACTTTAGCCTGGTGGGTCGTGGTAGGTTCTATGGGGGGCCACTTAAGGGGAGGATACCATCTGAGGGGAGCGGAATCAAACCACAGAGTGAGTCAAACCGTGATCATTTCCCGTCTGGGGTGAACAATCTTCCTCACTGCTAGAGCTACCAAGATGCGGGATGCCAGTTATCCCTGGGTATGAGTAGTGAAATGGAATAATTGATAATGATGGGGGTGGATGATCCCGCCAAAGGGATTAGTGCTATCCACAGTGGCCGCATAGTTTGACGTGTGGGAATAAAGTTCACGGGAGAAGGAATTAGTCGAGGTTTTGGGGTGACTTTTGGTGGCAGTTGAACCCTGACAATCTTCTCGGAAGCCAATTGGAAAGTGCACGTATGCTGAACGTCCTTCCTCTGGTTTACCTTGAGTGGGGTTATGGCTACTGCGGGTGAAGGAGTCTCCGGCTGGGGGTGACTGACAGGTTCCTGTTTTAGCCATGGCCAACAAGCACCTAAATGAGCGTCGAGCTCTGACTCGCGGGCAAGGGGAAAAAACTGTGAAATGGGTTGATGTTTAAATTCTGGCTCCACAGGTGGGGGCATGTCCTCACACTCAATTTCTGTGTCCACATGTGAGTCGGTTAGCATCTTTAATACTTGTCGCTCTTTGTGCCCATTACGGCTCTGGATACCACCCTTCTTACTTCACATCTAGACCTGCCTTCTGTCCTTTCTGCAGACGTACAGTCCAGGGGATGCAGCTTAATCAAACACACCCAAGGCACTGACGGAGAGATACGCAGTCCGGAATTACGACGCCACCGAGGTTAGGTGAGGGAGCACCGGAAGCCCAGGAGCCGCAGTATGTTTTTTCGGACTCAAAGCCTTGTTCAAACCCCATCTCCTGTGGAGTTCGGCATGCCTCACGGCAAATTCTCAGTGGAGTTTCGATGCAAAAGCTTGTACTATTAGAAATGTAGTAACACAAGTGAGCCAGGAACTATAAGTAAAAGGAAGGTAGACAACGATTCCAAATTAATGTATATTTATTATTACGATTTATGAAAGTTTGAAGTCCCGGTTGGATTATACAGGCTAGCTAAGAATTGATTAAGTACCTAAATTAATTCAGGTGAAGGTGAGCTTGGTAAAAGAATAACCAAAAATTAATCTGATAAACGTTCATATTAATGTCCGTTAATTTTCACTCTTTACAGCGTATCCTCTCCAAGGGGTTTGTCCATAAGGGAAAACGTAGCGACGACCTACTACCGTGGAGTCAAGGAATTTGACCGGGGTAAAAGGGGTTGCAGGGTAGGGGACATCTGGTTACCTCTGGAATGACGTGCAGTCTTCTGCTGCAGGAAGAGGTTGAAACTTCTGCAAGCTGCTGGAGGTTGAAGCCTTTTCAAGATGGTGGAGCGGCTGGAGCTGTTGCAGGCTGTAGGAGAGGAGAGAGAGAGAGCGGTCTTGGTCAGACCCAGGGAGTGCTCACTGACCTATGTGGCTGGCGAGCCCAGAGTCTCTGGCGAGACGCGTGCTCGTGTCTCCTTATACAGTAGATAACCCCTGGATCAGCGATCTTCCGGGAGTGCGGGGGTGTTGTAGCCTTTCATCGCAGGGGTTGGTTTGTCAGGGTAGCAGCGAGCGCCGCACATTTCTTATCTCCCTGCGCTGAGGAGACGACAAATTTACCACCTCGGCCCGAGGCTGGCGGGGTGTGACATCACAGGGCAGCAGAGGTGCTGCGATCCCATGGTGTCGGTGGAACTTCTTTCTGAGATAATCTTGGTGTAGTGGTCCGCTCGGGTAAAACAATCTTGACTAAAAGGAGTGGTGCTCACATGCCGGATTCTGGGCGGGCAATAAAATTCATAATTAAACATGTTAATTAATTCAGCATCTGAAGTTGTCTAACGCGTGAAGTCTATTTAGTGGGCATATGAAAAGTAATTTGCCACAGTTTATGACTTGCCCCAAGTTCTCACCTGCACGTTTATGGGGCCAAGTCACCTGTAGTGTGTACAAGCACGTTGCCCAGCAATGTGGCATGCGTCAACATGAAACAAATAAGAAATAATGCTATCTTGGCTCATCAAAGACAATAAAACTAGGGATAGGCTGATACCACATTTTGCATATAACAATAATACTGATTTTTAGCTGCAAATGCAGCCGATTACAGCGATACCAATAGCAGTTTTGATGAGCACAATCATAATTCCCAATTTCCAATATTAGGTAATACTTTAATTACTTAAATTTAAGTCTTCAGTTTTGTGAACACTTCAAGCACTTTGTATTAGGTGTCTGCAGTATAAAAATGAAATACAACAATAATTTTAACAATACATGATAAGACAGACAGTTTAACTAAGCAAATAAGTGACTTAACAATCAAGCAAAAACTGTTACCAGACAATACAGCATTCATTACAAACTGAGTTCATTAAAGATAACTTTCAAAACTTCAGGCAATTTGATGCGGACTTGGATTTTTAGCAGGGCCACCCAGAGGTACCTCGGGGCTTGGGGCAAACGAAAGAGTTTGGGCTCCCACCCCCTAGGTACCCCTTCTTCCTTCTGAGAGGGGACACGGTTGTGTAGTGGTTAGACTACTCGTTTCCCACCTATGTGAACCAGGTTCATTTCCCTGTGGGGTTGCTCCCGGATTTTCGCATGTGGGACTCATACCAGACAATAACACTGGTCAGCTGGTTTTCCTGGGGATTTCCTGTTTCCTCCACCCTTGCATTCCAGCGCTGCTCCATACTCACCTCGCTTCATCCTTATCGGCTCTCAAGACCTCTATGTTAAGAGCGACCCAAATCCGTTCACTCAATCATTCCTCCTGAAGCCAGGCAATTTAACACTTTTCCATGCAGTTTGTAAGATATTCATAAACATCTATATGTTTTCTTAAAACTGAGAAATAAGAGACTTAGCAAAATACAAAAAAGAAGTTGTTAAAATGTGGTGTATACAGAAACATAACAGAATTTGAGTTCTGCAACATGCGCTTACTCTTCTATTTGAAGTATGGGTCTACTTGCAATTACCTAAAATGCAGATTACTGGTTGTATAGCACGGAAATGACACAGAATCCAGATGGAGTCTCTCACGCCAGCTCTCTACGTAATTACGATGTTTTAAATAGCTTTCAGAAGTGTGGCACATTGTACTGAACGTAAATGTTTTGTGGAAAATGTTGATGATCTGTCAATAAAACTTGGCAGAATCAATTATGTACACAACTGCTCTGTTGTTCAGTATGACTAAATTAATTGCATGCATTAGGAGGAGTCCACACATGTTATTCAAACTTATGAGACTGATTTTTTTCCTTTGATTAACAACCCCCAGTTTGTTTGACCTTCTTTTGGCTATAGTACAATATTTGGGCATAATTATTGTCATACCTAATTAAAATTAATCAAAGTAGAGTTATATTATTTGTGTATTCTGTCTTGTTCATCAGAACTACAATGACATTAGTTGTAAACATCTTATAATATTAGAATTTAAAAACAATTTGTCAGATACTCTCTCATTTCGAATGCCATACGGGACCACAAAGTTCACATGACACAGCATATAAAACATTTTCGATTCAACATAACATAGTTTTGTAAATTATTTTACATCAGATGTTACATTTAGAGCTGCTGTAAGTGAGCAAAGAACTTATGATAAATCATTATTTATTCACCCAGGATTAATTACATGTACCTTAAAATGAAAACAACAATTAAGTAGCTCAGTATTACAGTTAGCGCATACAGATTAGTGCATAAGTTTGTGATGCAAAACCCTGTAAATCACAGTCCCGGGTAAGGGTGGGTTTACAATCGAAAAATTATGCTTTAAATTACGAATTATGGGGTGTAAAAAGAACCTAACCTGGTATAATGTGCTCATTCATAATAGACCTTAGTTGGTTGTGTGCTTTTAGAGGTGTAACTATAGGGTGGCTGGACTAGCAAATGTCTAGGCACCCACATGAAGACGCCTACCAGGTCCCAGTGCATTTTTTCCTTTTTACAGAAAACTATATTACCATTAACAAGATTAAATACACCGGTATTTATTTCTACAATTATATTGACGTAATACCAAAATTTTACCATAGGTTTTTTGGCTATGTATAATATTAATACATCTACAGTGGTCATATGAGTAGCAGGTTGCGGCAATTGGCGAGATTATGTTAAAGCTTTGTATCCCCATACCACAACATTTCTACTTATACAGTCTTATGTGACTGCGATCAAGGTCAGCGAGCAGCATGATAAAATGAGTGAAGAGATTGGGCAGATCATAACAGAGAGGTCGTGAGAACTGATGGAGGTGATAGAGGTGAGTATGGGGCAGTGCTGGAATGAAAGAGCGGGCGAAACAGGAGATACCAGAGGAAACCCACCGACCAGCAGCATCGTCTGGCACAATTCCAACATGCGGAAATCCAGGAGTGACCCGGCCGTGGATTAAACCCCCGGTTCGCCTTTATGAGTTATGGGAACTTGGGTCCCTGGTTTTGTGACAGCACTGCCTTTCGGTAGCATATGAGAGATTGGTGGTGGCAAGTTTTTAGTTACAACTCTTTGTGCGTTGTTGGCTTGCCCTGAAGTGTTATAAGAAGTACCTTTATTTTAAATATTCTGTCGCTATGTGGGCTCGGCTGGCGAACGGTGGGCGATAAGAGGTTGGCTGATCCGAGATGTCAGAGCTATTGCCAGGTCTAGTAATGTAGAGCAAGTCAATGCATGAACTCCGGGAAGGGCTAGTGACGCAAAGTTATAGCCTCTCCTAGTCAAGGGAACCCACACCTCCTCGTGGTACCGCCGTTGTGCCAACCTTCCAGAGGACTCAGACGTGGGAAACTCATGGGGCGTTCCCTATGATTGATTTTTCCAATAGGGGTATCTGCCTCCCAGGCTAAGCTTGAATCATGGGCAATTCATGATGGTGGTGCCTGGTGGCTGGCTGGTCGACTCCTTTACGGTCAGTGGAGTCCTAAAGTTGAGTTTCAATGTGAAGATATTCAGACTGGAGGGACCACTTTCGGACCCTGTTAGTGGAAAACCCTAGATGGACAGGAAGGAGGAGCACAGGCTGACCCCTGCTCCTCGCTGAATTTCCTAGTGAAAGCCCAGTGGTCTGGATGAGGAAGGACTTATGCTGGCAGTGGTGAGTGCCTGGGATACATATATGCCTGGGTATCCATTAGATAGACAGTTTTCTCCCTAACATAGGAGAAAAAGAAAGGCCAGGTGGCAGCTGGCATAAATGGAGAATGTACCTGAGCGGTGGGAGGGGAGGCGGGGCTCGAGGATAAGCTCTCTTCCTATGTACAAGGGTCCTGCAACCCTCAAGCCACAAAATGGTCTATTAAAAGGATACTCCTCAAAACCTCGGCAAGGTCTCTGGCTAGGAGGGGTGAGAAGTTCCAAATTGTCATGTGGCTGTGATCACTCAGAACATCACAGTTTGTGGTGTTGATGGAAAGTGGCATTAACATATTAAAGGGACATATTTGTGATAGTGTTTATCATTATATTTGTGGATTAAATTAACAATGAAAAGAGTCTCAGCTAGAAAATATTTTCCTTGAATAATGATAAGCCTAAATCCTGTTTTTATTATGCGATGTTGCGATTAATTATTACCAAAATATAAAGAGGGCACACTTAACATTAGAGGCTAGAAGTTCATCGGCTAGAATTTAAAACTGCCAAATGAATTATGATTTATAAATAGAAAAGATGTGGTTCCATTTGAACGATTGGCTATTACTATGTAATTTTTAATTCATAATTTAAGAAATATAAACCCACGTGCGGAAATTGAAAGTATGATTTGAAAAGTTCATGGAATTAAGTCAAAATTTCCCCTTTTTTTAAATAGAAAAAATAAAGTATTCAAGCTACCTCGATACGTCTGATGAGACAATAACATGCACAAAGTCCTGAATGAAGGTATAAAACAAAATCACCCCTAAATTATAGCATCAGTTATCACTGTGTAGCTACTGTATATGATAAAAAAAACTAAAAACTATCCATTCACGATGCTCAAAGGTCAGGGAATTTTTCTTATTTATCATTAGTAGGGGCACATAAAAATATATATTTAAAAACGAGAAACTATAGTAAACTGATTACTATTTATTACACTTCCTTCACAGATTTAAAAAAAAGAACAGAAAATTAAAACTACAGAGTAAAAATTTAGAAAAAAAAAAATTTGTCAACAATACTGAAGAAATCAACCAGTTATTTTCACTGCAAACAGCTGTGTTTAATAATAAGCTGTTATTTTCCAAGCCACATATCTAAATCAATTAGGAAATAAGAAGTTAACCACAATCTGCTCAATCAGTAGTATATACATATTTACCATATTTACTCGTGTATACAGCGCACAATGATTTTTGCAACAAGTTCCAGGGAAAATTATTTTAAAAATAAAATTGCACCAAAAATTTGAGAGCCCTGTTAGTAAGTATGGAACAAATTATTATTTTTTGGATTAATGTGTGGCGATTGTGATATGTTTGGAAAATACTTTGATTAAATAACTTGGGTGCATAAAACCAAAATAAAAAAAATTCCAGAAACCTCATACTTCTACTACTCTCTCTCTCTTTTTGCCGTGCTAGAATGTCACACTACCCTTCTCTCAAAACAAGTCTCTCCTCGTCGCTTCACCCCCTCCCCTTTTTCCAAGAACATAGCTGTAGCCTCTGCCGCGGAAACAAAAAGGGATGGCAGAATTATTGACATGCAACATCTGGGTGTTATTACAAGGTTGGGGGCCATAAGCATGTGGCAGCTCTGGTATTGTGGCATGAGAGAAGCCATTAGTTTGGAGAGCGGGGGGAGAGCGGGGTATCGACCTACACATAACTGAAGGGTCGCTAAGTGAGAAAGAGCGAGAAGGGAGAGGAGTGATGTAAGAGCGAGAAGGGAGAGGAGTGATGTAAGAGCGAGAGATGAGACAACAGACAGTCCTGTCACTTCCCTCAACATCCCCGGACAATTTATGGCTACCACTCCCCTGTCCTCTTTTTTTTTTTTTCGTGCATAGTACGCACCCCAGAAATTTTTTCCTTTATTTTGCAAAAAAAGGGCGCATTATACACGAGTAAATACGGTAAAACCAGCTATATACTGAACCACGTAATGTTTCTAAAATGCAATTTCTAAATGCAAGAGCATTAGATAAAAATACGAATTACAGGTAGCAGAAAAAATACTTCCCACATTTAGGTTTTGCAATTAATGTCTTTTCCAGCTTCACGAATATATGGCACACAATCAGAGCACACAATCTGCACCACAACGTCGCCTTGTTGTGCCGATCTCAAGTCGCGTTACAATAACTCTCTCTCTAGTAGAAAATTTAGCACTAGTGACTGCACGACTAACGGCACTACTGCTGATGAGGGTTGGTTTATGGTTCACAGCTGCTACCACCTCTCCAGGACAACCTCCTATGCCAGACGAGCAAGGGGTACGTCGTCGAAGAATATAAACAGAGGGCCGCACCAAGGCTCTTGAACAATCTTCAAGCAACTGACATCTGTCTTGTTCCTTCACCGCACCTCTGTTGCCGCAGCAACCATCAGCTCTCTTTAGTCTTCATCGCGCACTAGTGGTGCCGAAGACAAATCCACTTCTCAAGACTTCACTGCACCTTTGGGGGTCGAAGATCCTTCTCTTCATCAGTCTTACGTCGCAGCTTACACATAGACATGTACCGGTCCCTTCTGGACAACAGCCGTAGTGTAGCCTAAAGTCAAGAATTGTTTTGATAGCCACTTTACTACCTACCTTGTTAGTCTAGAAGAAGGTCGCCTTCACCTGTGTTCACATAGTGTGTTTTACTTCCATAAACTCATGTGGCTAGGAGGTAGTACTTCACCATCACTGTTTATTTTCGTTAAAATACATAAACACGGTTTTATCAACTTATGAATATCACTCCCATAGTCATAGCACCTCTCCTCGTAAACATCAGGCCCATACAAACGAGGGACAGCAGATGACCGGGATTTGATTCTCTCCATCCAGACACTGAACACCAGACAACAGCACAATCTCGGAAGGCATCCTGTTCACTGTACTAGTGTGGTGAATAGTAGAGCCACAACATTAGAATACAGCTTCCTTAAAGATTGGACTGCCAGTCTGAGGTTTGCTCTTCTCATTGTGCACAGCAGTGCCGAGAGGAGTATTTCCTTGGGCCTGGAAGGGACCAGTTCCTCTGGGACACTCACCACATGAAAGTTGGAAGGCCACCCTTTCTCTGCACCTAGTGTAGTGAACGGTAGAGTGACAACACTATGTACACAATCCTCTCAGGGTTGGCTTGTCAACTTTAAGGTTGCTCTTCTTCTCATCACGCACTGGTGGTGCAAAGAGGAGTATTCCTCTGGGTCTGGGAAGACCAACCCTAATAGGACATTACCTGAATGTTGGGACAGTCACAAGTGCTACGCAGATCTATCAACACCACACCCCTGGAGCTGGAGTTGGACGGCAAGATACAACATTGGCTGGCCACCACATTATGCACACTCATTACACGCCTCCAAGTCAACTGCTCCACTTCTACGAAGTCGGATTGTACAATTCTCTCTCTCTCTCCTCATGAACTTTAAACGTAGTGGTGGTGTTAATAAGAGGGCGAAATGAGTAAAGGTTGCCTATAAATATCCACTGGAGCTTTACCACATGCCAGCCAGGTTCACGCGAACAGGCAGCCAAACTCTGCAAGCTCTCTACACCAGTTCTGCCAGCCTACGAACCCGCTACCTTTAAACCAATGACCAGAATCACTGTGGGCTACCACCCAATTGTGTAGGCCTACCTCAGTAGCCAGGACATCAACCTAGATCTTATCATCCTTCAGACAACGGGGACACCAACCTCATCAGCTATCAAAACCCGCACAACCATGCTGGCCAGCACACCCATCTAAGGGGCAGCCCTTATGTGCCACCAACCGAGTCTCAGTGGGCACGGCCACAACCACCGATCGTATGTAGCCCAGGTTTGTCCGAACGAATGGTCCCACCGAGGCAGAAAGTAGTGCTCGCAGAGCTCGACTTTGTTCCTTGCCCGAAACCGACTCATCCAGTATTGTACACTGGCCGAGCTCATGTTCCGCGCACACACTAGGAACATCTGCTGCTAGAGTGTGTTTAGCCTAGTACCAACAAAGTCACTTTGGCCACATGACGCGACACCTGCTGAAGTCAGTCATGTGTTATACTTATAAACTAATTCATCTTGGTGCACCTTATTTGTTTTTATAACATACAAACATTTACATGTCAAATTAACCAAACATATCACATGAAACAAATTTCTTTTACATAATTGATACTTTATATACATAGTAATTTGGTGTGCACTCTGTTGCAAATTGGTGATGGTTTTGATGAAGCATATGTGTAAGCTACCTGCCAGTAACCCAGAGGAATATCAAGCCTTCATCTTGTAGCATGGGAATGCCGAGCTGCCTCATCTCATCATCAGACATTGTTCCGTACGGGAGCTCCATGTGAATATCCCATGGTGGGTCTGCCATAATCACCGCAAACTTTCCTGCAAAACACACCTATCATATCAATAAGAACACTTATTTGGCTCTCTCAGAATATGTTTTTAGATAATGTGGCCTAAGGAATTATGACGCTGAAGTTAACACCTTGGCTTTTATAGTCTATTCGCAGTTTCTCCACTCTTTTAGAAAAGAAAACAAAAGAAAATCCATGTATGATGTGTGCAGTTCTTCCTTAAATATGCCATTATCACAAGTATCTTATACTTGTGTCAACATAAAAGTACCTTATTTTTGGTTAAATTGAAATCTTATTTGCATTTTATCTATAACTTATAATATTTCATTTGTAATTAATAAGAATAACACCTGGTAAGAAATAGTTCTTATCCAAATATTGTTACACAGAGTGCACACGAATGTAGTACGTTGCCTTCTAGTGTAATTTTCTAGACTCGGTTAAGCTTTGTTTGCAAAAGGCAGAGGAATATCCTGGAAGTAAAATTTCAGCAGGGCTTCAGAAATGTTGGACGTAACCGTGAATGGACTATAGATCTGGGATAAGAATCAAAATTTTATATTACAAAGAAGTTAACCTAGAATGCTTGTTAAGAAAATTTAAATGGAATTATGCGTACTCATTCAGGATATTTTACACATTTACTAGGGACGGGTCGATACTACATTTTCTCGATACTTGATACCAGTTATGATAACAAAACACACTCACGATACTTGATACTTTCTTAATACCAAATTAAAATTGTCATGAACACAAAACAACTTGGCGAATAAAATTGCTTATTTAACTAATGTCATTGGCACACACTGACACTATAAAAATCACATTACACTGGAAACAAATGGTGGACGGCCTGTAACCCAAACGTCCTTAACCAGTCATAAACCAATACAGTCTCCTTTGATTCTATAGAATCAAGTTTCCACAGTAAAAGCTGTAATCAAACTTTGAGGAAAATGATACTTATTTTGTGATTTCAAAGTTTTTAAATTTTATTTTGCAATTTCAAAGAAATTACTATAATATTAAATAAATATCTTAATTATCTGATCCACCTGTTGTGGTCTCGGTCTCGGAATACGTGGGCTAGATCACGACAAGTGTATCAGATAATTATGGTATATGTGGGATGTACAATAACTACTCAAGTTGCTCACTAGCGCCTATCGGTGCTTGCTCACAACTCTCAACCAGTTTTTATTGTACCTCAATTATGTATCATAAAATAAATGTCAAAAATCATAATAATTGTGGTATGTATGGGTTGCCTAAAAACACCTCAAGGTGTTAGCAGCTGTGTGAATATAATGCTATGAATAAAATGTGGTATATTATGGTACACTTTTACATTTAAGATTTAATAACTTGTAAACCGTTTGTCTGATCTCAACCAAGGCTTTTTGGAATGCTTGCGAAAAGCCTTGGCTTTGGAAATCGCTGCCAGTCTAGATAATTATGGTACACGTTTAAAAGTTGCTGTTAATATCTTGTGAACCATTGGACCTAGGTTACATTTTATGGGTACTTTGGAATGCCCGAAAGACGCAGATTACATTGCGGTACGTTTTTTGAAATGGTCATACACATTCCAAACATTATGGTACACTCATACTGTAATTATGGTATGGTCGTGCCATAATTATGGTACAACAAATTGGGTGTTGGAATTCTATACTTTAGGATATTGTCATGCGATACTTCATACTGTAAAATATTGAGGGTATCGACGTATCACAGTTTCGAGGATCCCATCCCTAGTATATACATTCTTACATTAGGTAACAACTTTCCTCAGAAGAACTGTACAGTCATTAAATTTTAAGATATTTTAATCCAAATGTGAGTGTCACAAACTTCCAAAAATTACTGAAATGGAGCCGATCACATCAATTCTGTTAAAAGTAATATGTACATATTTATAGTGTAGATGAAAAGCTACGACCACAACACGTTTTCATTTTGTGAGTCACCATTATAGAGCCCACACAAAACATGAAACTAAATGTATAGAATCTCTGTCTGTCCGCCCCTCTTTAATAATTCTAAGTCCCTTGAAACTCAACAAAAGTTCTTCAAATTTTGCAGAGCGAACCTCAGGGTCAAATACAGGTCAAGTTCGAATTTCAGCAAGATCAGATTACGCAATCATGACTTTTGACACTAAAAACTCATTTTTTAAATTACTTTTTCCTATTAAAGCTTTGTATTAATGGATAGAAATTATTTCATATAGATATGAAGGTACCTGCCGTTCACGGTAAAGTGAGCACTTTTTAAGGCCCTTCCAAATTTTTCTTTTAAGCCACTTTTTATATTTAAGCCATTTTTTAATATCAGCATTGTCACGTGATTAATAAATACGACATATACTTTCACCACTCAAAAGTTAATGTCTGAGGCTGCAATAAAACATATTTATTAGTGATTAATGCCTGTTGGGAGGGCCTTAAAAAGTGCTCACTTTATCGTGAACAGCCTAATGGAATATCATTTTTGTTTACTCTAAATGTCTCGCTTCAATGTTGAGTTAATTAAGTGAGGCCACAGTGGTCAAGTGGCTAGAGTGATTCCAAGTGAGGCCACAGTGGATTAGTGGATACAACTCTATCAAGTAGGGCCGCAGCGGCCCAGTGGATAGATATATATCAAATGAAGCCGCAATGGACAAGTGTCTAGAGCGATTCCAAGTGGGGCCTTAGTGGCTCAGTGGATAGAGAAATATAAATTATTTTTTCCAGTCTTTGTATGATAACCAAATTTCTTCATTAACACTGTAAATATTCTAGGCACGTGACCATACTGAAAACATGGTCACGGGTTAAACCCCTAGTTAACAACAAAAATTGGAGGAAAACTGGTTACCAAGCAACGTACGATAATCTCTGCAAAGAGATACACACACTAGCTGCTACGATCACCCATCAAAATGTAGTGTATCACTGGCCTCAAGAAGCAGGCACAATCAGCAAAATGTTTCAAAAGCACACTACAAGCATGTCTACTTGCACCAACATGTGAGTTTTCGTGCCCTTCATTGTTTTACTTTAAAATGAAATATAAGATCAGTCTGATGATGATGCAGCTAAAATATACAATACCTTGATTTATAATGTGAATGTTTGTGAATTATTGGGTTGTGCGAATGTGACATTTCTCCTCCCAAAATGAAACGAAAAAGATGTTATAACCTTTTGAGAAACTGAAATGTAAATGAAAAATAATTTTATAAGAACTCTGTCTTTACTAAAATTTAACTTATTTCAAAACGTTTTAGCAAGCTATTCATCACAACAAATATGTTGCAAAACCAAACCAAAAAATGTAGGCTATGAGGTATTTACCACATGGGTTCTTGACCATTTAAATTTAAATTTTGTGTTTTTATTTTAGTTATTAAATAATGGGGGGAGGGGAAGAAAATAATTAACAGAAGAATTTTTTTTTTTTGCTGGTGTACTAAATGAACATTTACTAAACACCCAAATACAGTAAAATACCTTTTTAATGTAACTACACATTAACATATCATTCACTTTAATGTAAGATTTTTAATTCCTGCCCAATACCCTATGTAAACTGTGTAAAAATATTTAATTTTAATATGCACAACATAGGATAACTTTCAGTACAATGAAGATTATTTTCCTCATGTCTTCCAAAATGGGATTAATGAAATGTTCATACGCAGGCTTTATGTAAAAGTATTGATTTTTTTCCATTGGGATTCACCAATATGACATGAAAAATCTTGCAGACTACAGAGTCAATTTTAGTATATCATTTACGTTGTTGCCTGACGTCCTGTCGAATTGGAGACATATACACTAAGTGAGAATGGTTTAGTTGGGTGCTGAATCAGGTGCATCTTATTCTGACGAGGTTTCGGCATAGAATCTAGTCCTTGCCGGGTACAGGTGCATGCCCGGTGTACAGGATTGGCATGGCAGCTTTTCGGCAGGGCACAAAGTCTGGCTCTGCCAAAGAGATTTTGCGCTTCAGGTTGCCTCCTTTGCCTTGTATACCTAGGCGATGTTCGTGACTATTACTTGGGCTGGCCGAAGGCTCAATGATAGCAGGTGAAGGCGTTGCAGGTATTGGTGTTTGGTGCCAATGGTGTGTGTGTGTCATGGAGGTGGAGACAGAACAATCAGGGTGAGGTATGCAGTAGCTTCCAGTAGGCGGCTGGTCCGGTTGACTAAGGTAGGCTGCACTCCACGGGTGTACGTTTGGGCTTACGTGGACTGGCTCTGGAAATAAATCCTTGGGAATCTCTGGGGTGATTGGGTCCCGAAGATGCCGTAGAGATTGTGCCTGTTCCCTTGGTGCAAGATAAACAATGGAGGCTACTAAGGCAGGGGTTAACTCTTGCCGAAGCCCAGATTATAGCACAATCTGTTTTACTTGTTTCCTTAATCCACAATGCTTGGAATAGGTCATTTGGATAGTACAACACCATTCATGTCTGTGAGATGAGGGCAGGATCTGTATGATGTTACACAGTTTCCAACCACGTGTGGGCCGTCGACTGGACAGACACCCTATTTGGGCACCTGGCGCTGAGGTGCAGTGCATGCTGAAAATCAGGCCTCACCATCAGAGGTCACTACGTGGGTGTTGTCCCAGTCCTGAGTCTTTCCAACTCAGGGAACACCTATTTTCCGGCACTAAAAGTGCAGTGCAAAAGAAACGAGTACCAAGTCGACAAACTGGTCTGAGGGCAGAGTACCTGTGTGGCTCCGCCGTTCGATCTACGATGTAGGTAGAATGAGTGGCCAGGCTAGGTGCATGTGGATTGGTTAATTTTGAGTACTGGCTTGTCTGAATAAATTCCCAGGATAACCTGTATACCCACTTAGTGAAGTCAGATAGGAAGGGTGCTAAATCTACAGGAAGCATGGTACTCAGGGTTCCAATTAAAAACATGTTTTATTTCCTTTTGATGGGAAATAACACGTGATGACATACTACCTCCAATGTCGGCAAAAGCAAGAGCCGGGAAGCTGAAGCTACACACCAGTCAATAGAGGTAACCAGACTCTAAACTAATAAGGGACAGGGTAGCCTAGAGCTGTGAGAACAACTTCAACTAAACAGACTCCCTAACCGTTGTTGCCCAGAGGGGGCCGCAGTGTCTAATGTACTTAGACGACATAACGGCAGATAGCTGGCACTGTACTTGGGTGACTAAGCAGGCGTGGCAGAATGAGTCCCAGGCTGGGGCTTTAAGGATTGTAGTTTCATTCTGGCACTAAGAGTGAAGTGAAGGAAGGAAGGTAAGAGCGGGGAATAAGCTAGAGAAAACCCTGGTGGCTAGCGTGGTGAGTGTGAGCGATCAGATTGGCCAATTCCCTGGCGGCGAGCTTAATGGATGACTGAAGACTGCTCTGGAGTCGAGCTAAGACTCCTCTGTTTATATTATGCCAGGCTGCTGCCTTGGCGCTGATTGACTGACACTCGTAGGTGAGGGGTAGCCGCAGAGGTGGGGGTGTCGAAAAGCATAGCTCCTGGCGTGACGTCACCTGCCGGCTAGAAAGAGACAAACAAAGAACCCTACTAGTGGCGCTATCTAGTGGCAGGTGAAAGTACTTGTTGCTCAAGATGCATAGTTACGGTGGGCCCGTGAATAAGACAATCTACCCTATCTAGGACGTCCATCCTAAATGGTAAACAGTACAATCTCATCACGTGGAGGGAGTAACGTAAATGCACTCCAAGGACTAAAATGTAAGATTATGTGTACAAATGAGTTGAAGTCTTCAAATCACCATTGTTAGAAAAAGCGTTATGCATCAATTTGCCCCCTCTCCACTGTGATGAAAGCTCATCCTTGAGGGAGATGAGAAACAGATTCTCCTTGGAAGGCAAAGGCAATAAGTCTCTCTCTCAACTAGCTATGACTGAACACGATGAGATTAGAGCTCATATCTGAGCAGAGATGGAAGCGGACAATCAACCTTCCTCTCAGCTCAGAGGGATGATGTAAGGTGAAAAGGAAATTAATCTGAGAGAATGTAGGACTGTCCTTCAACAGCAATTTCTTTTCCTCCTGGCTACACTTCTGTAGTATTTACTACTCTGTGGACTCTTGACTCTATGTGCCGCCTCCCTCGTGGCTAAACTTGACCTCGCATAGAATATATAATGCCAACCTACACCCCTACTTGTTCTCTAACTAGGCCTGCACCACCCAGTGCACCTCCACACGTGCAATGGGTTATTATAGAATTCCCCAAGACAGCCCGCCACACTCCCAGTAAAACCCCCATAAAGTTGATGCCTGCTTCCCAGCCATCTGGGGAAGGAGGGGCTCTGACTGCAGCCAATGCCACTAACTCCCGCTGAGGGGCGTCAATTTATTAAGGGTAAGTGATGTGGTTTTTTTTAAAGGAAATTTCACCAACAGCACCATTTTATCATCAATTTTTTAAAATAATATTTCTTAGTAATTACATGATAATTTTATTTATTGAAAGTACTAATTGTGCCACAATTTCAAGGAGCCCATGTTATTAAGGTTTAATAATAAGACTTTCGGCATGAAGTACTTTCATTACTAAGTGTAAAAGTTGAGACTTTATTCATGAACGTTATAACGAGATTTTACTGTATTCATAGAAATCAAGAACTTTAATTTCATTACAAATTTTGGTAAACAAATTTCTTACTTAAATTAAAGTTTGCACAAATTAGTGAATTGTCTTTCATTGCTCCTGACTACTACACACACACACCAATATACACAACTCACCCAGGACAGTCATGTCTAGGTAGCGTAGATCACACTGCACCCACTGTGGAGGGTACAGAATCGTCATGTCTTGTTTGGTACATGACAGCGCCTTTGATTCCAAACTATCAAGTTTGGCTATGGCTTCCTTCGGGAACTGAACAGTTGGTCCATCAACTTCATAATGGACGTACCTAAATTGATGTTTTATAGATAAATCACATAATATTGAAACACCATTAGTGTTTCAAGCATTAAGAAATGCCTAAAAGTATTAAGTAAGAAGGACTTGCTCACACTTCCTGAACCAAAGGTTCACCAGTTAACTTAAGATGAGGAGAGGTACAATCTACGTAAATATTATGCATATGTATTAGATATATGGTTGGCTTGCCAGTATAAATCACTCCAAATGGAAATATACAGAAATATAAAAATGATATACAGAACTAAATGGAGAGAGGTTAAGTCAAATATTGTTGGGTTTTACTTCACATGAGAATGGACAAAAACAGCTGAAGGTCATAGGGTGAGTACTGATTTGTTTAAATATCTTATGTAAAATGGGTATGCTGTACACTCATTATGGTATACTTATTTTTTAAATTTTTTATGCTAATAGTGTAAAATTATGTTAGAATGAACATACTGGACAACTGTGAACGTAAATTAATTTTGCAGCACTGAGCCATAAATGCACTAAAGTTAAGCATTGACCACATCTCTGGTCAACTATTTTTTAAACAAATTTTTTAGCTGTACTGATTACATTAGTTTTATTTACCAGTTATGACATGAAAAAAATTATATGGACCAGCTGCAGCTGCAACAATAAATAACTGTGTTAATTTACATGAAAACACTAACGTTGAAATCTGCATGTACACAGTTACAGTCAGTTCATATTTAGGGCATTGCACATCCTGTTCAACTTGTAGACATTATCAGTAACTATTTTTTTCCATTGACAAATTTTTTTTAAAACTACGTAACACATCTACAACTCACTTGCATGTGTCCATGTGGAAGCATGTGTTAAGGAAGGAGCAATCACCAAGAGATTCATCTGTGTGCTTTTGGATAATTTTCTTGAAATGCAACTTCTTGCATGGTGAAGATGAACTGAACTTGGAACATTCTACCTTGGTGCCATGAGGACAAAATTCCATCACTTGTGCACCTTGTATGGCAAAGAAAAAAAATTCTCTTAAAAAAAACCCTTCAGTATAAAAACATTCACATAGCAATAAACAGAAAAAAAAGTAAGGAAACTCAACAGATTAGAGAGTAATCATATGTCAGAGTTCTGACATGTAAAACAAAGTGTGTCTGCAAACAAAGTGGTATAAACTTTTTGCTGTCTGGTTTATTTATTTTTGATGTGTGAATTAAGTCTCTGGGTCTTATGTAAGAGTGATTGTTTGAAGGAGATTTTGACAGAGCTATAGCAATGAGAGCAAGATATTGTCTACAGCCCCTAGTGCACTATAATCACGTGTGATACTTTCAGGACAGGCTGAATTACATCATGGAGAGAACAAGTCTTTAGTGTGCAGACTCATCACACACGGGGTTGGTTGGTCAACTGGCTCAAAATTACTTACCCACAGGCGCTCGCCCAGTGTAGAGTGTGGGATGAGTTGCCTGGCGGATAGAAACGAAGTCGAACATGGGCTTGGCTACATGCCGGGTGGTGTGACTAGATGTCACCTGGTTACCTGAGCCAGGCTTCAAACATCTCGGTTGCAGGGTCAGACTGGTACCGGTAGCTGGCGGCGTTGATGGTACCAGCTGACCCCTAGGTACTGCTGCTACTGGAACAGCCAAATGAAGTCCTGGCTGGGCTGGTGCTGCAGTTCCCGCAGAACCACAAGCAAGCTAGACCCAGCGGAACTTCTTCCCCACTTCGGAAGGTGGTGACCACGGGTTGTAGTGTTCCCTTCATTTTCTGCGGAGGCTGAAACAGAGTGGGAGAGGGAAATTGGAGGGGGAGGGGTGAAGCCCCACCAACTGATGGACGGCGCGAGCTCTGTTCCGGGGGTTATCTTGGTAGAATTCCTTCAGACGGGATGCAGCCACAGTTAGATTTGTAGGTTGTAGTGGCCTTCCTCTCCTGCAAATATTTACCACCCCTTTTGGTGTAAGCCATGGGGGGTGCTAAGACCTGCCTAACAAGAGGGGAGCAGGTGACTATTGGTCCCTCGCCAAAGAGTTCTGTTGCAGCAGCAGCAGCAGCTGGGCCGATGCGTAGCCGTACCTTTACTCCAACTGGCAACACAAAAAGTGCAGTGGTTGGAGAGCGGGTTTTCTCTGAGTCATCCCAACAACTACGGATGTAGGTCCTAGGGTGGACAGATCTAACCCAGTACCGGTCAAACACTCCCTCCGGCAACTCACGTGGTGCGGTGGATGGAGTGCAAACTGTCCTGGTAGTCTATTCTCTCTACAGGTGTATGACTAATGGTTGAGGCTCTGCCGTTCGGTATACCGGGGTGCACAGAACGGGTGGCCGCCGAACGTGCGTATGTGCTTTTACATACAAGTCCTTGAAGGGGAGCCCACAGTCGTACTCTAGGGGGTAAAATAATGTGGTTTAAAATCCCGGTCTCCTGCTCCACGCTGGTATGCGTGGGGTCTACTGGGGATCTCACAGTCACCTACGGAAATTAAATTCAATGTAGGTGAGGAACATGTTTTATTCTGGGGATGAATAAACTTAGTGGCCCATACTACAGCAAAACCTCTTATTTATGTTCTCAGTATTTACATTTTCCCGCCATTCGCACCATTTTCTTCAGGTCCTGTTTATGTTCCATAAGAAGTAATGTAACACTTTACCTCAAACTGCATCACAAAATTTGTTATATTTCTGCTTTTAACACCACCAGAGGATAATAGGGTGGCGACTTTAGAGTAAGACAGGTTCAACTGCTGCTACTTTGAGGCAGTAGATGCCGTTCTTATTCTAAGAACTAAACTGACAGACAGTTCATCTACAGCCTGTTTGCAGGTCACTGAATTACCAACTTCACAGGGGTTACATTGCAACTCTACCTTCTAATTTCAGTATTTAAACTCTTTTAAAAGCAATACGAAATCTGACATTCATTACCTGGCAACTGGCAGTGTTTCAATTTTACTCTCAGTAAAATAAGGGTGTGCTGAATTAAAAAACTATACATATTAATAATTTTTAATTTTCTGAAAATAAATAAAGGTGAATTATGCTGAGAAATGTGGTACACAACCTTGTAAATTTAATATTGTTTTATTTGATAAGTTTAAAAAACAAACTATTTAGTTGCCCTGACCTACGATTGAAAATACATAACTAAAGCATTTTTTGAATTTTACGTGCGAGTTGAAAACTGACTTTTTTTTGATTCAATTTACTTTGGCTATGTTGGTGGATGAAGCTTTATTTAATATAAGTCAAAATCTGCCATAATTGTTTTTTTTGTGTGTTCATTAAAAATTGATGTTATATGGTATTAGTAATTGCATTAAAATTTTTTTTATAACAAGAAAGTTTTTTTAATTGCAGGAGATACAGGAAATGAGGTATGTACTAGTTCAAATTATAGAGTTTTCTTTCAATTTACACTTTTGTGCAATTTACACTTCTTTCCATTGTCTCCTTGAAAAGTGTAAATAAGAGGTTTCTCTGTATCTACTGACTACCTTGACCTGACAGGAAGTAAAATAGACTACGCAGATTCCAGGTGAAGGGGACCTGGTTCTAAACTAGGAGGTGGCAGTTTCGACTAGGTAGCTAATAACTTTTGTTGTCTTCTCTGTACCTTTTCCTAAAGGGACTTACGAGGGGCACTTCCTGAAGGATCGTGGGATAGCCATTACCAAGGGCAATCGGCTGGGGAGGCTCGACGTCTTCAGAAGGTCTCCTGGGGGAGATCCTCTGAAAGGTCTAGTAGATGCTGGTGAAGATGCTGAAGAGGTTCTGGGTTGTCTAGGCAACGAAGAGTGGTCAGAGAGCACCAGCGCACAAGATGGTAGAGCAAGATGCCTGGCGCGGATGTTTCTCTCAGAAGAGGCGGCGATCAACAGACGATTCTCGGCCATGCACTTGTTTGTGGCCGGAGCTATTTGCTGTCGGCTTGGCTTCCATTGCTGGCTGGAGTACAGGTGGCGCTATCCCTCGGTATGCCCCTGAACTACTTGACCACTTCAGGGTGGCTGTGGCAGCTTGGTCTGCTGGCTCACTCAAACTTCATCTTCTAAGGAGGTAGCATGGCAAAGTTTACTGACCATGGGTGATGAACAGTATAACACTGACATGTCTGTATTGTTCCCCACAACAAAGGAACAACCTGTAGGCACTCTGGTAGATATTACACTAGTTCAGACCCCGTCCAGTGCATCAGGGAAAATCGCACTGATGAAGCAAAGTCTTAGATCATGGGCCAGTATGCGTCACGCATCAATATGTAATATTTGTGTGACGATGTGTCATTTATGTGTATATTTTGTACTCTGGAGAACCGCAAGTGTCAGAGTTGATTAGTGCGGGAAGAGTTATATTTTGCCCCCACACTTCGTCAATACATCACATGTGCTGCACTGCTATTTAGAATACTAGCCTGTCTTCGTTTTGAGCTGCTTTATCACCAAGAGACTGTTTGTTTACGACTGAGCTACTGCTATCAGTGAACATCATAAGAACAAGAACATTCATTTCTACCAAATTATTAAGATTTTGGTTCAGTCAAGGTTTATGCTAAGAGTCTAACCATGTTTAGTCCAGAAGACTGGTACACAGCAAAAGCGAAGGCAAGAAGAAAGAAATCCTTTCTTGTTACAATCAAGTCCGGTGAAGATTTCAAGTCAACAAAAAGCTTTGGAAAGCAGTCACAAACAAAGATCAGTGAAAGGAAGCAATGGGTTTTATGGCTGAAAAAGCAATCAATTTGTTGTACAAGATACAAGCCATTTGCAATGTTTTACAAAGAAATCCTCAATGAAGATTATACTTTTGAATTCATCAACTTGAAACCAACGAAATTTGGAGACAATCTCAATTTGACACAACGAATTGGATAAACTGTACAGAGGACCTACGCATGTGACTGCAGAAAAGAAGAACGATATGGCAGATCTTCTGCCATACCTTCCACCAAATTGTCACAACTACATTAAGAACTTGAAAACACATGCCAGTCATCAAGATGATAGTCCACTCGAAATCACTGAAGATGATAGTGTGGCAGACTATGAGTGTAAACATCAAGGTGAATTTGTGTAATGTTGGAATCATCATCATGTTCTTGCAAAGTGGTATAATGTACTCCAGAATCATTGAAATAACAGTGGAATAACAATAACAAGGTAAGCTAATAGGGATGGGTGATACAGAGAAAAACTGATACAGATGCAACTACCGAAACACCATGCAAACAGATACGATAACCGATACAAAACCGATCCGATTATTCTTACTTAAAATGTCAGCATTGCATTTGTAATGTTTTTTTCTGATAACAAAATTTGATATTAAATTCTTTTAAATCATTATTTTTGTTGTCTTAAGAAACACGTGTGTAATTTAAGCTAGAACATATAGAAAGTAATTTTTTTGGGCAGAGTAAAGCTAGTTTATTAACCATGCAAATGCTGTGTTGGGAGAGTAACTGTAGTGCTAGGTACTGTACTTGTACAGTTAACTGAATTTGAAATGCAGAACTCATAAGAATGTGTTATTTGCTTGCAGAATTGAATAAAAATTGCCTAATTTTTTTCAATTCAATGAACTTGTTTTTTAGTGTGAGCACTATTTATTTTCCTTGCTGTACAGGTGACATGTACAGTACGTTATATTTTTTTTTAAGCGGTAGTGCAGAAAAAGGTCATGGCTTTCCCTCCGTCCCTTGAAATTTCAGCATGGCACAAGCATTCTGCCTTTAGTGAATGTGCAGCTGCAACTTTAAAATACCGCCACACATCGCTGCTGTTTGAATGAGCACTGTACATTTTGTGAGAAGAGAGCGAAGTAAATTTATGCAACTTGAAACCAGCTTTTTTTCTTACATTCCACAAAAAGATTGATAATAATTCACAACACTTTAACACAACTTGATTGACGTTTCTTGAATTATATTACCACATCGGCTAAAATATTTATGAATGGAAAATCAGCACACGCCTCAAAGAATAAACATTTTTACAACACGAGAAAACAGTTTTGGTTTTCGCTGTAAACAAATGTAAACAAATAAAGTAGCTCTTCAGACATTCCTGTTCATAAACACTGTGGATGTGTGCAATGTCAAATCAATTGAAGTGCTGTGACACTAGCGCCATAGTTACTGCCGATCGATAACAACCTATTGATCACTGCAAACTAGAACATTCATGCGGCTTGCATACAAAACATTATGTAACATCTTTGTGATGTTTAGAAAAGTAGTTTCGACATTCGAGGTTATGACTTTAATAACAGTGGCCCGTGTTGCAATAGTTATTTTTGAGATAGGTAATAGTTTTTTTTTATAACAGAGCCAGCGATTTTAAGAATCCAGGAAACAGAGATCCTGAAAGAAGTGGAACCAATCCATCAATAAAAATGTTATATTATTCTTTAAAAAAATGTGTATCGGTTTGTTATGTACTGGTTAGAAGTGCATCAGAATGTTAAAATAGTGGAATAGGCCGATAATACAGATTCATAAACAAATACATTGGTACATCACTATAAGCTAATGCCTGTTACACACTGTTAACTTTCTTGTACAAGAAGGTATACATCTACTTGTTCAAGTCAACTTGCATCGTGAGACTGGCTAACTTGTTTGCATGCTAGGTAGAATCGTTTAGAGGTGTTTCTATCTTTCGTTCACCTTCTTGTGCAAGTAGTTTATTTACATATATGTTTTATACATTTATGTAGTTCCCGTACATTTATTTATGCTGATATTATTAATTTGAGAGTAGAAAACAGATTTTAATACTGTATTAGTGATTTGTTTGGTCCGTAAAATAATTTAGTGGGCTGTGATGGAAATGAGTGACTGACATGCTGCAACACTCAAGTACTACTACTGTGTATACAGTATGCACGTGGGACTTAAATACAACAGGATGTTCACCTTCTTGTTCACAAAAATGTCCATCTGTATCAGTCTTAAGAATGTAAAAAACTAATGTAAACATCACAGTTTTTTTTGTAATGTTGTAATAATCGTCATGTCCTTGCAAAGTGGTATAGTGTATCCTAGAATCAATAAACTAGCAAAGGAATGAAAATAAAAAGATAAACAATGAATGTAATAATAGAATGTTGATGCGTGTCCTACTTTCGTATTAGTGGATAGAGTACTGAGTGCCCTCCAGATTCATCTGGAGATCCTTCCACAGTGTGTCTTTGCTTGTCTTAATCCAGTGGGTCGCGGTAGGCCAAGTGGGGGGCCGCGTAGTTTGAAGATCCCGTCTGAGGGAAGGGGAATCATACCCCAGAGTGAGCTGAACAGTGAATGTCTCCTGGCCGGGGAGTACACTCTTTCTCATTACAAAGGCTGCCAAATTGCGGGATGCCAGTAGTCCCGGGGAAAAGGGGTAATGAGAGTGCCATTTAATCAATGAGTGCAGATGATCACGGTGGAGGGAAGGGTGTTATACGTAAGGCTCGTGATGGTCGTCGGTTAGGAACGTAGTTCGAAAAAGTAGCAGCTATGGGGGTTCTCGGAGTAGTATTCATGGGCAGTTTAACTCGGATGATTTTTCCAGATGCTAAACTAATTGTACACGTCTTTTGATCTACTTTCTTTCAACGGTTTGGGCAGTCTTACGGTTACTGTAGGTGAAGGAGTGTCTGACTGGAGGTCGCTCACGTGTTCATGATCTAACCACGGCCAACAAGCACCTAGGTATGCGTCTAACTCTCACTCATGGTCGAGGGGAATGAAAGGTGAAATAGGTCAACGTCAGAACTCACGTTCCGCCAGAGTGGGCATGTCCTCACACTCGGTTCCTACCTCCGAATGTACATTAACCAATCTCTGTCTCGCCCAACATTCTTGCTGTTGAATGCGACTCTGCCTTCCACCTCTTTTACTGAGCATTAGATTACACTAACTCACAATAAACACAAGCACAACAATAATGAACAGCGAACTAATGTTAAAATAATGGTAGTCAAAAAACTTCAGTTAGACACAATATTTATTATTACATAATATGAAAATAAGGAATCCCAGTTGATTAATACATGCTAACTAAGAATGAATAATCTACATAATTAAGGTAGGCGAAGGTACGCCTAGTAGGAATATTGCTGAAATTTAAACGTATTTGAAAATTACGTAATTTGACGCTCTTACAGCGTTTCCGCTAGAGAGGGGAATTTGTTCAGAAGGGTTAACTGTCACGACAACCTGCTACTGTGGAGTCAAAGGAGTGACTGGGGTAAAGGGTTCAGGAGGTGGACATCGTGGATTACCTCTGGAAGGTGAACCATCCATGCAGTCGGCTGGTGTGGACGAGCCTTCACAAGCTGCAGGGTTGACGCAGCCTTCACAAGCTGCTAGAAGAGTGCAGCTTTCGCAGGCCACTGGAAGCATTTTCAAGTTGTAGGTTGGTGCTGCCTTCTCAAGCTGCTGGAAAGGTTGGAGCAATCGCAGGCTGTAGGAGAGGAGAGAGAGGTCTTTGCAGACCAGGGAGTGCTCGCTGACCTATACAACTGGCGAGAGGCGTGCTCGTGCCGCCTTATATAGTAGAAAATCCCTTGAATCTGCGATCTTCCGGGGTGCGGGGTAGCGTAGCCTTTCGTCGTAGGGGTTGGTTTATCAGAGTTGCAGCAGCGCCGCTCATTTCTTATCTCCCTGCATGGAGACGACAAATTTATCCACCTCGGCCCGAGGCTGGCGGTTGTGACGTCACAGGGCAGCAGAGGTGCTGCAATCCTGTGGTGTCACTGGAACTTCCTTCTCACATATTCTCAGGGTACTGGTCCATCAAATAAAATCATTTTATTCAAAAGGGTGGTGATCACATGCCGGATTCTGGGCAGGCATTACAATTCATAATTAAACGCGTTAATCATCTTTACGTCTGAGGCTATCCAACGCATGGTGTTTAGGTTTGTGTCAATTAGTGTATGTACTTGGATTCAAATTCAACTGACTGGACCTAAACTTCAGAATGACACTGTGGACATTATTACACACATTTCCGTCTTCATCCTGTTGTAATGACCACAGATGTTTGTAAAATGTATCGACAGGTGCACGTACGTACAGAGGATGCATCTTATCAAATAATTCTGTGGCGTGAGTCCCCTGATCAGCCAATACGTGAATTCCAACTAGACACTGTCACTTACGGTGTGTCAGCAGCTCCCTTCATGGGTATGAGAGCCTTACAACAGATTGCAGTTGAGGAAGGTGGCTTGTATCCCAAGGCAGCTAAGGTCGTGATAGAAGACGTATTTGTTGACAATGTCGTGACAGGTGCAGCATCAGTTGCAGAAGCCCTCAAGTTGCAGCAAGAATTGATAAATCTCCTAAAGCAAGGGGTTTTGAATTAAGAAAATGGTCCAGTAATAGCCAAGCTGTCTTAGATGCAGTACCAGAAAACCACCGAGAGAGTCCATTGAGCTTTCAAGGAAATAGTGAAGTGATCAAGGTACTTGGTCTCCAGTGGATGTGTTTTCATGTAATATTCAATCAGCCAGCACAAGAGTCACCAAATGAGCTATTCTTTCAGACATTGCTAAGTTGTACGACCCACTAGGGTGGCTTACTCCAGTTGTAATTTGAGCTAAGATTTTCCTCCAAACACTCTGGCTGTTGGGTGTGTCATGGGATGAAGCTCCACCAAGAGATGTGCTGGAGGACTAGCAAGCTTTCATCAGCCAACTGGATGTTCTCAGCAAACTGTTCATACCTTGTATTGTGTCAGCATTGCAGTCAGAATATCAGCTTCATGGCTTTAGCGATGCATCCAATGAAGGTTATGCAGCTGTTGTACTGCTCATCAAGGTGGGGTAAAGACACACCTGCTTCTGGCCAAATCACGTGTTCCACCACTAAAAACAGTCACACTTCCTCGACTTGAATTGCAGGCTGCACATTTACTCATGGAGTTACTTGAGTCAGTAATGTCGACCCTTTCAGGAAGTATTCACATTAGCTGTATTACTGCATGGTGTGACTCAACAGTGGGGTCCTTGCCTGGATCAGGATTCCACTTCATCGTTTGTGGCAAACAGAGCCGCTCGTATTCAAGAGAGCAAGATAATGGTCTAGTGGAGACATGTGCCTTCTGCTGACAATGCTGCAGACTGTGCTTCCAGAGGACTCTCACCTCAAGATTTACTGACACACACACTTTGGTGGACTGGGCCTAGCTGGTTAATATCTGAGAAGGAATCGTGGCCATGTGGAGGAGTAGCAACCAGCATTCACGAACGTGAAGAAGAGCTAAAGCAGCCTAAGGTAGTCTCATTGGTTGGACATTGTGAGCCAAACCTCCTCGCAAGCCTCTCTAGGTTTTCTTCCTGGTCTCAGCTTCAGAGAGTGCTTGCTTATGTATTAAGATTCATTTCAAACCTGAAGGTGTCACTAGGGTGTCGACGCAATGGTCCCCTTACTCTCGTAGAACTTGATGCTGTTAAGAAGATGTGCCTGAAGCAGGTTCAACGAGAATGTTTCAGCTCTGAGATTGAATGTTTGATTTCAGAGGGTGAATGCCCCCCTGGTACTGGCATTAGAAAGTTGAATCCATTCTTGGATTGTGATGACATTCTGCGTGTGGGTTGATGTTTACAAAATTCACAACTAACCTACAAAGCTAAACATCAAATCTTGCTACCAAAGAAGAATTTCGTGACAAATCTGGCAATTGATTATCATCATCTCGTGCACCTCCACGCTGGTTCCAATGCCACAAATGCAGCAATTTGTTGCTAGTACTGGATTGTGGCAGGGAAGGAATCTGTCAAGGCCAGTATGCACAGTTGTATAAAGTGCCACAGGTTCAGGGCCACCAATATACAGCCATTGATGGCAAATCTTCCACTGAGTAGGGTTCAACAAGCGAGGCCATTTCTAAACATTGGTGTTGACTAGGGGAGGCCGTTCCAAATCAAACAGTCACGTGTTCGGAACAGTTGTGTGTCAAAGGCTTATTTGTGCCTATTTGTTTGCTTAGCGACAAAGGTAGTACATTTAGAAGTTGTTTCTTCTTTGAGCTCCACAGCTTTTCTTGATGCATTACTCAGATTTACTACTAGGCGAGGGCTGTGTAAAAATGTTTTTTAAAACTGCGGAACAAACTTTACATGCGCAAGCCGTTATTTCAATGATCTACAGAAGTTCTCAAGTGAGAGTGCCAATTTGCAGTGTGTTGCAGATACCCTTGCCACTCGTGGCATTCAGTGGAACCTCAATCCCCCATCTGCACCACATTTTGGTGGGAGGCAGCCATCAAATCTGCTAAGTATCATCTGAAAAGAGTTTTAGGTGCAGGTTCTTACATTTGAGGAGCTTTGCCCAGATTGAAGCTGTCCTTAACTCATGTCCACTGTGTGCCATTTCGTCAGATCGAGATGACTTAGAGGCCCTGACACCAGCACACTTCCTTGTAGGAACCACCCTGACAGCACCTCCAGTTCCAGACCTTACAGAGATCCAGTCAAACAGATTGGGTGGTGGCAGCTGGTATAGTGTGACACTCAGCACTTCTGGCAGAGATGGCACAAGGAGTACCTGTATACACTACAACCACGTGGAAAGTGGACCAAGAGTGAAGGTGAGGTGCAGATTGGCGACCTTGTCCTTGTCAAGGAACACCACTTGCCACCCCTGCAGTGGCAGCTTGGACGTGTTGCAGTTCTACATGCAGGCAAGGATGGCCACCATTAAGCAGCAACATCGAACAGTGAAGTGCCCCGTTATCAAGTTGTGTCGCCACCTATTCGCTAAGAACCACATATATCATTTTGACATTGTACAGATTTTCTAGTTTGCTTAAAAATGCTATTTTTGGTGGTCGGTATGTTTAGGTTTGTATCAATTAGTGTATGTACTTGGACTCAAATTTGAACTTGGCGCCAACTGTTGCGAGTGCCCTGGCCAGTGGCCATCTTGACTTGTGGTGCTATCTATGAATGAAAGCATTAGTTACCACTACTCCATGTTGCTGGACGTCACGCAGCTGGAATGTATTACATATATATTGTGTGGAAACACATGGAGTCCCTTTTATCAGTATGTGAAAAGTATTCTGCCACTGTTCATGACTTGCCCCAAGCTCTTGCCTGCTCACTGATGGGGCGAAGTCGCCCATAGAGTGTGCAAGCGCGCTGCGCAGCAATGTGGCATGTGCCAATGTAAACATCAAAGTGGTTTTTTGTAATGTAGTAAACATCATGTAGTGTAGTGTAAGTACTACAGAATCATTGTACTGATAGTGGAATGACAAAAATCTGGTATACAAGACTGTAAATGCAAAGCAGTTTTCATGGTGTTATAATAATATTGCTTGAAAATAGGTGACTAAGATAATGGTAATTTAAAACATTATAATAATGACTTAATAAATAAGTGTAACTTCAGTTATAATTATGATGGTGTTTTAGTAACAGTAAAGTCATATTCATACCTTTGCTTTAAAGGAATTCCTAAAGATGAAGTGGTGCATGACACGTCCACGAATTATAATATGGCTACTACAGTCGTCATAATTTTAGATGAACAAAACGTTACATCCATATGTTGTACAAACATTGAAACAAGAAAGAAGTGGCATATTAGGTCATGAAATTTACCATCCCCAATCTAATCAAACTTCCTGTATCTCAAAACAGGTTAAAGGTGACTTACACCACTTTGGCTTTAACTGGCTAATAAAATGTCTTATTTCCTCATAAAAAAATATAAACATAGAGTATATCACACCTGGTGTGTCAGGCATAAGTGCAACATTGCGGTCTGCTTTTTCGTTAACTTAACTCGTTCAAAGGTCTTTTTTAGATAAATGGGTATCATTCTACTCAAAACACATTACCATAATAAATAAATTTACATTTCATCAATAAAAACTCATTATTTTTCTGCTAGAGATGTGTGAGCATGACTTTCATGTACACAATCAGCCAAATGTGCTGTTTGAATGTAACTTTAATTTTTGGGGAGTCCGCAGGAGGGGAGCACATAGGTAAAAATATCGGTTTGTCCGAACAACTGGCAAATTTTGGGGAACCGTGAGTCTGTAAAATTGTTCTACTGCCTTACTGGCCAAAAAGAAAATGAGGTACCACTTGTGTTCCTAATGCTAGTTACTTTAAATACAATTTGAACTTACCTCCTTGAGACCTAAATCTCTCTGCTAAAGATCTCTCTTTTGCAGTTGGCTTACTCAGAAGATCCATAATTTCTTCCCCTATTTTCTTGCTTTCCTTCTCCCGAATAGAGGGCATTGACAACAGTGACTGAAAGCATGCAGAACAGAGGATTTACTCAAGGTCCTTTGTGGAATTTTTACATTTGACACCAACATAAACTCTAACTTGGGCAGGCATTGGCATCTACACATTCTCTCCCCTACGGCTGTGGAGCCAGAACCGTATTCATGGGGCCACTTGGCAATTTAAAAAGGGTGAGGTAGCCTGGAACTACAACCACTTGATGGTTGGCTTTGAGTGGTGCTGGCCAAATAACTGGAAGTGTGACTGTCCAAATAGGTGTAAATGCAGTAGGTAGGGACTGCTTGAACTGGGCCTGATCGGACCTCACTGTTCACGAATGGTCGGGTAATACGAATTGGTTCTGAATTGGTGGCTGGCTGAACATTAGCTACAACAGAAGTATCAGTAGCATGGGCAGCTAGCCCCTGGTGGAATGAGCATCACCTGACAACAGCAGTCTGGATGAATGATCGTGTAGCAACAGCCTTAGAGCGAGGCGGAGGTGGTGGTAGTGGTGAAACGGCTGTCATTACTGAGAAACAGCTATGCATCGTGGCATCACCCGTAATCCCCACAAAGGTTCACAAACTCATTCCTTGTTTGAGCCACATTGATTTCTCCACCATGGTTCACCCTCAAAAAGTAGGATACAAGCTCGGCCTGGTAAATCCACTATATTTTAATATTCAAACGTCTTCCAAATGAAATAATACCCCAGAGGTTAACAAACAAACACTTATCTATGCCAAAAATAAAGTTTAAACATAACACTGCACAAATTTCAGCTACTGCAAAACAATTTTCAGTTTCTGCTTGGAAGACAATCAGTGGTTTTATTATTTTAATCATATAAATTTATTTAATTATTCAGATGTCTTAACAATAATATAATAACCATAGAAAGTTACATAAAAGCCTTGTTGATGCCAAAAATTAGCTTTAAATAAAGCAGCACACAATCATCAGGAAGTGCAAAGTCAATTTCCAGTTGCCTATCAAAGAAAAATAGATGAACTTATTAAAAATATAAATACTGTTACAATGCAACTGTTGATTAGCCAAATGACGACCAAAGCATCAGCTTGACTCACTCTGTCAATAAGAATGTATGAGAAAAGTTTATAAACATAGGTGCCATTACCAAACACTGACATCATCCTCACTGTCCTGTTAGAGAGCCTGACCAATGCTGCTCCGCTCGTGCAACAGTAATGCACGAGGTGCATTGATGCACATGTCTCGAGAGTCATTCATGCATGAATGAGTTGCTGAACCGTTCCATGACCCGAATGACCCGCCTCGCCAAAAGTGAACTATGTCCTGTGTGTTTATTTTGGTAAAATGTTGCGTGCCCCAAAAGCAGAGCCTAAAGTAAACACGGGGGGCCCCTGTGTGTTGTGTTATTTAATAAAGAGTGCCATACCATGTGGTCTATGTATGTTTACAAACCATTTACTTGGGACACTCTAAACCCACATTATAATTTTACAGTGCTTGAGTCATATTTGTTTTTGTTTTGCAGTTTTGTTAAAAACATAAGTCAAAGTTAAAGTGTTTTTCCCCCCTCACATTAGGAAACAGCATCTCCGCGCCAGCATCTTTAGTCTTAATCAGCGGGCCAAGCAGGTTGGACGTGTGTATCGCGCATGCCGCAGGAGCTTCATTCATTTGCATCAACCACAGTAGCTACAATCGTAAGTCTTTAATTTGCCAGAACCTTTTTAATCATTTTGCTCCTCCCACGTAATCACCCTTCTCTCCGTCAGATTGTGGCCGCAGAGAGTTTAGTACCAGTAATTTCCAAGTGCTACTCAGCACTTTATTCCGTGTTGGCGTATGGATGGCCTTATGTGTCCTGCCCGCTTAATTCGAGGAACAGTGTTTTGTATTGTATGTTTGCTTCCATCATTCAATATACAGAGTTGAAACATACCTCGTCATATTTTATTTCTTAATGCAATTTCAGAAGCTGGCCCTCTCCAGAAACACCCACATGCTCAGCTTATAAACTGTGTAAGTGTGCTAAACTGAACTCTTGCTTTAACTTCTTTCATTAACGTGTACTGCGAGGGGAATCGCCACATGGCTGTCAACGCTACTACCCTGAGATACCGTCACCACGTGGGAATTTATAACATCTTTACTGAACTTTATCGCCATGCAACAGAGTTACTCTCAAATTCAGCATATCCCGCCCCTCGCTAGCAGCCAAGACACGTTAACACAAATGAACCATCTGAAATATTCCTCTGAGAGTTGTTGGCGTTTATGCAGTTCTTATACTTTAAACAGCAGACATACAAGACAGTTGCAAAACAATGAGCCACACAGACTACGAGAACTGCATTACAAAATCCAATATAAATTCATTACATCCCATTAGTCATTAATAAACACAGCCATCCTGGTCCTGCATCCATTTATTGTGATGGCCAGTTTATGTCTGCGAGGTGATGATGGGTTCCCTCGTCTAACTTCGCCACTGCATGTCACCCATACACTATCTTCCATTGGCCATTGGCTCCCAGGGAGGAGCTAGATGTCAATCTTGCTCAATCCAGAATGAGTCATACTTAATATGTATGAAAGCATCTGAATATGCATGCTATACATCTCTCATCTTTTGCCACTATCACTATTGAATGTAGGTCTTACTATTACGATGCAGAATGTTTAGAACTGAAAACTGGATTTAAAATTACCAACATATGTACATGAAGTCATTTGTCTATTTTGAAATACTGTATTCAAAATGTATGGGGAAAATTCAGTGGTTGTCAAATGTTTAAAAAAACATTTCATATTAACCATGAACTGCTTCTACACCAAATGCTCAGCAGGTAACTTACCATCAAGTCGGCAGATTTGGGGTCCTTCTTCTTCTCTTTTTTGTCATCCTTGTCAGGACCAGCAACTTTGGGCACCTTGGCTGGGGCTTCGCCCTCTGCCCCCACCTCCCCACGCCGCTTGCGACTAGATATGTCCTCCAAGGCTGCTGCTTCCTTGCTACCCTCACCCATCAGCTCGTTGACCATCGCGACCAGCTTCGTGTGCTCCGCAGACACCACCTCCAGGTGAGCCTTGCCATCCTTCATGCCTTCCTTCACGCTGTGCAACAGTTACATGCTTCACCCTCACGGGCTCATACACACCATGAACAAACATAGCCTCTATAGCTGGTTCACCAGTTAGACTTATTGAGCACTCTTAAAGCACTGCCCAGATTCTTCTGTCTCCTTCACACACATTGCCCTGTACCTAGTGACTAATATCCCTGCATGAATAAGAGGACATATTGAAATTGTTAAAAACATAAAAATATTAATTATCCACACATTCCACATTTTTAGCTTAATTAGTAACAAATATAAATAAAGCTACCATATCGTCCTTCCCAGAAATGTTATGCCCAAAGTTGCGACTCAACTTATAAGTGGGCAATCCAGCAAAATGTTATGACTAGTAACTTCGATTGTACAGCAGATAACATTTTATTTGACATAAATGAAAACACATGAAAAATGGAGTTTAATTAGCAACAAAATGCATAGAAGACGAAAATAAGGTACAATTTAATATATTTGAGTTCAATTCTGAAATAACACGTGTGTTTGAACTAAGAGGATAATGTGTATGTTTTTGAAGTTTACAAAAAACACTTAGGAAGAAACATAGAAAATACAATACATTTTCTTTTTCCCAAACTTTACATTGTAAATGTTATAATCAATACCTCACCTTATGTGAGTAAACTTTGACGCATGATGTCGTGAGGGCAAACATAGGTACATCATGGCCCAAAGTATAGAAATGGCCGTGTGGCTTTCCGACGGGTATGAAGTTGGGGACTGCTAGCACAATCTTTCACTTTGGTGGGATCATTCTCACGGGGATACCTGGGCAACGGGTGACCTGCAGAGGTTACTACAACTGCAGTGGTTTTGACTGAGGAGCGTTATGGCTTGCTCTGGAACTTGGTGTGCAGGTAGGCAGGCAGGCGATCGTTGGTGCTGGCTGCACCCAGGTAGATTCTGTGATCGGGATCCCCCAAAACCACGGGTTAACATTTCCATATGAGTTGTCTTGACCACTCAGGTACGCTATGAACATGGAGTGAGTTACTCCGTCGAGTTTAATGGATGGTGTGAACAGTTCTGGTACGGGTGCTGGTTATGCTGGTCTCTCCAGATGGCAGATTGCTTGAGCTATCTCCCAAGGATTAAGATTTGCGAGTTCGGCTGGGAGGTGGCTAAGCTCCTGTTGGTACTTAGAAATAGTATCAGCCCTTTTAGTCCTCCTACGGATACCACTTCGACAGGAGAAGAGCATGAGGAAAGAATCAGTAGAATCAGACTTGCGGAGGTGGAGCAGGTAACGTGTTGGTCCTACTTAGGTGTACTTCCACGTACTGCAATCGCCAGGCCAAGGTCGCCCCCTATCTCAGCACCCAGTACCAGGAGTGTGGTGACAAATGTTCAGAGCGCCTTAACGATGATAATTTGCGGCACTAGCGCTGTCACAAAATGAATGAAAAATGTTGCGAGAAGAAATTGTTAGTGTTGTAAATAACTTCAAATTTCTTTCAAGTGTGCAATGTACATTGCTCTCTCTCTTCTTTCTATCTATTTGTAGTGGTGATGTACGACAATGTAAATAGTTAATGTGTCTGCCACAACACTTGATTTGCCAACTCTTAACAGTGGGCTGAGTCTGGAAGCACTCAGTTAACAATTTCCCTTAGCTTGTATTTAATTATACATGTTTTTTTGCCTGCTGTGCAACACTAGGAGACTAGGGTAGAGACAACTGATATTTCTGCGCAGGCGGCCACAGTAGAGCATTAGCTGACACGAACCGAACGAGTGCAGTTCTTCTGTGGTAATATTTTTATATTTTTTTCATTAATTATTAACAATCATAATCTTATAATTCCCAAAGGGTCGTTATTATTCCGCGTGCAGCCCACTATGTGTTTTTGCTTTTCTTTTCCACAGCTACGCTGTGCTTATTGTTAGTAAACTAAACGTTAAGTTCATTCTGTGAGACTACACGATTTAATGAAAAGAGGACCACAGCACACTGCTCTATTTCCCCACGTGAGTTCAAACACTGACAAAATAAATAAAGCAATGTAACATGAAGAGCTCATGCAAAAAGTAAAAAGACAACAAAACGCAGCCATATCCTGGCACTCCCGCAATCCTATCCTTTGAAGCATGAAGAGAGAAAGAGAATGCAGTGCCCATGCAACAGAGAAAGAGACGGAGGATGTCTGCTGCAGAAGCTACGAAACAACATAAAAGAGTATCAAGCTCGCACCTGCTCCCAGCCATCGACCTTCCAGACAGCTGATTCTTCGCATGCAAGGTCAAGTTCATTCACGAGGGATTGGTGCAAAGAGCAGAGAATTCACAGAGTAGCGGATGCTAAAGAGGAACAACTGAGAGAGAAAAAATTTGCAGTTGAGAGGACAGTGCGACATTCTCTCAAAGGAATTTCTTTCTCCACCCAAGTCATCCCCCTGAGATGGCACTAGTCGAGAGGAAGGACGATTGCTCCTGCGAGGGCACTCCATTGCCCTGCTTAGGAGGAATTTGCTTCCATCTCTGCTCAGGGATGAGCTCTAATCCCATCCTGTTAAGACGAAACTAGTCGAGAGGGAAGCATTACTGTTGCGAGGACAATCCCATTTCCTTTTAAGAGGAATTTGTTTCTCACCTTTTTGATGAACTTTTGTCGCAGTGGAGAGGGGGCGAACTGACGCTTGACGTGTTTTCAACAATGGTAATTAGATGAATTCAGCACATCTGATTTCTACGGAGATTGCATTACCATTGACCACGAGATGCAAGTATGTACTGTCCGCCCTGCAAGAATGGATTTTCCAGCCAGCGGAGATTGTATTATTCACCTGTCCATCAAAGCTATGCACCTCAAGGCAATGAGTACTACTAACCACTGCTAGATGGTACCACTAGCATGTTTCGTTGTCTGTCTTTCATCCTCACAGCTGGTCGGTGATGTCACACCAGAGAGCTAAGCTTTTCGCCACCTCCTGCTCAGTGACCACCCCTCGCCATCAAGATGCCAGCCAATGAGCACCAAGGCAGCAGCCCGGTAGAGTATACTATAAATACAGAGTCAAGAATTCGACTCAGGTCCAGTCTTCAGTCTTCTACCGCACGTATTGCCGGAATTGACCAGTCTTGACAGTCTTCACCGTGTTAGCTGCCGAAGTTCTCGCTAGCTTCATTCCTCGCTATACATTCCTTCCGTGCATCACCACGTGTTTATTTCCAGTCACACGGAATAAACATTCGTTGAAACTAATTCTTGAGTACCACATTCCTGTAGACATTGCACCTTTCCTAGTTGACCTCACCCTTGAGCGAAACACAGGTGATCCTGGGAAATGTACTCAACCGAGCCAATACATGCTTTGATAACCCACAAGCACTATCTTGGCCAGCCTTTCTACATACCCCGGTAGGTAGAATGGCGGAACCTTCACAAGTACACAGTTTTTGAACCAACTTGTCAGTTCTGTGCTCCTTCTTTCCACCGCACCTTTGTGCCAGAGGGGATGTTTCCTGGATTGGGAAGACACTGTCAAAACCAACAACCACGTGTTGAGACTGCAGACAGCGAGGCCTAATTTTCTCTACTCATCTTGCCTAACCGCAGAGTACTGAGATTGGGGATCCGCTCGTCTGCAGCAGCTCACGTGGCTCTACAGTGTAGAGCGATACAAGCCCTGCCTTTCGCCTCATGGACGTCAGTGTGTGTGAGACTCCAAATGCCTTTCTCCAGATGTAGTTTTCTGAAGAACATTAAACAGGTGCTAATTTCCTCTGGGCACTTGCAAGAGCTGATCCATGCCCTTGTTGTTGCGATAGGACAGCTCACTCCTAAGAATCAAGCCCAAGCTCTCCAACGCCTGCTTGTCCCCATTACACCAGAAGTACCATGGGATTTATTTCAGCCACCCATCCACCTGCGTCAAGATGTACATCCGTGGCTTGCAGAATACTTCAGTCAGCCATTGTTCTTAGGGACCTATACTACGTGTGAGTTGTGTAGGTAAATCTGAAGGCTCCACGATTCCTTGTTGCTTCATCTCCTCAATTTGCTCTATTATTAGACGACATTGTGTAGCTGACATCCTATAGGGTAGGTTGTAAATTGGCAATTAGTATTCAGCCATCTCTCGTGCTGTATTGTTCTGGTCTGGCGAAGAGCTCCTCCACGTCCGAATGCTCAGGGTTTTTGTACAGAACTTTCTTCAATTCTTGGAACTGTGCTTTGGGGAGTTGATGATTGATTTCTTTTGCCTTGAGAGTTTGTGAAATGATGGCATTTGGAGAGTTTTCCCAGTTGATGGTCATGCTGTGTTTGTCGCCCAGGTATACTTTGTGTTGCCAGTGGTCCATTACACATTGTTGTTGGCGGAGCCAGAGGTGCCCAAATATAACAGCTTCGTGGATATCCAGTGAGATGACGAATTCCACTGGTCTTGAGTTCTTGTATAATTTGACTGTAATTTGACGGTGAGAGTGTTCCGGTCGCCGACTTTATGGGTGCATCTGGCTTTCCCATCCTTACGGTACGGGTTTGTGGGCTGTGTGATGCCTTTTGCTTGCCTATCAGGATGTCGCTCCGTACAAAATTGCCTGTGGTGGCTGAGTCGAGTAGGGCAAGAATATTTCTCCCGTTGATGCCGACTTCAATTTGGGGAGCTCCTGATAGTTCCACTTCTTCGTCTAGGAGCTGGATGATGGGCCCTTGCTGTCCGGAGGGGTTGGCTTGTTTTGCCTTATGGCCGCGGCGTTTCTCACCTGAAAGGTAATTTCTTGTTGGCTGGCTGCTGTGTCGTATCTGCTGCTTGGGTTGTGTGTCCTTTCCCTGCTCGTCCCTGTCCTGTAAGCCGTTGCAGGCAGTCAGTGATAAAATAAAAATCTGGGCAGTACCGGCATTTTGGCAGCTTTGGCGTGGTGTGTGCAGGGGGTGAAGGATATATTCTGCATTCTAGCATCTTTTCTGACTATGTGGGCTTGCTGATTTTCAGTCCGTCCAGGGTCACTTGAGCTTTGAAGTTGCGCTTGGTTTTCCTTGCTGTCTCCATTAACTTCTCTACCGTAAGAAACTTCAGTATCAGTAGCAGGTTCCTGAGCTTGGGTAGCAGAATGTGTCACATATCACACGCAGCTCTCCTCGCTTTCGTCTGGGAAGATTCGGCAAAACATTTGCACCTTGCGTAGGACAAATATTTCTGCCTCCTCAACTGGGGTTTGTGTTTGGTTGTAGATGTCAGTCATGAAATATGCTAACACTTCTTCCATAGAGTAAAGATGAAGTAGACTGGTTATTCATCTTCTGCGCATGTACCCAACATTGACCTATCCCAAAGAAACACAACTGTCAAAGTCACATGGTAAATAGTGATGAAAGTGATTGTTTATATCTAAAATTTTTAATGAGAAGCACTATTGAATGAATAAAATACTTTTACCAATTAGAATTTAATCAACCTTATTAGAAATTGGTCAGAGGAAGTACATATACATCTCAAACCATCTGTTTACAAATCAGTTATCTAACCTAAAATCCAAACCATGACCTTTATGCTAGATGTATTGGCAGAAAAACAGTTTAATTATGGGACACTGAGATTGGTTGTGTGCAGCCAATGAGATCAGTCTACCTCATCTTTAGTCGGCTACTAAGCTGTCCCCATTCAGTGATGAACTTGCAGTACTTGTTCCACCATTCAAGCACTTTGCCCTTGAGTTTAGCCTGTGCTCTTGGAATTATATTTTGCAATCTGCTGTGAATACGAGCGGGTCATCATTAGGATGTCTTGCAAATTCAGGGATGTGGGGTTCCCCTGTGCCCCGTGTGGTGCTGGTATACATGGCTGGCCCTAGGTTGTGCTGTCGGTATCTAGTGGCATGCCAGCATACTTCGCAGCGGTAGACCACACCGGGTCTGGTTACTCTCTCATCTGGCCACCCAATGTAACTGTGGTGGTAGGGTTCGAAACATAGAATGCAGCAAATTATGTTGACCCTGTTTCCTGGGCATGTGATCCAGCTGCAAAAAAGGTTTGCCTGGTGCTGTATTCCTCTCACCTGTATTCCAGCCCGTCTGTGTATCTCATTTTGTCTGGCCAGCCTAGACAGACGTAGTGAAAACTTTACAGGCAGTGGGCGCATGGTATGTGATATTTCCTAGTGCCGGGACAGTTGGGTTTGTGACATCATTCAGATATAGCATCGGCCATGTTTGCTTCAGCCTTCTCGTGCTGGTCAGCATCTGTGTCTGGCATGATTCTTAGGTTTCTTGAGCACCATTGGGTGTTTCAAGACTCCCCTAAGTCTGAGCGGTAGGTTATTTGGTTCCCGGCTAGGTTACTTGGCTCAGGGTCGTGCTGGCATGGTTCTGCTTAATTAATATCTGTAATTAATGCGCAGGGCCCCACGTTGGGTGTCCGGAAACTTCTTGATGCATGATGTCCTGAGGGCAAACAGAGGCACATCACGGTCCAAGTGTTTTGGTGGGCGTGAGGGATGAGCTTGGCCCTTATTTGCAGCATGGCACAAGAGCCCGGCCAGAGTATAGGACTCGTTGTGTGGCTTTCAGGTTGGGTACAAAGTCGGGGACTGCTAGTACAATCTTCCGCTTTGGTGGGATCACTCTCACAGGGTTACATGGGCGATGGGTGACCTGCAGAGGTTGCTGGACCTGCAGTGGTTCGGATGGGAGTAGCATTAGTGCTTGCTCTGGAACTTGGTGTGCAGGCGATTTTTGTTGCTGGCTGTTGCCAGGGTAAATTCTGTGATCGGGATACCTCAAAATCACGGGTTAACATTTCCATATGAGGTGTCTTGACCACTCAGGTACGCTATGAACATGGAGTGAGTCACTCTGTCGAGTTTAATGGGTGATGTGAAGAGTTCTAGTATGGTGTGCTGGTGGTGCTGGTCTCTCCAGATGGCGGACGGCTTGATCTTTCACCCGAGGATTGAGGTTCGCGAGTTCGACTGGGAGGTGCCTAAGCTCCTGTTGGTACTTACAACTCAAATAATTATAATAAAATGACAATTTCTATAAAACGTGATTATATTACTCATTATTTGTTAGTGTTTCCTAGCTACACAGAACTAATAGTATCAGCCCTTTTAGTCCTCTTACGGGAACCACTTCAACAGGAGAAGGGCATGAGGAAAGAATCACAAGTACCATACTCACGGAGGTGGAGCAGATAACATAGTGGTTCTACTCAGGTGAACTTCCACGTATGGCAATCACCAGGCCAAGGTCGCCCCTTATCTCAGCACCCAGCACCAGGAGTGCGGTGGACGCTGAGTACTGGTTAACCCCAAGAGGATGAGTACATAGTGTTTAGAATAAAGTTCCCGGATGCCTGCTGTCCCTCGATGAGACTGATGTCCACAAGGTAGAGTTCTAGTGCTATGAGAATGATATCATTAAGTGAAATAAAACGAGTTTATTTCGGTATTGAAATAAACAAGGTGGTTTTGCACTACATCCTATCAATAAGAGCTTAATGGAAGCTGGCTATGTAAGTCAGGTGAAGACGACCTGTTTCTAGGCTAATGGGGTAGTAGGAAAAGCAGCTATGAAAATAACTCTACTTTAACTAACGCTACAGTTTTTGTCCTGAAGAGACCAGAAAGAGTCTAAGTGTTTGACGACTTAAACTGGTGAAGATCTTCGGAGGCGAAGAAGGATCTCTAGACCTGGACTTTGGCACTAGAAGCCAGTGAAGTCCAGGCAGAGCCGATGGTTAATTCGGCATCAGGAGTGCGGTGAAGGAACATGACGGACTGGCGTATTTAAGCTCTTCCTGGCTCGCCCTTGGCAGGTGGCGGGAGGGTTAGTGGCGATCATCCTCTGGGCATGTGACGTCACCGAACGGCTGAAGTTTTAACTGCTGCAAGTCTCTGTGATTCATACTAGTGGTGCCATCTCTCGGCACGCATAGTAGTAGGTGACCTTGATGCATAGCGTCGGTGACTCGGCCGGTGAACAGTATAATTCTTTAAGCATGAAGCGTGCATCATTTACCATTGGGTAAACAGTACAAGTTCTTCACGCCAGATAGATTGTACTGCTAATCAAAGTCTGTTGGGGTGTGTGGTTGAGTGGTTCGCACTGATGAGTAGGAGTCAATTTAATAATGTTGAAATGACGTCGCACGTCAACTTGTTTGAAATAATATGGTATTCCAGAAATCACTAAATTAAACATTACATTTTAAATAGAGATGGGTTGGTTCCATCATTTTTACAGTTCTCAGTTTCATCCCGGCATCTTAAAAGTCAATTATTGATTATTTTTCTTGTTTTGCTGCTATGGTTTTCCTTTTATACAAGGTGGCTGGTTTCAAATATAAACACAATAATAAAATGCAAAATTAACAAAAATTATTATTTTTATTCAAACACAAGAAAGAAACAAACAGTTATGTACTTTTATGCACAAGTTTACTAATTAGTAGATAATACTTATCCACAAATTCAGTACACGAGTAAATATGGTACACAGTTTATGGATTTTCTACTTGAGAATTAGACACAATACGTTATTATTTAATCACATATTTGCTACTGAATATGCTCATGCAATGTTCATAATTTTTTTTTAACATCTGCATATATCACTATTTGATGGAGGATGATGTAAGCAGGTTTTTCATGTGATAAAGATGTCAGTTCTATCTCACAATATTCATCAGATTTCAGGGTACCTACACATGTCATATGTCCTAATTACTCATATTCCTCCATGAAATGTTTATATTCAGAGTGCAAACTTTACAACCTTCCCAACTTTCACTCCTGACCACGAGTCATCTGAGAGCCACCCCACATGAATTCCCCAATACAGTATCACAGTCATAATTTTTAAATAGAAGACGTAATACATACCTACTTGTGTCATCTCGAGTGTGCGTACCTACAAAGTGCTCTTCACACTTCTTGTCATCCTTGGAAATGAAGTTGCCCCTGGGACCTCAATGTCAGCAGAACCTCTGCAGGGCGCTGTCAAGACTGCTATTTATGCACACAAGTAATGAAATTGACTCTGGACTACTGTGTTCACACACAGCTTTTCCAGCCAGCACCCAACCAAATTCTGTTTGAAAGGCAAGTGGCTGTCCAGCAATTTTGGCACCCATCATTACCTCTGCAACAACCTCTGCAGAGAGAAGCATTTTGATTGCCCCAGGTGTCCCAAACTGTGGGTCTGCCAATGGGAGATCCTTTAGGTGAGCGAGGAATGACGTATCTACCTGTACCTATGGCATGTCCCTTGTTATTCTGTTAACAACCAAGGATTT
The DNA here is from genome assembly GCA_029891345.1 of Dryococelus australis. Taxonomy (NCBI): domain Eukaryota; kingdom Metazoa; phylum Arthropoda; class Insecta; order Phasmatodea; family Phasmatidae; genus Dryococelus; species Dryococelus australis. Next base: position 97,337,323 of record CM057004.1, on the reverse strand, counting down.
AGTAACAAGGTTAAACTTTGAGTGTAATGATGCAATTTTGCACACCACCTCTCCTCTTACTTCAGCTGCAGACATCTGCCCAATCCCAGATATGCTGACCCTTGAATGGCAACGCTTCAATCCTAAGTGCTTCACGCATGCATCTGAGATGAAGGATGATTGCGATGCTCCATCAAGTAGAGCTCTCAATGTTTGAAATTTCCCTACACCATCCATGACCTTGACCGCATGCTGTGGTTAGCAGCACAGTTGTTGCTTGCCTGTTCTGGACACCTTGAGCTGAGCATATCACCACTGGACTATCTTGACAAGCAGCTGCATCATCATTATCTGTATTTGGTATTGGATCTACTTCCCCTCCATTGTCTGCTATGTGAAGAAAAGTGTGGTTGATTTCCCACATCGTTGACATCTAAATCTTGATCCACACTGCACTGTTATATAACAACCTCTGAGGCAGTTGAAGCAAAACTGTTTTTCTAGAACATGTCTCCTTTTTTCACCATGTTTAAATGACATGAATGACTGGCATTGTGTCAGTGTATGTGATCCATCACACACATCGGACTTTTTGTTTTTCAGATGACTTATCACGACTGATACTAGTGTGGTCTTTGAAGGGTTGACCGGGCCAGGTTGCATATTTGCACTTAATGACCTTCGCTTGTTAGGCCATGTACTTGACATCTTATTACTCAGAACAGTCTTAAATGCGTTAGGCCTTGGTTCAGAGGGAGTCAACAACTGTGCATGTTCCGCAGCAAGTGATTTGCAATGCAAAAATCGCAACAGCAGTGTGTATGATGGAATTTCATCATCCTGTGACATTTCGAATGCCTGTCTCAAGGGTTCATCAAGTTTCTCCAGCAATATATTCAGCAACAAACAATCCCACTTGTGAACTGGAAAATCTAAAGCCTTTACTGCATTAAGATTTTCTTCAACTGTGCACAGAAAAGCTGAATATGATGCATCATTCTTACTGCTTATGGTTGGAAGATGCAGAATTTTTTGCACATGAATAGTAGCTGTAAGCCGTACACTTTTGTACCTTTTCTCCAATAAATTGCATACTACATTATAATTCTTATCAATAACTGGGATGTTGCTTACCAGGTCCCGTGGTTCTACCTTCAAACCACTCAATAAGTAGTGAAGTTTTTGGACTTTACTTATGCTAGGAATATGCCCAACCATTTTGTTAAATAGTTCAGAAAACCTCGTCCACTCGGCTCGATTTCCAGTAAACACAGGCAATGGTAAAGTTGGCAGGACTGCCGCCTGTGGTGCACCCCGTATACTTGTTGCATTGCACTTGCTACCCAACAAGTTTGGCAATTGTCGTTTGACTCTGTTGTATACTTTACGCAAGTCCCGAAACACTAGTTCATAAGCAACAAATTGCTGTTTCATTCTTCTATATTGATGCCTTCGTTGGGGGGTTTGTACACCAAACACAGAGATTGGCGACCACTTCATTTCTCTTGCTTATAACCTCTTCAACCCCAATCTCAAAGTCTTCGATTTTTGAGGCATCTTCTTCTATTAATTCACATAATTCCCTTGCACCTTAAGCTTGTGACAAGAGGAAATTAAAAGTCACTTGTAATGCTGGTGTTGTTGCCGCCATTTTGTGCGACATTGTTGACCGTTTTAACTCTAACAGTGAACTGTATAATCAAATTATTTGCTTTTTGGTGGTTTACCAAACCGCACAGTATTACTTATACACTGCAGTTATTTCCCGTACACAAGTCTACTTCGACCTTTCACTTATAGGCTATCCCGTTAGCTGACTTTACCCGTACAAGCATCAAAAGCCATCAGGGGTGTCACACATCATTATGTAAATCACGTCATGTGCAATTACGCATGTTACACGTATTGATTACACTAATCTGGGCCATTAGGACCAAAAAATGTTGAGCACGAATTAATACAAACCATCACCCGCCGCCATGATAGTTTGCACTAGTGATGGGTAGTTCACGAACTACCAGTCCATTTTGAACTGGTCTTCAAAAAGAACTAGGTACATAGTTCACAGCGACATAAAAGAACTAGTCTCTTGTGATATCGGTCAACCATTCTCTCAGTACCAGTAACTACACCAGGTATGCCACTGTGCATGCTCAGATAATCCATCGTTCATCACTCCCTGCAGTTTTCCCCCCTCCGTGACTGGCCACATCGCAACATGCGTACTTCTTATCTATTTGCCTCTGTCTATCTGTATCTTTTGTTTTCGCTAGTTCAGCACTGCCTTGAACTGTAGGGATCGCAGACCTACCTAGTTCAATAGTGACATGAGTCGCAAATCAGTCGGGAACTGCAGGACACACAGTGCGAGACAGTGGCAGACCTATGGCCATGCAGCGATCTTTCATTCTTTCTTACTTTCTCGTGCCGACCCCAATTGCGTAGTAGGTTGCACGCTGGTCTGTGGTGTGAGGGGTTCTGGGTTCGAAACCCAGTCAGGGTATGGATGTTTGTGTCGTCCATTTAACTTGTTTCCTTCTCATCGGCACTAAATACCTCGCTGTTATGGTGTGGTAAAACCCTCTCACTCACTCGTACTATAAATACGACGTTGCCAGACATACGGAAATTCCCATATCTGTAAGAAAATACACCTGATAGCCGCACTATTATGAATATAGCTACGACAGTAAAATACAGAAAAATGCTCATTAATATAATGTCAAGTTTTACACACTCGCAATAAAGAAGTAAAAAACTGCTTTTTTTTTCCTAGTAAAATCACTCACTACTTCAGATATATCTTTTTTTCATTATTTGCATCAGATAAAAATTAAGTAATTTTTGTAATTAAAGTTCTGTTAAAATGTTTCTAATACTGGTACGAATAAATCCATTGTTTCGGAACCATTTTTGTTGAATTTGTACACGTTTGACTTGGAAAAATTAACTTTCCACCTGGTTGTCTCTCGCCACACATCCTATTATAATGTTGTTGTGGCCATTACTATCAGTGTCAAAAATAATTTGGTCTTATATGACACAACATAGGTGTGGATAACACAGTATAAAGATATTTTCACTATTCATTTATCTTACTTCTATATAAAAAAGAAGTAATTTCATCTACACACAATAAAGCACTAATTTGTTAGTAATTAATTTACAAGCATCACTTATTTGCTTCTCTTTCCGTTTCATGCTTGCTTAGATTCTTCTGAGGAGGGGAAATGGAACTGTGAAAGAGGCAACAGAGAAAGACCTATCTAGTTCTTGGGCCGAGGTACAGAGAAAGACCTATATAGTTCTCGGACCGAGGTTACACTTGCGCTCTGCAGTTTGCATGATCATTCAATTGCGACCTATATAATTCAAAAGAACGGTTCCCAATGAACTGTTCTCAAATGTGACTAGTTCGGAACGACCTAGTTCATTGTAGTGAACTATATTTCCCATCACTAGTTTGTACTGAGTCAAAACAAAGAACAATGGCCCCAGTATGGCCAACCGAACAGCCAGTCACAGATGCAGAGAGTACTATGCACTTTTGACATCGTGAACAAGGTATCTATTTATATTTTTTAGATACACACTGTTTGCAGTACAGTATTTGACAAGAGAAATGCAATATGTAGCAACTTATTTTTCTGCAGATTTCCCACAAACTTATGCCTTTTTTTTTTAAAGAATTTTTTTACAGTTCCTAAAAAATGTGTTTTTGAAGAGAGATGGTCTTAAAAGGGGTTACCATTATACAGTGAAATACTGCCAACTAAGGTGCTGAGTAGCTGAGAGATATGAGTTACGGTGGGGATGAAAGTACCTGATGAGTTGCTGGGTGGCAAACTTCTGCAGCAGATTGGAAATTGCAATGTGGAGGACCTGCTGTCCCAGCTGCTTCCCCACGGCAGCTGCCAGCTCCAGGGAGGTGGTGGGCAAGGTCAGGGATGCCTCGCACAGGCAGCAAAGCAGCTTCTTCTCTACCTCAGGGTCTGCCTTCACAACTTCCGCACTCTGCACCTCCGCCTCTGCTTCATCTGACACATGCATCCAACATATTTCCCTCTGATACAGCACAAACCCCCAACCTCCATATCAGACATCACTAATGGCCAGTTGCACTATGGTGGTTCGAAAATCGATCTGAGATCGGATCTAAGATTGACATAGAAAATTGTTGCACCACTCAAGTTCAGAGCTTGACTGAAGATCGAGATGGACTTCATTTTGATCCGCTGAATTTGGCGGTTCGAAATCTCGATCCGAGATCAGAGAAAACTAGCAGTATGTTGAATATAAGTTACGTAAATTTAAAAGCACTTTTAAATATATTTATTTACTAGAAATAAACTTAGTAATATTTAAATAATTAAAAATGGATTTGGTGGTTGTTTACTGTTGTAAAATGTAAATTGAGACATTTTACAAAGGCTTAAGATCAAATGCATTTATTTAATTGAAGATGTTTTCTAAAGAGAGAATGAAATTCATGCTTAGTCCTCTGAACAAACACAACATAAAACTGGAAAAGCCATTCCAAATATCATACAGTAAACTAATTTTCTGCACAAGCTAATTATCACATCAAGTTTTTTGATCACGAAAGAACAGCGACAAATGTCGTCTGAAAATATGCCAACAGATAGAACTAATTACAATTATGTTCCTCGTAGATTAAAACAACATTAAATGCGCTTTGAGCATTATTCAGTAAAATATGAAGAACAATAATTCACTTAAAACACACAAAACATCACACACCTAGTTCTATGTACACTACCTTATTCAATAACATTGGTATTAAAAATAACGAAAAAAGTGTGTGCATACTATGCCTACATTCATCATGACGTCATACATTACAAACCAATAGCAAAATTTGTCACATTCTTAATCTCAATATTTCAATCTAGAACCAAGATTGACGAATCGGAGATCCAAAATCATGCAATTTTGTTGGTGCAACACTTTTACAATGGAACCAAGATTAAAATGAATCTTGGTTTGGAACTAGGATCATTCAATCTCGGATCAGGGTAGATGTTGGTGCAACCGGGCATAAATCTCAGAGCTGACCATAAAGTCTTGGAGGTATATTATGACTCATCGAAGATAGTTTGCTTCAATATGCAACTTTGCTTGTACCATGTTTCAGACTGTTTAGTGATTGTGACCATTGCTATCTTTTGCTTCAACACAAAAACGTGCCATCAACTGATGCATGATGCTTTTACACATCTTTGATGCGCACTGTACATCCGGCTTTACTCCATCTTGGATGCAATGTTCAACCCTTTGGGGAAGCCATCTCGAAAGTACTAAAGAGGCTGGACACATGGCTATAGAATATGCCGGCACAATGTTGGAAGCTATTACAGACACGTCAGTCCAGTTTGTATTGTTCGCCCAGATTCTCCAAGAGATGTCATGTCAAGACCCCACAAAGTGAGATTGTACTGCTTGACCAACACACCATAGCCAGCTGCTAAGGCCACAAATAATAACGCAAAACTCCATGAGAGTGTGCCACCGGTACTACGGGATGACCTTAACACATCAGCACTCTTCAACCCTGGACTTCAGCAGCTTAACTTATCACCCTCGCACCCCTCGCCCAGAGTGCCCTAAATGAAATTAGTATAAAAGGGCTGGCGCATCCACCTCTCTTGTACAGGGCCAGAGGAAACCACTGGTGGTTCGCGCTCGACTGGTATGCCCGCAGATTCCTCCATTCTTCTTGGGGCCAGACCTCTTGACTACCAGTCCCCCTTTTTGGTTCCTTCAGAAGACCATATAGACTAGTTAAGAGAAAGTTGTAAATTACTTATTTCTAGCAGTTTCTATTGCCTATTTCCCCACCAGGTCAGAACAAAGTTGCCTTCACCTGAAATTGTGTAGTTAAAGACTTCCGTGTCAAAGCAAGTTAGTATAGGAGGTAATACAGGGCCACCATGCAATATTACTCAGTTAATATAACACATTATTCAAACATATTCTCTGTGTACTAATTTTCTTGAGTGTCATTGTGTCATCTCCTACATAGTTTCAGCCCACTAAAGTGAAGTCGGCATACCACCAGCTCTTAAGCTAAATACCCTTACATTGGATGGCTACTTAAGCTCTGCCGCTTGGTAGAATTCGGTAGAGCCTATATCACTAGCAAATCCTCCACCAGGTGAATCAGCGAATCATGTTATTTCATACTTCGCAACTACTCTTTATGGGGCTGGAAAGGAGCTGGAATTAACTCTGACCATCTGACCCCCAGTGGATACCATATCTGGGTATTCCTGTCAAGCAGCTTGAACACAACTTACTGCTGTGTCCACCGCTCTTTACAGAGACAGGCGAAAGGAACAAGAGGTACACTTCCTGCCTGTGCAGCTGCGAATACTCAGAAGTACACATTAGTGAACTGTGGTGCCGGCTCTAGTTTCGCGAGGCATTAGTTTGTACCCTTAATTTCCCATACATTACACCTGCAAGGGAGGTACACAAAGAAAGCTAAGAAGGGCAGTGTACGCCTCTGAAATCAGCTTGCATTGCAAACCTAATCATCCAGTTGCACTTTGCACTTTCCCCACACAAGGTAAACTTCACACCGCCTGCACTACTGAGAGGCCTCACCCATCAGCCATCTCCCAGCCCTTATTTCCACCATTGATGAAGACTCCTGGGAAGCCTCACCCAATAGTAGAGGCAATACTATGGGGAGAAGAGTCGCCCCTGAGCCTTGCCTACCCTTGGTTCGGGGCCAACCAGCCAACAACCCAGCACCCAGCAGTCACAAACAATGGTCACCGCAGCAGCACTTCACGTCCCAAGGAGAATGCCAGCAACCAGCTGCCTGCCAGTCACCTGGAGCAGACACCTCAGAGGATTTTGAAGACTCCAGGTAACCCAGTGATAAAAGGCCAGCCCGTTCACAGGGTCATGACAACGGCTGTTGACTTTGTGCCAACAAAACAGGCCACAAGATCTGTCTTGTATACCAGCCGAGCACCTCAAAAACAAGGCTCCCTTTCTCCCAGATGTTTCTCGTGATCCTGGCATCACTGCCTAAAAATGTAAATTTCACCACAATGAAAGCCTCACTTCTTAAAACGTTTATCACTTAGTTTTGTGTGGCATTTAACCTCCCATGATGTTGGTCATAGTTTGAAGTGAACAGCCCTAACCATTAGAAAACTCCCTAGAAAGTCATACATCACAACACACACTTTGTGACGACAATCAGCAACATCTTGAAGGCAAAATATCACTCCTTTGAAAAAAAATTAAGGCTAGTTTCTGTCTTCTAAGTTTCCCAAAACCCATTTGTGACCTCATTGACTGAACATCACATGTACGAAGATGAAAAAAATAAATATAAAAATAAACACATTACAATTGTTTTGTACAATTTTGACCATTGTCTTTTACCGCAAAGTTGTGAAGTTGTGAACTGTGATATTTCATATTTTGCATATACTCTCACATGCATTGTTCTTGTGTTGACATTGGCTAACAGCCAACAGTGTTAAGACCATGACGGCGCTCACCACTCACGTAACACGTGGGTACGCACGTGCGCAAAGAGGCCAGAAACTGGACTTTCCCATAACAAGATATTTATTTAAAGTGTAAAACATGTATTTCTATATTATTTCAGGGTCCAAGTGTTTTAAAGTGTTAAAAATTGTATAACCTGTTCAGTGAAAATTTATGAGATCAACCACTATGCACGTCTGATAGTGTGTCAACGCCGTCAGAACTACGCCTGTGCGCGTGCACCTGATGTGATGGGGTGGGAACCAAGTGAGCACAGTGTCAGCAATGCAAACAAGACATACATTTGCGATGCATAGGGCTAGATGAATATGAAACCTAATGCGATGATGTTATAAACTGTGCTGAGTGAAGTAAGACGAACTGTGTAGAGATTGCGCCACCGACAACATCAGAGATGAAGTCCACGCTGCCACTGGTAGTAGTTGTGTACATGCCGTAGGGCTTAACAGGTCCCGATAGGAATGTACTTTTGCTAACTTTTGCAGGGCATGATTTGGAAGACGCAGGAACTTTTCTTGCGGTTTACGAAGGAAAACTGAACCGACACCGCGTGCATAGGGAAGATTGGACCGAGGTCACTGTCAACAGACTAAAGGGAACAGCTGCCACCTGGTGGAACTTGGTGCGAGACTATCAGGTAACATGGGAAGAGTTCTGTGACAGGTTACTGGGCAGGTTTGATACGGATGGGGACGCCATCAAGGCCCAAGCGCGATTGTACCACAACAGCAGCGCAGACAGGACGGAAGAGTTCAGCAGCGCAGACAGGACGGAAGAGTTCATCCAGCGCAAACTAAGTCTTTACAAATGCCTAAATCCAGGTCAACCTACCCGTGAAGTGTTGGAGATAATTGCAGCCCTGTCAAAACTGGACATCAGGCCATTGTTGCGTGGAACCAGCAGAAAGAATGTTAAACTGTTCACGCAGGAGGCACGTGTCAACAAACGAGATAAGCAAGCAGAACAAAGAGAATAAGTGCCGGACTGACACAGTGAACCCCCACCGCCTGTACCCCCCCGCTGCTAGCTATTGATGTTACACGACTGCCGCTGCACGTCAGGCAGGCTACACAATCGTCGCCACAGCAGGAAAGTCCGCCCGCTACGCGTGCATGAGTGTTACAAGTTAATGACAGTAATGTATGTTCATTAAGGGTCAAGGTAGAACTTGAAGGGAAAAATGTGATCGCTGTGATAGACACTGCCACAAGCCATAATTTTGTACGCAAGGGACAGGCAATTACAACTAGAGTGCCGCCACGTTGTCTGCAATTCACTACTACCAACCAACAGGGTGAGGTGGAAAGCATAATGCATGTGACCATAGGAATACATGAACTCCGTACAAAATGTGATGTTTACATTGTGCCAGACCTGTGTGAAGAAATGATTTTGTGGTTACTATGGTTAATCGAAAACCAAGCAGTGATTGAGCCACATCTCGACCGTCTTAACGTGGGGACATGTGGGAGGTGGATGCTGTACGTAGTAGGAGCAACGCCGCCGACAACAACAAATGCCGTTTAAACTTGCCGAGTTCATGCACGAGGTGCCCGAACAGCATTAGGAGAAGCTACAACATCTGCAGAATCAGTATGTCAGTGTATTCCACACTGACAACTAGCTGCAGCATACTGACATCAACGAGCACGCCATCATCACGACGCACGAGGACCTAGTGTACTCCAAGCCATGAGATCCACGTGTTTTCTTCCGGCATGTCATCAATCAACAGGTATGTGAGATGCTTGGTGATATGTAATTGAAACCACACAAAGTCTCTATAACTCAGGCATCATTACACTAGCCCCTAAAAGGATGGTGAATGGAGGTTTTGTGTAGATTTTGTCCTCTCAACAAAGTAACTGTAAACATGCCACCTCCAGTAATTAACATCAAGGACACTTTGTCAACACTAGGGCCAGCTGCTGTGATTACTTCACTTGACCTTAAGTCGGGGTATTGGCAAGTACCTATCCACCCACACAATCATAAAAAAACTGCCTTTGCCACACCAGACGGGCATAGATTTCAGTTTGTTGCAATGCTATTCTGCTTAAAATGTGCTCCTGCCAGGTTGAGAACTTATTGGTAATTAGATGGTTACATAGGAGACTTTGCGATAGCATATCTTGACGATGTACTTGTATGATCAAACAGCTGGGAAGAACATCTATACCACCTGTGATTTGTGTTCGAGAGGCTCGAACGCAACACGCTAACATGTAAAGTCGACAAGTGTAAGTTGGGGATGAGTAAGATGGAGTTTTTGGGACACTATGTAACAGGAAACCAGAACAACAACATGTACAACAGATACAGGCAAAACCCACATCCAGGTTATGTAAACAAGTTCAAAAATTTTGGTTTAATAAATTGATTGAGGGAATTTGTCCCAGAATTTTCTGTAATAACTGCACCATTAACTAAATTGTTATGTGAGAGGCGTAAATTTGTATGGACACCTCAAGCAGATCAAGCATTTAAAGACATAAAACTTGCTTTTCAAAACTGTAAACCACTAGCCAGGTTTAGCCCGGAACTACCATGTTGTCATTCAGACAGATGCGAGCCAAGAAGGCTTTGGAGCAGTGTTATACTGGGTGGGAGAACACGGGTAAAAAAACATAATTTACTACCACAGCGCAAAGTTTGGTGATGCAGAATGTAAATAACACGTGAACGAACAAGAGTCTTTAGCAATTGTACATGCACTGAAGAAGTACCAGCCATATCTGTTAGGAAGGAGGTTCACACTGAAAATCGATCACCGTTGTTTAGTTTGGTTGGAAGGCATGAGTAACGGAAAGAGTAAACTCGTCCGCTGGGCTTTGTTGTTACAAGAGTTTGACTTCAAAGTGGAACACGTGGCGGGAAAAACCAACGAACTTGCAGACGAACTGTCTAGGAACCCATGTCCAAACATAACAGTAACGGATGATGCTGAGTGGGAAGAGGCGCTACCACCTTGCCATGCCACGCAGCAACAGAACCACCCTCTTTTGTTTTGCAAAACATTGTTGCCACACCACCTGGAGAACTTGTCTCATTAAATGTCTGCTATGTGTTAAGAGAGGTGCACACTGCACAAAAAAATTCCCCGGATGCTGCACAATGCCAGCAACACTGTGCCGCGAGATATTCAGAACATCGGAGAGTAGTGGACCGGGAAATCAAAGTAAAATCCCCCGGTAATTTCCCAAAATGGTGAACATACGTACCAAAGAAAACACGTGAACTTGTGCTGACATACGAGCATGACAGCTTAGAGCATGATCACCTTGGTTTCGAACAGACACGTAGGAACATACAGAAGTTTTCCCATTGGCCCGAAGTACGGGGGACGTACGTAAACATGTACAGAGTTGTGTTATGTGCAACACCTGGAAGCTGCGAAGAACAGACGGCGCCACTCCAAAACAACCAAGGCTACCAATGGAGCCATTCAAACCTGTTGCACTCAACATCATGGGCCCGTACCTATGCACAAAAGGTGGGAAACGTTTACTCATTGGTACCACTGATTTGTTTACAAGGTGGACTGAGGCATTTCGGTCAGTAATGTCCATGCACACATGGTTGCACATGTAATGCAAAATGAATTTTTTCCCAGGTGGGGTTACCCAGAATACCTACTGACAGCCAATGGTACACAGTTTGTAGGAAGAAAATGTAGAGAATATTGTACCGAATGGGGAACCGAACACTGTACCACCCTGGCCTACCACCCCAGGGCAAACCCGACCGAACGTCGTAACCAAGACGTGAAAATCCAGTTGCAAGTCAGGTTAGGAACAGACCACACGAGATGGGCGTAACTGATTCCATAAGTCATGTTTTGTTTACGGAATCGAGTTAACGCCACAACGGGAAATACACCCGTGGAGATGGTGCAGGGCCGCGAACTGCGTGCGCCCGGAGAACTCTGCGGAAACCCGCCAGTACCGCCTGAGGAAATCATTGCCCACCGACTACGATTCACGAGCAGGCAAGGGAAAATCAGGGAAATTATTGTAACACTTGGGTACCGGAAAGTTGAAGGCCGCCACCAGAGATAGTGACCGGCATGTATGTTTATGCAAGGGAAAACCCATTATCAGCGGGACTCAACAACCATTGTGCAGGACTGGCACTCAAGTGGATTGGGCCGGTAAGAGTAACGGCAAAGATGGAAAATTCCACGTTTCTCGTGAAACTGGGTCCACGACGAGTCACGAAACATCCTTGCAATGACCTGCTTATAGTCTGCACACCTGTAGAGAAGAGGGGCAAAGGAGAAACTGGAAAGCCCAGTACCACAGTGAGCACGATGTTGCATACCAGGTGGTACGAGGAATTACAGAAGCAGCACGTGTCAAAACAACAACACTGGCCTCGTGACCACATACCCGAAAAATGTAAACAACAGTATTGTAAACACCAGGTAGTTTACTGGCTTTGCACCATCTGAACACACTACACCAAACAGGGAAGGAGAAGGCAACGAAAGTGTGAACACGCAAGTGAACAAAATTAGTAGTAGTGAATCACAGTTTCGGGACTTTCCCGTAGGGGCAAGGAACAGCCTAATAAATCAAATTAGTTTTAAAAGGGTTTACTTGTGTAGTGGAGGAAGGAAGTGGTAACCACAGTGTACACATAAACTGCAACACGACCAGTGCCAATGATACGCCTTTTCTAGGTTTTGCTGTACCCCCAAGGGACAGCCTCACAAGACAACAAAGTTTTAAGGGGTTTCCCCAAGGCACAAGTCAACATGGTTGTAACATAAGTGTAAATGTAGATGTTAATACCACAAGTGTAAGTGTAACGCCTTTCAGAGGTTTTTCGGCACCTGCAGGGGATAGCCTAGTAGGGCAAGAGTTTCAAAGGGTTTGGGGAAACTAGTAGGGAATTGAATGTGACGCCAAATGTCAATAAACCACATCGCGGCACTCCCAAGAGGCGAGGCGAGTCACCAATCTGTCCCAAAAACATGGTTCAAGTCTACACCCCCTCCCCCTGCAGACACGCTGCAAAGTGAGAAGACTTCAAAGGTCATGCTTCCTTTGCCCGCAATTGGTGGTCCTGGTTCACAGCTGGGCAGAACCCACTAGAGCAAAGTTGAGTTGCTCGCACCGTCTTGGCCTTTGAGGGAGGGATCGTTTGACGCCAGCTAACAGCCAGCAGCATTAAGACCATGACGGCACTCACCACTCACACCCACGTGACACATGGGTACGCACACATGCGCAAAGAGGCCAGAAACTGGACTTTCCCAGATATTTATTTAAAGTGTAAAACATGTCTTTCTATTTTATTATTCCGGCGTAAATGCCTCCATACAGAACAATCCATGAACACAGAAAATTCACAATTTAAAAGCTGAGAGTGATTATGTATGCAAATTATTTGTGCCATTTTTTTAATATTAAAAGTTTTACTCTGCGTGCACAGAAATTCCGCTTGTGTGAACCCCATAGGCAGCTATGGTAGGTCAGCATTACCTCTGCATCTGGGTAGTCCGTTGAGAAGAGCTGGCGAGGTACGACGCTGTCACGTACGCACTTCAACCTTTTTGCACCGAGTTAGATTTCCGTAGCACTTTTAGTATACCAGTTATCCTTTGCTTTGCATAAGTTTTGCCAGACATTCCCCAGCATAATGCTTCTGCTTAACTCAATATCTTGCAGACCTTGTGACTTTTTGAAATTTAAATGAGAGAAGGAGGACAAGATGTTGGAGAGGCCATGCAGCCTGCGCAACTTTTAAATCAGGCACCATCCGCATACAGCAAAGGCTTTTCAGTGTAATTTCTGGTTAATTGCTGCGTGCAATATTATGGGCTATTTTTCTATGTATGTATATCAGGGTATTTTTAATGTTTAATTGTGTTACGGCCACATCACCCATGGCCACGTAGTCAGATATCGCCAAGTCCGTATCTGCGCCATCCATGTGCTTTAAGGGTATATTCTTGTAATATCATGTGCGCCATAATTAATTTCAGGGTAGTATGTATTGTTTTATTCAGAGTTCTGTGTAGTTTTCATGATTGATGTTTTTGTATGTATGACATTTAGCACATGTTGACTTTTCTGCCATCAGGCATGCTACAAGTTCTTAAATGCTTAAATCTTCAAGGGATAAATTCTCCCAATACCGCTACCACTTTGTCCGGTAATTATTTACCGTTTCTACTGAAAACTACTGCAATTCCACCTGCACCACGTGGTTCGCTATGCATTGTATCCAGTAGCATCTGCGCCACCTAGCCACCTAAACATACTTTCACACATCTGCGTGTTTATTGTGCCCATTCATGTTGTATCCCATATTGTATCATCCTTATTTGTGTAATCTGTATGGTGACATTATTTCCATCCTAGCCGACTATGTGTAAAAGATTGTCACCACACTCTCACGTGCTGGGAGACGTGTTCCAACGAGTGCATTAGCGATGCCAAATAATCACACGTGTTTAGTGCTCATCTTGTAATTTTCCGTGTCCTGTCTCCAGGAAAAATCTACGGTCCATCCAAGCGGCTGTAGACCTCTTTCCTTGTGGAGGCTGTGTTTTCAAACACCCCAGAGAAGTCATTCATCTAGGAGTATGCTAGAGTAATTGCAAGCTGGGAGTAAGAGCCCAACAGAATTCGCTAGTCACATCTGAGTTTTCAATCACTAACACATTTATTTCGCACGACTTTGTAATTGGAAATCAATAAATGGTATGTACTCAGTGTAAACATGTGCATTTACTTGTAGCATCAAAACAGAAAATCTCCCTATTTTTCAGTGATAAAATGTTTAGTATTGATCAGCATTTTGTAAAGACACTCGGGTGAGATGGACACACAGAACCCACAGCATCCATGAGAACCCTGAGTCTTGAACTACTGTTTCAGGGAAGCACCGCTGGCGCCCACCTACCGTAAGTAAATTGTATCATCGTTCGTCTCGTGTCTCACCTGATGGCATCAGTGTACCGAGAATCTTGTGTTCCTAGTCTACTATTTATAAAATTGCAGGTAAAAGTAATGAGTTGTAATAGTTTTTATCATTGCTGCCAACTTTGTGTTCGCAAACTGAGTGGTTGTGATCATCATAACTAATGTAAAGTATGGTTACCATCACGGACGAATGCAAAACTACTTTGTGTCACAGTCATAATATGCCCAACTGGCTCAAATCATTAGTCATTGGCCTATTTCACTTCTTGCCTGCTTTCCTTGGAAAGAGAGCCTTATGCAATTGTGAAAATGTTTTATTTGTCACTCTGAGTGTCTGCTTTTAATAAATTTTTAAACACTGTGCAAGCCAAATGGAAATGTGTGCTTATAAAGTCTCCCTCTCTCTATATTTATTTTCCTCACAACATTCTGAGCAGAACCAATATAGCTAACTGAACAGATGTGTGTCATTACTTCTGGTTCTGCTACCAATCATAATAAATTTTAGAGTGTGATCAGAAGATGATGCTTAGTTAGACTCAAACATGTGTTGTAAGGAAGGCACTGTGGTGCTGTGGCCCCAGGGTACATACTGTGTCTACACTGATGCTCGTAAATATCTTAATACAATACATAAACAAAACTCGTGGAAACTGCATTTCACATAAAACAAGTATTTTCATGTAGTTTCTGCTCAAAGAACGGGTCATCATCATGAAGAAACAAGAGCAAATTAGAGTCATCTACATCATTTGGCCGAAGGTCCAGTCCACAGTTGATACTACTCTCTACTTAATCCCGTACGAGTATAGGATTTTTAAAAGGTTTTACTTTTAAATATTGCAAAATAATTTTGTGACACATAAATTAATTTGATACTAGTTGATGTACACGATTCAAAATGTATTCATACCATAATTACTATTGTTAGATGTTTAACAAGAAATTAAGTAGAAAATTTTGACTTCTGTGAAATAAACATAAGGGCAATGAGAAAATTAAATGTTCCAAGAAGAGCTTATGAATCCCCAGTACATAAATTTCTTTTGTAGTGACATGTACAAGCTTCTTTGTCTAGCACAACAGGTTCCTGCAATTATTCACAACCCCTCTGTACCGAAATAAAAGTAACATGCACTGAACTTTAATTCTACTGATCAAAAACATAAGCTCTTTTCCAAGTGTGACTGACTTTATTCTTCCACAACAAATGAAAACACAGTTGTATTCATTCGACTGACTGCTCCAGTATCTAATAAGACCTTTACAACCTAAACAAATGAAAGAGTAAAGCCATTCTGCAAGCTACAACATGAGCAATTTTGTTCGCACGCGTGAACTAATCTAACAAAATGTTTTGGGAGTCCCCAAAGAGGTGACTGCATTTCAAACACAAATTACAAGTCAGTGAACACCATCATTTTATAAGCAGGAACTAAATATTTACCATTATTAATGCAAAATACGAGATTATTCAACAGGGCAACTTTGATATCAAAATTACAGAAAGTATTTTGGCATGCTTATAACAATTAGTAACCAGAGCTGTTCAGTGGTACGAGCACTCTTGAAAGCCCTGCTTAAGATCTATTTGTATGCATGTTGTGTATTCTTCTGCCTTATGTAAAATTAATGTTGCTATAGGAATCATCACTTTATTCATGCGTCGATCGAGTGAAACTGATAAACTCACGAAAGAATATATTTTAAAACTAGCTCATCATTACCCTTCGGTTCATAAAAAAAAACCAGAAAGTGAAAGAAATAATTTATGTTATCACAAGTGGTTACCTATCACTTTTTATTAGACGTTGGATAGGGAACTACTTTGCCTCCATCCTTACCAATTTTACTGGGCGCGTGTCACTCAATGCGCCCGTTAAAACATATGCAGGTAGCAACAGTGACTATTTCCAAAGGTTGATTTCAAAACTGCTCACTTTATCGTGAACAGCCTTTAACACTGCTGTGATGAAGATATGGTACATCAAAGTAGGTAATTCCAAAGGTTAAGCTAGATCACACAGGCTCACCTTGTACTTGGCTTACTGGAGATGGAACGTTGCTGCCTCCACCTTCATTAGACAGACATTTTGTTTTTGACAAAGGGGACGGTACAGAATCTGCAACCAATAACCAACCAAATAATACAGTTTCATTATAGACAAAATGATTACACCACAATGGACATAACATATTCCTGAATCTTAACAATAACATAAAAATCTCATAAAAATTCAACTGAGTATTTGATGTTCAACTTTACAACCTGTATAGCTGAGGTTACTCTTGCATTACCTTTTCCTATTTCATTTAGTTTTATATATTTTTACCAATGCATGCCACAAATATTCTTTCATTCTATAAGATGCTTATCCTTAAAAAGCTATTCTATGGCTGTCATATTAGTGATATTTGATATCACACATTGAATTTTGGATAATATTGGTGTGGTCTGTGAGGGGAAAAGTTTAGACAGGCTATACTTTTTCCATGGAATGTGAATGTGTGAATCCACCTTAAATCAGTGAGCCCACAATAATTTTGAGCATGATTAAAGCCTAAGCCACACACTATATCTTCCAAACCAGACACGTTGTGCTGAGAAAGGAATCTTCCTTTAACTGACAGTCCCAGCAATAAGGTCACTCTTGCTTTTTAAAGAACAACAAGCACACACTGAAAGTATTTGGAAATGTCACCAAATGTAAAACCCGCAGCATCTTCTGTTTTAATTACAAAATTGTTCTTATTTTATTAAAGGGTCAAATGTTTCCAAAATGCCTTCGAAAACTCACCTGAGCCAGATGACAAATTTAAAATATCCTGTCGTTCCTTCTTTCTTTTTTGAAGTTTCTCCCTAAGACTGTTCCTTTTACTCTTGAGCTCTTGAATTTGTGCCCATGGGTCAGACATACTGTCGCCTTCTATACCATCTGCAACATGCATTTTTTATCATGCAAGAACAACATTACCGTTAGTTACATTTTACGTAACCAAGTTTGTCATGCTGAACATGAGTGAAGGTTACAGTTCCATACAAATTAATAAAATAAGCCACAAACCACATGCATTTTGATTTTAAAAAAAACACACACACAGCCCTCTATGAACAGAAAGAAGGAAGCTGTCTTTTACACGGGAAGGTGGAGACAGCGGGAGAAGGATGATAGACATCCCAGGAACCAACAGACTTGTCAACCTCTCACCAAATGCTTATTTGAAGATCTTAAAAAAACAATATAAAAAAAAACAATTATAGGCTATTCACGGTAAAAAGAGCACTTTTTAAAGCCCTCCCAACAGGCATGAATCACCAATAAATATATTTTACTACAGCCCATCTGTTAACGTCTGAAAGTGTAGAAATGTTAACACTTTGTTCATTAGTTACATGGCACTGTATATATATATGAAAGTGGAAGTTAGAAACTGCTGAAAATAAAAATTTTGTGCTCACATTACTGTCAATAACCTATAAGCAAACATACAGTAGAAGTGATCTCCTTGATGCATATGAGGCTGTTAGATACTTAAACTGTTTCATATTTAACACAAACACAGATCATGACACAACTTGTCTTCACATTTTTGCACAAGGCCAAAAAGTGCTCAAATTTATTGGTTTTACCACAATGCTTTCTTTTAACCAATCCACATGCACAATCAGCATGCTGAGTTACATAAGTCACAAACTAAATACTACTGGCAAAGTAGCACACTTCTAATAATAGTAATAATGCATATGAAGATGTACTCTCTTGAGCAAAGGTTAACACTTGTGTGAAGTCTTTAAAAGATGATACCTGGATGTGCCCATCATCCCTGAAAGCAAACATGGAATAGGACCCTGTAAATAGAGTATCAATGGCATGTAGTGGTGCAGTTAACATGAATACCTATAGAAAAACCACTGGCAAGTGGCAAAGTTCACATTCACAGTGTTTCCAACATACGAAATAATGGGTGTGACCCCTTTACGGATCAAACTGATCGAGTTGGGAAACAGGTGCATCACAATTTAGCCCCACCAAACCATTGATATTTTAACGACATCATTATCATATTGTTATTATTTATTAAAGACATTATTTTGGGCAGAACTGATCACACATGATAAGAGAAAGCATCTGAATTTGAAAGTACAAAGGAACAAAATAAATATTTCATGCAGTACTTTTACAGATAATTTTTTCGGGTACTTATAAAGTGTTATGTGGGCAGCCTATGACGATCTACATTGTTTGGTGAAGGGTACTGAACTTCAAGCATGTAAGAAGTTGACGCATGGCGCTCTCCTGCGCATCCGATATGTGCACTCTACGTTTCAACTTCACCCCATCTTTAGAGTTGCTACACTCATCGGGGAAGTCACTTTTGACAGATCAATCAACCATGTACCTACAGGATCACTTCCAGCCTAGTGAGTGATTACAGAAACGTAGTAAGAAAGGAAGAATTGTACTGTCTACCGATGCCCTCATGCGGTCGCTCACATTTCTCTCTCAAGATATTTTATTATTAGACTGAGCCATCGACACAGGCCAACCAGAGATGCAAGTTCCAAGGGATGATGCAAGAGAGCAGCACCTCTGGTACAAGGACACCACAGCTTCCACAGCAGCGTGCAAGGTGACAAAAACATCAACAGCCTCCAACAGGGGAGATAAGGAAAGAGCGCTGCTGCCCTGAAGTCGGAATAAATCAACCAGTGCAAAGAGAGTCTAGCAATACACGCACCCCTTTGACAACCCACGAGCTGCAAATTTAGGTATATAGGGAAGAGCAAGTTCCGGACACGACAGAGTTCGCTGGCCCTCCAGCCTGAATAAGGCTGAGGGCACCACCAGCCTGAGCAAGGCTTATAGTAATTGGCATAGCAAGCCTGAGTAAGGCTTACAGTCAGGGGTAAGTGGCTCAAATCCTGCCTTCATAGTCTGGACAAGACTCAAACTTATATACTTCAGGATTCTGACCACTAGGGCAAGCGTGCCGGCAGTAATGAGTCTCCGGGAGTAAGCTGTACTACTCGAGCCATCACAGTCCACAAAGACTTCAGATTATCTGAGAGAGCAAATACTGCTAGACTCCACGTTTTAGAAATGTCAGAAAAGACGTCATGTGTCAAACTCTAACCTGTGATGCTATAATGCCTTTTATTCAAGATTGCTTGGATGGGCTATAAAATAAAATTTTTGTGAGTGCAAAGTTTTTTGATCTTGGAAAGGCTTTTCACAATGTATTTTGTAAGATATGCTTGAAAAAATTGAGATCTTTGAGTTTTGATGATAAACTACAGACAGTGTTAATCAGGGCCAGAGAAAACACGAATAAGCGAATTTGTATTAAAAAACCTGGATAATCGAATTTACACATTTTTACTACTAACAGAACAGTAACACTGGCTCCGAAAATTGTGATAAAACACAGTACCTATTATATATTTCAAAGCAAACAAAAATCACGCACTGTATGAGCAGTATTTAAAGTGCATGATACTTTAATTGATATTTATGGTGTAATTTATAGTGTAATTAATATTGCATCGAGTATACACAACCAGTGCCGGCACGGTACCAAGCGGGTGGCACGGTGCGTAGTTGTGGGTGTGTGTGGCTTCCTGATCGTGCACACAGACACGTCCTGGAGATGGCAGAGTTGGCGGAAAGGTTAAAATGCAAAGCAATAAAGACTATAAAGGGACTTTAAATGAGGCAACCTGACATTTAAATAATCCCCATTCTAAGAAGAAAAAAACATGCATGCATGCACACACACACACGTTTAAAAGTTAGAAAATTTTAAGTTTTTGTAAACATTTAAACACTTGATATGAAAAAATGTACGAAAAGTTAAACAGTCCATTACTTGAAAAAGTCTTCAATTTAGAATTTTTTCGTTTAGCACCAGGATTGATGTTTTTTGTTTATAACGCACCATGCTCAAATTTTCTTTAACTTTCCATGATAGTTTAAACTGTCTTTTGAAGCGCTGTTGACATTGTGAAAATGACAAAAACAGTGAACAACAACTGTGCCCGAGCAATTGGTAAACTGGCCAGCAGACGTGGTGTTGCTGGGGGGTTTACTTAGGGAGTGTCCGAAATTTCTTGGGCCAGCCAATTTAACGCCTGTAGGACGTTGGAAACAGAGTAAGAATGGTTTTTGGGGGGCGGTGAAGGTGAGGTCTAGGATATGATGTTACCCGGTTGGCACCAGACGCCATCGGAGCGTCGTCAATTTGATTGCTGACTCTCTTAACCTCGGGGTTGCGGCTCGTCCACCCCCCGGACCCCTTCTCCTCGTCGATGATGCTGGTGACCTCTGCTCCATTGATTACTGCTTCAGATGAATGATGTTTGCTAAACGGTAGCCAGTGGGTCGGCTACATACCATTGTTGATCTTGGCGGGAAAATTGACTAGACATTTAACATTAGCATACGTGAATTGTCAGGGCCAACTACATGCCCATAAGGTATGGAACAATGCTTACCGACACTTGCAAAAGAAATGGTTAACGTAAACTTGACTGAGTGAGCATTATGAGGGCCCGTCGCCTGACACACATAGAGCGATCAAAAATAAATGCTGTGCCGAACAGTTTACAGACAGATTTATTTCAATGAATTTACATCCCTCTACGAGAGCACTTACATGAACACTGGGTGACGATAACCGGCTACTACGGTGAAACTGAAAAAGCATTTTATGACATACAATGAATTACGGAAAAACTGAAGCTTCCCGGGACAATGCTAATCCTGCGGGAAGAGGAGGTGGCTTACCGGGCAGCTGAAATTGAAAAGAAGTTTCCAGAATTACATTACAGTCTATTGCAGAGAATGTCCATATCAAAAGTTGAAGACCGCCTGGTGCGCACAGGAAAACGCCGGAGCTCACGACATGCACTCCACCTCCGTATGATGCTACTCGCTTACTGACCTTCCTACCTAATGTGCGGGCTGTGCCTACAAACTAAATGGAATTGACTTTCATATTCAGAGTGAACATGATTATCACTTTATCTGGTTGCAAATAAAAATATTTTGTATTGCTTAAAAGCTATATGTAACATATTTTTAGATACAATTTTGCGACATCGTAATCTACTTTTAACTGACCTATGACTTAATATACTGATTTTGTATTTTTCCATTGTAAAATTATGTATCCACTTTCTTTGTATCATTTTCTCGCAAGTGCCCTGTTTCTTAATGCCAGTTATTTGAACATGTCCTCTTTTTGAGTACTTCGTATTTGGTAAACCAAGGTTTTCATGTTAAGAAAGCTTAATGTTACCATTTCATCTGATGTTTTGATTGCAGTATATTTTGGTTACGTCTATTCCTACTTAACGTTTGGGACAATTATTTGGGGGAATAGTTCATACACATCTTATTGTGCTTCAAAAATGTAATACATCTGCTAGGTAAGGCTTCACCAAGATTTCATTGTAAAAATTTATTTATTGCGTATGTTAAAACCTATGCCACTGCCTTCTATGTACATATTTATCAATGCCTGGTTTTTACCAAGATTCAAGAATAACTTGCATCTCTTTCACAGCAGCATACTGATTCCCACTATTACAATACTAGAGATAAGTTTGATTTAAGAAGTGGTTATTGCTCATAGGTACCTATAGTTTAACTCAAAATAATTTCAAAAAGTTTCAAAAAGGTTTCTATTAAATAATTTAACTATCTTCCTATGAATGTACGATTAATGACAGTAAAAAGTTTTGGGTCAAGTTTACTTCCTGATAACTAAGAGTAGTTGATATATGTCATGTAAGTAATGACGTTAATTATGACGGATAGTGAAAAAAAAGAATAGGTTGGTCGAGAAAAAAATGAGAACGAGTGATAGGCATCCGAATCAGCCTAAAGTGTGTCGGAACTGAATGATAGAATAAAAAATGAGAGCTCCTGTTTGGTAATAGAAACAAACTAATGTAAAGTTGGCCACTGTCTGATATTTGTTTTTGTAGCCACTGTCTGATATTAGTTTTCGTGAAATTGTATTCACAGCCGCAAGGGCATGAATTTACAGACACTATTATAATTTTTGTTTTAAAAAACGCACCATTGTTTGACAGTAGCATTTACGCAGTGTTAAACACTGTACAAACATAGCAAATGAGCTGTGTACATTTTAAAACCCTGACGCATGACACTTTTTTAACAATGGTGATTCGACATCTTCAGCTCCTCCTACGCTTAGCTTTGCTTGTGAGTTTGAAGTAACATTACAGTTTGTCCCAACTTCAGATGTTTTATTCACCAGTCCACCGTAATTATGTATATAATGTATATAGGCAACGGGTTCTTTTACCCGCCACTAGATAGCACTATTAGTAGGGTTTTTGTTTGTCTTTGCTTCCCATCTTCCAGCTGGACGGTGATGTCACGTTTTCAGTCATGCATTCGCTACCACCTGCTCAGTGACCACTTCTTGCCTTCATGATGCCAGCCAATAAGCATTGGGCAGTGACCTGAAGGAATATAAGAAGATAGAGTTTTCAATTTCCGATCAGTCTGCAACACCAGTCTTTAGTCATCCAGCACTCGTTCGAACAATGACCAGCCTGCACCCTTAACTCTTCTATGCTGCAATCTTCCAGCATTAGCCGCTCAGAACCGTTTGCTAGTTAAGCCCCTTCACGACAAGCAGCCTGACCACTCGACCTCTACATTAGTCACTTTGCAGCGGACCCTGCTAAGCTACCCCCCTATTCTGCACGGCGGTGCCAGAGCAAGGGAAATCCATCCTTACAGTCCTTCTCAGGACTAATTCCATACCATCCCAGCTTAGGCATCCTAACAACAAGTCTGTATCTGAGAGTTAAATCAGGACACACAGGCAACAATAGGAGAGGGAATCAACATAGTATTCAGGGTTACGCACCCCACATACCCCAGTAAGTTTTTCAACTGGTCGCATCTACTGGATTTATAGAGCTTTCGCTTCCCGGCAATAGCTCGTGTCATTGCATGTATTTCCAGTCGAAAAGAAATAAACGTACGGTAGCTCAATCCTTGGGTACCGCATTTCCTGTAGACTTAGCACCTGGCTACCAGTTGACTCTCCACATGAGGGGAACACAGGTAATCCCGGAATCGGTATTCATACGAGCCAAAACACTCCATTTTACCCACAAGCACCTAGAATGGCTATCATTTCTATCTACACGTAGACAGAACGGGGATGCCAACACAGGTATAATGACCCTGCTGTTGACTCTGTGTTCACCAATCTTTCCACTCTGCATCCATGCCACGAAAGGCGGGCATCCCTGAGTTGGGAAGACTCGGTCAGGGTGACACCAACATGTGTGACCCTAGACAGTGCGGCCTAACTTCCAGTGTGTACCACGCATCCGTGCCAGGTACTGGAATAGGGTGTCCACTCAGTGGACTGCCCTCACGTGGCCCTACACGTAAATTGCTATACAAGGAGCTTGGCTTCCTTCTCTCAGACGGAGAGGACGTTTGTGCATCCCAATGCCTTATTCCCGAAGACAGGGACTGAAGTAAAGGGTGAAGCTGACCTTACTTGCCTCTAGACACCTGCACAAGTTATCCCCAGCACTTGTAACCTCCATGGCCAAACTCAACACTAGGGAGCAGGCCCAGACATTAAGGCATTTACAGGATCCTGCGACACCAGAGGTACCGAAGGATTTGTTCGCCGACCCTGTACACACCGGCCAGACAGAGTACTTGTGGTGGGTAGAAGGCCACCTCAGCCAGCCTGATCAACTGCCCATGCCAGCCATCACCCACTTGGTCCCAGCAATCCTTCACCCAGCTCTTCAGTCAGTACCTTCACCCAGGCCTGCAGTAACTGCACCAGCTCCACCACCAACCGTTGTTGCACACACACCAACCACACTCCATCGCCCAGGTATCCCCTTCAAGGCAGTGTCACTGAAACACAAGATAGTACTAGCCTAACCCAACTTTATGCCCTGCTGGCAAGCAACGAGGCCAGTCCTGTACAACTGACAAGCACCAGTGCCCCATCAGGACTAGACCCCCCCAGAAGATAGGAGTACCCGGTTTAGCACCTAGATAAAAAGGACCACGCTTATACAATGTGTAAGTACTTACTTCAGTGTACATCACACGTCAACTCATATCAGTAATTTGCAACAGCTGAGAAATTTTGATTTCTTAAGTTGTAGGACTGTATGTTTGTATTGTAGAAAAGTTAAAATTCACTCAGAGTTGTGTGCTTGTTCTTTTATTGAGTAAATAAGGTACTAGTTTGTGTGTTCAGAGTCCATTTTCTTACGCATCAGTGCACTGTAAAATGGGCCGAAGTGTGATATGATGTGGATACATATAGAGTGATAAAATAGTAAGCATGATAAAAATTAATACCTTGAGTGGAAATAGTGAGTGAACTGTAGGACAAAATAGGATCTATAGTGTGTAGGAGTAATATAAAAATATATGACAGTGCAATATGGTGGTGTGTTCCATGTTTAATGAAATATGTAGTGCATGTGATATGTTTGACGACTAATAAAGAGGATGAGTTTGGCATTACACGTTTACAGAAAATGGATGTGTTTGGTACATGTAAGTATGGATATATTCAAATACAAATGTGTGCAATAAATAGAGTTGTAGGTAGATAATGTTAGGCCAGGATTCTGTAGTGGTAACGAGTCTTTACCCATTTTTAATAAATAATTGGCTAGCAGTGGACAGTATCGTATAATATTGTGAAAGGTGAAATATACCCACGTTGTTGCTAGGTAATGTTATGTTAGTTTTCTGCTGTTGCAATGAGTCACAGCAGTGTATAATTTTTTGAAAGTATGTAATAAATGATGCTGTAGCTAGGTAATGTTACGTACGTATAACGGCAACAAGTATCTGCTAATATTAATAGACTCCGATTGCAGACAATGGTTGAAGGTGACGCCGGCTAACAGCCAGCGGCGCTAGAGCCCATGACAGCACTCACCACGCACGTGTCACGTGTCCTACATGTGTGCAAAGAGACCAATAATTTTGAACTTTAGTATATATGTAATTTTCAGTGTAAAATGTGTTCTATTGTATTTGCAGCGTTTAATATATCTCAAATTGTGTTCAAGTGTATGTTACTATTTTTAAATTGTTTGGTTATAAAATTCAAAGTGCCTACAGCGCCGAGATTAAGAACGTTTAATATTTCAGCATGAACGCCGTCATGAAGATACACTAAAATCATATTGAAATTCATAAGAAAATGATAGAAATGTAAAACAACATCTAATTTAATTTGTGCCATTTTATTTTCAATAATTATTTTACTCCGCGTGCATAGCACTTCCGCTTATGTGAACCCCGTAGGCGGCCATGGTAGGTCCGTGCAACGCTTGTCTCTGGACAGTCTGTCGAGAAGAGCTGGCGAGATAAGACACTGTCATGTAAGCACTACAAATTTTGTTCACTGATTTAGGTTTCCATAGTCAATTTAGTTTACCAGTTAACCTTTGCTTGCGTACGTTTTTGCCAGACATTTTCCCCAGCATTATGCCTTCGCTTTATTAATTTCTTGCGCCCTTGGCGCATTTTTAACTTAATCGCGGAAAAGGAGAAGTATGTCGGAGAGGTCATGTGACCCGCACAACTTGAATCAGGCGCAATCCGCCTATGTTTATAGCATTTCATTGTAACTTCTGCGTTAGTGCTACACTCGATTTTAAAAGCTCTATTTTTATGAATGTATTTGAGTTTAATTTTCGTGTCTGAATATTTTACAGCAACATCATGTATAACCACGTGGCCGACTAACGCCAAGTCTTTGTATACGCCATCATTGCGTTTGAGAGCATATTTATGTAACATCGTATTTGTAATTTTTATCTCAGCGTTCTATGCCAATTTTATTTAAGGTTCAATGTATTTTTCAAGTAAATTGATGCTTTTTATACTTGACCATGCTGTCACAGTAACGTTTGATTTTACCGTCATCAGGCATGTTACACGCCTGTAACCACTGCAATTGTAAAGAGAACAATCTTCTTAGCAAGAATAATCTTTTGTCTGACTTTAATTTGCCGTTTCCACGGAGAAATATTGCAATTTCACCTGCACCACGTGGTCCGCCACGAACTTCATCCAGCGGCATCCGCGCCATCTAAGCTTGTATTCACACATGTGTGTTTATTGTGAATATTCATCTCGTGTCCCATCTTGTTTCATGTATCATTCAAGGGTTTATGTAATTTTGTAATTAGTGCATGGTGCAATATTTCCCGTCCTAGCCAGCTCTGTGTATAAGCCGTATCCACACTACCCATGTGCTGGAGGGCGAGCCCCGACGAGTTTGCGTTAGTGATGACGAGTAATCACACATGTTAATATGTATTAAGGGTTTCATTTGTAATTCACAGTGTCCTGTCTTCAGGGAAAAACTATCAGTCCACCCTAGCGGCTGTCGGCCCTCTTCCCTTGCGAAGACTATGATTTCACGCGCATCAGTGAGATCATCCATCTAGGCGTGCGCTAGAGTAATTGCGGGCTGTGGAGCACCCAAGCGGAATTGACTAGTCATGACCGAGATAATCATTCATTCATAGGCAAATTGATGTGTATGCATAATGACACAAGTCTACAGCGAACTTAACTCTTTTATTCAGTAGTGACAGTGTCCTAGCCACATATATTTTATTAAGTGTTTATTTCAGTGATGTTTAGTAAAAGTTTAGTATTGCCTACTTGTTTGTAAGTATGCACGGGTGAGACGGACACACAAAACCCACAGCAGACCTGAGAACCCTGATTTTCAATAGTGCGGTGATTGGGAAGCACCGCTGGCACCCAAATTACCAGTAAGTATTTGTGTCATAATTTGACTCGTGTCTCACCTGACGGCGTCAAAGGTTATATGCTTAATAGATAATGTTGTAGGTATGTTGTGTTAGGTTAGGTATCTGTAGTGTCAATAAGTGTTTGCAGTCATGCTATTGGGTAGTATATTCGGGCGAGTGGGCTCAAATATACTTCCCGATACCACATATGGTATTGTGTAGTACACTTGGGTGGATGGGTTCAAGTGTACTTCCCGATACCAATATGGTATTACATAGTACACTTGGACGGATGGGCCCAAGTGTACATCCCAATACCAACGTCTATAAATGCTGAGTGTCCCCACGACTAGGAAAGGAATGGGACAGTAGGAAAAAGAAATGTGATGTCATCAGCGCCATATTTTTAAAAATTATATTCATTTATTTTACATTCCTTTGATTTCTTGTTCGCCATGGTGGCTTAGGATATGAAACAAGTCAAAAATATGTACTTAGACTAGTTAGACTAACATATCAGCAATACATATGTAGTTTTACATAAAACATGGAAAAACAATGAAAGAACAAATAGAATGGAAAAGTAGGTAGCAGTGGTGTCTCGTTAAGGCAAGCAGTGCTTGCCCAGACAGTATCCTGACAATGTTATATTTAAAATAAATATAAAATTCTAACTTATATTTAGGGTACTTTACGGTAACTTTTCACTCATGCGGTACGCATTCTACTCAGGAAACAATACTGTACATTATAAGAAAACAACTCGTTGGCTAGCAAAACCAAGATGTTTGGAAGCGCTGTAAGTAATGCTTTCAGCAGGTACATGGTCGCAATAGTTTCCCGGCCGACGGAAGGGAGGCAGGGTAAGAAGACCGCCAGGGATGGGCGGGGGCTTATGGATGCGTCAACCTGTGTTAAAAGCTACGATGATAGTGCTTTCTTCACCGAACTGAAGCGGACATAGCCGAAGCTGACCTAGCCGCAGGCAGTTGGAGTGGTGAAGTTTACAGTAACTAGATCTATGCGTCGGCAATCTCGGGCGCACAATACGAATTGCATTGTTTTTTCTTAATTTAGTTTTGGTACGGAGAAAGTTATACATATTTGTGCGCTATGTACACCCTACATAAAAATTATAAAATTACTGTGTGAGACTGAGAATGGAGTAGATAGAATGAGTGCAAAAGAAACATGTGGATGGAAGTGTGGTGTGTGTGGATTACGAGTGAAACATTTTTCCAGCAGCAGTGTTTTCATTTTTCAGGAAAGATGTGACATCATAAAAGAGGGTAGGCTGACACCTGAACCTACAATCACGATAACACGCAAGAAAGGTAATTTTGTACGTCAGTTCTGAAAAAATGTTTATCAGAAACACTAGTGGTTAACTGGATGTAACAGACTAAACAAACTGTTTTGCTGGCCATTTTTAATGTTTTCAAAAGATGTTAACACGTGGACTGCAACTGGGTATTGTGACCTTAACAATCTGTGCAATGCTGTTCAAAAATACAAGCGTTCTGAAGTTCACATAAATTCATTTTTGTCTCTTAAAGAATTTGGTAAAAACAGAGTTGATTTTGGTCTAGATAGATACAAACAATTAAGCACACAATGACATAATGAAAAAGTTAAAAGAAACAGAGAAATTTTGAAGTGTTTAAATTGATGATGTTTGTTTCTTGGGTGTACAGGAACTGCATTTCTGTGGTAATGAAGAGACTAAGGAACCAGAAAACCGTGGCAATTATGCTGAGTTAATTGCTTTAATTGGACAAGGTTCCCGGTTTGATGAAGGTATCTTTGTAATGATTTTCACTCGGGAAAATTTAATGTTAAGAAATATTAATATTTTTACAAGCGGTGTAGTTTATATTTACGTATGAAAAAACGTTTAAACGGCACCATTTTGCAACTTGAAATCCAAATTTTCCCGGGGGAAATTTTCCCGTACACCCCCCCCCCCCCTTTTTACTGGGGAGAACAACGCCACTACTGCCCCCTGCACACAGTAGCCTCCCCATGAAATTATAGCACACATCGTCACTGGTAGGTATTGTTACAAATTGAGAAAAAATAAATTAATGAAGAGATTAAAAAGTTGTATGTCATTATCCTATGAGCATTTCCACACCAAAAATATAAAATTCAATACAATCTCCATATATACATTCTATATCAGAGTACAGTACAGAACAATTTCCATATATAAACAAATATACCTTATATCCATATATACAAATGTACATAACTACTTACATGCAAATCTTTTAGCAAGCGCTCACTACCAGTAGAGGTTTTTCTTTTAATAGATGTATTTTATAAGTGCTCTTTAATTTCATTTAAAGTATAAAGACAGTTTTTCTGAAAAGTTTCTTTCATTTTGTATTTGAATATGTTTGTATCTGAAATCTGGGCTATTTGAAGAATACTCTCTCGAGAAAGCACTCTTTCACACAACCTGACAAGAGCACTGCTTTGCGCACTCTCTCGTGCTCTCGCTCTGGGAATTGAGACAACCACTCTCTCGTTTCTCTCCAACATTAGGCAAACAGCTGGATACCAAAAGGGAGGAAATAATGTTAAGCTAAAATCATGGTCGCAGCTATTGTAAGTAGTTTATTTGTATTAAAAATAATTCACAAATAATTATAGCACTACCAGAATAATCATTAGTGCATAAAATACTATTATTTTTGTTTTATATTTTACCATCCTGTTACAGCAAATTTACAAAAAAAAAAAAAGAGACTTAGTCGGAAACCTGTATTTATATTTTTATAAATATATGTTGCGTATTTCATTTCGCTGCTTAAAAAAGTTGAAATTATTCACTTGCAGTTAAAATGCAATGTGGTTTTGGCCCAGAAAGCTACTACAACCTTATTCAAAAATAGAAATACTATAACAAATGTGGCACCTGCAAGAGAGTGCCAGCGAGTATACAACTTTGTGATCATTCACGCTCTCTCCGACAAATTGAGACGACCAGAGAGCGTTCTCTCTGAGCCAATTCAGACATGGCCTGAAAAGAATAGTACCTATACATAAGTGGGCTACCATTTTTATATTGTGCAGTGTTGGGTTGGTTAATTCTGATATGTTCTAAATTTCTTGTATTGTAGTTGCGAATTACACTGTTTGTTCTGAAGCTAGTTTGTTGTTTTTTCGTAAAAAGTAAGTCTGTAGCTATATTCACTATAAAATGGTAAAATATGAAGACTTTTGAATAACTGTTTACAACTTGAACAGCTAAGAAATTTTGAGATGATCCCAACTACTTTTTTTCTGAAGTATATAAATGTGATTGCAGTTTCTTGGGTGTCCCCATACTTTTATACCATAAGTCATTATTGGATTAAAGTAAGCAAAATATATTGTCCTTAGTGTCTCCTGGTCCAAAGAATCTTTTAGGGATGTGAAAAAATAGTAATTAACAGGATGATAGTTATTTTAAGACTTTATTAGTGTGGACTGACTAATTTAGGTTACTGTCTATAAGTAGGGCGAGGGAAGTTGTGACTGTGTTTCTATTGGTTCATTTTCATGATAGGTGGTTCTTAGTTGTGTTTCCGACATGTTTAGCATATGCATATTGGTAGAGAACCAGTTTTTTAAATCACTTAGGGTTTCATTAAGACACATGCGTTTAAATATATTTCATTGTCTCCTCAAATCAAAATAAAAACTGTTGTATCATCAGTAAAGAGTATTATTTTACCTTATGTTACTACAAGTGGTAGGTCATTTATTTATACATGGAATAACAAAGGTCCTAATATGCTTTCCTGAGGTACACCTCTTCCTATTTGACCCCAGTATGAGCAATAAGTATTTAATTTGTCTTTAATGTGCACTTTTTGTTGTCCGCTTTTCAAGTATGCTTGCATTAACTTGAGTGATTATTCCTCATACACTATACATTTCGAGTTTTTCTAATAATATAGCATGATCCACAAGAGTTGAATGCCTTAGATAAATCACAGAAAACTCTCAATAAATGTTTGCATTGGTCCAAATTTTCTATCACGTTTTTTACCTGATTAAAAGCTGCTACTGATGTGTAAACACATCAGATTGGATTATAAACTAGTCCTCAAGTTTTGATCTAGGAAAAATTTCCTATTGGACAAATGTTTTTATAGAATTCAAAGCATTTGTAAATTTGTATACATTTTAGTTTTTCTCATTTTCAGTACTACTTATGACATAGCCTATACAATTGTTTTTGGGCAATAAATAAAAATAATAAGATGCAACTTGTGGTTGAGCATAATTACCTAAATCTTTTCTTTTGAATTTTTTAAAAATATAAACAAATAACTGTCTTCACAAAAAAATTATTATTTTCACTATAATTCAAAATAAATTAATACATTACATCTTGAAAATATGGCCTATATCAAACTTTATGATATTGGTGTTTGTTAGTATTTAAATAAGCCTACTTTGTGAATTCTATTAAAATTATTGTTTAATTCATAGATATATTACTTTAAAAAACTTGTGTATGCATTTCTTTAATTTATTTGCATGCACTGCCTAAGTTTTATTTATAGAAATTATATTATTAATTAAAATAACCTTAATT
Source organism: Dryococelus australis (assembly GCA_029891345.1). Lineage (NCBI taxonomy): Eukaryota > Metazoa > Arthropoda > Insecta > Phasmatodea > Phasmatidae > Dryococelus > Dryococelus australis. The sequence goes on along the minus strand of CM057004.1, from coordinate 97,305,459 downwards.
AGCAACTTTTTTTTGTTTTGTTTTTAAAGCAAATGACATGCCCTATATCATTATGTATGGTCTTTTGTATGAATAAAATAAATTAATTTAATTAATCAAACGTTGCGGAGTGTATGGCAGGATTTATGCTGGACTCACAACCATCTTTTTCATCTGTCAGTCGCCCGTCCGTCGGTCACGTGATCTTCAACCAATCGCAGGGTAACTTATTTTTCTATCCATCAACCCGTCAAATATATCTCAAACTTTAACTTTCAATGGATGGACGGATGGGCCACCGCCTTGTAATATCGTTCCTTGAAAATGACTTTCGGAAAACAGTCACTTGTTTTTTGTTCGAATATTTTTTTTTTAATACATAAGGCAGTGAAGTTGTTTATGTTTATACATTTCACCTTTGAAATGAAATAAAGATCACTTGTAGATTTTCGGAGGAAATGCTGATAAATTACGTTAGGGAAATAGAATGTTTTTATTACAATCATTAAAAATATTTGTCTGTGCACGAGAAAGTTAGTGTTGTTGGGTGGTTACTGAACATTATTTGGCCTGACGGATTGACGAACTGTCGTGAGTCACTTTCAATTATGAACGAAAAAACAAACGGATAGCTGACTGACGGACGGGCGACTGATGGAAGGGACAGATGGTTGTGTGACAAGCTTTACAACGACTCGCATCCGTCATCGATCTGTTGATCACGTGACCAACAGCCAATCAGAAATGGCCATCAATTCTATCTGTCCGTCCGTCGACACCTTGGCAAGCTTTAACTTTTGACGGACGAACAAATTAAATTACAGCCTTCTAAATTTGCACATTTTGTTATTCGTTCATCCAGAGTTCTTACAAGGCTATGTAATGTGTGCAATGTTTTGTTTTGTTGTGTTTGTTAATAAAACTATAAAATTAAATTTACTTTTTGCCAAAAGATTTATTGATGTTTACTTTTGGAAACACGAGCTCCTTTTGTGCAATAGTAAAGATAATAAATATATGCTTTATATGCAATTAAATTTTTTTACATTAATTAATTTCCATTACGTACGTATATGGTGGTTTTAGATTCTTAGAAATACAATATGGCAAAATATTTTCCCTTTTTTACTATTTTTTAACGGTTTCGTTTTTATTAGTTTGCAGTAATGAACGTACGAAGTTTGACTGTAAATTGCTTGGCTCCGAGTTGGACGAACGTATGACAGACGGATGGGTGACGGACGGACACGACGGGTTGTAAATCCTGCCTATCAGATCAAAAATAAATCCTGCAAATTATGGATAGGCTTACCATACGTCCGGGATTAGCCCGGACAGTCCGCGGTTCAAGCACGTGTCCGGGATTTTTGGATATCTGAGCGAAGACCGGGCGGCCGGGAAATTTCGCTGTTTTGATTTAGCGGTTGGCGACATTGCAGAACCGATGCTCAGCTGGACCGTCAAAACAAAGCAGAAGACACCAAACCAGCAAAAGCAAGAACCCTATGGTACAGAACAGCTCCCAGGCGCTACCCTGGGAATCCTGTAAAAGAATGCTTGCTTTGCAGCATAAAGTATGTTTGAAGGGTGTGGAGGGAGAGGGGGTTAGCTTCTCCTCGCCTCCACAAGCCAACTGATAACTGGGTGGCCAAGGTCCCTCACAAGGGACCGATCTACCCCCGCGCTGAGGGAGTAGCATCCCAGTGATGTAAAATGGCGGTGGTCTATGGTACAGATGTTATCGCGGGACCCAATTCAAAGTAAATGTTTGGACGTTTTTTGTGCCTACTTTTTTATTTTTATTCTAAAAATAATAATGTAGAAAATAATTACGTTACTTGTAAACCAATGTTTTATAACTAAGTGGAAAAAATGATTAACTAAAGGAAAAAAAAATTTAAGTGTTATTTATTTAAAAAAAAACCGCTTCCAAAAAAGTCCAGGAATAGGAGTCCAGAAACTATGGAAAGTCTAATCATGGATGTCACAGGGGATTTGGAGCAATTTGCCTCATGTCTTCGTACAATTCATAAGGAAAAAAAATATTACTAATCGAAAAGAATTGTGTTTACTTGAGTTTAGGTTAGTATCAGCATATTATCTTACCTAGAAAAACATACAACACGTACGCTTGTAGGCTCGTCCCTTCAAGTTCCTGACTGTCCTGTCCAGTGTCTATCTATGTATCTAATATAAAGCGTACAAAAGCACGTGGCCTTGGATTATCCTTACAGCCATACAACCATTTAATTCCCAATACAAAAAAAGTCGAAACAACAAAACGTGAGTATTCAAGGCAGAAAATCAACTAAAACTCTTCAAATCCATGATTCGAACGTCCATTAAACTCGCAGAAAAGTCAAACGGCACAAACACATACTGACGCCGAGGTTTAAAAATACGAACCGTACACGACGGATACTACACTAGTGTCGAGTACTGTATTCATCCAATTCTCTGCTGTCAAGTGTACTGTGACTGTAAACACACAGTAGATTAAAAACGTAAACTCAACACAAAATTACAGGTGAAAATCGATGTTGTACAAACTCAATTAAAACAATTCTTTATCGAATGGTAATATAACGAATGGGCTCGTTTCCATGCAAGTCGGAGTTTAATGCTTTTAGAAAAGTTAGTATTTTAGACCCTAATACTAAACATATAAACAAAAACTTTCTTTACCAAGTAGCATACAGATTATAGCCTATTATTAAAGTCAAGATTTTTGGTATAAATAAATACATCCACGGAAGTTTTTTTAAATAAAAACATCGACAAGTTGACCAAAGTTGAACATGTTTATAAATGGATATTGACAGACAAAAGTACTTTTATAAATTTATTTATGTCGATTATCTATTATTATTTATATCGATTACTATTAAATTACACAACTAAAAGCAGACAACACTTTTAATTTTTAAGGGAAAAACTAAAATTTATCAAACTTTGAACCGTAAAAATTCTTTTTAATATTGCAATGTTTAGTTTTAACAATTTCGATAGGTTTTGTTAATATTGCTTACTGTTTTTTTTTGTCTGTGAATGTGCCTGTTTGTTATGATTCTTGGATTCGCATGTTGATAACAAGTGAGGGTTATGAGTGGTCTGTGATAAGGTTGAAGCCAAGATAAACTGGTGTTTGTGTTGATGTTGGAGTTTTTGTTCCTTTTAGTTAGCTATTATGCATAATTCAATTAGTGTACCTAAACAAATACCACTTATTTTGGTCAACGATGTGTTACTCCCAGGCACAACTTTAAAGATTACGGTGACAAATAATTCTACGTGAGTAAATTGTCTTATAAATCAGCCTACTCTGTAGTTAACTACGCTCTGTGTGTGTGTGCGCGTGTGTGTGCGCGCGCGCACGCATGATTTATCCATTGGTTTGAAATCACATTTTATTGCTAACTAGAGAAATTAATTGCTTTAAATAGATCATTGTTGGAGTTCATGGTAGTTAATTATATGATGATGTAATGGTATAAATGTTACCCAATGAACAAGTATAAGCAGTAACAGAAAAGAACACTGCCAATCCTGACAGCATGTGAAAGCTTAGTAAGCACTCGGGAAAATGTTGCAAACATTCTTGTTAACGTGTTGACACTGGCAGCGACAAGCGTGGTCATGCTTCGTCTGTGTGCGAGCACATTTGAGACAATGCTGAAGTTCATTTGCTCTTGTTGACGCTGGCCATTGCCAGTCAGTGAGCACTGGAAACATGTCTGCCACCCATACGTAGACGAAAGGACGTGCTGTTCCTGACCATCCTCAATGACAGATGTGATGAGAGATGGGGGTGACATAATGCATTGGTGTAGGAAGCAGGAGTACTGTGCGATAATCCACAATCCATCTTCATCATTTGTCATGTTTCCCACATACAAAACATTTGAGTTTTTGTCTCGGGGTGCTAGTGACTGGTCACTGAGTCAACCATCAGTCCAGTAGCTGAAAGTGCCCTTTGCTTGGGGAATTAACAGTAGTATAGTTCATAACAATGTGGAACAGTTGAAATATCCAACAAAGAAAGCTAGTAACAAGAAGGATAACCAAGATGACTAACAGAAATAAGTAGTTGATGGTAGAATAGTTAAGACATCAGTGTAGGTATTGGGATGGTAGACTAAAACACTTAAGTGGAAGACTGATGTTAGTTCGGTATGTGTACTGTCAAGACAGTGCTGGGAAATGTAAACAAAAAAATTGCCCTTATAACATTTTTTTTTTAGTAATTCTACATAATCTTAAGACATGTTTGTTTATGTTTTGCAGTTTGGCACTTCTGAAAAATTTGCTGAACACCCACAATCTCACCAGTGTTATAGTTGGGATTGTACCCAATGATGTAAGTATGAACTGCGGTATTTTTATATTACGCAGTTAAAATATCTTGTAGTACCATAAATTATCATCCAGGGCAGTTAAATGGGCTTTTTAATATTGTTAATGAGTCTGTTACTGTGTTAACTATGCAGATATGTTGAGTGAGTGTTCGAGAATATTTTATTTATTAATATTTTATTTATTTTGATCACCAAACCAATTCAGACGTTGGAACATAAAGTCCTCTGATTATAGGATTTAATAAAACTAATATGGCATAAAATGTGACGCCGTCGGGTGAGACACGAGACGAACAATGACACAAATACTTACTGGTAATTTGGACGCCAGCGGTGCTTCCCAATCACCACACTATCGAGACTCAGGATTCTCAGGGATGTTGTGGGTTCTGTGTGTCTGTCTCACCCGTGCGTACTTACAAACACGTAGGCAATACTAAACTTTTTACTAAACATCACTGGAAATAAACTCTTAGTAAAATATATGTAGCTAGGACACTGTCACTACTGAATAAGAGATATAAGTTCACTGTAGACTTGCTTTTATTGTCATTATGCATACACATCAACGTGCCAATGAAATAATTATCTCGGTCGTGACTAGCCAATTCCGCTTGGATGCTCCCCAGCCTACAATTACTCTAGCGCACGTCTAGATGGATGATCTCACCGAGGGTGCGTGAAATCACAGCCTTCACAAGGGAAGAGGGCCGACAGCTGCTAGGGTGGATGAACGGTTTTCCCTGAAGACAGGACACGGTGAATTACAAATGAAACCCTTAATACATATTAACACGTGTGATTACTCGTCATCACTAACGCAAACTCACCGGGCTCGCCCTCCAGCACGTGGGTAGTGTGGAGACGGCCTATACACAGAGCTGGCTAGGATGGGAAATATTGCACCATGCACTAATTACAAAATTACATAAACCCTTGAATGATACATGAAACAAGATGGGACACGAGATGATTATTCACAATAAACACACACACATGTGTGAAAACAAGCTTAGATGGCGTGGATGCCGCTAGATGAAGTTCGTGGCGGACCACGTGGTGCAGGTGAAATTGCAATATTTCTGCATGGAAACAGCAAACTAAAGTCAGACAAAGTTTATTCTTGCTGAGAAAATTATTCTCTTTTACGATTGCAGTGGTTACAGGCATGTAACATGCCTGATGGTGGTAAAATCAAACATTACTGTGACCGCGTGGTCAATACAAAAAGCATCAATTTACGTGGAAAATACATTGAACCCTGAATAAAATTGACATGAAACCCTTAATAAAATATTGTATGTACGATGTTACATAAATAAGTTTTCAAACACAACAATGGCGTATACAAAGACTTGACGTCAGTCGGCCATGAGGTTACACATGATGGTGCCTTAAAATATTCAAACATGAAAATTACCCTCAAATTCATACATAAAAATAAAGCTCTTTAAATTGAGTGTAGCAATAACGCAGAGGTTACAATGAAATGCCATAAACATAGGCGGATGCCACCTGATTCAAGTTGTGCGGGTCTCATGACCTCTCTGACATCTTTCTCCTCCTTCTCCTCGATTAAGTTAAAAATTCCACAAGGACGCAAGAAATTAATAAATTGAAAACATAATGCTGGGGAAAATGTCTGGCAAAAACGTACGCAAGCAAAGGTTAACTGGTAACACAATTAACTATGGAAACCTAAATCAGTGAACATAAGTTGTAGTGCGTACGTGACAGTGTCTTACCTCGTCAGCTCTCCTCGACAGACTGCAAAAATACAAGCGTTGCACGGACCTACCATGACCGCCTCCGGGGTTCATATAAGCGGAAGTACTATGCACACAGTGTAAATTATTTTATTAGTGAAAATGAAATGGCACAAATTAAATTAATTATTGTTTTACATTTCTTTAATCTTCTTATGAATTTCAATATGATTGTAGTGTATCTTTATGATGGCGTTCATGCCGGAATATTAAGTGTTCTTAATCTCGGTGCCGCGGGCACTTTGAATTTTATAACCAAACAATTTAAAATTAGTACAAACACTTTAAAACATTTTTAGACATATTAAACACTGCAAAGACAATATAACACATTTGACACTGAAAATAACATATATACGAAAGTTCAAAATTATTGCCCTCTTTACGCACATGGGACACGTGACACATGCATGGTGAGCACCGTCATGGGCTCTAGTTCCGCTGGCTGTTAGGCAGCGTCAAATGTAGTACAATGTAATAAAAATGTATTGCAATATAATGCAGATTTATAGAACTAATAAGTAAGTTAACAGTTTCTTTACCAGTAAGCAGACCTAGGCTCACACCAGTATTTTAATTCTAAAAAAAACATGAGTCTTTCCATTTTTCTTACCACATTTAGTTTTTGTCTTCTGTTCGTCGCAGACTTGGGGGGGGGGGGGGATATATATATATATATATATATATATATATATATATATATATATATAATATGCAATCGCTGTTATGTTTGTTAAAGGCTGTTCACGATAAAGTGAGCACTTTTGAAATCAACCTTAGAAATAATTCACTGCTCCTAACTTCATATATTTTAACGGGTGCTCTGAGTGACATGCGCACAATAAAGTTGATAACGGTGGATGGGAATTAGTTCCATTTCATAACGTTGAATAAAATGTACTAGGTAACCATTTGTGATAAATTAAATTATTTCTTTTGCTTTCTGTTTTTTTTAATGTATCAAAGTGTAAAAATTACCAGATCTGTAAAATATTTACTTTTCCGTTAATTTCACAGATTCTCCTGACCGTTGGATGAATAAAGTGATGAGGCCCATGATAATGTTAATTTTATATAAGGCGGACGAATACACAAGGTGCATACAAGTAGATCTTAAGCAGGGCTTTCAAAAGTGCTCATTTTACCGTGAACTGCCTTTAGTAAATTATTGAACACATCTATCAAATTTATTAACTGTAACTTTTGTGTGTATAGAGGTTTTCACTATACCTAGCTGTCTTGAATTTTGTGTTTGAAAATTTTAAATTTACTGTACTGGTAATATATTTTTTTTTGTTTGAATAAATAAGTTGGAACAGCATTTTTTGAACATTTGTAGAGTTTAATACATTTATGTTTTTGAGGAGCAACACAGGCAGTTAGTTAACTCACAGCATGAAGATAGGAGGACAGACAGTTTGGAGTTACAGGGGCAAAGGAACTTGTAGTGACTTTGAACTTGGGTGTTGAGGTCAACACATGTAAAATGCAGCCATCATCATTTCTTGAGTAGTAACAATTTCTTATCAGTGTAGCTAGTAATCAGTTTCGTCTGTTTAATGCAAGGGGTACAGTAGTGTATATGTTGTGTTGAAAATGTAAGTTTAAAAATTTTTGTCATGTAGACCTACAATTTATAATTTTTTTTTGTTTGCAGCTCTTATTGTTTTTGAGTTTTTATAGGCTTCCGTCATACTCTGCGTTAATAGTACATTGAGTAATTGCTATTACAGTTGACACATTTTCGTTATTTCCATATTATATTGTACATTAAAGTATGGGCTGTTCACGGTGAAGTGAGCCTTTTGAGGCCCTAGTTACTTTTTTTGTATGAGGCATTTTTTATCTTTACACCACTTTCTAAAATAAAAATTGCTATGTAAGTAATAAACACAGTGTATATATTTCGCCAGACTCTAGTCTAAGGTTACAATAAAATATATTTGTTGACTTTACAGTAGAACCCTGTTATAACATTTCTCAAGGGACCCAAGAAATGTCACCCTTATGTAAGGGAAAACTTTATAAGAGGGTAATGGACACCAATGGCTGTGATGTCACGCCAAGCCACTGGTTCCAAACAACAGTTTGTTTATTTGTGAAATGCAAATTTAGCAGGTAAACACATCTTAAAACTGCTATCTATTGTGTATTTGTTCTATGTATACGATGACAAAAGAAAATTAATATTAATGTGTGAAAATGTGTACGAGCTGGGCCAGTAGCTAGTCACTATATAGGGATTTTGCTGCTGTTATCGACCACTAACAATTCCGTTTTTGCCAACATCGAAAAGTTATTCAATTGTAAAATAATTGATTCATCTGATTGGTGTTCAAGCAGTTATCATTTTTTACTTTTAAGATCAAATCAACTTTACTCGTATACACGTTAAGCACTAAACAAACAATTTAATAAATGTTTTTAATGGTCTATGTTGTAATTATTCCATAAAGTTGGCATTCTTGTCTAAGTTGTTTACTAATTTGTGAATTAAATTGAATTCCAATTTTGAAATAGGGGAAAATTAAAAATAAATGTGTAACAAGATGTTGAGTTCCTCACTGTGATAATTCAAAGGCAAACACACATGTGAAATACTTCACCTTTCCCAATAATCCAGAAATGTAAGTTTCTAAACCAATTTTGTTTGTTTTGTCTGGTATCTAGGTTTGGGCTGTTTATCGGGTTACAAACTTCCAATGATTTCCTATAATAATCTATACTTTGCCTAAATATTTGCCTCTTTTATTCAAATGTTACTGTTAACTGTCAAAACAAACAAAATTGTTTTTGAAACGTAACTTTTTGAATTGCTGGGAATCTGCAGAGCAAAAAAAAAAGAAAAGAAAAATACAAACCAGTTGACTTATATGCGAGCTGACTTATATTTGGGACAATACGGTAAATTAACTTTTAAAAACTACTTCATCAAGTGATCCTGCAGTTGTCTGGGAAAATACAATTCACATGCAACTGCGAATTTCGTTGGCGATACACATGTCATGAACATGAATGTAAACAAACATTGATCAAACTACTTGTGGTAAAAATGTGTTTCCATGCACTACGTATTTGCAAAGGTGAAAATTAATGATGTCAAGTCAAGTACTGCTTAAATATCTTCTTTCTGACACATGACAGATTTGTTTCTGGAAATTATTTCTGCAGATAAAATATACGACTCAGTGCAATGCCATCGGGTAAGGTTATGATCCTCCCTACTCTTAATCTTAAATAAAAATGTCAACACAGCAGACTAACCTAGATTGACTTTATTTACATTTTCTTTATTTTAACTACCTTTGGAAAATGATCATATGTACACTTTTGTCATGTACTGAAATGATTGCAGCCTACTGCAAACTACATCACCATCTAAACACAAGTGTAAACAAAAGCACGTGTGGAAACAGTAGCCCTGTGTGATGCCACACTAATGGTGTCCATTTTGCATGGAAGAACATGTTTGTCGGCCAAGAGAAGGCAGCTTACTAAGCAGGAAAATTTTTATAAGAGGGAATGATGACATAACAAGGTTCCACTATATTCCAAAGGAGAAGGCTTCAGATAGTGCTCACTTTATCGTGAATAGCTTATAATGTCTTCTCGATGAGGGGAATCTCATTCGGGTTGACATACATTGCAGTGAAGTTAATTGTTTCTTAATTTTACTCCCATTTCTTCCCCTTACTTTCATTTCATCTTTATCCCATTCCCACCTCATTTCATTTCATTCATTTTTAGGCTAGTTAGATTATAATAGAACTCTTATCTCATGTGAGGCACCAGTGGTCCTTTCTGCTTAGCACCAGCCTCCCCATATCCACAGTGACAGAAATTTCAATATTTTTCCTCTAATGCAGTCTTCATGCATATATTGGGCTTCCACAAAGTTAATCCAACTCGTTCTAATAAAAAGTTATTTCTTTGTTAAAGTTGTTTCAGTTGCTTAGTTCAATGGAATTGCAAAAACATATTAGCACGAATTTTGCTCAAAAATATTTATAAATGGTTCATTTATAGATAATGATAGCCAGCAGACAGTATTTTAAAAGTGATATGCAGCAGTGTGTGTCATCAGAGCCTCGAAATGTGTCAACAAATAAGGGGTGGACACAAGCTAGGGTGAATTGGACAGCTGTCATTCATAGATAACATTTTAAACAAAAGTTTTTAAAACTGCATTTGGTAACAATTTTGTAAAAAAAAAAAATTCATATACATTGTATATTAATAATAAAGTTAATAAAATAAAATATTAATTTCAAGTTTTCATGTTTTATACCATGACCGACTGCGAAATATGACCAGCTCACGGGTTTTGTTTGTGTCTTGTTTAGTTCTATTATTAGTTACTTTCCTTGGATTTGCTTTGAAAAATGGGGGAAATCATAACATATTGTTGTTCTGAAAAAAAATTGTGATTCTGTTTATGGCAAATGACACTTTGACATGAAGCACATGATGCGTGATGATGCTCATAGTAAGACGGTGAACTGCCGTGCCTCCTAGTGGATGACTGGATACAAAATGGCTACTTGTAAATTTGTTGGTACATACTGTGTTGCCCGCCTTCATACTTTTTGTGATTCATATGTTAACATTGTGTCCTTTCTTTTTTGTGTGTCTGCATGAAACTCAAGTCTGCCTGTAATGTAAGTAGGAGCACAAATGTACTTCCTAACAATTCTACTCTAAATAAGTTGTAACGTGCTCTTAGTGTTTTTTTTTTTTAAGTTTAATTTTTATCATAAACAATAAAATAATTATGTCTGCCAGACACTGTTAAATTAGCACTTGTAGCTTGTTCCCTTGTAGATTTCTGAAGATGAACACACATGCTATAAATGAATGCCAATCCCTCGATAAGCCTTAAGACTTATTGGGGGATTGGCTTATAAACTTACTTATGACCTAACTTAAACTAACACCCATGCCTTACGTGGAATTTGAAACCAAAATCTCCCGCACTCCAGACCAGCGGCGCACCGACCGTCTGCACCACGGGGGTTGGCATACCTATGACATGGCAAACAGATACTCGCCGTCCACACCAGACTGGAGCCTAATAGTTCACACACTTATTTCGAAGCTCTGAAATTGTGGTTTAGGTTTCTCAAACAGTTCTAAACATTTATGGTAGTTCAATAAAATGTTACACACTTAAGTTTTTCGAAAAAATATTTTGTTTTTGTTTAAAATGTTTTTTTTTCGCAGAGTTGCTGTAGGTTATTTGGTGGCTGTAATTATTAGTGCATCATGCTTGAGTAGCAAAGAAGTTGGTTAAACATGAGTTCCAAGTAGGTTATCAGGAAGTCCCAACATATTTTGGCATAACTATAAACATCGCATCCAAATTTTTTTTAGATTTAGAGACAAATCTTAAGTTTATTCTTGTCAAAATGATAGACTCTCAAACCCAAATACACTTGGCAGTTTCAGAAGGTGCACAGTGAAGTATGTGCTTACTTCAGTTGTTAGTACCAGTAGCACATGCAGCAGCTATGGTGAAAATATTGAAATAATATTCTTATTGATAAAAAGTAATTTATAGCACTTAACACCTATGATCTAGGCAATGGTCAATCCAATCGCTATCAGTTTTGTAATCTGGCATACCTATTGTTACATTATTGGAACAAACTGTAGTGCACTAAAACTATATAAAATTAATTTCTTTTTTAACCCTATAATCTCTTTTAGGTCTCTTGTAAGATAAGGAAGAGATACTGTTGTGCGATATTGGTCCATATATATGGGATCCAGAAAGGTTTAAATCTCATCACCATTAAGTAGCTGTTATACCTCTCTTCATATTGGATGGTGGCAGTATTTTCTTGAGAGTAATGGGAATTAATACATTAAGACTTAAATTCTTAAAATTTTTATAAAACGAATGCACTTAACATTTTAAAACTTTTTTGAGAGAATATTATGATTTAAGTAGGATAGACAGAAATGAATATTTCAGACTGCACCCAATCCATTTAAAATGAAACAGAAATTAAGAGGGGTGAAGTGGAGAAATTTGGCCGGCTCCTAACATTGAGATCTTGATAGCCAATGAGGGTGAAGCGAGGTGAGTGTAGAGCAGCGCCAGAATGAAAGGGCAGGGGAAACTGGAGATCCCTGAGAAAACCAGTGAACGAGCAGCATCGTCCGACACGATTCCCACATGCGAAAATCTGGGAGCGACCACACCGGTAGTTCAATCCAGTTTGCCAAGGTGGGAGGCTAGTAGTTTAACCACTACACCACTGCAATCTCCACAGAAGTTGAGACTGCAGGCTGGCTATGGGTGGAGGTTGGGTCAGAGTTATCTTCAGAGGTTGTTGTTTGGTAAACTGTTCTCCAGGAGTCGGACACAGTGTACAAGATAGCCACAGCAGCAGCAGTGACATGTGTGTCTGTTACCAACTACCCACAGCCTTCGTGCATGCTCGTGCTGACAGGGCTGTGCCGCATTGCCATCAGGAAGGTGGTGAGTGAGGACCCTTACATCACTGCTCAAGTACAGCAGCTTGACAACCATATGGACAGTGATTGTAAGTATATTTTGTGGTTTGTGGAGTGGTGGGGTTTTTTTTTTTTTTTATTAATAATAATAGAAATTATGTGATGAATGTTTCTCTGATCCATGTCTGTTGTGAAATTTATACAAACATGTGCTGTTCATGGCTAACTGAGCACTTTTGAAAGCCTACAAAAGACTTCTCTGGCATTTTGCACCATATGTAAGATTAACATTACCATCAACCATCTCAATTTATTCATCTGTCATTCAGGGAAACTGTGAAATTATTTTTAAAACTAAATGTGTTAACAATATTCAAATCAGTGTGCTTGTAAGTGTAAAAAAAAAAGAAACAATTATTTCAGCAGCCATAAGTTTAAACATTGAACTCTCAATGCAGTGGCGATGAATGTAGCAAATTGTACAGTATATGCAATAAAGTAGTGAAAAACAAGGATTCAGCCCTGTTTTGTGAGGTAAATTGCTGTACGTGGTATCATTCTAAATGTGCAAGTATCTCAGAAAGGAGTTTCAAAAGACTACAAAAAAGCAAAGATCCATACAAGTGCTATAAATGTAAGATTAAAAACATGGCATCTAAGGAACAACTATTGGCAAACATTGAAACTTGTCAGGTCAGTGCCAATAATTTAAAATAATAACTTAAAAGTAAATTCATTCACTTTTTACAATGTGGAAATTGACGATATTGGCAATCTACAAGAAGAACAAATAATGCTGTGTACCCAAAAAAAAAAACAATAATGATCTCAGTAATTTGTGCAATCAATGAGTTAGAGTAATACAGCCAAAATCATGACATCAAAATTAGAGGAATTGTTAGAAGTGACACAGAGGACTGTAAAGCCATCGTAAAAACGATTGGCGATATTTTAGGCTGCACTGTAACTGACAATGACCTAGATGGATGCCACAGACTGCGCCAACCTAGTGATAAGAATGTTCCTCCCTCGATTGTATCCTATTTCATTAGGAAGGAAAAAAAAAACACGAGGTGATGGCAAAACGGAGATTTTGAAGCTGCCTGGACCAGCAGAGGCAAAATTTTACGTAAAGAAGACCTCTGTGGACAAGTGAGGGGCTTCTAGTCGCTGGACGAAATCTGCAGCCGAAACAATGTTGGAAAGTAATATCAGTGTGCTACCTCTATCAGGTGACAAAGTGTGGCAGCAGATCTGAGAAGTGAAAGCTGACGTGGGGCCCCGAGGGCCGGGTTACTTTTCAATTCTCGCTCGGTCCAAGAGGGCCAGTGCTGGTGGGAGCCACAAAATATAGGAATACCAGTTGAGAATTTAAACACCCCATTATAGCTATTGCTACGAGGGGTCAAGAGGTCAAAGATGTATATATGTATGTATCTCTATCAGGTATCTCTGTGAATGAACATGACTGTGAAACTTTTGTTGGTGTAAACATTTTCCTATTTGATACTATTACTTTCCTCCACGTAAACATTCAGAGTTTGAGAAATAAATTTAACTATCTCAAATTGCTATTGTTTCAGTTAAAATCTATTCCTTTTGTTATTGCTGTATCTAAAACTTGGCTAAAATCTGAGGAGTATTTGTATTACTATTTACCAGGCTATATTTTAAAGATGTAGGTATAGGAGGTTGTCTATGTCAGAGATATATATCAACAAAATTTAATTGCCACTGTTTCTGATTGCTATTTTTCTGTCTGGACGGAACTTCATGATGTGGGTAATCATAAAAATATTTTGTTTGCTACCTATTATCGCCCAACTCAGTATAACATTAACAACTTTTTGTCTGCACTCGATGATGTCTTACAAAAATGTTTTGAGGTTACTACTTAAATACCCGGGACTTTAACATAAACCTAAACAATACCACCACCTCCTTTCAGACATATTTAAAAAACTGACTATATGTAACTGCTTCAGCAGTCAAGACGCTAGGTCTGTTATTGATCACTTTTTGTCTAATATAACAAATGAGATAACATCAATCTCTACCTTAAATACAGCAATAAGTGTGTGCTGTACTGCAAGCAATTGAGTGTAATGACTCTTCTCTATGTCAACAAATTAACAAACCAGCTTCCAAACTTGTGACTATTTCAAACTATCCATAACAACTAATAAGAAAATTGAAAGTCTGGTTGAGTTAAACTCCTTAAATAATCCCAATAGTATTGTAAAATGTCTCACCTCTCCATTTTCACCTCATTTCACCCTCATTTGCTCTTAAGACCTCGTTGTTAAGAGCCGCCCAAATCTCTCTACTTTATATCTTTGATTTCTTATAGATTGAAATATACATACTTAGTAGTTAGTAATCACGTTGAATGAGCTTAGTAATCACTTTGAATTAGCTTGTAACATTAATTAAGTCCATAACTGTCCACAACATGTAAAGGTGCGATATTTTATCACATATTTATGTGTTAATATAGCTTCTTTTATGAGAAATGTTAGCTTTAAATTAGGGATGTCAAAGTTGATTCCTCGATACCCTCCATTATTACAGGTATCGAAGAATCGAGAATCTAACAGTTATTTGTTATAAATCCTCATCCACCTTCACATGAATTTTTGAGGTTATGTTGCACAGCAACAGGTCTTAGTGTTTTCCAAATAGGCTGAACCTGTACCAAACTCACATGCGTTGACCGGAATTAACGTATACTTCTCCCGGCTCCAGCAAAATTTATATTTATTAAAGTTGAAAATGTCCGCTATCAATTTCGAACATGTTAAAAATTATCCATCATAAATTTATTCACTCCCCGCCCCGTCACAAAAAATTTCATTCAATGATGGTTGGACTATGAAAGAATTAAGATAATACAGTAGAACCTCGATTATCGGCGATAATTCAGGGGAAAAGAGAGTCGGAATATCTAAACTCATGGTTAAACTAATCTTTTTATCTTAATAGCTGATAGCTGACATGTGGCAGACCGCTATTATCGGTATTTGGCTGCCTTACTTCACTCCCACATCACTCTTATGTGCTGTGTGGTGGGGCTTTAATTGGAAAACTACACTCATTTTCTTTTTTGTGCACTTTCTGACATTATACAGTACTATGTGTATACTGTTGCAAGGATGCTACAAACGCACGTGGAAATCTACCGCACAATATCTAAACCTGTAAATGTCAGCATAAATGAAGCACTAAATCAAACTGGCAGTATGGGTGTCGACACCAGGGATGGCAGGGGGGCATTGCCCTCCCTAAGTGTCTGGCAAAAGGGGGCAAGCAGGGGGCAAGCGGTGGTAAATCTTATCCCTTGATTAAGATAATTTTTTAAAGCTCATAGCTGCATTTTGATCAATTTAACCAAATACTTTTCATTTATCTGCAAGGATTCTTCTCTCATTTCTTCACATTCTATTACCCTGCAAGTAGGCAGTAATAATCAACTGAGATCATGTTTCAAGCATTCAAGTGTGTGACATTAACAAAGGCAATAGTACCTCCCCTACTCTTCTTCCGGAAAGGTATTTGTACGGTGGTATTTCTACCTGATCGTGTCCCCTGCTCCTCTCTGTCACATTCTCTTGGATCTCGGCGGCCATCCATTAGCCCCCCGCCACTACCCTGGCTAAGGATGCCCTAATCTCTTAATACTTTGCATGCTTCGTGCTCGGCCAGCAAGAAACTTTATGAGTTAGTATTCCAGGTTCCAGGACTTGTACTGGAGTGAAGTTGTACGAATTGAATAGTGTGTCTTAGTACTCGACTCGCAATGAGGCATACAGATTAATTTAAGAGTGCAGCAAGAAGGTGCCAGAATATTACATCATTCTTCCAGGAATGTGATGATATAAATAGTAAGCATGCCAAATATCTCAATAATATTATAAATGCAAAAGTTCGTATGTTTGTTTGTTACTCAATCACGTCATAACGGATAGACGGATTTGGATGAAATTTAGTACATGGGGGAGATTATATTCTGTATTAGCATATTGGGTACTTTCCATCCTGGAAAAATGAACCGTTTCTTAGGGAATATATAAAATATGCCACCAACCATTTGAGTAGGCACTGGTTGGTGGTCTGTTTTTATTCCGGGATGAAAAGTACCCTACGTGCTAATTCAGAATATTAGAGTATAAAGAACAACAATTACGATAGAGCATTTGTTCATTATAATTAAGGTTTGAATTTTGCATGCGGATGGAGCCGTGGGTAACAGCTAGTATATTTATATATTATCATATTTTATTAACAGAACTTGAAAAAGCAAATGTGTCAAATTATGAATGTACCTATACATTTTTGGTTGCTTGCTCTAAATATTGTGAAAAATAATTTAAATAAATATTATGACAATAGATTACAGTAACTGGGTTTTATGTGCTTATATTGGCTATGGCTATCTTAATGAAAATTCACATTTAGTGAAAAGAGTAGAACTAACAGTACTCGATTATGTTTTCTGTACAGTATTATGCTAAGATTTTCTTGTAAAACATGGGGTCAACTAGTACGTTCAATGCTGTACACTGCAATGTGCATTACAGTTTGCATCGTCTTTCATAAATGCCTGCAATTTTTAGACTTGACTATCAGTAGTCTTCTCGTATTAACAAGCTTGCTTATTAATGTTAGCACCATTAATTTAACAAACTAAATTAAAAACAATGTAAATTCATATATTGGCACCCAGGCAGATATTTTTACTTACAACACAGCTTGTATTAAAATGTGCTGTAGCCCTTTTTTGTATTTAACACAGTTATAAGTACAAAATAAAACATACGCCTTAATTGAGGTTCATTATACACATCGAGAAACAGAATCCATGAAGCATTAATTTAAGGACGTCATGGCCATGCTTAAACCATGGCCATGCTTAAACAAATAATCATTACCTCTTTTCCATTAGAAACTGAAAATGTTTATCATACCACAGACAGCCAGGCAGGCGAAATGCTTTAAGCTATGAGACAGTGGTTTTGGTGATAAAAAGTACGAGGCTAAATTCAATGCATACTGCAGTACAGTACAGTAGTTTTATGATTGACTTAAGAGAATAAGTGCACCGTATGCTTAAAATATGAATCAATGTATTCAAGGGTATTAGTTTATGACTGTCGTGTGTGAGCTGTGATCGGTTGTGTGCGTTCTTGGCGTGACTTAAGAGACTGTTATATTTTTAATCTTAAGTACACGTCAAGACGAAGTAGCCAGTCAGAGCACAGCGACAGTTTTTGTTGGCAGGAAACTGTATTTACAACTTGTATTTAGGTTATTTCGTATTGTGAAGTCATGTGAAAATAATTATTTAGTCGAGAGACAGTATCCTCTTAAATTAAAGAATAGTTCATGGCCATGTTTTCATTCATGGAAGAGGTTACTGAATTCGCTTTAATTAACCTTTTCAGATTTATTGATGTAAATGACTAATGTTGGCATCGGTTTCCCCTCCTATAATATTTCACAAGTTTTTGTAAAATGATTACACAAGCAGTAACCACATATAATCAATTAAATATTTGTAAATTGTCCATTTTATCAGACTATTTCAGTTGCTTACATCTCCTAAGATTTTGATTGGCTAGACTTAACAGTTGCTAATTTAATTATAACCTGCACAGCTTCTTATTGTTAATTTTCCATGTGCTTATCTAGTCATTAAGTACAATTCTTAATTATTCAGAGTTTAATTGTAAACCCACCTTAAGACTGTAGTACAGATAGCATGCACTGTTGCCAGACTCTCTACCCTAATACAACATTTAGAAGATCACTTGGTTGAAATTCTGTGTGTGTAAATAAAACATTTTAAGAAATTTAAAAACCTTGTATTAACGTAAATTTAAGAATTTAAATGATTACTCATCTAAATTTGTATGCATCTGTTATAAATAATTTGTTACACATATATACATGTATGTATAACTATACTTTATGTGTGTGTGTGTTTTTATATATATATATATATATTATATATATATATATATATATATATATATATATATATATATTATATATATATAATGATCCCGCAGTCCACGAGATGCTAATTCCTACATACATTCTACATTGACCTAGTGTTGCCCCCCCCCCCCCCCCTGAAGTTGACACAGGTCGACAGCCATGCAGTCACAGATGAAAGACCATCACCGCACACGCTGATTGGAGAATAGGAGATAGCACTTTATTGCGATCAGCGTTAGTTGACAAGCCGCGCGCCAGAAGTCGGCAAGAACCCCTGTTAGCAGCACTCTCCTAGAGTTACGGGTCACTGATGCGGAACATGCGTTGGCTTTTAGTCTGTTGCGCAATAGTTATGAGTAGTGGGAGCATAAGGATTCTGGTATTATTTTTTAGGATTTTTTTCTCCCTTTTATTTATCGATAAATTAAATAAAGAACAGGTACGTTTTTGATACCGTACATATTACCTGTTTGTGAAATTTTTGTTTTTGAGGTTGTCGAGATAGAAAGCAATTTTGTTTTCATGTTTGCCTTTACCAAAAATTTCCATTTCATTTTTCTAAAAGTGGGTAGTGTTAAAGTTTTCAATGTACTAAGGATTTTATTTACTTAGACATGAAGAAAATGTCTAGCGATGTGTGGAATTATTTTTCAGTTGATGTAAATTATGCAAATTACGCATTTTGCAGTTTGTTCTCAGCAAAAATTTCACAAGGTGGGGTTAGTCCCACAACTAGTAACATGAGTAAACACTTCAGTAAACACAATGAGTACAAGAAAATTGCCAATAATGATGTTTCAGAAGATCTTTTGGGCAAATATGCATGTAGCAGCAAATCATCCAGTGTTCCTGCAACTTGAATTGTCTGGTAGAAGCATTTTCAGTTAGCAATGCTAAATGAAAGGTTACTCGTAATTCAGTTAACCAAAAATATTGCATTGAGAAGTTGAGAACTTTTGTTTAAGTAGTTTGTATAATATTTTGTCTATATTAATTTGAAATTAATCATAGATTTATCAAAAAATACTGATATAAACTTGATAGGTCTAATTATGTAAGTCTGAATGTTACATAAATATAGGAAATTAACTTCACTTAGCAGACCAGAAAGTCTTTCCTGTAATTGTCTTCATATTTGTGTCTGTCTAATTTGACTTATAAAATAAAATTTCAAAAGGATACGTTGACTGTAGGCACATTTTGATAATCACTATATACTAATTTATGGTATCAGAATCGAGGTGAAATCGAGTGAAAGGATTTGCACTTGGAATCGAGAATTGGAATCGAGAAAAATTGATATTTTGACATCCCTACTTTTAATAAATTTGTTGTATGCACAATTTTATTCTATTTCCTGCTATAGTAAGAATTTTCACTAATATTTTAAGAAACATTTACCTTATTTCTTTACTATTTTTAATAAAAAAAATTGTATTAGTAATTTTATTTGTAGTTGGAAATTCTGAATTTGCACCTCTTTATCTAAAATATTATTTTTCCGAGATTGTTGTATCAAAACTTGTTGCTTACACTAGAAACAGTTTGAATATTGCCCATATTCAGACTTCTCATCGCATAAATGTGTAGTGTAGCTAAGTATGTATGTACTTGTCTGTTCTTGATTCCAGATGACAATGATGACTCAGTGCTACAGGAGGTGGTAGAGAAGTTCAGAACTGCTGTCTCCAGGCTCTTGCAACTACTGGACACTAACAACAGGACTGTGATGAAGCTCAAGGTAAAGACATTCATATATGAATGTTTGCAAATCACTGTAACTATTCACAGTATATAAATGTAGAGAGGCTGAGAAGCTGATTAACTTGCTGAGGTGTGTATGACTACACTATAAAGAACAATTTAGTCGGGGAGTGCTTGTGCTGAATATGATAGGTGTATAGGTTGGGTTGGGCAGCTAATTGATGTTTTAGTATTTTTTCGTAACTCATACTGAGCACATCCACGTGTAATGCATTAGTAGCTTGTGATAACGTATACTACAAGACATTTACATCCGTGAGCAGACTCATAGTGGTAAGAATGTTGCTAAATTTACCACTTATTTTTTTATTTCTCTGAACAGCCCACACTTTTTACAGTTACAGAATGACTTACTAACTTATTATTATGTTTGTATGCAGTAACACTCATCATCCATTTTGTTTGTGTGTGAATGTTTTCTACACGGGCTGTCATGTATCATGTACAATGGAGTATTTCTACAAATTTTGACTGTGTGTACTGTTCCAGAAAATGTTGCACGTACTACCAGTGTCACTTCTGTCCGACCTCGTAGCATCTGCCATCGCCACTTCCAAAGCTGAGAAACTGGAAATCCTGGAGACACTAGATGTTGAGACCCGGGTTAAGCTGCTTCTCCAGTTGCTGGAAAAGTATACCAAAGGTCAGTTCCTGTAGTGAGGTGGCAGCAATCAAATGTTTTATCAACTGTGAAGCTTGTGTACACACCCAGTAGAGTTGATAGATTTTTTCATTTTTATTTTCATTTACTTGCCGTTTTTACCCCGAGTAAGACCCACACCTGCATTTTCAAATTAGATTGCTGGAAAAAAAATATTTTTTAAAGAAAAATACATCCATCCAAAGTAATACGTTATATGCCCCAAATTTATTTCCAAAAACGTAAAATATTCTGCCACAACATTGTTTATAAAAGCGGCAAAGGCTTGAACATAGGTAGCTGACGAGTGGGACAGTGCAGGCAACTTGACAACGTGGCTGTTAAAGCCAGAAGGGTGATGCAGTGACCTTGACTGGGCAGCCGGCCAGCTGCTTACACATCCTTTCTGCTTTCTCATGCGCAAGATATTTGACCTCATTCGAGGCGGTTTTTTTTTTTAGTTTACAATTTTAGTACCGTTTCCATCTTAGATAATGTCACACTTTAACAAACT
This sequence comes from Dryococelus australis, assembly GCA_029891345.1. Lineage (NCBI taxonomy): Eukaryota > Metazoa > Arthropoda > Insecta > Phasmatodea > Phasmatidae > Dryococelus > Dryococelus australis. The sequence continues at coordinate 97,283,985 of CM057004.1, read as the reverse complement.
AAAATGTATTACAAGACCATTTTGTAAACTAAATGAGCTGATTTGAACACTATATAAGTTTTCAGCTTTTATTCACTGGATACGTAATACAGTGTTTACCCCCAAAAGGGTCGCCCTTGCGTGTGGGTCGCAGGTATGTTTTCCAGCAAAAAATTTTTACTTTTTCCACCATATGCGTTACACCATACGTTTTCCTGCTTTTCGCCATCAGTTCCACTTTGTATCACCTCCAGCCGCCCAGTACCAGCCCAGCTTGCTTGCTCCCTTTCTTTTCTTTCTCCCTCTCGCTTGGTGTCCCTCCCTTCCGCTCCCCCTACTTCAAGCGAGTCTCATTCCCCTCTTCCCACTCACCATTTCTCCATACAGTCGCTTGGCAGTGATTGGAGGAGAAATGCGAAGGAGGGGAAGCACTATGGCAGCTGGGTGGTCTACCAGTACTGTATTTCCACGCTTACAAGTTGCAGGCTTTTTTGACAAAATTTTGGCTGAGAAACAGGGTTGTGGCATGCATTGAAGGATAATTTATTTTCAGTGATAATAAATGTAATAAAACAAAGTACTCTGAAACTAAAAACTAAAAGGAACTCATTTTTAAAATCAGAATATGAATTTCTGACAAAAAAGTACTAAATAAACAGTAATGTATTGTTTAATGCACATTTCTTAGAGGCACAATTTTGTGGTAAATAGTGATAAAACTAAATAACACCGAAATATAATTTAAAATGCAAAATAATACAAAATACAGACAAATGTGTGATATATGAACTCTTCACCTATGTTATGTACACAAAATCACTTTGACAATGTAAAAATATGTTAAGTATTTTTTTCTTGTGTAACAAAATGTAAAAAAACACTTTCCAAAGATTACACAAGCAGTAAAACATGCACTTTGAAGTAAACTACAGTAATTTGACACTAAACACCTCCAAGCGCTAGTACACTTGGTGCGAAGTGAGCACTCACAACTCAAATGTGTGCATTAATCTATGGCCACATTGTAATGGTTGCTATTGTGCTCCACAATACACCATACATGTAGTTTGGAGGTAGCTACTACGCTAATATTAACTGGTAGGCAAGTCATTAAAGACACTGATCTAATCAGTGTTGTAATGCAATAACAACATACAATATTCCAATTAATACTGTGATCTTAATTGACACGGGCGCTACTGAATGATATTATATTTATATTTAATTGGCTAGCAATTACGCCTTCTCGACTCAAGCTAATAAGGACAGTCCCCACCTGAATCTTGAGGCCGGAGGCTGTATCTGGCTCATTTGGATCACGACATGCGACACACCCAAGGCAGTAAGCTCCTCACGTCCCGACGTGGAAGCTCCTTCCAACGTCTTCGGCCACTGTCGTGGAAAATGCTCCGACCCTCGCTTTGCGCCAGCCTATATCAATCTCTTCTTTTGCGTTAGCCAACTCCCTCCAGCTTCAGTGGTGGGGGGTGTTGTCGTGTTGCAGTCTTTTGACGCAATCCCTGGCATCCTGGATTGTTTTAAGTCATAAGTTCGGTTTCATACCGCAATGTAAATGACAATTTGTTAAGACCCTCTTTATGGTGCTCCTACATGTCCCCCTATCTTCACTAATGTGGTGTCCTCACCGTGCCAAATCCTGGCTAACTTCAAAATATTTGAATTTATCTGTAGATTTCTTAATGTGGCAGTGAAAGAAGGAGTGTAGGGTAAGTCTCCAAACGGGAGGAAAATTATGTTGTGACAGGGTATAGCTGAGAAAAAGGATAGCTCGGGCAATAGGAACTGCCTTGTAGTCCTCGAGCAGGGTGGGCCGTAAACAACGTGACTGTCTAGAACTGCTGCGTCTGTTTATATGGCGGCCGCGGGGAGCCTTGAACTTGAAAAGTGCTGGGTGTGTACACTCTTCCGTGCGAACATGGCAGATGCCATCGGTGGCGGTATTCGTGACCCGACAGCCTTTTCTTGCTGCATGGTGGTTTCCTACCACTACTTGGTACTTCTTAAAAATATTAATGAATTTAACGTAAAAGCAAAATATTTTTAACTCTTCACCATGAAAGTAATAATTAACATACGAAAATTTAAGTTCAAATTATGATCAAAAAAATATTCAAATGAAATGCGCCCCCGTCACAATAATCATTGTTTACAAACTCATGACTTACACTGTAAAAGAAACATATATAGTACATGCAACAATATTACTACAGAATAACACATATTGAATATAGTCTACATTTGGTCTGTGTTGAAGAAATACTGACACCGGCTAACAGCCAGCTGCATTAAGACCATGATGGTGCCTTCTTCATGGTGCCGCTACAGCATGTTTGTTTGTATTGACATTTATGTGTGAAATGAAATTGTGATATCTAAATAAACTGACGGTTTTCATACAATATCTAGTCCCTTAAATTATGGAAGATGCTGAAGCCAAAGTGAAAGACAGTAAATCTCTTAACATTGACTAACTTTTATTTTAAAGATTTTATAATATGAATTGTCAAATAATATTCAAATGTGGGATAAATTTTTTTCCCCCAAATTTGGTTTTCTGAAGTAAGGGTGCAGCCTGTAATAGTGGCTAATAATCGTGGAAATACTGTATTTTTAAAATGCCCCCTTCCCTCTCTCATTTGTCTCTAAAGCTCTGTCTCTCTCTCTGGTCAGATGAGACAGCCTGCATGCATATATATATATATATAAAAGAATTTCTTGATTTTCCCAAGACTTGCGCATCTAGATTTTTACAGTGCCGAAGTAAATTTGTGTATATAATATGGAAGAAGAGTTCATTTCTTGTGGAGAAAGCTTATTTCGTGAGATATTGCGCATTTGTCTGTATTTCGTGTTTTAACTTGTATTTCGGTGTTATGTTGTTTTATCACGATTCACCACAAAATCATTCCTCTAGTGATAGGTTATGTATTTGTAGTAATCAGTTTTAATGCTTCGATTCTTTGACTTCCAATTCATGACTAAACGATTCTTCAAGAATCGCGGGTATTGTGAAATTGAGTTTGACATCCCTAGTTTTGAGGCATTGTGACATCCAAATATAGTCGAATCTTAATCATTCGAACCTGTGGGACCTAAAAATTCAGCACCATGTACTAATGAGGTTTGTATTAAATAGGAAGACAAAAAATGAAAAACGACAGTAAAATTACTGAATAGGCCTAACATGTTTTTAGTACTCGTGTAATCTGTTGCCAGGTTTGACTCTCCCTCGGGTTACGTATAAATACGTGAGGTAGATGAGTCATCGTCGTTTAGTAGTAGAACAGGAAAGCAGCATGTGTTAACACAATAAATTGGGAATTTAAAAAAAAAGTATTACTTTATTATTTTTACAGTAAATAATACATTAAAAAACATGTAACCCAAACTTGTTTAAATAAAGAATATAACGTCTCAAAATATATTATATAATTGATTGTAATCCGACACCAAATGCAAGTTCACATGAAACTTTCAAACCCTCTGAAAATGAAAATAACATGATACAGAATGCAAGGCAAATTTTAAAAGTCCCGCACTCGCTCGGTCAGCTTGAGATCGCGTGAATTTATTGATTGGGTAGTGTGGTCACTAAGGGGGGTGATGTAGGGGAAGCAGTGGGAGGATTACACCTCCTGCCACTACATGTTTCCAACACCTTGCGTGTGGGGTAAATGGGTCTTTTAAAGTAATTAAATTTATTTCACACCAAAAAGAATTGTAATTTTCATACAGAAACAAGAATAAATAAGAGATATTATAATTCATTTCTTCACTGTCTTTAATAATTAATCATTGAAAAACTCGTCCTTTGATGTTCGCTGGGGCAAGTTACAATGCACTGGGGCTGAGTACTTACTCATTATTAGGCTACAAAAGTTTTCAAATAGGACCTTACATTTTATATGTTTATTCAAAAGATGCATGTCTATTGAAATATATTTATATAAATCCTCAGATTTCCTCGCAAGAAGTTACGTTACACTCAATGTTCAAACATTTTTTGGTGACAAGGGGAGGTCAAGTATATGCTTCTTGGCATATCATATTAATAGCGAAGATGCTGTCCATTGAGTTACATTAATATTACGTTTTAAAATCATATTGATTTTATGTCAGACACAATGAAAGGCCAACCTTACAGAAAAAAAAACAATCTTTATTCAATAAAGACAACATCTCTGCAAATAATAATTCTTCGTTAAAATGTATTACGTAACATTTTCAGGGGAAGCCATTGTCTTTGAAATACAAGTGATGATATGTGCAACTGTTTTGAGCGACGGATCATCTTGATAAAATGTATACATTCGCCAGGCGTATTTTATTTGCTCTGTGTGGCTGGCATGTGAAGGTAAGCGTGTGCGACTGAGAGAGAAAAAGGAAGTGCTTTTTCTTTTGCTAAACAACAGCTTTCCCTCTCCTAGGCATGTAAGGGGAGGGAGGAAGGTGTGTGGCTGAGAAAGACAGAAAGGAGAGGGAGAGAGGGAGGGAGAGAGAGGGGGAGGGAGGGAGGGAGAGAGAGAGAGAGAGAGAGAGGAGAGAGAGAGAGAGAGAGAGAGAGAGAGAGAGAGAGGATGCTAGGTCGCCATCCTGGTTTCTAGTTAACCACTTCCCCTCTCGTCACGCATGTAAGGGAAAGTAGCAAGTCACATGCAAATCGCACCACACCGCACACATGGCAGATGTGTAGGGAAGATGGACAATGCGTTGCAGAACTGTGATAAAGGGTGGCGCACGTGACGTATTTCACATCCAGCTACTAGATGTTTGCATAAATAACCAGTTTGTAAACAATTGTTGTGGGAAATTTTAGGAGACAGGATCTAAATGTACTTCAATCAATGCAACATCCGATAAACGATACAAGCTGTTAGCTTTATCATTATTTATATACGTAGTAGTTTTTCCGGGACCATTGAAAATTAACTGTAGATACAGTTTATTGATACATACATTTACGATACAATGAGAGTCAACTGTATACATTTACACTGTCTGTAAATTAGGAGTGATTATCATTATGTAAGTATTTGTTTGGAGTACAAGTTAGTGTAATGTGTGGTGTCCTGAAGCATTGAAAATGTAAGAAATTTCATCAATATTACTGTTACGTTTGCATTATACTGAAATATATATAGCACTGCTTACATGTCTTTTGCACACATTATAAACACATTTAAATTCACAATTTTTTGGAGTGTCTGGACATGAGATTCCTCGATGGTGTTGTTTTAGATGTTGGAAAGGTGTCTAACTCTAACCTTCGTAGCAGCCCCATCCGGGGAACGTTGCAACGCTCTCCTAACTCACTACACAATCAGGGCCAGGTAGTGAGTGATGAGCTTGCAGAACTGGAGGAAAACCTCAGGTGACTAAATCAATTTGTATTTTAGCAATTTGAATTTACATAGGGAACATAAATAAACAGTGCCTCTCACATAGATGTTGTCGGAAGAATTCAGTCATGTTCCAGACAGTGACAAGGGTGTCAGCAGTGTTACAAACGACACAGTCACAGTCAGTGCAATGCAGTGTGGCTAGGGAAGGAAGAAGGAGCTAATGGCTCTGTTCTCACAGTCCTCCGAACACTCATCAGTTTGTTTTAAATTAAGTTAATATGTACATATTTGACTGTTTAGTACTCAGTATTTACTACTTAGTCAACCTGTATACACATACAGTACGTCATACATTGTTAATTTTTATGGTCAGTGCAGACATTTGCTACAGTGGAAACTCTATCCATCGAGCACAGATCGATCGAAAATCAATGTACACAGAAAATTTTCCGTGGTCCAGACAAAATTCTTATGTAGATAATACTAAAAAAGTCCTTTTTTGCCTAACTCAAAATTTAATTTTTATTGCATCGATCAAACAAAAATTTCTATAGCGTCACCAAAAATGAAATGTTCCGATCATTAAACAACAAAATATTAACAAAAAAATATGAGTGTTAACTGTAATCACCATAGCATAAAAATTGGTATACAGTACATTATGTACATATTGACAGATACCCGACTAGGGAGGGTTCTGATTGTTAAGGCCTTTTATGTCAAACACTGACAAAGTATGTTGTTAAGTGCCACACAGAACTTAGTGATGTAAGTTCTAAGAAATGAGGCTTTTATCATGGTCAACTTTACAGTTTTAGAGAGTCATGCCAGGATCACGAGAAACATCTGGGAGAAAGGGGGTCTTAATTTAATGTTTCTGAGGTGCCTGGCCGGTCTACAAGACTGGTCTAGTGGCCTGTCTTGTTGTCACAATGGCAACATCCATTGTTACGTACTCTGTGAATGAGCTGGCCTTTTGTACTGCTTTACCTGGAGTCTTGAAGTTTCTCCGAGGTGTCTGCTCCAGGTGACTGGCAGGCTGCTGGTCACCGGCATCCTCCTTGGGACATAAAGTGCTGCTGCAGTGACCGCTGTCTATGACTGCTGGGTGCTGGGTTGTCTGTTGGATGCTCAGAACGAAGGGTTGGCTAGTCCCAAGGGTGGCTCTTCTCCCCGTAACATTGTTCAATGGTTGAAGATAAAAAAAAGGGGCGGCGGAGAATAGTCCACATAGCGCAATAAAAATTATTTAGATTACCCGGCCGATACCATATGTTAAAATGTGGGGAAAATAATGGGGAGTTCAAACCATCTTGATTCTCATAGCATCAGAAAAAGAATACCATAAGCATCAAAAAATAATTAACAAACAGCTTCTGTGAAACTACGAGGTTGATCCACCACAAGGCGAAACGAGAGGGCCGCCTTGAAACTCTAAACGATAAACTTAGACACCAGAAAGGCTGGCGCTCAATAAACACTCTTTAGAACTTTAAAATAACAAAAGAATATATTAAACACAACGTCGTCTAAAGCACTCGCTCATTCAAAAAGGCTCAGGAGGTAGATTAGGAATCTTTTAGACATGGTCACACTGACCCACCAGTTTAAAACAGAAAAGAAAATAAAATCAATTAATTTAATAATTGCACTTATTTATCTTATACAAAAAAAAAAAGAAAATGAAGGGTACTAAAGCTGCTAAATGAAAGATAAACGTGTTAGCTAAGGTTGCAAGTAGGCTGCTAGACTACCAAAATTATATAAAAAGATAGGAATTCAAGTATTCATAGAATAGTACTCATCAACAGGCACACACACACACACAAAGTAGGATAACACATTTTTCATCCGGTTGTGCGATCACGACATTTCACTGGCTAAACCAGTTTCATCAAGCAGCAAGTTGTAGAACACTGCAGTATGGTGCATCGGCGCTGTTAGTGGTACAGCTTTAAAAATGAAGGTTCCGCGAGCATATCACCCGACACCGTGACACACATTTTTATTCTCTCTTTTATCCCTCGTCGCATCGTGACCCTAGGGGAGGGGAGAAGAGGAGCAACCAGCAGCGGTCAATCACCCGGACCGCCAACCAGCTGGCTAGTGTGAGAGAGACAGCACTAGTCATCTGCCAGCCAGAGATGATTCATCGACATGTGCTGTCACCTTGGTCAGAATCCTGTGCACAGAGCAGAGAACATAACAGAGGAGCAACCGCCGCCTTCATCGACTTCAAGGGGACAAAAGGGGACTTCAAGAATTGAGAGTACTACATCATCACCGAGAGGATGGCACCCAAACGAACCGCCCAAATGAACCTCAGTCGCATGAGAAGGGTAGGCCAATTGATACATGACCCTTACTGGCTATTAAGAATAAATGACTTATCGTAATTTACATGCTTCATCTACAAGCAACAATGAACCGGGTTTGGGAGCGTAGAATTTCTACTGGAGCGCCTACAGGTTTTTCCCTAGACCGAGGATAATTAGACGTGTCAGAATTCTACGTTTCAAGAATACAGCCGGCCAGTAAGCCATGCTATGCACCGCCTCTCCTCGAGAAGATGCTAATAATCAATTGTTAGTAATTGACGCCTAGTTCAGACCCCGAAGAAGTGAAAGAGAGCGCAGAAAGATTTTGCATGCCAACAATAGCCGCTCTTAGCTCTGCCCAAGATGCGTGCACATTAACACCCCCCATCACCGGGCCGGCGAGCCCTCTGCCAAAGCAGATTATATTCCCGTGCGGAGGCTGGAATCGTCAGTTTATCGTCTACTCTTCTTAAAGCCACATTACCAGTTGGACAGATAGCTCCAATGCACTCATTCAACGGAGTCCTAACCAGCCACCGTTATACTGCCCAGATCTTCAGCTCACTGCTGCCAACAACAAATCTTCTGAAGCCCTCCCCCTGCAAAGCCTTCCAGAAGCAATCTGCCACCCTTAGCCGCTTGTCCCTGACAACAGCTAACTCACGCGCCCTTAAGGACATGGGCCCCCTAAGCCCCATCAGGGCATGCATACACAGTTAGACTGGGAAAGTAGTAATTAGTGACTTAGTGGATACGGCCCCCAGCCAGATTAGAACGAGGTCCCTTTCACCTGGACACCTTAGTTTACTACTTCTGGTCAATTCTGGGTAGACAGGAGATAGTACAGGCCACTGTGTCTTATTCTTCATGGAATAAACACATCTGAACCTAACTGCTCTCTCATTATCCCTTGTGTTCGTCCAGATTATTATAGTAAACACCTATGTCCTGAAAGACTGGAGCAGGAGACCGGGTTTGCCAATACCAGATGCAGCTTAGTCTAGAACTACGAGTTCTTCCGGACGGGGGATTTTTGTACGTCAGAACACACACCATTCAACAGCCACCCATTCGGTACACCAGCTCTATCGAACGGTAGAGCCACAACCACTAGGCATACCCCTACTTGACAGGATAAGTCTGTAGACCAACTTGCACCCGTCCACCGCACTGTTTGTATTGCAGGAGAGAAGTGCTTAGTTGGCTCTGGGTCGGACCCCATCGAAGCTACTAGAGTTCCTCCAAGGGAACCCGCTCTTCAACCACCACACTGTTTGTTTTGCCCATTGAGGAATAAGGTTGTACTCGGCACTGTTCTGGTGTGCGTAGATGGCTTAACAGGCTTAGATAAGAAAGGCACATTGCCTGCTCCTATTTCCAAGGACAAGGTTCTTGCACCAAATGCCCTTCACCAAGAGAGGTGGGGAGGACGTTAGGGAACGACAGGTAACTACTGCCTACCATTCTACCGTGGGTTGCACCCAACCCAGCGAGGTACTTGGACAATTAACCCCTCGGGAATGAGCTCAAGCTGCCCCCAAGTCGGTAGGGCCTAGCTCCCCGGCTCCCTTCTTGTCTTTGTTTCAGCCTCCCCGGAAGCTTCCAGGCACAGTTCATCCCATTATCGCTGCCTTTAACCGAGGGGAGAAGGTTCCAATAGGAGCAGCCTGCACCTAGTTCAAGACCCGACTCTACTCCAGCCTGCGGAGATTCCTTCAGCAGCAGCAGCAGTTGGTGTACCAGCCGCAGCAGTCTGTGGCGACAGTCAGGATCTACCAGCAGCCACACCCCAGCCATCGAACTAACAATATTAGTCAGCCGCCCTAGCGCCAGATTGAGTAAGCCAGCTGCTCCTAAGCCAAGCAGTTAGCCAAACTAGCCTCTGACTTTGTGCCAAGTCAGCAGCCGACGCAACCCACTCTAAATTCAAGTTGCGCCCCTGACTGTCATTAATTGAGATGCAGGTCACCCCAGTAAGTGCTATGTGACTAGCACTAACAAAGTCGCTACTTTGAGATGCTACTCTATTTTACTCTGAACCAGAACCCATCACACGTCACTATATTGACCACGGTGACCTTCTGTCAGCCAAGGGCCATCACATCACGTAACTAAGTTTCATGCGTCATCCTCTATAGACAGTCGTGCAACCAAGTTTTGTGGCTACCATGTTAAGGCATCTGCGCCTCAAGTGTCGTGCATCAGTTTTTTGAAAGAATTGGTTTAACAGTACATATTTTGCAAGGATTAATGTATTCTGTGTATTGCAAAACCAATGCTTATATAAAAAGAAGCCACCATCTGTGTGTGTTATATGTATTTTATAAACATAGGCTATTTTTTCTTTTCTTCCATTACTGTAGGGTTTATTTACTTTTTGGTCTCTGTAAACTGAAATAAGTTTAAAATTGCTTTTAATTGTTCTGCACTTCACCAATACCATTGTGTAAGTACCTATAATAGTAACCTCAAATTCAGTTGAAGTATAAGCAAAAAGCATTTTCACACATTGGCAGCACATTGGTTGGTTTATTGAATAGACAGTTCTTATAACTATTTTCATGTGTGGTGTGGTTGTTTTAAGGAAAGCACAGTTACCTCCACATGCTGAAAAGGTAGCCCTACATGAGCTGGAACGCCTGAAGAGGATGTCTCAGATGAACCAAGAGAGTGGAATCATCAGGAGCTACATCGAGTTGTTCGCAGAATTACCGTGGTCGAAGGCTTCACCTGACAAGCTCGACCTGAAGAAAGCAAGTGTGGTAAGTTGTGACTTTGTAGTCTCTGCCCATTTTTTTTTTGTTACATTAAGGGCTGGTTTTGCACCTCCTGTTAATCTTGACATGTGACTACCTTTGGCTGAGAGAGGTAGTCAGGGTCGTGCAAGGTTTTGTTGTACAAGTCAGAGACACATGTGAGTAGCAAACTACTGACTTTGGTCTTAGTGTCGACTGGTTGGGCCTCAACCGGCACACAAAGTCGGGTGCTTAGCCTGGCAGCAAGGTATGAAGTCAGTAGGGGCTTTGACTGTCTGGCGGAGGGGTCGGCAAACTGCCACTGGTTTACCTGCGCTTGCTGGGGCCCGAGGTAGCTCCTTGCTGTGCTGCTGGTATAGCGGCTGGAGCTGGAGCTGAGTTGGGCCCATGGAAGGCTGCTGGCCTGGTTGCACTGGAACCAGGGGCTGGCGAGTCTCAGTGGTACTTCACGTCCCTGGCGGATGTCAGTCATGACTGACCGGGAGGCTGAAATAAAGTGTGGGAGGGAGCTGAGAGGTGAGGCCTTGTCAGCTGGCGGGAGGCTTGAGCTTATTCTCGTGAGGTTACAGTGCAAAGTGCAGCTGGAACTGGGTTGCAGCTCCCATTAGCGTTGGTTGTAGTAGCTGCCTTTCTGTTGTGCCACCTGCTACCATTTCGTTGGGTGTATATAAGGCAGGTACAATAGACAGGCTCACATGAGGAGAGCATGCGATGAAGTTCCCTGGCTATGTGGAATACCAAAGCTACAGCTGATCAGACCAGAGTCGTACCAAGTGCTCTCTAACCGGCGATATGTGTGGTGGTTATAGTGTGTTAGGTGTCCTCTGAGTGCCAGACAACATGGGTGTGGGTCAAAGGGTTGGCAGATCTCCAGACCCAGTAAGTCACTCCCTCTGGCGACAGTACAGCGCGGTGGACAGAGTGGGTCAACTGGACTAGCGGCCTGATGACTCTTGGATTGAATTACTAGTGGTTGGGGCTCCACCTTACTGCACACCAGGTGTACAGTACGGGTAGCCATCAACTGTGTTGGTTTTCAACGTACGTGCACCTGGTGAAGGGGGCTTGTAGTCCTATGCTAGTTTAAAAAATATATCGAAGTGCGCTGTCTCCGCTTTGCTCTGGTGGGTCGTCGTCTACTGAGGAAGGAAAAAACACCCTAGAAATCAATATGCAGAGGTTTAAGAGAAACTTGTATTGATTCCATCAGGAATAAACACTGTGGCCCGTGCTACCTCCTTACTAACTGGTGCTGAACGGAAGTTGTACTACAAGTATCCAGGTGAAGGAGACCTGGTCCTAAACTGAACAAGGTGATCCAGCTAGGTAGCTATGAAAATAACTGACCCTAACTAATTCTAACCGTTTTCCAGAAGGTAACATTGAGGCCACTACCAGAAGGAATAGTGGTGGTGTGTCCAGAAGGAACCTTCCAGGGCCACTACCAGAGGGGGTAGTAGTGGTGCTTATACTGCCAGAGATGCAGTGCGTTTGCTGTTACCAGAAAGTAAGGTGAGTGTTGAAGGCATCTTCGAGGGAAAGCCCCAGTATTTTTTGTTTTTGGCATATCGTAATTGTTTCTTTAATTCACACCTTTCTGCTGTATTCAGTTGTTTCATGGTGGGACTGACTGAACTCTCTTTAAGATGTTGAATTAAACATTCAAGAAATTTCTAGGAAACTGTGATTGTCTCCTCTTGGGAAAAATTAATGTTGGTAATATTTTTTGTATGGTATCAAAATTAATATTGTATACCAAGATTTACTACTGAGTGGGGTAGTGCTGTTATAACTCACTGGACTTGCATTCGGGAGGACCCTGGTTCGCACTCCCAGTCTGGCCATCCTGATTTCGGCTTTCCATGATTTTCCAAAATCACTCCAGGCGAATACTGGATTGGGTCCTTAACAAAGGCCAAGGCCCGTTCCTTCCCCAATCCCTCTTCCCTGAGCAACTTGCTCTATCTCTAATGACCTTGCTGTCAATAAGATGTTAAGCCCAACTAACTACATACAATGCCAAGGTTTACTAGAACAAGGAATGCCAGTTCACATGTGTTCATCCACTTGTAATCAATGATTAGTATATTGTAGGTAGAGAAGAATTTCTCTGAAGTATTCCTTTTTACCTTTCAGTGCTTGATGCCTTTAAGCAACCCAGATCATTCACATGGAGCGACTTGAAACGTGTACTTATCCTGCCCCTCAAGTATAAATGGTGTGTCAAATAGCAGGTATTATCATCACATTGTCATATAATTTCATACAAGGCCTCTTGACTGAACCTTGCCCTCCTTTTTGCACTTTGATCAACTGCTTTTAATAAGCTACATGGTTATTTTTTAGTATACAGTGAAACCCTGTTAAGACATTTCATAAAAATACTGAACAATGTGTGCTTATTAAGCAGGAAAACTTCTTAAAAGGGTAAAATTCTGCATCTGTAACAGACCAAAAGCAAACTTTCTAAAGTTTAGTAAGCAGGAAAACTTATTAACAGAAAACTTCTTAAAAGGGTTTTACTGTATTTGGTATAGTGTGGTGCTGCAACTGCAGTAATGTAGATCAGTCTTACTAATGTATAAGCAGTAGAGATTTAGATACTCTAATTTAATTGTGGAGAGGAAGTGGAGATGATTAGCATTTCTGTTACACTCCTCATTTGATTTATTTTGTAACATTTTATTTGAAATCCTCCTAAAATCATAGGTCGTGTTATTTTTGGTATAATCACAATCGTCTTTAGGGTCACAGATATCAAAGAAATGGATTTTGGGGATTTGCTAACTGAAAAAGTTAACAACCGCTGCTACAGTCTTTTATTCTTGTTGCGTGCAGGATTTGGATTCTGACCACTATGCCATGAGTGGCCTGAAGAAGCGTGTGCTGGAATACCTAGCAGTGCGGCAGCTGAAGAACAGCTTGCGTGGCCCCATCCTATGTTTTGTAGGCCCACCTGGTGTGGGCAAGACCAGCGTGGGTCGTTCCATAGCCAACATCCTTGGAAGACAGTTCCACCGGTAACATTACCTTCATTACCTTGCCTGTATTGCATCAGTGTCTGCTTTAGTTTGTCATCTGCAAAAGTTTACTGTGACCAGCAGGTATTTGGGCAACCAGGGTGTGCATTGCGGGGGGGGGGGGGGGGGGGAATAAACAGCACTATTAAAGTTATCGTCTGTCTTACAAACAGTTAATCTGTGTTAATCTGTTGGTGCATCCTTACTGCTCTTGCCAAAGACCAGATGTTTGTGGGACGGCACATGTGCTGCCGGGCAGTTCTGTTGTCACTCAACTACAAATCAGAGGTCAGTCCGTGACTAGCTACAGACAAGCGAGCAAGAGGGAACTTCCATGCCCAAATGTCTGCTAGGCACTGTAAGTGTTTGATCATCTTACAATGATTTCAAAAATATGTTCGTCAAGCTGTTAGCTTAGTTGTATGTTTACGTCCTTCATAAAACTCTTTGTATGTTTAGTTCTTGCAGCCAGCAAACCAAACAAATATGTGGTCATTAAATATTTGTATACATACTACAAATTTTGGTTTCAGCATATCTCTGGGAGGCGTATGTAATCAGTCAGATGTCAGAGGACACCGGCGGACCTACATAGGTGCCATGCCAGGCCGTATCATTCAAGGGCTGAAGATAGCTGGTGTCAACAACCCAGTGATGCTGTTGGATGAAATTGATAAGCTGGTAATTTTATTAAATGTAACTGTCATTCATTTAAATGTGTTGTGTGAGTTTTCATGACATAACAGTTACAGACCTGCCAATCCTTACGATTTCCCCAGAATTTCTACAGAAAAATTCGCACCTTACGATTTTACAGGAACTCTCCATATCTTACGTTTTTTCTCTCGGCCGGATTCCATAATTCATGAAATAGCTGCGGCCGTACTCTTGGCTGTTGGTCTCTGTGAAAGTGTCAAATATAGATAGTGTTTTCAAAAAAAATTCAAGGTGGCCACTTAACCAGGAAATATTGGCAAAAACTATGAATTTTCTCAAGTGCCAGGAAAACCTTTAAAATGCGAGGAATTTTTCTTTGAGTCTGGAATGTGCACACGCAAGAGATTTTTCATGCGCCCGTGCTGCAAGAAATACATTGCACATGCAGAAGCTGTTAAGATTCTCACTTATGTAGTCCTGTTTTGCCTTGTTTTTAACTAAATAAAATTTTAAGGTAGTTTCTGTGTTCCTACAGTGTATTATTATGGTGACACTGGTGCCAGTTAAATAAAAATGTACATAGGTTCATTGTGCAAAAAATAAAAATGGAAGCCTTGAGTTGTGGATGCAGCACATTGATCAATAACTTACCCAGCATGCATCCAGTCATATAACAACTGAACGCAAAACACGCTGACTCTACAGACTATTGTGACTAGATAAATGCCAGTGTTGTTTGTGTTTATAGACTACAATTACGTTTCAGTGTTTGAAAATCTTTAATATTGTGTCTTCACGTGAGTAATTCGTGTTAAGTCGTGAACAATATTTGAAGTTCATACTACAGATTTTTTTCTTTTCTTTTCTTTCTTTCTTCTTCCCCATGGCCCGCAAAGTCCATTGACATGAAGCGTATTCTATTTGTGGTCATGAAGAGTTAGATGTTGAAAATATATTTTAACTAAGAGTTGTTCCGATACAGATACTAAGTATTGGTATCAGCCGATACTCTGCCTTTTTTCAATGTATCTGTATTGGATATGGTATCGGGCCGATACTTTAGTATCGGTTGTAGACAATGAAGTCGGGTTTACTTTCTTTAGGCACAAAAATGACCGTATTTCGGTTTGTATATATCGCACATTAAAAGTAAAATAAAAGTAAGAACAAATTCCATATTTACTCGTGAATAGAGCACCCTTTTGTCCCAAAATAAAGGAAATAATTCTGAGATGCGCGCTATACACACGCTATACACGGAAAAAAAAGAGGAAGGGGAATGTTAGCCATAAATTGTCCGGGGATGTTGAGGGAAGTGGCGGAACCGTCTGTTGTCTCACCTATCGCTCTTACATCACTCAGCTCCCTTCTCTCTCTCAACGACCCTTCAGTTATGTGTAGGTCGAAACTATGCCCCCCCCCCCCCCCATCAAAATTAATGGCATCCTGTCATGCCAAAAAACCACCAGTGTTTCCACTTGTTTATGACCCCTCCCCCCTCCCTTGTAGTAATGCCCAGATGGTTGCCGATCGATAATTCTGCCATCCCTATTTGTTTCCATGGCAGAGGCTAGTGAGCCATGTTTGAGCCATGACTTTGGTGGGTGGGGGGGGGGGGGGGCGAGGAGACCATTTTTTTTTTTTAGATAAGGGTAATGCGACATTCTAGTACTGCAAAAAAAATAGAGCCGGTCAGTGATCAACGGAGAAAGGAGAAAAAAGAAAAACGAAGCTGGAAATGGGGAGTAGTAGGAGAAAGTGGTTTCCGGAACTTCTTTATTTTGGCTTTTTGCACTCAAGTTATTTGATTAAAGTATTTTACAAACATAATACAATCACCACACATTAATGTAAAAAAGAATAATTTATTCCATACTTGCTAACAGGGCGCCACAAATTTTTGGTGCAATTTTATTTTTAAAAAATTTTCCCCTGGAACTTGTTGCAAAAAGCATGGTGCTCGTTATACACGAATGCACACTATACACGAGTGCACACTATACTCAAGTAAATACGGTATGCATCGCTCAAAATAGTTGCATCTAACATCACTTGTATTTCAAAGAAAATGGTTTCACCTTAAAATGTTATGCAAAACATTTTAAAGAGGAATTATTGTTTGTAAAGATGTTTTCATTTGTGTTTAGAGGTTGTTTTATCCGGTAAGGTTGGTGTTTCATTGTATCAGGTGTAAAATTAACATCCTTTAAAACTTAATATTTATTTAACTCAAAGAGCAGCATCTTCACGAATAAAATTATATGCCCAAAAGCATATACTCTACCACTCGTCAGCAAAAAATTGTTTGAACATTGAGCGACTTGTATTATTTATCATTTTCAGTAACTTCTTGCAGGGAAATCGGAGGATTTATATTAATTTATTTCAATAGACACACGTCTTTGAATAAACTGATAATATATGTACGTGCCTATTTGACATCTTTTGCCATCTATTAATGACTAGGTAAGGATCAAGTCGAGTCCAGTGTAATTCGTGATGGAAAATCAGAGGACATGGTTTTGAATGATTAATTATTAAAGACAGTGAAGAAATAAATTATAATAGCCTCGTTTGTGTCTCAAAATTACAAGTTTTCTTTGCAGTAAAATATGATTAATAATTACTTTAAAAGACAGACATTTGCCACGTGTGCAAGGTGTCACCACAACAGGTAGCGGCGTGGAGAGGTCATCCCCCCCCCCCCCCCCCCCCCCCCCCCCCCGGTAAACCAACAGACATGACACTGCCTGATCAATAACTACTCTGTATGCTCTTAGCTGATAGTGCACGCGGGACATTTAAAATTTGACTTGCATTTTCAGAGGGTTTGAAACTCTTAGGTCAGCTTGCATTTTGTGTCAGATTACACTAAATTATGTACAGTATTTTAAGACGTTATTTACTTATTTAAATAAGTCTAGGAAAAATGTTTTAAATATATTATTAACAGTAATATTTTTTTTTAAATTCAATGTGAAGGGCATTGGTATCGGGGTATCATCTGCAGTGGTATCGGTATCGGAACAACTCTAATTTTAACGTAATACAATAATTTACTTAGATAGTAGCAAGGGTATGTAAACTTTACCGGTGAGTTTGTACATCAACTGCACATGTTTATTTTGTGGTCTGGGAGTCGAGCATTTCATGCAATGTCGGATTGGCACGAAAGACAACATGTTATAAAGTTGATGGGTGTTGACCTTATGATTTTCAAATTTTGCTGCAGTAAACAAAGTAAAAATGATTTTGATAAGTGAATTTGTCACATCTTACTTATTTTATTTCTATGTTAAGTGTGGCCTAGGCAGCACATTTCTCCTGTGTGTATTTGTAAACTGCTTGTCTAAGAAAAATAATCATGTAATTTTTATATGAAATTACTGCTTCCTGTCTTTTAGGTGTCATAGGCATCTGTTAGCAGTGGTAATACAATAATTTAAAAATAGCGTCAAACACTTGCACAAAGTTGTACTGTTATATAAGATGAAACGTGCTGACAGAACCTTAAAGTATGCTAGACTTTCAAAAGTAATGTTAACAATTCTTTTGGTACCACAGCAATGAAGAGTACAAAAGAATATTTAGTGTTGTCAAAAAAATAAAACAGAATTTAGATCATCTATGAACATTAAAACAGTGAACAATATTTCAGTTTTGAAGAGCAGTTTTTTACCTGCTTGCCATAATAAGTGTTATTATGCAGATTTTTTAAATTTTTTTAAGAGGGCTAAAAAATCAACTTCAAAATACTTACAGAGCCAGAATGAGTAGTTTCATGGTTTTCTTCTCAGTGTAAATATGTGTATTGTGTGAAAATGTTTTTGTTTCGAAATTTTTGGTAGGACTGTTAGAATTTTTGTGTTCGTATGTTTGATTTTATAACTGACCTAATGTGTGGACAGTGTTGGAATATTTGGTAAGTAGCTGAATTTTTCTTTAAAAAAAAGTGTTTTTCTTCATTTAATATTATTCTGTTCTCAGTTAATCATGAAGCTCAGAAGTATGTATAATTATTTTATATATTTATTATCAAAATATACATCAATAATTTCACAAACAATACCAGTAACGGCCGATGAACAAGAAAAAATTTATATAAAATGCTGCGATCCGACTACACACTTTTTTAAGTATTCTTCAAACTTCTTGATTTCTAACTTTACAAGTTGGCAGTTCTGCAGTTATTACAGTTGAATGTTGCGATGCATGTGTGTGTGTTGAGTGGCTGAGGCACACATGTATCTAGGAATGGTAAACTGCAGATGTTAATTTTAGGTTATAGGGAATAAAAGTTTTACCAACTTGCACCAGTCAGGTGCAGGTAATGATGTGAATGCTGTGAAGTTGGTTCTCAAGGTTATGTTGTCGTAGGCCTTAATCTACTGTTTTTTCTTTGTGGTAGGTTAATTGTGGAAGTATAAGAATTAAATAGTATCTGGGTTCCCCTCATGCCAGAAAGAATAATGTACACTATAAATGTAAAACCTTGATAAATGAAAATGTTCGGGATCAAAATAATTGTCTTCAAATAACATAATTCTAAATTATCCAAATTAAAAAAAACATTTTTGGTCGATGTGTTTTTGTGTAGGGCGTGTTTTTTTTATTTTTCCCATTTGAAAATGGTGTTATCATCACAGAAATTTACGAAAATTAGAATCAGTGGTTATACCCATGTAGCACTCACATTTTTTCCTGGAAATAAGGCCAACTAAATGGGGCTGCTGTTATGTGGGTTACACTGAACTTGTCGTTTATGCTTGCTAGTGTATTGGAGTGGTTGCCGGCAGCAAGATAGGTGCTAGCGCATGCATGCACCACATCTTGTTGGTGATATGAAGAACATAAATAAAATGGAACGCACAAAACAATGTTGGTGCATCTGTGGTTAAGGGTGCTTCAAACCAAGACACATTTTACGTGCTAACCCTGAACTAAGGATCACGGTTTCCATTTATACCTGAAACACAGTGTGGCGTTGCTCAATGCGGGTTGGCAACCAGCAGGCGGCAGCAGCTAACCTGCAAGCCAAATTTTGGGCATCTCAGCTGGAGAGGTGACTGTGACACGCTGTTCTTAAGAAAGGGCCACGGCTGTGACGAGTATAGAGCGTGGTAAAGATTTCGCTCGTTGCATGTCAAATTATTATGCCCAGTAGTTATGTGATGAAAAAAATCACTCATGATCACTGACTTTGAGTTTATCCACTCTGCGAACTGTGACCATTGTCAACCAATACCAATTAGAGAAACCCTTTTAGAAAGTTTCCGCCTCAAGAAGTTTCCTACTTACTTACTGTAATAAGTTCATTAATTTTACACTTTGTCTATAAGCACATGTATAATTTAGCACTTTAAAAACAAGTTTTCCTGGTTAATAAATATAATTTTTTTAGTCCTTTCAGTAATGTCAATTTAATTTTACATTGCAGACAAAAGGCTTTAATGGCGACCCGGCTGCTGCTCTGTTGGAAGTGCTGGACCCGGAGCAGAACTGTAGTTTTGTGGACCACTACTTGAACGTGCCTTTTGACCTTTCCCAAGTCCTCTTCATAGCAACAGCCAACACCACCAAGACTATCCCACCTGCCTTGCTGGACCGCATGGAGATTGTACCTGTCTCTGGCTATTCTCAGGTACTGCTAATGAACAGTTTTATGCTGTACATGACTGCGTGTTTCTTGAAATTATGTTTTTTCTTTATTATACAGCATTTCTGACACCACTTACTATTAACCAAAGTGTGTATTTGTTAAATTTGTTTTATCACAAGAGCATAAGATACATACTGTATTAAAAATTGTGTTAAGAAATGTTGTTTATCAGAACAAGATTTCTTTGTAAGTCTTAAATGATAACTTCTGCAACTATTTGACATACAGTTTTGATTGGTTTACTAATAGTGGTATATTTATAGAGTTTTGGCTGAGTTTGCAAGCATCTTTAATTCACTGGGTGGGATATTGACAAATAGCTGTTACACACTCGTACATGACTGAAAGAAATTTTAAACAAAAGGTGATGAGACAAGTAGTTTTGCTGGAATTGTGTAAAGAATTTTTACACTACGCGTGACTGTAGCGGTTACCCTGAACAGATTCAGTCAGCAGCCTATTCATCTCATCACTCCATTGGGTATTAATTAGTGTGAAAATTCTTACAATGCTGGAATCTGAGCCAGTAATTGCTAAATCTTGTACATTTCTGAAATTTGAAAACAAATATGTCAGCCTCTAGTTGTCTCAAAAATCTGAACCCATATACATGCATTAACTGATTTTAAAAATCTTCGCTTTGACTACTAAGAAATATTTTCATACACCCAAACTGGTCAAAAATAATTATACTGTGACCTCTGGTACTATAATCAGTAATATCAGTCTTGAACTTGGTTTGTATGACCAATGTTTTATAAATTAACTTAAATTAAAATGCTGTAATTTTAAATCAAGCAGCAAAGAAAGGAGGGAGGGCAGCAAGGTGCAGAAAGGACTTCTCCAAAAAAACTACAGTAGAACCCTGTCATAAAATTCCTAGATATAACATTTTCCTGCATAATACATAACACCATTATTTTATGGTCCCACCATTTCTCCACAAGGCTTAATGGTTTCATTTCCTGGATATAGCAATGTTCATATTTTTCATTTCCTGCTTATAACATCAGTATTTGTTCAATTCCTTGCAGCAACTAAAATGCAATTTTTCTATTAAGTAAAATTTGAGACATATTAACCATGCAGTAGCCTACAAATACATAGGTACTGAAAACAGTTTATACTTGAAATATTAAGGGTTTTAGAGGTGATTGCCCTGAAAATTACTAAGATAACCATGAGTATATGAGTGAGCCAGCATCCAGAATGCATGTCATTGTGCATTAATTGATGATGCTATGGTCCATGGAATTCAAATCACACAAATATTTTTGCATCAAATGATTCAGATGAACAGGTTGAACTTGACTAAGCTATTTATATACAAAAATTATTATATACATTTGAATTTGTTTCACTTGATGTGTTCCTGCAGGTTAATACTATTTCCTGCTTATAACATTTTCCTGCTCATTACATTTTATTTTACTGACCCCTTGAAAAATGTTATCACAAGGTTCTACTGTATACTTATATGTTAACTCTGTCATAAATAAACCCTCTGCATGTCATATCAAACAGAACACCAACAGTGACAGAAGAAATGTATTAACCTTGATGCATGACGGGCTCGGGAACAGTACTGGCAATGTCACGGTCGACACTAGTTTTTGGGTGTGCAAGTCCGTATATAAGGTAGGGCGGGTTGCCTGGCGGCTGGGCGCAAAGTCAATGGCTGGTTTAACAATCCGTCAGACGTTGTGACTCGCGGTCACTGCATTACCTGCACTGGCGCTGGTCCGACTGGACTGCTGCCCCAGTCTTGGTGGTTGACACCAGCTGCTAGTGGTACTGGTGGAGCCAGATGTCCCGAAGACACTGCGGTTCTTGGTGCTGCAGGTGAAGGCCTTGATCAGGTTGGTTCTCCGGTTTCCCTTGAACAAAGGAAAGGCACTGACGGGCGGCATGAGCTCGGTCCCGTGAGTTATGCTTGCAGAGTGCCTTAATGGTTAAAGTGCAGCTCCAGGTGGATTTGTATGCCGCCACAGCCTTTCTTTCCTGCAAATCCTACCTGTACCTTTTGGTGTAAGGCATGGAGGGGTACTACTACCGGCCTCATGAGAGGGGAGCAGGTGACAAATAGTCCCTAACTAGAAGTGTTCGGCCGAAGCCGAGCCAACGCACAGCTGTACCCTTTCCCCAACCGGCGACACAAGCGGCGCAGTGGTTGGGAAACAGGTTTCCTCTAAGTCATCCAACAGTAACTTTGGGTGTGGGCCCAAAAGCAGTTAGGCCTCCGAAACCAGTGACATACTCCCTCCAGCAACACAATGGCACGGTGGACGGAGTACAAACTGGCCTGGCTGACTAGCCACCTTATATGTTGTCTTTCTGATGGTTGTGGCTCTGCCTTTCGGTACAACAAGGTGCACTGAACAGATGGCCATCAAGCATGTGTGTTTATTCAATGTACGAGACCCTGTGAGGGAGCTCGCAGTCCTACAATAGGTGCGGGAAAATCTGTTTTGTAAAACCTGGTCTCCTGCTCCACTCTGGTGGGCATGGTGTGTACGGGAATCACACAGTCATCTAAGGAAAGGATTGTCAAAGTAAGAGAGAACTTATGTTATATTCCTGTGAGGAATAGACATGGTGGCCCGTACTACCTCCTAACTACCTCAAGCTGACCAGAAGTTTAAACTACGCAAATGCCAGGTGAAGGGGACCTGGTTCTAGGTTGGAAGGCAGATATGACTAGGTAGCTAATATCTTTTCCTGTCTACTCTGTTTCCGTATCCTGAAGGGACTTACGGGATCCACTTCTTGGAGGGCAGTGGGGGTTGCTATTACCAGGGGTAAACAGCAAGGGGGGGTTGACAACTTCTTCAAAGACTGCAATGAGAGATCCTCTGGAAAGTTTGTGCTTCGCTGGTGTTTTAGCTGAAGAGCTTCGGGGTTTTCTGTAAGACGTAGAGCAGACAGAAAGCTCCAGCACATGCGGTGGTGTAGCGAGCTGCCAGGGCTGTGTGGCTCTCAGAAGAGCTGACGAACAACTAACGTTTCTGGGCCGTGGACTGGTGTAAGTACCGGCCGGCCCAACTTCATTAAAGCTGTGATGGGGGTAGCCAAGTTGTCTGCTGCGGCATCTGCTGGTGGCGCCATTGAGTAAAGATATACCTAGAGTGGACTTTCCCAGGTAAAATTTTCTGACCACTCCAGCAGGTAATAATCTGTAGTTCGTGTGTTGAACACAACGTTGCACTAGTCCATTTTCGTGGCATGTGCGTGGGGAATATCGTCTGCATTGCCACAGTGACATCTAATTGTGGGATTTCTAACCCTTTCACCAAACGTGCTTCCGACTGTTTGCTAATGCGGCTTGATCGGCAAGGTGTCTGACGGGGCCCTCTGTCAAGTGGACTCTGCCATGATAATTCGGAGCAACTAGATTTTGCTTTGGCTGCGATTTTCTCAGTGTAGTTGCGTGGCATTGAGGGCATTGATCTGATGGAGAACACACTTTGGCGTTGATCGATATCTGGCTGACATGGCATGATGCAACTAGGAGCCTTGTCAATAAGGATTGGCGTCGGCTTGGGTCTTATATATAGAGGGTTCTGGCTCTGTATCAGGAACTACCCTTTTGGGTGGGGGTTCGTTTTCATACCCTGATTGGCCAGGTGTGTTCCCTTTGGCTTCGTCAAACCCAAGTGTCGGCATGTCCCCTGAGTATGGTAGTATCTGGCCTCGGGTGGCCTTTTGGATCCGTTTGCTTATATCTTCGGCCCAATAGACATCGTCTCGCTTGCCTACAATGTGATATGGTCCATCCCATTTGTCAGCAAGGTCAGCACTGAATTGGTTGCTGACTTTGCTGAGAGGGTGACTTCGCAGAAGGATGGCTTCCCCTAACTTATATTCTCTTTCCCCTGTTTTCGGTTGGGGGTATTTCTTTAAAATGTAGGCATTCTGCGCTTTCTGGGCGTGCATGGTGCGTGCCAGGGCTACTAGCCGGATGACCTCGGGCTAAGGCATATCGGTGGGCTCGCTTTCCCACTGCCAGTCGCCTGATCGGCGTACTGTTTGTCCAGGAGTAGGACGCTCAGACTGGTGTTGACGGTTTCGTTTGTACGTCGTCGAAGGGCAAATAGTAATGTATGGCTCTGCTTATCCCAATGCTTGTGATCATTACCCACACTGATACGGAGGCACTTCTTGAACTCCTGGTTCCTCCGTTCAGTGGGGTTGGCTTGGGGATCGTAGGGAGGGGTAGTTCAGGTTTCTACCCCCCACTCTTGACAGGCAGTTTGCCATTGACGGCTCGTAAACTGTGTACCATTGTCCGTCAGTATGGCCTTCGGATAACCCTACTGTGTGAAAATCTCCATCTCCATTTTCCGAACGATTGGGGTGGTTTCTTGGCTGGGTAAAGGGAATGCCTCTACCCATCTTGAAAATTTATCTGTTACCATGGGCAGATAGCAGTTTCCTTTCGTGCTACGTGGATATGGGTCCATCAGATCAGCGGCGATGTGGGTCCAGGCCATCTTGGGTCTCCGTGGTTTTGCGATGGGAGGGGGAACCAGTACGCTTTGCAGCGGCAGCACTTGACTCAGTTACTGACGTACTGCCGGACATTGCGGCTTATCCCGTCCCAATTGTAACGGGTATTAATATCCAGCAGGGTTTCCCTAGTACCCGGGGGACCAGTTTGGGGATGGTCGTAATGGTGCCGGCATATATCAGCGCGTATTTGCGGTGGAACCCAGATCTCCCAATACGTGTTGGGCTGTCCGCTACTCGTCCATACAACGTCATCCCGTAGTTCATACCGTTGGAGCTGTTCCCGTAGTAGGCGTCAAATATCGGGGTCCTCTTGCTGCTGGCTCAAGGTTATTTGTTAGTGGGTTATTTGCAGTTGAAGAAGACAGATTTGTTCTTCCGGACTTCTTTCGACCTGAGGGTGGGGAGACATTTTCTCATCCTCTTCCTCCTCAGCTTTCTCCTCCAATGTTGGGGAACGAGACAGGGTGTCTGGCAGGTCGTTCATCTTACCTGGGCAATGTTTGACCTCGAAGTCGAACTCCGTAAGGAACATGTCCCACCGGCTGAGCTTGGCCTTCGAATTCCAGGACTTGTGTAGCCATTGGATGGCTTTTAGAGTCAGTCCGTAGAATGAAGTGTTGCCCTTCGAGATAATACCTGAATTTTTTCACGGCCCAGATAATGGCTAGACACTCCTGCTCGTTGATGTGGTAGCTCTGCTCGGTCAAACGCTCATTGTTGTTCTGGGCCCCATCGCCAACTGGTGTCTTTCTCGAGGAGTGGATGTAGCGGAGCCATATATTCCACAATATTTGGAACGAAGTCTTGTAGCCAATTATGCAGACCCAGGTACCGTCGTAATTGTCGCTTATTTGTTGGTGCTTCTGCTTCTTCAATTGCTTGTATTGAACTATGTTGCTGGAAGTTTCCCTCGGGTGATATGACGTGTCCCAGATAATCTGTTGATGACTTGCCGAAGAAACTTTTTTTGACAACTTGCAAGTAATTCCGTGTGATTTAGTCTTTCCAACACTCTTTGCAGATGGCTTGGATATTCCTCCCAACTATTAGAATATATTATTACATCGTCAAGATAGGCGACACAACTCTCGATGTAACCTGTTAATACTTCCACAGGCATTAATCATTGGAATGTTGCGGGGGCCTTTTTCAAGCAGAATGGCATGACTCAAAACTAAAGAATTTCGCCCTCAGGTGCCGTAGAAGCAGTATATTTGCAACTGTCCGGGTGGACCACAATCTGCCAATATCCAGACTCCATGTCGAGAGTACTAAATATTTTGGCCTTGCCAATATCTCGTAGTGTATGAGACAAGTCTATAGCTGGGGGAGCGATGGGTGACTTCATTTAGCGATGTGTAATTTACGCAAAATCGCAATTTCCCATCTTTTTGAGGTACGAGGACCACATGCGAGTTATATGGGGAATTCGATGACTTCACGATCCCCTGATCCTTCATGTCGCTGACCTGCTTCATGATGAGGTCATGGCGGCGGGCTGACACTTGGTATGGACGTTTGCAGACTGGTACGTCAATTGTAGGCCATATTTCATGTTGTATGTAATGTGGTTGTCTTAAGAGTCCTCCTTTTCCGAACACCCAGGCGTGCTCATCTAGTACAGCTTATATTTCGTAGAATTCTGGTTTTTGAAGTTTGTTGTTTATGCTCGGTGGGTCGATGGGCATTGGTGGGATGTCGTCTGGGTTTTGATCCCAGTTTAATGTGATCCGGTTAGTTTCTCCCATATAGGCTCTACGTTATCCGTGATCTAGAATACATTGATTGTGGATGAGCCATGGGCACCCAAGTATTACTGATTCAGACATGGTTGGTGACAAATTCTGTCTGTATGTTCAAGGTAATTCTGCCGGTTACGACCATGGTGGAGTCGGGTTGTGCATTCTTACTGTTTTGGTCTGCTGTCTTATTTCGGCAAGCTGGTTTGGTGTTAACCAATTACTTCTGATAAAATATCAGGTGGCTGCTGAGTGAAGTAAGGCGAGTACACTGTCGTTATTTACTTCCACTTCTATGTATGGGGCTATGGAAATCCGTACTTCCTCACTTCATCCCTGGACGAGGGGCCCTTGTAAATTGGGGTTGGTGGCCCGCTTTGTACCTCAGCGTCTGCGTTTCTCATCTTGGTCTCGGGAGTTGGTTTTCCAGCTGGTTGTGTTGTGATATTTGATGGTGTTTTGTCAACTTGGTTAGGTGGAATGGCACCCTCCTCTGGTTTCCGAGGGCAGTCCTTATTCCAGTGGTTCTCCAGACAGAACCAGCATTTGGGTACGAATGTCATGAGAGGGGTTGAGTTTGGTGTGCCTTTAAGGGACGCGACCGGTGGTGCTCATACCTCAGGAGCCTTGGCTGATACTGGTTTTTTTATATACGCCTGTGCTGCCAAGTTTTACGTGGCTTCTCGGGCTCGATCAACAAATTCGTCCAAAGTGGTGGGTCTAGCCGTCAGGAGTACGTTCCTGAGATTAGGCAGTAACATTTGACCGATGGAACGAACGGTGATAGCTTCGTCGACTCCGGGAACACTCATCGAAACATCTGTTCCTTCCTTCATATAAAGATTTT
Source organism: Dryococelus australis (assembly GCA_029891345.1). Taxonomy (NCBI): domain Eukaryota; kingdom Metazoa; phylum Arthropoda; class Insecta; order Phasmatodea; family Phasmatidae; genus Dryococelus; species Dryococelus australis. The sequence goes on along the minus strand of CM057004.1, from coordinate 97,257,138 downwards.
CACTTCTTTGTTGAGTACGTGGGTCTGGCTTTAAAACTGTGTCATTAGTCTAGCCAACACCTCGTTGCAAGTAAATTCCGCTGCGATCTGGTTACTGAACTGCTTCCAGTCAGTTAACAATTCTCCGTGTCTTTCCCACCATGTGAGGGCAAGACCCTTCAAATGTAATTGGGCCCTGCCGACCCAATGCCTCCACTGGATGTGCATTCATACACGAATGAGCGGCAGGACTCAACCTACAGTTACCCCAGCACTAACAGTGCTCTGGTGTAAAGAAGTAACCTCGGTTTATCACCACTTCTTGAATGAAGGTGTTGCTAGTGGTTGTGGCTCCTCTGTTCCTCTCTGCCAACACTAGACAGTGCTCTGATAGATGGAAAGCAACAGATGGCCATCTAATAGGTGTGTTAGAAAATATGACAGACCCCTGAAGACCGCCCGTAGTTGAATCTAATTCGGTTATTATAAAATTCACGGTTCTTGTCAAGGGTGCATGTAGCAAACTGTATCTAGCAGGTAAACAGACAGATACTCTTAAGAAATAAAAGCTGAACGGTAGGAAACAAAAGTATGTTTAACATGTAAACATGTGACGCGTATTATCTCCTGCCAGGCAATTGAGTGCTGAGGGTTACTGCGCTGGCCAGGTGTAGGCGTCCTGGTTCTAGGTTGTAAGCGGGAAAGATAAATCTAGACGGTAAAATATATGTTACTTCTAAACTGTTTGAATAAAGGTATCTTGAGGAGACAAACAAATTTAAATTTAATACGTGTTGGAGAGTATGTACGCTGGTTGTTGGGATGACTGATCGTCGACGGTGAAGTAGCCACAGGGGGCGTACTCAAAGCTTTGAAGTTCTCTGAAGGCCCCAGCACTGAGCAGGGCTCTGGGATGTCGCGAGAGATGAAACAAGAATGACTGCCCGAGCCGGGCAGCATCCGGACTTATATAGGTGAAGCTTGTAGGCTGCCGGCGCGGGCTGTGGGGAGGGTGAGCATCCTGCCCTGGTTGGTGTGGGAGTCGAAAAGCTCTGGTCAGCGTTTCTGCTTCGTGCCTCATCGGTAGCGCTCTGCCTTGCCTGAGGTCCGGGTAGCTTGTTGGCTCTCAGCGTGGGGAAGGGGGTCAGCATGCCTGCCGGGTTGCATAACCTTCAGGTGACAAGAATTCACTTATAAGATATGGTTGCCTGGTAGGGTAAATAACCGAGAATTCATCTGGATATTCCCTTATTACGTGTCTCTCACGTCTGTAGTAGTGGGAATAGGAAATTAGTGATGAGTCGTAATCGTAGTTGATTAGTAGTATGAGCGTAACAGGTCAATATTATTTTCTTGTTTATTAACATATTCACAGCATTCCAGTGATGATTGTAGAAGTATTACTTCCATTTTAAGCACTTAATTTTTATAAAACAAATTTTCACTGTTAATTTAAGAATGTGTTACCGTGAGAGCTAAACAAGTGAGTGTCGACAACATCTGGATTAAAACCTACGAAATGACGAATTACAAAATAACGAATTTGTCATTTCAGACACGGCCTTAGCTTGACTATTAGTGATTGGCACCGTTTTTTGAGGTTTCAGTGTAGAATATACAATGGTGTGCCGTGTTACACTTGTGTAAATGCAAACACACACAGCTGCCAGCATTTCAGACAATATCCACTAATCCACATCATTATTGTAAACTTGGATCTTACAGAGACGACAGTTGTGTTGTCGCTTTAAAACAAACATGTGTTAGAGTTGAGCCTTATATGTAAACATTAATGTCCTTTTCCCACAGTGTGCATAATGTTTTCTGCTTAATGAGATGCACACTCATTCAGCGTTTGCATTTGTCTACGTACGTAAATGTTTTATATATCACGGGAAATTACATATGCACGTACACAGGGAAACGAATGTGTGTACGTCTCGTGCCCTTACAGCCCATAAGCAACTATTTTAAAAAGTGATTTATATGTAGTTCATAATTGTTATTCCTAATATTTCTTTTTATAAAGAGTAGAATAGAGGTATTAACTTTCGAGAAACACCACTGAGCTAAGTTTGTAACAATGCATACTCTTTAACCTTTAATGATCTAGAAGAGTCAGGATAAACATAACCAGTTTTCTTCATGATTTTTTTATAAACTGTGTGTGGCAATGAATTTATAGTTAATTTGCAGAGCAGTGAAAACACTACCAATGTTTTTACAAGGCAAGGCATGGATGAGTGAAAACATTATATCAAAATTCGAAATTTAATTTTTATTCATACCATTATTAGTGTTAAAAGGAAATCTACCTCTAGTCAGAATGCTTGTAAGGGATGCAAATAAGTATGCCTGTTGCCCCTGTCAAAATGTATCACTTATCGAGCCGAGTGGAGTATGCTTATATACATAAGTGCATTCCTAGGTTCGGACACAGCCTTAATGACACTTGAATCAACACATTGAACATGCTGGTTATTTGTACCGACAGTCACCTTTGTAGTAGATCACAACTCCAAACTCTAAACATTGTGTCTCACTGTAGACCGTTGTGTGTCTAACATATATTTCTCCACTACTAAACTATTATTTCCTGTCCTTTTCCTTTCACATAAGAACTGAATGAAAAGTTTACTGTGATGTATGACATCATTAATTATTAATGTGAATTTTGTAATTGTAAGTGCTAACAGTATACACATTTTATCATGAACAGCTAAACTATAGTAAAATAATAGATTATAATTAAAAACAATGACTGTTATATATTTATGATCATTCATTTTTGCAGAGGTAAATAAAACCTAATAGTAGTTGATATCACTGCAAATTTCCGTAAACACATCATTCTACGACAGAAACGAAACACGTGTCTTGGTTGCCACAAGTAAATCATGATTTGGGTATTCACAGCTGCAACAAATGCTGGTAACTCACGTGTGACAGGTTCGTCTTTGGCAGAACTTGAATGAACACGTGGGTGAGCCGAGGCCAGGGTCATGACATACTTTTACTGGCTGCGGAACTGGCAACACCGCGAGCATGGCATCGTTGAGAACACTTGCATTCCTCTGGATCATTAGAGGATCTAACACGTAAAACTGGTCGGACAGTTTCCTATCCCATGGCCACTCTAGTGTATATCTTTACTCGATGGTGGTGGCGCCATCCCTCGGTAAACATTTTAACTACTTGACCATAGTGGGTGGTTACGGCCGCTCAGCCGCTGGTTCACTCATCTTCACTTAGGAAGACAAGGTACGTATCTTGTAGGCACCCTAGTAGTTGTTATACTGGTTCAGACTCTGCCTGGTGCACCATGGAGATACGCACAGATGAGCGTAGTCGTAGTTGCATATATCCAGACAGCATCACGCGTCAACCTCCTCCATTAATGAACAACATTTTACAAAGTGTTACTAATAAGAGTTGACGTTATGATTAATACTACATGGAGAACAGTTTTATTTTGTGTTGTATTCATTTATAAATATACAAATGAAAACTGGATTTGTGAGATTAATTTACTGGGGTGAACTCTTAATTTTTTGTTTGATATTAATGTTATGTCTTCTCACAGGTGGCTGCTCTTAATATATGTAGATTTTTGTTTGGCACAGGAAGAGAAGTTGCATATTGCAAGGCGTCACTTGCTGCCCAAGCAGATATTGGAGCATGGCCTAACTGAGGATGTGCTGAAAGTTCCTGACCTCATCCTCAAATCTATTAGTAAGTCAGCTATACCTCTCCATTTTATTTGGGAGATGGCGTACAGCAGTTACAGATGGAATTTTGGTGAACTCTTGTAGCTAATCAACTTGTACCATGTTTATGAATGCAACACCAAAACTTTAAGCTAGACAATTAAATTGAATTATAGACCATTGTTTGTATTTACAAAATAAACAAGAACCTCATCACTGAGTTGTATGCAGTTATTAATTATATACAGTGTAGTACATTTAAATACATTAAAACTAAGGAAGTCACTTTTTCTTGGAAATTTATGCTATAAAAATTGAAAATGAGTAAGAAAAGTAGGTGTAAAGTGCAGGAAAGTGTAAAAAATGGGTTTTACTATGTCTCAGAGCTCCACTTGGTTCTGCAATGTGTAGCTGATAGTACTATTTTGTCCTTTGATGATGACTATAGTAGAATCGTAATAAAACGACCCTTATGGCTTCCAGAAATAAGTCATTATGGCAGGAAGGTTGCTATAGATATTTTCGGAAATTTTGATCCAATTTTGACCCACCTACAGCCCCTACATGTCAAAATTTGCAGTTTTTTGCATGAAGAAAAAAAATGATACCCTTGTCTCCCAAAATGTAAATAACCTCAAGCCACACAAGATTTACCAAGCATTGCCAGTCCATGGTTAATGGTATTTGGCAAAAATTGTAATGATTTTTGCATGGAATATTAATATAATTCAATAGTCAGACTAAATGATACCCCAGACATGTGTACCTGATCTCCCCTTGTCGTAATAAATGTTTAAATATTGTGCGACAACCAAGCGCAAAGTGCAATTTTCAGTACCTTCCTGTGGGAAAATCAGATGATTTATTTCAATAGACTACGGGTGACTGGAGCTGGTGGCATGAAGGGGGAAACTCCCCTTCATGGGCATATTGGACCACCCCTTGTCATAAAAATGAAGGCCATTAAAAGTGTGTGAAAATATTAGACTATGTATTATTAAAATATAAAGTTATTATTAAAGATCTATTACGCAGGTCTCTTGGGTCATACATTGCTATGAGGCACATAGAGATAAAGTTTTGGTGGTGTTGCGCAATGCATACGCGTGCACCGTGCTCTCGCTTTGGTCTTGCCGTGTGCATAGCTGGGTAAGCACCTAGAACCTCTGCAGCGCGGTTGGGTGCGGGCGTAACGGTTTGCTGCTTAAGTTCGGGGCAGCTGTCAGTTGGTCGCTACAAGATAGTGGGCGGCGGCTGCCCGCCTGCTGCCACTGCTGTCGTTACATGGCTGGTTCACTTCCTAACAACGGCCCGGCATTGGAAAAACATGCTGATAGATGCGATTCACATCAATGTGTTGGATTTATACTAAATGTAGGTGGTGTGTTGGCCTCATCAGTGGCACGATGAGGCGCAGCAATGTTTATGGGAATATAAATATTTAGTGCAGTCTACTTGAATTATTAACTGTCCCGAAATTTTCATCAAAAACTTTTGACGTTGCCTATACATGCACACTACCTCACTCGCCATAATATAGTACCAGTAACATAAGAACACATTTTATTTACACACACTTAACTTTATTCACTTTACACCTAAAATTGACTTCACAAGAAAAAATCAATTGCCCACCATAAAAATTTAGCATATTATGTAGGCGTGGGCACACACAAACTTAAAAATAATAATTTTAAAGAAGGGCATTGAATTAAATTTGAAGTTATCATACATACACTGATCAAGAAACTAGTCTGTGTAATGTGCCGCTGTTTTACAGCAAAAGAGGAGGGATAATGGAAGCGAAAAAATACAGGGGGAGTGTAAGACAGAGGCGGCGGCATGTGACTAGGACAAAGAATCCTTACTGACCTGGCCTGCGACCCCCTCCCCCTCCAAACTCTGTGCTTCCATGGACAATACACCAGTGTCCCCTTTTGGCATTAAGTAATTTATTGCTTCACGCTACTTGGGACAACCAATGTCAAAGTCTACAATGGTAAAGGCCATAGAAGTTAACTCCCGAGTGCCGCCACCACGCCACCGTGGAATATACACACTGTGTTTACTACTTACATTGCAATATTTATTTAAAAATATGTTTAAAGGATAAAAAATGTCTGAAAGGAAAAAGTAACGAGGCCATCAAAAGTGCTCACTTTACCGTGAACAGCCTATAGCTTGAGGAATGCGCGACCACTAACATCAGTAAAGGCTAGTTTTCCATAGACTGAAAACCATGGACAATAGAAACTAGTACCGCCATTGGAGACAAGTCTACAAAACGAATCCGCGCATAACTGAAACTGCGGTTCAAGATACTGCGGTTGGCAAGGGATTACTGTATCTATTTCTAGACGTGCCTCAAATTTTCTACTTTTTTGACCCAAACTTTTCATGGTTCCTCGGGATTGGGTCGTAATAGAGAGGTGGTCGTAATGGAGGTGTTTTACTGTATAGTGTTTGTGTTATATCCGTGATTTAGGCTGTTTTACCACTAGGCAACATATGTTGCTGCCCAGAGGTGGATAACATCAGGGGAAACTGTCCCTCACCAGGTTCAGTCTGAGCACTACGCAAGTTCATATTTAAACATGAATGGCCACTTCTCATATATATACCAAACATGCCATAATTTTTTTCAATGGAATTACACCGTACAGTTTAAAAAGTTACTTGTCTATAGAAAATTTGAACAACTTTAACAGAAATTTCAAGTGTGGACTGCTTGTCCGACAGGATGGCTGTGTGTTTACGGATCCAACATGAAAGTCACCAATCCACCCCTCCTTTCTAAAAGTAGTCTCCCCTGTTTCTGCAAACACCGTAGCTTACACCATCCTTGCCACAGTCATTGGTGGGAGGGAAAAGGGGTTTTTTTTTTTTTTTGTGATAAACCTGAGTATTTTTAGTCCTGTATATTTCTCTAAACTTTTAATTTCTGTGTAAGATCCCTACCCTTTGTTTTCAAATTTGCATAGGTGTATTTATAACAGTGTCAACACAGTAATTTCTCACGGACAGTTAGGATGATCTTCTAAGGTATAACAACTAAAATGTTTTCCTGAATAGTTTCAGGGTACACACGTGAAGCTGGAGTGCGGTCTTTGGAACGTAAGTTGGGAGCTCTTTGTCGTGCAGCTGCAGTAAGAGTAGTCCAAGCCAAGACTGAATTAGATTCGGTTTCTCTTCCTGTCACCATTGACGCAGTAGAACTTGAAAACATCTTAGGGGTGAGTTGTGTCACCTTTGTTTCTTCACTGTGAAACTGTTTACTGGTGTAGCAGCCATTCTGTATAACTAATGTGTATAAATGGATATATGATGGTTTTTTAATAGTGAATGAGCGACTTCGACTCATCAGTGCTCATGCCTTTGCCACTTGATTCTATGGAGTTTGTGGCCACGCATCACGAGACATCAGGAATTTTACTGTCTAGCTAAGGCAAAGGACAGACGCTCCACGTCAGATTGTATTATTCACTGGCCGAGTCACCAAAGTTATGCATCGAGATCATCCAAGTACTCCAGCTGTCAGTGTACTGGTGTCACACACTAAGAGGATCTATGCCATGCTTACCCCCTTACAACTCCAGCTATGGTGTGCCGGCCAGAGTATAAATAGCGTGCTGCAACTCTTAAATGCCAGTCTGTTCTATTCCTTCACCGCACGGCTCGTACCGAAGAAACCATCGGCTCTCTGTTGTCCACCGCATCTTGTTGCTAGAGATCATCTTCTACTACCTTGTCTTCACTGCAGCTTTGCCGAATACTCCTTACCAATACCACACTCTGTGCCGAAGATTCCTTACCACCACCAAAAACGTTGTCTATGCACTAGACACTGTCGGCCCTTTCAGGGCAACATAGTGTAGCAGTCCAGTTTAAGTTAGTGTCATAACACTTGTTTACCGTACCCAATGTTAGCCTACGACCAGGTCTCCTTCACCTGGCTTAACGTAGGTTTAAATCTTCCATGAGCTCCTGCTGATGTAAGGAGGTAGTAGAGCACCACCCTGTTTATTTTCGTTAATGGAATAAACAGATTTTTAACCAACTCAAGGGTATCTTTCCCCGTAGTGTAATTCCTCTCCCAGTGTACTTCAGGCCTGTCCAAGGGATAGCAGGTGACCAGGGATTTTACTCAACACAACAGTACATCAGTAGAGTACCCACACAAATTCTGTATGGCTACCCTTCTTGTGCACCATGGTGTACAGAATGGTGGACCCCTGACACTAGTTACTCAGTCTCCTGAGGTCAGCTTGTCGGCTTGGTGCTCATTCTGTCCACTGTGCTTTTGCACCGGAGGGAGTGTTCCCTGGGTTGGGAAGACTGCTCCTCCTGAGACACGTATCCTAATGCTGGGACAGTCCACCAGTGAGATCTGACTCCCAATACTCACGTGTTCCGGCACCAAGTACTGGGATAGAGATACCACACTCAGTTGGCAGACACTGTACATGGTTGTACACCCATATAGGACAATGCGTCATCTGCTCCCGCTTCCGTGGACATGATAGTTTAATTCTGTCCTCGTGCCGTACTCCCATCAGAGTGGTGTCCGAGAGAAGGTTAAATAAGTACTCACTGCCTCTAGGCATCAGCAGGAACTTTTCCTCGTCGCACTGTTGCACCTATCGCAGAAGGAATGAGCCCAAGCATTCCGTCACCTGCAGAGACCAACCACACCGGAGATTCCCAAGGATCTCTTCGAAGCTTTGTCCGTCTTAAGGAGGAAACGCACCCCGTGTTCACCACCTACTTAAGTGGACAAGACAAGTCCTTAGTATCGCTGACCCAAGCTTTTGGAGATTTGGGCCGTCGGAACCAACCCCGGAGACCAACAACACCTACGAGAACCTGCACTCTTAACTTACCCAGTTCAAACTCAAGCTAGTCAGAATTGTCACAGGCCCAGCAGCCCCCACAGTTATGCATCGCCCAGGTATACCACCCAGAGCAATCCCGTCAAAACGCAGGGTAATTCTCACCAAACCTGATTTAGTGCCCTGCCGCAAAACTACCAGTACTCTACACTGGATGCACTCTAGTACCTCGTATAAACTAGTGTCTAAACCCCACCACCAGGTGTTCCTGACCTAGCACCCACCAAGAGCACTTTAGACGTGGTGACGTTCCTCCATCTGCCTCAGGGCGTCACGGGTCAATATATAGAATTTTTATTTTAATAATGTCATAAAATGTTGCTTACAAGGGCAGCAAAAGGTCAATCATAAAGCTGGAAGAATAGTCTAAACTTATGGTCTGTGTTAATGGGCTATGAACTACATGGGGGTTGAACCTTTGCTTAGAAATTTTGAATTATCATTGAACATAGTCACCAAGAATGAAATACCTTAATTAGCACAAAATTAAGGGCTGGTTACACCAATGAAGTTCAAATGATTTAATCTCAACTAGTTGCTACATAATCTCGATTAAGCATAATGTGCATTCCACCATGCACTTAAACCCAATATTTTCTTGTTAAATGAAATTAAAAAAATATTAACTGCTTATTTTCTGCCAGTATAGCAGCACTATTCCTGCTTAAATGTGAAAATAAAATGGAGTAGGCATGTACTGCATAACATCTGGATATAATAGTTCCGATGTTTATAAAATATGCAGGTTACATTACATATAAAATATGCAATTAAATTATATAATATAACAATCTCAATTGGAAAACATATTTATCTTCACATGGTGGAATCATGTATTTTGGTGTTAATTATTTATTTTGACACATGCCCTGTAGGAAGATAATTGAAACAACAATTATTTAGAGGGGCTGGCAGCAATAAAGAATGATCTAAGACCTTTGGGGTTAAAAGTTATTGCGACCTTAGTTACATAACTTTTAAAAGAGACTGGGGAGGTCTTAGTAACTTTCACAGTTTTATTACATGATGCCAAAATCACGAAGTCGAGCACCTTCATGCTGGACGGGCAGACAGCCAGTGTAGAGTACAGGTTGGGCGGCCTGTCGTAGGAGCACAAAATCCAAAGCCACTGTCATGGCCCTATGAATCAGCTGACCCTTGGTTACACATTTATCGTGAATATTGGGGTTCTTCTTGGGTAGTGGTGCTACTGCTGTCTGGAGACTCATTACCCTGTAGTGGGGTGGACTGATGGTCACCTTGATGATTCTTGGACAGTGACATTCTCTGGTTCTGTGGTGTTCTGCAGGCAGCTTTTGATGGGTGGTTGGAACTGTACAACCAGGGGTTGGTGATACCAAAGAACCAAAGAGAGGCTCTCCATACCTTAGAAAAGGTTCTAATATGGGATGAGGAGGACCTTCAAGCTTAATTAAAGGTGGAAATAACTGTGACTGCAATGATAAGGAGTGAGGCTCCTTGGTGGAAGTGCAAAGTGCAACTTCTAACTGAGGGTCAGAAAGCAGTCTAGTTTCAAGGGCAGCATCTGTTCGATTCAACCTTCTCCATCTACTTCCCTTCCGGGTGGAAGGCATGGGAACTGAGACCAATGAAAGTAGAGCCGTTGCTTGTGATTCCCGACTGTGTAATTCTGAGTAACCGGTCTTGTAATGAGAGAGGGCACCCTGTGTTCCTTTCGCCCGGCCCTGCAGGAGAGCGATGGATGGAAGGTCGAATAGTTAAAGTTGCTTCCTGACTAGAATACCCAGGTGTGGTATCTGCAGGAGGTCAGTTTGTCAGTGGTCGTTCCAGCCCCTTTCCGGCCCTTCCACAGCGCAGTGATGTAGTATGGAACATCCTGAGTCACTGATTTGCCTGGCAGAGACGTTTATAGTGCTTTGGGCTCCACCAAATTCTATCAGTTTGGCAGACCTGCGGTGACCTCTTAATGTGTCTTGTTGCCTGGTTGTATTACCGGCTTCTCTTTAGAGGTCTGAGCTACTTAGGATAACTATGGCGTTTTACACAAATAAATTTTAGTATAAAGTGAATAGGTAAGTTTCACGTATTTTATTATGTGAGTAATAAAACGTGATGGCACCGTGCTACCTCCTATGCTAGAATGCTTTGTTGCAGAATTTCCCTAGGCAATCCAGGAGAAGGTAACCGGGTAAATTAATCTAATTGGGGAGATGCGTTAATTGGTGTTAGAGAAAATGAGTATTTAATAACTATTTCCTGGCTAACAAGTGGTTGTTCTGAAGGAACAAGCGGGGGTGTGACTACTAGAACGATAACATCAATGTTGCCTCACCAACCAGTGGGCAGGGTGGAGGTCCTGAAGGGGCGTGCTCGACGTGACATGTTACAGAAGGGGTCTGGGTTCAACACCAGAGGTTGGTAAGGAGGCGGAGCAATGTCTTTGGGAGCCTCTGGAGGGTCCAGTCTCCCAGAAGCAGCGGGATCTGCGGTGACTGCAGCGGCTGTTGGCTTCTGGTCGGCGATGTCTTCTACTGGTAGAGATTCCAGCCCTTGCGAGCGGTGGAATCTGCAGACACACCAGCGATCACGCACCCTGATGGCTTCCTGCAGCCCTTTACGAAGGTGGTACAGGAGTGATAGGTTCAGCCGCAGGGGTTGAAAATTCTAAGCTGCTGAGGCGGCTCTATCATCCCTTATCTTCAGGTGCTGCCCTCCCTCGCCATGCTGTGGAACTAGCTTGGTCTGGTTGGAGGGAGCGACGGCTCAGCAGACAGTACAATCTTCATCAGAGGGTGTTGACATGATGGCATCTTGGCAATTTCGGGTGAACACTACAAGCTAGGATCACGTGTCTGTATTCGCGTCTGACATTGCATCATCATACCCTGTAGGTACATGTCCAGCCCCTTCAGTACTGTTGGGATAAATTGACCTGTACCAGTATGAACCTTGTGCTTAAGATGGGGCAAAGTCGTAGTGTGGAGTTGGCATGTCTGGGTTCATCTGTCCATCCCAAAAAATTGGTAACGGAAGTGGTTTGGACAGAGTGTGTATATAATCTAGTTTAGCTCCATGCCAGGGCAGGTGGCTACATGGCACCTTTCAGGTGTTACCTCACCCATGTCATTACTTGTGTCTAGTTCAATCAAGCTCGCGTCTGCTTCGGACATCTTAGCTAGTTTGGTTGATTTGAGCGCCACAGGGTGTTTCCGGACACTCAGAAATCTGGTTAATCGGCCTTGACTCTTGGATAGTATCACTATATCTTGGAGTCATGCTGGCCTAGTTCTGCTTCACTATTCGTAACTAGCAAAGCGCTGTGGCCCCATGTTGGGTGCCATGAAAACTCTTGACATGTGATGTTGAGTGGCTGACGACGACGTCACGGTCGGGCAAGGTTTTGTCGTGTCTGTCAGAGACATGGGTGAATTGACTGACCGACATTTATAATGGCTGACAGTTGGAGTACCTCGCAGGATCAGGAGAACGTTGATACCACACCGTGTCCCATACCTAGCTGTACCGGAGAGGGAATTCTGACCATCCAACGCACACTGTGATGACAATAACCACTACCTTTGCTTACGATGGGAGGAAAAGTGAAAGGACATGGATGGATTGGAATTCTGCTGCCCCAGGACAAGCTTGCTGCGACGCAGCCCAATGCACCGGAGAAGGCCTATACAGTTTTTCTCTTGTAATGACTGCCCCTGCTTGTACCATTTCAGATGCTGCAATTGGCCAGTTCAAGCTACGACATGAAAGGGTTTATGTATAGCTGCACCGTATGTCGCACAGCCCTGAGATATGCACAAGTATAGACCACTCACCCTATCTGACCCATTCCAGCCGCCCTGCTACTCAACGAATAAACCGGAGGCAGGAGGAAAAGTGTGAGAGGCCGTGCCCCCTCCCTTACCAAGTCAGAGCCTACCTAAGTGCTGGTATTGCCTTTAAATAGCACTTCCTTAGTGAGACTGCAGAGTGCTCCAAGGCAGATGCCACAAGAAGGAAACTCAAGCCAGCACCACGAAGGTTAAGGATCCTGTCCAGAGTAAACCAAAGTCAAGTGATGAAATACAAAAACCGGCGGGTAATGCCATGACCGAGGATAAAATCGGGAAGGGGGGATCATGAGCTCTGGCAAAATGAGGCCCCAGAAGTGGCTGTGTTAAAAGAAGGGAGCAAAACCAAAGAATTGCCACGTATCACAGTAAAGATTAATGGCTGTGAATTATTGGCTATGCTAGACACCACTGCAAATGCACATTTTATTCGCCAATCAGCTTTACTGAAAGCTATCCAAGATATAGAACTCCGGGACACCACCACCACCGTGAATATGGCCCAAGAGGGAACGCTTATATCAATTGAAGGTGCAATCATGCTGTTGATCCAGGTGGGAATATAGATTAATCATAATATCTGGATGACGTGATAATTTTATCTGATCCCTGGGAAGACCATATGAGACACCTGTAACTGGTACTTGAGAGATTCGAGCTACATAGCTTAACTTCCAGACTAGGCAAATGCCACTTTGGCGAACACGAGGTCGAATTCTTGGGGCACCACGTTACACCAGAGGGAAACATCCTGCAAACAGAAAAAATCCAGGCAAATAGCGAAGTTAACGCCTCCAAAACCGAAAGCTAGGGATGTGCAAACTCTGAAATTTTGTTCAAGTCGAGCTTGAGCTGAGTATTTAAAAAAGCTTCGATCTTTCGAGTCAAACTCGAGCGAGTTTCTACAATTATTAATAAAACTGTCAATATAAAACTATTAGCAGCCTACTTCACATAAATGGACATGAAACAATTACACCATTTTCTTATTAATTAAGAATATTTAACAATACAGTTTAATGAATTACCTGAACTATATTATAATGTGCCCATTAAATTATTCCCATATCATATTTTAAAATCTATTATGGTACAGTAATAACATCAACATGTAAGCTACTGTCTAATAATAAATCCCACGAAAAAAAAATTACACTGTGGGAAATTAATCATTGAATTCAAACAGCATTGTAGTATTCTTCAAATGAACAATAAAATACTTTTTTTTTTCTTTACTTAGGCCTATTGACTTCTCTAAACACACTATACACAACTAAGGATACTTCTTTACTTCTATTACTTTTGGAAATTATATTTTCAAACAAATACTCATTTTTCTGTGCTCCTTTAATTCTATAGTCTGAAGGCTTTATGTACACAACACAAAATAAACAAGCGCTATTGGCCTCACGTCTACACGTCAAAGATGTTCCTACACAACACAAAATAAAATCACGCCATTTCCTACACATCTTCATGCCGAAGATGTTCCTACACGACACGTTACACAATGACTTTGCTATGCACACATTCATTACATATACTTTTTCATCAAAAGGGACACTGTTAGCGCTAGGTTCGACGTGGCAAGCCATTTTGGGTTGAGTGCTGCTTGCATGTCTCATATTTTTGACGTCCGAAAAAAGCAATTGTTTACGTTACGTTTTCCATCAATACAAAGACCGTCCGAAAGCAGTTGTGCCAGTTTTTAGGCATATGCAACTGGCTGAGGGATTTTTTCCCAAACTTAGCCAACTTAATGGGGCCACTTAATCAACTGCTACAAAAAGACCAGGCATGGAAATGGACACCTCAACTCGACCAGGCATTTAATGCTTTAAAAACCCAGTTCACCGAGTCAGCGATGTTGCATAGGCAGATAGCCGGTATGCCCGTAATTTTGCATACTGATGCAAGTGGGATTGGATGGGGAGCTGCACTGTATAAGGAAGACACCGGTGGTGTCAAACGCATGATTGCTTATGCAAGGACTCTGATGTCCAACACACAGTGCATGTACCACAGCAATGAGCAAGAATGCTTAGTTATCATCTGGATCATTAGAAAGTTCAGATATTACCTGGAGGAAGCCCCATTCATTTTAGGCACAGACAACAGGGCATTAACGTGGCTACATACTTCAAGTGCCACAAAATCAAAGTTAAGACGATGGGCATTGCTTCTTCAGGAGCTAACTTTTGAAATACAGCATTGCCCAGTCTGACTTAATGAACTCCCTGTTGCTGTCTCCCGCACACCTGACAAAAACAAAGGGGAAGCAGAAGTAGATGACTGGGAGCGTATGCTACCCCCCAAACATCTAGTCAGGAACCCCCCAACAAGGAGCTTACTGTACAAGCCCTTGAAGCACAGCTAAACCACAAGAAATTTGCCCGCTATCAGTTGAACAACCCCGAGATACGGGACACATTGGAAAAACACCCTAATCAGTACAAACTAGAACAAGGTTATGTTTGGGCTCGCCCTCACACGCACACCGAGGACTGGAAGCTGTGGGTTCTACCCACATTATGGCAAGATTTGTGCTACTATTTCACGAGCATTCACATGACGGACACCCAGGAGGCACCAAATCTTGAAAGAACTGACCCTGAGATTCATGTGGGATGGAATGACCAAGTACGTACACGAGTATGTAAGCCAGTGTCTACAGTTTGATACTACCAAAGTCCACGGGGCTGAATGCTCCAAAGGAATTCCATGATGACCCAAGACGTCTTGAACTACCATTGCAGCCAACCTAATGGGGCATTACCCTAGATCACATAAGGGGAAAAGATACCTACTAGTCGTGACCAACCTCTTCTCGAGGTATGTAGAGGCATACCCGCTGCCAAATACTGGAGCCTCTACTATAATTCACAAGTTAGAAGGAGAATTTTTCCTGCGCTGGTGCTTCCCAAGAAGCATCCTAACAGATAATGGAACTCAGTTTACAGGAAAAAAATGGGGAGTCAACTGCCACTGCTGGGGAGCCATAACCTGGACGACCCCAAGCTATCGCACCCAGAGTAACCCAACCAAACACAGAAACCAAGAAGTAATAAAATTCCGTAGGGAAGAATTGGGGAGGATAACCAGAATTAGGATTGCTACATCCCGGACATTTTATTCACGCTAAGGAGAGAGCAGAATGAGGCAACAGGCGCCTCTCTTAATGAACTGTTCCTTGGTCATATCCTATTACAGCCCAAGGAATGGGAATGGAACACGGAACCCGCAGAAATACTAGGAGGAGAACAAATATATACAGAAACTGCCTAAAAAAGTCTGAAAAGCCCGCAAGGCACAGCAGTAATATGTCACCCAACAATATGGCATGCAGGATAGCCATAAACTGTCCAGTTCTTACGCAGCCCGATGGGGACATTGGCCTAGTAAGAGAGCAGCACAGCCCAGTAGCGCGAGCGCCAGGGACTGCCGCCCACACCAGACCTGCCGCCACTCTAGACAGAGTGTGAGCACCAGGAGTTGCCGCTCACACCAGACATGCCACCAGTTCAAGCATAACGCAGCACAGAGGCCCTGCCCACAACACGACCAACAGGGGAGATAGCAGAGCGTGCCACACCCACTCCAGTGCCAGCACACATCTCGCCACCACCGGCCACTGCAGAGCCAGAGGCCGGCGATGGATGGCTCGCCGCCTACTACCTATGAACGAGTCCACCCTTGCCAGGCCAGATCCAGCCCAGCCAAGAAGGAAGGAAGACAGCACATCGCTTACGGTGCCTTCCAGCACCCTGCTGCCAGCTCAGCCTACCGGCATGCCGCCTGTGGCCCAGCTGAATTTAGATGCAGAGGTGTTCAGCCCGACCATCTCCACCCAGCAGACCGCAGCCGTAGTGAACAACATGCTGAGGTACATGTCACACAGCATCGCCAAATGCCTTGGCGTAGTTGCTGAGGTGACCCACAGTAGTAGACAGGGAGGTAGGAGACGTCTTGGCATCCCTCCCTCTACTACAGATGGTCTCAAAGACTCAGTGCTTAGGGACAGGCCGCTCCTACAGCCCACTTTGAACACAGAATCTATGTAGGGGCTCGTTCGCCTCTATTGCCTGCTAAGAGAGATCCCCGTGTGCATTGAAAACACACTACCTCAGTGCACTGCATGGGATTAGCCTATAGGTTAGTTTATTATTATTGGTGCATTACAAAAGGTAGCTTAGGTATTTTGTTCACCAGTGCAGTTTGAACCCTCAACCAAAAGAAGAGCATTTTTTATTTATTAAATTCTCCCCAAGTGTGTCTAAATACGAAGAAAATATTAAGTTAAGAAAAAAAAGTGTCTGTATATATGTATCAGTGTAATCTGTTTCATCTTCCTGCATAAGTGTGTGTCTCAGCTCCTTGGTATTTTACCCACTGTTCAGTAGCCTGTGTTTCCAGTTAATTTTTATTCTGTATTTTTGGGCTCTCCAGAAAGTTTTAAAATGCAAGCATGCGTAAATGGTTTAAGAGGAGGAGTTTTCCAAGGCCAGTCATTATTAACAGTCAAATAATTTGCCTCTGCAGTGGGGTTGAATTTGTACTTGCCCACATTGTGTCTCTGGGTGTTCTCGATATTCTTTACTTAAATGTGTTGTTTGTTTTCTTTACCAGCCTTAGAATGTCAACCTTACATACAGAGACTTTGCATGTGAATCCATGCATTTTGCTTTTTACCAGTTTCTCTTGCCAATTGCTGTAGTAAATAATATTTTAGTGTTTACTTAGAATGTTTTTTTGGCGATAAGATACATTAAGCACCTTGCCTAGTATATTTATGTGTTTGTAGTTAACCAGTTAACATTTTCACTTAAGGCTTACAAGCCACACTTAACCATAGCTTCTGCTATTTCTTACCTTTGTGCTCAATCATTTACCAGTGTTTTCACGGCCTAAGAGCCTCAAACCCATGTTATTTAATGTAATTTTTGTTTCAGTGTGATGTGTTTTGCATTGTATAAATTATGTTTTTCGGCATGTGAACCACCCTTAATAACCAATCTTCATTGGGAAAATACCATTTTTCTGAGCCAATCACAACAAAGACGCTTTACTAAAACAGGCTCCAACGTAACTTTGAAGTGTCTTAGGTAGTTTTTGCATAAGTGACTCTGACCAAAGTTGCATGCCCATTAATTACCCCTTAATGCTAAACTTTGGTAGGTAATACACTTGCACAGTAGAGTCTTTCTCTTAGCTATTTATTCATGTTCTAGGTGCGGAGTGTTAATTTGTTTGTTGTTTCCCATTGTAGTAACCAGCCTTTGACCACTTTATAGTACCATTCCGTTAGAAGGTCGCGTACTTTGGAATATAAATTTGATTATCTGTATTTTCGTTCTTGAAGCCTTGCAGTCACCTTAGCTTACCCTTAAGGCTAGTTAATTTATTTATGGTTTTTGTAGCTTTGCTTACAAACCGTGAATAAGGCCATCTAGATGTAACTTTGTTACAACCTTTGAGGCCAATAAGTGTAACACAGTTATGTATTTAAGAGCAGGGATTTCGTTAACAGAGCAGCTAACTGAGTTCAGAACTCCAACCTATCTGAAGTCTGACGACTTCCACCTTGGGTTTTTTTTGCAAATAACAATTCTAGTTATTCATGCGGTTACGAGGTAACCATTACCACGTTGTGGTATACCCAAGAGAACGTGGCTGGATGCATGAGTCGCATCTTCGTCATCTTCTTCAGGATAACGAGCTGCGAACTCATCACCACTTCAAGATGGAGGGACAGAGTAACACCCAAGGCATCTGCTGATGGATAGGCGGGCTTGATGTGCCACGAGTGCTGTCGGATACATATCCATATCCAAGCTTCAGCCTCTGGTGATACCCTAGTGTTCCATAATGCTGAACGCCGCTACTCATTTTGCCTTTGTATCATTCCTATTCACAAGAACTTCGTGCCGCCTGAGAGGCCAGTAATCCGCATGATGCAACACTCCAGTCTAAGTGGGTGGACCCACCACCTCGCTTGCCTTGCCCTCGGAGGCAAGCACCGAACATGCATGCTCGCTGCACATCAGGGGAGGCTTCCCCCTCCATGAGGCCTGCTCCAACCACCCCTTGCTCATCATGTCTCTCGAGGATAGTTATTCCTTTACATGCTCTCCAGACAGGGTAGTTCGAGAACAGTTCTCTCCTGCTCTCTAGCTACAACTCACGCTACCTCGCCATGCTTGATGTACCACTTGCCTTCAACACTTCAGCAGTAACAGTGAAACTTAGCAGTATTAAGTTACTATTGTCAGAACTTGTGTTTCTCAACACACTAGGCAGAAGCTCTTGTAGTGGAGCCTTCTCTTTGCTTAGAGTGTTGGCCACGTGCCTCGTCTGCGCCGATCATAGTTGTACCGGCATTGCTCTCACCCTGAATTTCAATAGATATCTCGTTGCTGCCCTACAGCATACAGTTTGGCAAACTTGGTCCCCCGTCCATCAGACATTAGGGGGTACAGGTCATTACTTTTTAGTTCACGCACAAACGTCATGATAGAGATTCGAACCAAGTCCCCACTGAAGAGCGCTCCCACCTCTTGTCAATGTTTGGTTTTATAGTGCTGGCTGTTCATGCCACTCTTTAGCGCCACTTTGGCAAGGGGAGAGAGAACCTTTCTGTGAGGGTCCTGAGGCTTGAGGAGAACAAACACATTAAGACATTACTACTCTAAGGCTACAAGCTGGTCACGCGGCTTACCGAGAGCCATGGGGTCCTTATGTGAGGACTGTTGTGACTCCAGAGGGGCAGTTGAGGTCCGTAGCTGGTGACACTGCTCACTCAACTTCTCACCAAGGGGAATCAGGAATGCCCTCCACCCAAGTCGCTATAGGCCCAAGCACCGTCCCTCATGAAGTGCATGCTCCTGCGCCGATCGATCAATAGGACTCCAGCAGGGGTTTACCCCAAGGCACTGGCCCCAGGAAGAGTATGTTCCTTCCTAGATGGACCATGCCATACCTTGTACTCCCCTGCGCTGCTATGTAATTTTTAATCTTATTTACATTCATCCCTGCAGCTCCAGGACACCCACTGCATCCACTAAATATTAATTAATGTAACATCACTGATTGTGCATAGCTGTGTATTAGCAACTATTCTTAAATACCAATCACCGGACAGGCCATAAAAGGGGATACCATAACGTCCATAAACCTCAGTGCCCAGCTACAAGCTCTGATGAGCCAGGGCCAGACGCCCCCAGGGTGCAAACACATCCACCCATATTGCCCTCTTAAAATCCTCGTAAAGAAGACTCCGTTTCCCTAGTCTCTAAGAGGGATTCTGGACCAGTAGACCTTCCTTTTTCCATTTTGAGTGTATTAGGCATTGTGAGACATTAACCAACGATTAAATGTGAAAATATTACTTATCAGTAATTAAAGGGAACGTGGTAGTAGGTATTTCATTTCCCACTTCATGTGCCTTTAAGTATATAACTAGTGTGTTTACTTTTTCGGTAGTAGTACAATCAAGAGTTTGACATCAATTCTCAATGTCAAGAACAGGCGAAACAACTCATTAAATTCTTAGTATACTGTTCTTGCTATCAATGAAGCAAAATACATACATGATTAGTCAGGTGAATGGTTGGATAAATAAGGAAGTGTGTGTAATTACATTGTATGTGACTGTACTGTACATAGTTATATTTCCCACCCTGCCCTAGGGGTATCACGTGCAGCCGCCAGTGCTGCTGGTAACCATTAGTCAGTCTGTGTTGAAGCATCATTGTAAAAAGATGCATCTCGCATGTATTCCCTGCAAGTAGCAATTTTTACCTGTTTTTTTTATAGTCCATAGAATACATTTTCTAATACAAGTGTGTGGGGAATATGTCACAGCCAGCCATTTTCTTGGACAACGAGCTGTGGTCACGCTTGGGGCAGTTGGGTGTGGCAGTGGGGCTGGCCTGGACCACAGACGGAGGTTCCACCATGACGGTGGAGGCCAGCAAGATGGAGGGCAGCGGGGAGCTGATCCTCACAGGCCAGTTGGGCAGTGTTCTCAAAGAGTCGGCCCAGCTTGCACTCAACTGGGTTCGCACTGCCGCCTCACAGGTATTTCTTTTCTACAGCCTCAGTTGATAAGGTGACTTGTGTACATTCTTTTAATCACATAAAATAAATAAAGCTGAGATATATTATATTATATCTTGTTTTGACCTTGATAATGCATTACAGGTACCCAGTTGTGCAACATTTAAGTCGTGTAGTGGATTCTGGCAGTTTCCAAAAAAAAAAAAATTTTACTGTCAAACAATTGTTACTAGGTCTTGGTCTTGTAGGTACATATTGCCAAATAAAGAAATGCCTTGATTTTGCACTTGTATTTTAGATCAATTTTATTCTCGATTTATTGCCAGTACTATACAGTAGAATCTCTTGTGTATTGAACCCTGATGAATTGAAAGTCTGCATCCATGTACCATATTCTGTGGTTCCATTTTTTATTTATCTGCATTTTAAGACCACATTCATTGAAAATCCATATGTACTGAAATGTTTTGTCAGTCCCCCTGTCAAATGATGCATAGAGAATCCACTATACAAACTAGATTTTCATTAAATTTTTCCACTTTGTGCTAACATTTTGCTCACAATCCCTTCAAAATGTGAAAGTGTTTATCACTGTAATATATATAATATGTTGTGATAGCTTTTGAAAATCCATATCCCAGTATAAATTGGAACTCATTATCGTGATGGTGGTGGTGGTGGTAGCTGTTGTATTTTTTGTTTTTGTTGTTGTTTTTTTGGTGATGGTGATGGTGATTTCTTTCAATTCATTGTGTCATTTTCAGATGGCACTTCAATTAAATACAGTATTGAAAATTTCCCGTACATAATATTTACAAGCCATATCACTAGCTTGTGCACATTTGCCTGTTTTTCATATATCTATAAATGTTCTCGAATCAAACTTATTTCCTTCCCATTATTCCAAACTTACTTTCAGGTATTTATTTGATCTGTAAATAGGTATAATGCCCAGGATGTATCCTTTGCTAAGTACTTCCATGTTTATGGTCTTGTTCACAGTACAGCATAAAGCTGGATGGTGAGATGTTACTGAATCTCGACATGCACATCCACTTCCCTAAAGGTGCAGAGAGCAAGGATGGGCCCTCTGCTGGGATAACGATAGCCACTGCTTTAGTTTCACTCTTCTCTGAGCGACCTGTACTGCCAGGGGTTGCTATGACTGGGGAGATCACCCTAAGAGGAATTGTGCTGCCGGTAATATTTTCAAGTTATTAAACACCACAAAAAATCTGTGCCTACACTGTAATACAGAATAAATCGGCCTCTCCACCAACACACTAAAATAGAGAATGGTGCCGCCACTCGCTGCCTGATGAAGCTGGCCTAGCCACCCAAACTTTGCATGACCGCACATGCACATGGAAAATGTGTTTATTCGACTTTTTCTTGAGTGTGTCTGTTCACAAGTACCACTCTGTACGTGCTCAGAATGTAAATGTTAAGTGATAAGCCTTGTAATAGAATAGGATAGGGAAGGTAGTTGATGCGTTCTTAAAACGTGAGAATAGAAACCTCCTGAACCCAGGTTAATATTCCCGGGTACAGATTGGACTCGTAATGACACCTTGTTGGAACTGGTAAATTTAGTTTTTCTTTACACTTGTCAAGGTGGGTGTCACAGTAAAGTAAACTAATTAAATTAGAATAGACTCCGGCCACTGGCCAGCAGCACTCAGCCCATGACGGTACTAGCTGCTGAGTACACGTGGCTAATTACCGCCACAGGCCACAGACTTCCCATATAAAAATTGCTACGTAATTTCTTTGACATCAAGTGTAATATGTATGTAGGGTACCATGTTTGTTTTAAAATTGTTGTGTGTATTTGAGTGCTATTGTGTTCTTTCCAGCTGGACATTTTGTAATGTACGCTGCGCTAAAAATGATAAACATATCTCAGGCAAAAAGGCAGTACAAAAACATTTTTAAATATTACCAATCAACTATAATTTAAATTCTGTATTTAAAATATGCATTAATTTTGTTATGTGCCATTTGAATTTGCCATTTCTAACTATTATTACGTGTGGTCGCAACTTCCACGTGTGTAGACCCTGTAGGCTGCCATGGTATGTCCGCGGCGCCCCTGCCTCTGGGCATTTGTTCCCGAGAAGCTGGCCAGGTAAGACGTTGCCCGTATGCACCTCAAACTTTTTGCACTGACTTAGATTTCAAAGCCTATTTTAGTATACTGGTTAACCTTTGCTTGTGTACGTTGCCAGAATTGTCCCTGGCATAATGCTATCCGCTTAAATATTTTAATTGCAGCCCTTGTTGGCTGTTTATCACGTAAATGGCGAGAGGAGTTGTGTTGTATCAGGGAGACCACGAGGCCGCACGTAGCTGGTATCGGATTTCATCCGCTCACGAGATGAGACTTCGATCACCGTGCTTGTGTTATTCTAATGTAATTGATTATGGGCAATATTTCTGTGTGTGAATTTTGCGGATTTTATAACGTTATCTTGTACAATTTCCACTCCGTAACTTTTGTATCAATGCCATCACCGCATTTTAAGGGTTTATTGTATTGCATTTTGTATGCTTTCATCTTTATCAGGGTTCATATATGTTTTATTAGCTTTCCGTGTAATTTCTGTAACTTTGTAGTGTTTGTTCTGTTACCACGCTGTCATTCAGGGCACTTATGTTTTACCACCATCCATGTGGCATCCAGGGTTTAAATGTATGACGTGTGGAAAAGTAATACTGTATTAAAATCACAGTGCTGTGATCTGCGACACAATACTGGCTGTCGTACGGAATTTACCATGTATTTTATGTCTGACCATGTGGCCACTGCCGAGCATATCCGGAGTCATCCGCATCACCCTCAAGTTCTTTCGCACTGAATGTGCTGGTATTTATTCTTCCATGCCCTGTCTTGTTATCTGCATCATGTCGTTTCACATAATTTTCATTGAGACGTGTTAGTGTTCCGCCACGAGGCCTAACCGCCGACCGCGTGTTAGTGTAAACCAGCCCTCCATTGTCCTTGATCGCCACCACACGTCGCGTGATTAGGGGGACTTATCCTGATGGGTAGGCGTTGGAAATTGCATTGTACCGTTATGTTCATTTCATCTTTGTGTCCTGTTCCTGGGTAAACCTGCAGTCCACCCCAGCGGCCGTAGATCTCTTACCTTGTTGGGACTGTCTCTTCAGGCACAGAGGAGTGTCATCCCTCATTGTAGGTGTATTGTTAAGTTCGCAGAGGGTCAACCAAAACGGATTTGAGAATCACGCAGTAACTCATTAATTCTAATAAACTTGGCACAGTATTTAACATTCAGCAAAATAAACATCTTCAGTGCAGAAAGTGAGTGTTTCAATGGCATCTTAACCATGGTCCAGAGCACAGTGTTAAGTATAATGTGTAAAAGTGTTATGCAAACCCACGGATGAGATGAGTACACAATACCCACACCCCTGAGATCACCCTGAGACTCAAAAGCGCGGTCCATAGGGAGCATTGCTGGCGCCCGCCTCCATGAAGTAAACAGTGCATTCGTTCATCTCCGTGTCTCACCCGTTGGTGTTAAAATTAACCCACAAGTAAACATCTTCAGTGTAAATAGTTAGTTGTTTATACATATATTTTCTTCTATTAGTAAAGTAAGAACATTAACATTAAGATTTTGAATATTTTTATAGTAATAGAAAAGCTTCGTCTTACTGCTAACATGCTTCGTCAAGAAACAAAAATTCTCAAAATCCTCAGACAATATGTCGTGAAAGAATAGGGTTAAAATGTTGTAAATAATTGTTCACTATTAGGGTAATAATCACGGTGTTCTTTTGATTTAGCTAGCTAAAATGTGACGTTGAGGTCCATATCAGCAGGCTAGCTTTGATTTTGACACTTGAAGTATAATACGTTAAACATGGGGATTTAGGTTTGTTAGCATAGGTGGCTCTCCAAAACTAAATGATGTAACCTAAGTTGTAAGATGTTTGTAAAAATTTGTATTAATAGCCTTAAGCATATATACAACATTAAGTAAAGCCAATAAGCCATTATGTATATGTAAAAGAAAAGGTACCATTATGTATTAATCTATGAACAACTGTCACTATATGTATGTTTACTATTTTACGCTATGACTATATATATATATATACACACACACACACAGATATATATATATATATACACACACACACATATATATATATATATATATATATATATATATATATATATATATATATATATATATATATATATATATATATATATATATATATATATATATATATATATATATATAGACACACACACACACACACACACTCATTGTTCATGATGTATATGGGAAACAGTACGCAACTTAGTAGGTAAGATAAAGATTAACCTCATATAGTTTTGAGGTGAATTTGTGCTTCAAGTAAAACATTTTAGTTTTTATTCTTTATTTTTTATGAGTGCCCTTTTTAATGTTCATGAAATTAATATTATTTTGATTCAGTAGTATGTAAATGCTATAAGTGAAGAGATTTGGGCGGCTCTTTACAGCGAGGTCTTGAGAGTCAATGAAGGTTACTGAGGTGAGTATGGAGCAGCACCGGAATGAAAGGGCGGGAGAAACAGATCACCGACAAACCCAGCTAACCAGTGGCATCATCTGGCACAATTCCTACATGCAAAAATCCGGAGTCACCCAGCTGGGGATTGAACCAAGCTCGTCTTGGTGGACTCGCATTTGGGAGGACCCCGGGTTTGATTACCTGTCTGGCTATCCTGATTTCAGTTTTCCATGGTTTTCCGAAATCGCTTCAGGCGAATGCTGGGAACAAAGGCCACGGCAGATTCCTTCCCGAATCCCTCTTCCTTGTGCAACTTTCATTGTCTCTAATGACATCGCTATCGACGAAACAGCCCAACCTACCTCAAAATTAAAATATTTGAGACCACTTAACTTCTGGCTATCCTGATTTCAGTTTTCCATGGTTTTCCGAAATCGCTTCAGGCGAATGCTGGGAACAAAGGCCACGGCAGATTCCTTCCCGAATCCCTCTTCCTTGTGCAACTTTCATTGTCTCTAATGACATCGCTATCGACGAAACAGCCCAACCTACCTCAAAATTAAAATATTTGAGACCACTTAACTTACAGTATGTGTTTGTACAACTATTGCTTCTGCATCTCTGTATTTGTTGTGAACAAAACAAATAAACACACATAAAATATTGAAGTTTGATATGTATATTTCCTTATTTTAGGTGGGAGGAGTGAAAGAGAAAGTCCTAGCAGCCCACCGTGCAGGTCTTCACAAGGTTATTCTGCCCAAAAATAGTAAAAAGGACTTATGGGAAGTTCCAGATAACGTGAAGGTTAGTCATTTTCACTTCCCAGTTTTCCTTTTGCTTTCTTTACATTTCTGCATCTCTTTATTTTTTCTTACATGTAATTATTTTCTGCACAGAAAAACAAATTTGTTTGTATCTTCCCCCTCCTCATTGTTGCTAGTGGAATTCCTTTGTCCAACTAGGTTGGATGCATAATAACAAAACCCCAAGCAGCCTTGATGTCTGCTGCTATGTGTACGAACAAATAAATATCTGTGAGACAACCCCCTTTTCCTTTGTGCGTTTTCTTGCCTACACAACACAAATCACATGAAACATGCAATTTGCATAGGTTGGTGCCTGTAGATAAGGATAGGGCAAGTAGTAGAGGATGGGGAATGAACATTTCTCAAATAACATACCAGTTAGCTAGCGTGCATATTTTAATCACACAGACCTGTAGTAAAAAAAAAAAAAAACATTTCTAAAAGTTTAGCTCTTATTTATGCATTATTGTGTGCTGAAACCAGAAATGATATTAAAAATAGCTCACCGCGCACCTTTTTTTCCACAGAACTATAAATTATTTTTGGTAGTATTCTTATGCTGGTGATTTTGTAGTAACCTAATTTTCTAGTGTCAACATTATGTACTAATCCTAAGCTTTTGCTTCTACCAGACATAACATCCTGTAGCACCTGCAGACTTCCTAGCCATGGCCTCAGTTGAGGAAAACAACTTGCCAATTGAGGTCCAAAACCTTCACCATTGAAGATTGCCCTTTGACAGAACGCTTCTACATAACCTGTGCACACTGCGATGCTGCTTTTCACTATGCCTGTATAGGCTGTGTGGACCATGAAAAAGATACCAATTGGTTGGAATACAACTGCTCTGGACTTGGCGTGTACTGCATAGTCTCTCATGAATCCAGTGCACCTACCTACTACACTTAAAGAGCCAACTTTGCTCAAAGAAAAGAAAATTGGGGGTGAAATTTTGTGTAATATATTGATGCGTGCCACTTATACATCTAATCTAATACGATTACAACTCATCGCGAAGAGTACCTCTTCTACCAATACAGACGTGAGCGACACATTGCCTACCCAGGCAGCAGGAATCTATAAGGGTATTATCTCACTTGGAGGATACGCAACCTGGCAGGCACGCCGCATCCCCACCCCGCGCTGAGAGCCAACAAGTTGCCCAGACCTCAGGCAAGGTAGAGCGCTTCAAACGAGGCACGAAGCAGAAACGCTGACCAAAGTATTCCCATGCCAACCAGAGCAGGAAGACGTCATGCCTCACCTTCACCCTGTGCTGGCAGCCTACAAGCTTCCACTGTATAACTCAGGATGCTGCCGAGCTCGAGAGTCATCTTGTACCATCTCTTGCGAGATCTTGGAAGCATTGAATATGTCCCCTGTGGCTACTTCACTGTCGACGAAAAGTCAACCCGTGAACCAGCGAATACGCTTACCAATACGTTAAATTCACTTTGTCTCCTCAAGACATCTTTATTAGACAATTTAGAAGTATTATATATTTTCTCGTTGAGCTAATTCTTTTGCATTCTCCTTTAGAACCATGTCGCCTACACCTGGCTAGCATAGTAACCTTCAGCATTCAATTGTCCGGTAGGAGGTAGCATGCGTCACATGCTTATTGAGACTTCAATAAACATACTGTTGTTTCCTACCTCTGAGTATTTATTTCTGAGAGTATCTGTCTGTGTGCCTGCTAGATATGGGTTGCTACGTACACCTTTGACAAGGACCGGGGAATTTATAACTACCGAATTAACTTCAGCCACGGGCGCCCTTCAGGGATCCGTCATATTTTCACTCACCCATTTGACGGCCATCTATTGCTTTCCAAACTACCACAGCATTGCTTCGAGTGCCGGCGGAGAGGAACAGAGGAGCCACAACCACTAGTAACACCTTCACCCAGAGAGGGGCGACAGTCTCAAGTTATTGCCTTATTCCACAGCACTGTTTCCAGTGCCGGGATAAACCGTAGCTTGAGACCTGGCATCCATTCCTGTGTGGACGCACATCTAGTGGCGGCATTGGTGACCCAAACGGCTCCCCGTCTCTGATCAGCCCGCCTAGTGTGGGGGATCAGTGGAGACTTTACAGAGCCTGGTCAGCAAGCCAAAACTGGACTTACACTATAACTTGTATTTAGTTTGTTCGCGTCAAGGTGTACCCAGTAACCTGTGTGCAGAGACTTTATTCCTTTCACCCAGAGGCACGGCCAAAAGCGTAGGGAGCGACATGCATCGCTTCTTGCAGCCAGACAGTTGAGTGCACTTCCTCGACCTACACCGGAAAGGCAGGCAGAGCGGGACTGGGAGCGGGACCGCGCTGCCGAACTCATTCACGAATCAGTATCGACTGCTTCGGTTGTGGTATTATTCGTATCTCCGTGCATACGTTTTCACCCATTGTGCCATCCTGTGGTAACAGGATTGTTGACTGGTATGGAGGTTAGATTCGGTTGGGACAACATCCACTTCTGGACCAACAAATATCACCTGTGGAATCGCAGCCACTGTGTGGGCCAAGCCCGCTATGACTGGACAAATACACCACCAACACGGCGCCCAAGAAGTAGGAGTAAGTGAATACTAACCAACACGCCTCACCTTTCATCGCCTATGTAACTCAATTACCCCGCTTTTGTTCTAGCAGACAGAATCCCCGACTGTCATGATTATTATTCTAACCGGTCACGCGTCAAGAGATTTTCTGGCACCCAATGTGGAGCGTCAGACAAATAGCTGTGCGCAGTAAATGGCACGAACTAGAACAACCATACCCCAAGAACTAAAGGTCAAAATGATTAATCACGCGGATTTTGGGGAGTCCTCAAAACACCCCGTGGCGCCCTTATCCCTTACCATTTGAGACGCCGAAGTCCACGCTGCCACTGGCATGAACTCCGACGATGAACCTGACGTATCCAACGTACAGTGTAGCCATGCCGACTGCCCAGACCATAGCACACTAAGGACAGAATGCACCTACTGCAACAAACTCTTTTACTATGTCTGCATAGGCTGACCTGAAGAGACCCAAACAACAGACGGTTTAGAGTACCACTTGCCGGCAACACTCAACAATTTTCTGTAATGAAGTTACATGCCCCGGTCGAGGCATAAACCGCATAGGGCACATGGCGTGCAGTGAACCCTATCACCACCTATGCATAGGGTTGCCCGATGAACGCGTCTCTATACCCGGGATGGCCTACCAATGTGAGAGATGCAGAAGGAAACACATCCCTCACTCCAGGAGATCCAAGCATTTCCGGATATATATTCAACCTGGAATGGCACCTGGCCACCCAGCTACCGGCAGAGATGACTATATTCAAATAACCGACTTTGCCGGTCGCCCACACGAAGACCCTGTTGCAGTCACGCAGGAATCAAGATAGAATTCGAAGAAACAGACCTGCCACCGAAACAATGGGTTGACTGGGCCCAATTGCATTTGAAGGGCCTCACCCTCACATGGTGGGAAAGATACAGAGAATTTGTAACGGGCTGGAGGCATTTCAGTAACCGGATAGCGACGGAATTTATGGGTGAGGTGTTGGCTAGGCTAACGACACAGTTTTACAGTCAGACCCAGGTACTTGACGAAGAAGCAGAAATCTTCATACGAAGAAAAGAACAAATGTTTCGACGTGTGTTCCCCGGAGTCGATGAGGCTACCGCTGTTCATTCCATCGGTCGAATGTTACTAAAAAGTCTCCAGAACGTAAGCTTGACAGCAAGACCCACGATCTTGGATGAATTAGTTGATCGAGCCCGAGGAGCTGAGCAAAACTTTACAGCATAGGCTAGTCTCGAAGAACCAATATCTACCAAGGCCCCTGAGGTACGAACACCACCTGCTGCACCTCCTAAAGGCTTACCAACCCCAATCCCTCGCATGGTATTCGTACCCAAATGCTGGTTCTGTCCGGAAAACCACTGGAACGAGGACTGCCCTCGGAAACCAGAAGGAGCTGCCGTTCCACCAAACCGAATTGATAAAACGTCGACAAATATCCCAACACAACCAGCTATAAATCTAATTCCCAAAACCAAGCCGGAAAACGCCATCGCCGGGGTACGAAGCAGGTGCCACCCCGGGTTTACAAGGGCCCATCCTCCAGGGATTAAGTGAGGAAGTACCGATTCCCGTAGCCCCCCCACATACAGGTGGAGGTAAATAATAATATGGTACTCGCCCTACTTGGCGCTGTAGCTACCGGAAATTTTACCAGAAAGGATTTGTTAACATCAGACCAGCTCGCCGAACTAAGACCACAAACCAAAATAGTAAGAATGGAGCAACCTGAATCCACCCTGGATGTAACAGGCCGCATTACTCTGAACATAAAAATTCCAAGTATTGTTACACCGACAGAATTCATTGTATCACCAACCATGTCCAAATCGATGATACTAGGGTGCCCATGGCTCATCCACAATCAATGCATTTTAGGTCATGGTCAACGAAGAGCCTATCTGGGAGAAACCCACCGAATTACTGTAAACTGGGATCAAAACCCAGATGACATCCCGCCAATACCCATTGACCCAATGAGCATTAATCATGAACTTGAAGAACCAGAATTCTATCAATTAAAAGCCGTACTAGAAGAGCACGCCTGTGCTTTTGGACAAGGAGGACTGCTACGACAAACACTTTCCATACAACACGAAACATAGTGTACAACTGGCGTACCAGTCTACAACCATCCATACAGAGTGTCAGTCCGTCGTCATGACCATATCATGGAACAGGTCAATGACATGAAGGACCAGGGGATAGTAGATCCCCATATAACCCACACGTGGTCCTTGTACCTAAGAAGGTCGGAAAATTGCATAAATTACAAAACGCTAAATGAAGTTACTCATCCAATTGCTGCCCCCCCCCCCCCCCGGCACAGTTAGAGACTTGTCTCGTACACTTCGAGGTATTGGCAAAGCCAAAACATTCAGTACTCATGACATAGAGTCTGGATACTGGCAGATTGCAGTCCATCCGGACAGTCAAATATATATGGCCTTTACAACACCGGAGGGTGAAACCCTACAATTTCGAGTCATGCCTTTCGGCTTGAAAAACGCCCCCGCGACATTCCAACGATTGATGTCTGCGGACGTACTAACTGTTTACATCGGCGAGTTCTGTTTCGCATATCTCGACAATGTGATCATATATTCTAATAGCTGGGAAGAACATCTAGGCCATCTGCAACGAGTATTGGAAAGGCTCGAATTACATGGAATGACTTGTAAGCTATCAAAAAGCTTCTTCGGAAAGTCGTCAATAGAGTATCTGGGACACGTCATATCACCCGAGGGAAACTTCCCGCAACACAGTTGAATACAAGTAATTGAAGAAGCGGAAGAACCTGCAAATAAGCAACAGCTTCAATGGTACCTGGGTCTGTGTAATTGATGACGAGAATTTGTTCCAAACATTGTGGAATATGTGGCACCACTACATCCACTTCTCGAGAAAGACACCCATTGGCGATGGAGCCCAGAACAACAACGAGCGTTTTTTCGACTTGAAAAACATCTTCAAGAATATTCACCAAATCCATCGGCCGCAAGGAGACAAACCCTTAATACTGCAAAAAGACGTGTGTCAAAATGGCCTGAGCACAGTATTATACCAGCAAGACGTAGAAGTAAGTGAGTACTAACCAACACGCCTCGCTTCTCGTCGTCTATCTAACTCAATCACCCCGCTTTTGGTCTAGTGGACTGTCATCATTATTCTAACCGGTCATGCGTCAATATTATCCTAGTTGGTTTAAAGAGAAAGTTGGTCCATAACATTGGTTAGGAAGATTTGTTGAAAAAATAAATTGTATTGGAGAAAATAAATTAATTGTAAGAATTTTTGGTATCCTAATTTTAGCGTTTGAAAATTATGAAGTTTCTGATGATAACTAAGATAATCAAAGTCTAGGTAGCAGGGACACTGTTAATTTAAATAAACAAGCAATCCAAGAAAATTCTAAAAATTACTTAGCTAGGCACGGATTGTGAATTTGTCAGTTTTCACCTGTCAAAACAATTTTTCTTTTGTCAACAGAAAGAGCTGAACTTCGTGTTTGTGACGCACATGGATGAAGTACTACAGGCAGCCTTTGAAGGAGGTTTCCATGCAGTATCAAGTGGCCAGCTCATCAGCAAGCTTTAGTTCCTGTGCACAATTCAG
This sequence comes from Dryococelus australis, assembly GCA_029891345.1. Lineage (NCBI taxonomy): Eukaryota > Metazoa > Arthropoda > Insecta > Phasmatodea > Phasmatidae > Dryococelus > Dryococelus australis. Next base: position 97,225,144 of record CM057004.1, on the reverse strand, counting down.
TTTCTGTATACATTCATTGTGGGGCTGTTTAGTGGGTTCCTAAAAAACAGCTGGATCATGGCAATGTGTTGCTCATGTATCTTTGCTCTTGCATATTGGCAGAACAGTTTACTGTAGTTAAATCATCTGTGATGTCTCCTGAAAGACTTGGTGGTAGAACAAAAGAGGATGTGATAACACATTTTACCTCTATTGTAGTTATGTACTTTTATAATTTACTTGAAATGTATTTGAAAGAGGGTACATGGAGTGGAGCTATTCCACATTGATTTCCTGCATATATTGTTATATATAATTCTGTTGAGTGCAATTGGTGAATGTGTGTAAACATTGCTCTTTAATTAATGAGAATAAAACATGTTAACATTCTTGTTTGCAAAATTTTTATGTTAAAGCCTGTGGCTAAGTCATAAAATGTGATGGGTAACTGTTCGTAGTTTTCAAAATATATAGTGCCTTAACTTCAAAAAAATTTTAATAAGTTTGCAAGTTAACTGACGATAACTGAAATTTTTCTTTTAATTCTTAGAAAATTTCACAAATGATATATCAAATGAAGTACTGTTTCTGATTGCATGCAGAAATGTGCCGATATGATAATGAGTCGTGAAAATCTTTAGAAGCCAAAACAACATTTTTAGGCTTTATCCTCCCAAAAAGGCCTCAATTCACAATTGATCAAAAATTAAGACAGTAACTACTAGTATCAAAATAACTTATAGTCTACCTCATGGTATGGATAACACATGCTTGCAATTTGTGCACTGCACACACACACACACGCGCGCGTTCCAAGTGAATAAAATATATACAGCACTGTTTGCAAGTTTTACAATTTGTGCACTTGGACGCTAAACCTTCTACACCTCAAGTAGGTGGAGTAAAAGGTGTTTGTAAAATACACATGGATAGACAAACGTAAGAGATTATGATCAACAGGGTCACAAATGGTAAATGGGTCATGACTTATTACTAGGGATGGGCCGATACGATACCAATTAACCTGCTGATACCACGACCATCTGCATCTGAACATTATTTGCAGATTATTATTCACTGATTAGTAGCGCTAATTTTTTTAACACAATGTTAGATAACCAGACATGCTACATCTTGTAAAGCATTAATTTACTGCATCTGTCAATCAAATATTTTGTCCGAAACCAAAAAAATATATTCGGAACAATTGTTTTTCGATGATTTCTTCCCTTGTTTACATTTTACCATATTTTCTGTTGGTACATTCACCAAAGATTGTGTGCATCATTCGTTTTTGGACACAATGTGAATGCAAAACAACACAGTTAATCGACAAATGGTGCTATCGATAGTATTGTTTACAACCTGCAAGTTTTTTGTTTTATTTTCATACGATTTTACTATTTTTACCGCATTCTTAGGTTGGCGACAATGGAAATGAATCAAAACATTCCGGAAGTTGTTATTGTTAATTTTGACGGGCTTAGTTTTTATTGGAAACTGTCAGCTGCGATTTTGGTTAGAATGTTAAAGGTCAGAATAAGACTCGGAAAGTAATAATTGGCAAAAATTGTCACAAATAAATTGGTTGTCATTTTAACAAAGGTATTGAGTACGGCTCGGCTGACAAAGGAATATTAAGTGAAAGTATTAATACAAATAATTTAAAAATTTCTCTCAATTTCAAGTGAATATTTAATATTAACATGATTTCAGTAAGTTCTCTTTAATGACATCTTTAGGCTGTTGGTTTAAACAAACATGCACGTTGAGGTTATGTATAGTATTTCTCAGATCTAAATTCAAAGTCCGCATCAGATTGCCTGAAGTTTTGAAGGTTGTCTTTAATGAACTCAGTTTGTAATGAATACTGTATTGTCTGATAACAGTTTTCCCTTGACTGTTAAGTCACTTACATGCCCAGTTAAATTGTCTTACCTTATCATTTATTATTAAAATTATTGTTGTATTTCATTCCTATGCTGTAGGCATCTAATACAAAGCGCTTAAAGTATTCACGAAACTGAATACTCAAATTTAAGTAGTAAAAAAGTATATCCAAATATTGGGAATTGTGAATCAGTATTGTGCTCATCAAAACTGGTATCGGCATCGCTGTAATTGGCGGTATCAGCAATAGAGAATCAGTATCGTTGATATCAGCAAAATGTGGTATCGGCTCATCCCTACTTATTTCACAAGTTTTGATACTAAATTAACAGTTTGAATGATGCAGAAGAAATAAAAGGAGTGACTTCCTGCCTTGGGGCAGAGAAGCAGAGTGGGACTTAGATAGGCTCGGAACTCTGTTCTGATGGGGGGAAGGGCTGTACCCATAATGTTATAATGAAAAGATAGGTATAGGCTGTTTGCAGTAAAATTAACACTTTTGAAATCAACCTTTGAAAAATGTCACTGCTCCTACCTACATATATTTTTATGGACACACTGACTGCCATGCACCCAGTAAAGTTGGTAACGATTGAGGGAACATAGTTCCATGTCTTATGTTATAATTGGATTGAGAAGTAGTAGTTAAATTTTCAGATACCGGTATTTAATTTTTTAATAATTTCACTTATTCACTTGACAGACACATTAATAAAGTGATCAGGTCCATTGCAATGTTTAATTGTGCGTATGGTGGAAGAATACACTATCTTTTTGCAAAGAGATCTTGCGCATGGCTTTCAGAAGTGCTCAGTTTACAATAAATAGCCTTATAATTACCATGGGGATTTGTAATGACACATTATAATTAATTCAGTGATATATGTTTTTACATGCCAGTCAAATGAGGTAAAACTGTTACAGGTCAGTAGCTGGTGCTTATTATTTGATGAAGTTGATATTGTTGTTGAAAACCTCAGGGTTTTTGGAATGTGTTACGTTACAAGCCACTGCCAAAAAATTCAGCAGTATTATTGTGATTCCTGATCTGCATGGCCGGAATAGTGATCCCATGTGGTTTGCGGTTGTTAGTCCCCTTGATGAACAAGTCTTGCTGGAAAAACCTGCCAACTGCTGGATAGCATGTGTCTCTGCTTTTAGGGACTGTGTTCTTTTGTTTCCGTGTCACAGTGGCATTGCCCCAAGTCAAGGTTTTGGTCTTCCTGCTATAGATGCTGTTACAGTGATGATGTATAATGTTTGTTGTTCCGAAGTGGTGGTGTCTGTAAACAAATGCAAAAATCCTCATGAAAGTAAGCATTGTGTCTGGTTCTGATTATTATTTTTTTGGTAGTGCATTTATAATTTTTGCAAATATTATTTCTTATAGTAAATAACCAAAGTATTAATTTCAGTTTATTTTATTAATTTTTTTTATAATTGGGTAGTGGGGAAAATGCCTTTGTTGAGGTTTGTAACACAGCAGTGTAGTAAAACATAAACACCTTGTATTTGTGGCATGTGTACTTCGTGTAAAATGTTGAAACATTTTGCTGTTCAGGGTGATGCATGATGCTTTGAGGCTGGGGAATGACGTCACCACGTCTAAGGGGTTCTTGGTGTGTGCTAGGTCAGGCACGCCCGGTGGCGGGGTTTTGACTCTATTCCTGACGAGGAACTGGAGCACATCCAGTGTTAGAGTACTGGCATGGCACGAAATCAGGTTATGTAAGTGTTATTTTGCATTTTAGCAGCTTGTACAGACGTGTGTACCTGGGTGACGCATAACCTGAGGAGGCTGCTTGGTCTGAGGCAATTTTGGCTAGGTGCTCAGTGTGGTCGGCCACCGGGGTTGGTTCCTCAAGTTCAAGTCCTCACCAGCATGAGTTGGCAATCCGTAAGGACTTTACCTGTCCACTTAAGTAGGCTGTGAATACGGGGCGTGTTTCCCCAAGGCGAATGGGTGCTTCGAAGAGGTCCTTAAGAATCTCTGGTGTAGCTAGTTTCTGCAACTGACGTAATACTTGGGCCCATTCCATCGGCGAGAGGTGTGCAAGTGCTGCAGGGAAGGGGTTAGGTTCCTGCTGATGCCTAGAGGCAGTGAGTACTTGTTTAACCCTCTCTCAGACACCACTCCGATGGGTGTAGAGCATGAGGTCAGAATCGCACTATCACGTTCGTGGAAGGGCGAGCAGATAATGCGTTGTCCTATACGGGTGTACAACGATGTACAGTGTCTGCCAACTGAGTGCTGTATCCCTATCCCAATACTCGGCACAGGAACGCAGTGAGAGAAAGAGTGTGTGTGTGTGTGTGCGGCTTTAGTTTAATGTATTTTCATGAGACGACACTGTTTTGATCTTATGAGTATGTAGCATTTTGAGTTGCATATTGTTTTGATGGAGCAATGAAAAATTATTTTGCTCATATGGAAATAACATTTAAATTATTTAACTTCGAAAATTTTCAATGAAAAATCAAATTGTGATACATACGTCTCTGTTCCTATTCGTGCAGATCCAGCAATATATACACGCATACACTTCGACTGAAGTTAACCTTACACTTGTTGAATTTACGATATAGACAAATAAACAAATATTATTCACTCACTACAAAAGTGTGGAAAGTACTGCTTTTTCAGGCCACGTGCATTTAAATATTTGTGTTAACAATTTGAAGGCGGTAAGGAAAATGGCAGAAGGGGCACGGTAAGCACGTGATTATTAATATTACATTTCATTCAAGAAAACGCACAACGGTACCCACAACCAACTATGTTTGAAAAAAGCAACTAAAAAAATAATTAACTACTGATTAAATATTCCAACAATATCAACAAGATACATATTCGTATAATAAATATGATGAGAGAAAAGCACATGCACAGCAGCCGTTCATCGGTCTGGAAACTGGAAACATAAACATGGCTAGCCATTGGCTGGAAACGTTTACTGTTCGTACGTGTTGACATACACTGTCATAAATGCTAAACATGTTTTTAAAGTCCAGTCACTAATAGCCAAGAAAATGTAATATTGCTTTAAAAACATGATTTAAACCATAAATTTTGTAAGTATAATTAAAATTTTAAATTACATCTTTTAGTTCTGAGTACTATTTTCTTCCAAAGCGATCATAAAAATAGCCAACTTAATAACACAGATCCTGCAGTAGTTCATCAGCTGATAACAATACTGTACGAACGAGAGCATTTGCTGTTTACATAGTGTAGGTTGTTCACATTGTCTTGTCAGATTTTACCCCACTTATATGAAATTGACAATATCATGAAACTAATGGACTCCTAGATCAGACTAATCAATATAATGCATAATTTTTAAATTTATGTAAAAATTTGTAGTTCAAATTTTTACAACCAAATGCGTCCTTGAACAAAATCAAAATTGTACACGCAAATATGTGATAGATGGTTAAACTGGGTAGATGATGATGCAGTCGTTGCTGTAGCCTGGAGACAAACTTCGTAGCACTCACTCCAAAATAAATGTCAATTCACTAGCATTAACCTCAGTGTTGTCAATAGATTGAAAACCAGCCAAGGAGGGGTGGCCGGCGTGTTCAGGGTGCAATTCGTCCCCAGTAGAGGGTGCACCGTAGCTTAACTTTAAATGCAATTTTCTAAGTTTCAGTGTTATGTAGAAGGGTTCTTTTCTGCAGAAAATGGTCCAGTTATAAATTTATAGGTATTGCAATGCTGCTGGAACAAACATACCTGTGAGAATCTCCTAGCTGCCACAGTAATTTTTCCATTCTTTGAAGCCACGACTGCTGCCTTCCAATAACACATCGTGGTCGACATATTCGAAGCCAAGCTATTGCATGCTTGGCACCAAAATGATAATGTTTCATCAAGTAGGCTGCTATAAGACAGCCTGTGCGCCCTAGACCAGCCTGTGACATTAAAGAACAAAATGTTGTTGAGTAATGCAAAGTTTTAATATAAGATGTCATCTACTGAAATTATGTTAGTGTTTAAAATATTATGTCATAGCTGGGTTTGGGCATTATATTTTGAACACAGAATATTATAAAAAAACTTATCACATTAAAAGAAAACTTTGCATACTAATCACCAGTCCAACATTGATTTTAGATTTGGATTTTACAAATATTTCATAAGAATTTTTTAAATATTAAATTGTACAATATAAACAGTGACTATCAGAAATAGTTTTATTTCTCATAATTATTAGGCTAAATTGGCTCTCTCTTATTCAATCAGCGAACTTGTTTCACCGAAACAACAGGTGGTTTAGAACCAATAAGTGGAGTCATTTTTACTGAATCGAGTAAGTGAATTTCAATGTGAACCAGTCGTTTTCCACTGATTCGAATTTAGTGTGTAGCATTCTGTCTTTAATGCGCGCTGAAGTATTACGAGAGGGCCAAGTCCCTTGCGTGAAAAACACCTCCACACTCTCAGTCCAACTCCCACCAAATTTTACAGTGTGCTCTATACAGCTGGCATTGTAGTGTTCACCAGGCAGGTTATTGATGAATGGTACAGACAATTGCACTTAAGTGGGCGTGTGACTTTAGGCTCTTTTACACAATCAAATATTTATTTAATTCAATTACTTGAAATCAATTTATTGAACTAAAAAAAACCTTTTTTGCCGTCCAATGAACTACATTCACTAAAATTTTAAGTCTCCACGTGAAAACTTATCACAAACTTTTTTATGAAACCGGCTTAAAAAATACCAACAGAAAATTTTTAAGTATCTGCTACTCATGCACAACACAAAAATAATTAGTTAAACCAAAACAAATTTTCTTCATTTTATTGTATTGTTACATGGGATGCCTAAGCGAGCATATCAGAGTTCGTGACGAATGGAGGTTTTAATAAAAATTAAAATTAAAATATGATTTATTCACACAGCTATTATTTACAGCATTAATTTGTCTGTCTCCTCTATTACTCTTTTTTTTATTTAACGGTGAACACAATACTAAATATCTATTTCGACTCTTAATTAATGGGGTTTTGTTGGTATCACTGGAGTGCTTTTCAGATGCTCTTTCCAACCGCATACAATTACTGTATTTCAACTTTGCTTTTTGTCTGGTATAGACCGACATTGTGTTAAGTTTTCTTAATTTTTTACATTAAACACATAATCTCACCATAACCACGCTACACATGTGTTTTTATACACGCAATCAATTGATCTTGACAAGAGATGTCTATTGAAACTTAAACGAGCATCATAGCTTCTCTTAGTTAAAAGTTATACTACGCTGATATTATGAGCCGTGGTGAATCAAATTCAAAATTGTCCCCTCCCCCACCCCTTTTTTTCCCTCCGCCACCCCACATGATGCTTCACAGTCCTCACTGAACGTAACATATTCTTTGATCCTTTGGCAATTGAGTGGTGTAATTGCATTTTGAATGTAGACAATAGATTTGGAGCTGCAATACCAAACTGTATCCCCTGATTTTATCAGATTTTCTGGATTACCTCCCACTATGGTCGCAAATTTAAAGATTTATTCACATCAAAACTCCCAGTCTGGGGACCCGTTGCACAATTTATACTCTGCTGGCCTTGACCTGGAAATTTTGACACACCCAGAGTCATGCGGACAGAATCTAGGGCAGTAAAAAACTAGGAAATTCCTCAGATTGACACAGAAACTCGATACAAACATGGTTAACGATGCGCACCACGAAAAGGATTATCGTGTCGGCTCACTTTCTGTAACAGATACGCTGCCACTGGCCTATCACTCACGTGTCATTCAAAACAACTCATTCATTGACTTGCTGCTGCCTATCATATAACTGCTGTCCTTAACTTCCATTCGCTTGCATGTGATGCAAAGCAGCAAGAGTAACACAATGCCCCCTCCTCATGTTTTCATCCCGAACAGACACTGCAACATCTGGACCATCGTAGAGTGCCAGTCGGTCATTGTGGACAACCTTTGGCTTTGTCCGAGAGCCTTGACGACAGAATCTACAGTTCCGGAATTCATGAATGCAAGCTGATTTGGGGCAATAGGAGCTGGATGACCAGTTCCATAGCATCCAGTTCCTCACACCTGTAGTGTACCAATCGGAAGATTTGTGCTTTGCAGCAGATGATCAATTCAGCTTCTCCCTCTCCGGGCCTGGCCGTAAAGTTCATTTGTAAGTTGTTCCAAGGTGCATGGTCCTGAGAAATGCTTGGTGAGCTGTCCCCAGTTAGTGATGTATGGCCAGATATGCACCACCATTTCTTGTCTTCGTCCTAGAGTTGCACTTTTGCATTTGGCCCCCATAAAACTTTTGACAACTGGATACTCTCGAATTCGGTAGCACATGCTTGGAGGAAATGCCTAGAGCCTTCCTTTGGTTTGCCTGCATATTCGGGTAATAGCAGCTTGTTGGGGGCCGGTGGATGTACGATTGCTATAAGTTCGGGTTGGTGTTGCACTCGCTCAGGTGCTGTTCAGCAGACCGAACATTTCAAAATAAGTCCCTAGTCCTATCTACCCATCTGAGGTAGATGATAAGTGCATTGCACGCTATGTGGTATAGGACAGTCCTGAGCAGTTTGGGTGTTAGCAAAAGCAGTGACAGTCTTGGCAGTTGTTGCAGTGGTATTCTAACCCTTCAGCAGCCTTCTCCTGATCCACCCAGCCTATATAAACGTAATGAAATGCTGTGTCGTAGTGCGCACATGTGATGTAGTAATGACCTCTCCCCAGATAATCCTCAAAAGTACATGTTTGGCCTTTGCTCTGTCTGTGATTTTTGAACAAGGCCATATTGATGGAAGTTATAAGTGTCGTAGGAAGTTAATCCTGTATCCCCAAAGTTGGAAAAGTGGTTCTGCAGCTGTTGCACAAAACTTCTTTTCTCAGGGGCTTCCCAGTCTTGAGAGATGTCACATGTACACTCAGTTGGCCCCATGTGCAGTTTGATGCTGCACCATGAATCATGTTTAGTCTGAGATATAATTTAGCATCAAAGCCTTCCCCCTGATGGCGGGGAAGCAGGTGTCATCTTGACAATGTCTTTAGAAAAAGTAGAAGTCCAAACTTTGGACAGCTTGATAACAGCCTGTTGAGCCAGAGGTGGAGAACTGGGAGGGGGGGAGGGTTGTGTAGGTATCCTGGCAGGTTTGTAGTTTTAAGTTGAGGTTCTCTGCAGTTGGGGCTCCAGGTGTCTCACCACATTCTCCACATCTGAGGGCTGTTTGCTAACAGCTGCCTTCGTGGTTGGGGTTTTGGGTAGAAGCAAGGCACCATGTTGGACATGCCACAGGAGGTGGGATAAAGAGCACTCTCTCACTCTCTCTCTCTCTCTCGTTTGAAGAGCTTTTAATCATTCCTCTCTGACATGCTGCAATTTCCCATTTTCAGGTGTAAACTCTGCTGCTATGTTCAGTTTATACAAAGTTTCCAGCCAGAACTAGCTCTATTTGACTGCTTTCTCACGACCAAACCAATGGCGAGGCATAGTCGGTTGACAGCACAGAGGTTTGTGATAGTATGTGTTCTGTCAGAGTGGGCATGGCCTGGTATGTCCTAGGAGGAGAGGGTGATACCTGTGAATGGAGGAAAAGCCCGGGTGGCCTCCCGGAGAGCAGTGACTTCCCTAACAGTGCAATAACCACATGGAACATGTCCCTGTTGTTTGGTTATGGGAGAGGGCGGTATGATGCCAGCTGCTCTTAGTCCCCATGAAAGAATTGCATTCCACATCCCTAGGTATTGCTTACTGTTGGCTTCCCTGGCAGGGCCAAGTACTCCACTGAAAGGATTAACAGCAGGGTAGGGTGCTGCTCCCATGTTACTCAGCAAGGCAGGACGTCGCCATATGATTCAAATAGCACATGAAGATGGAACCCTTTTGATATCCACCTGAAATGGAAGAGAGAGGGAAGGGCAGCATGTGACTTCCTGGAAGAATGTTGGCAGAGCACTAGGTCGAAATGAGAGGCAGGGAGAAACGGGGTGAGAATTAATCAGACTGTGAGTGGCAAATACAGCTAATTTGGAATGTCTGTTTATTGCCAGAACAAGAAAAAACACATCTAGCATGTACACTGACTAGAGCCTGAAAGAGCAGAACCTAAGTTGCCAACAAAGGTGGAAGTGTGGTCTCAGAATATGCAGTGGCCTGTGGGGCGAGGGTAACTCCAAACTGGGGTTACTGGGGCTCGAGTGCAGGGAATAGCTTACAGCTAGAGAGAAGTGTAGTAGTGTGATGTTGACGGCTTTGGTGTGTGTCTGGGCAGAGCAACGTTCTGCAACAAGAGCTGTGCGAGTCGGCAGCGAACCAAGCGCCACGAAACACAGGACCAGTGTGGAAAATACGTAATGGGGGAGAGGCAGCAGCAGAGATGGCCGAAGGCGGCCGAGCACTGTGCAGCATTCCCCTCTGTGGCCAGTGTCTGGACAGGTGGACGTGCAGTATGGTGTAGGTTGATGACTAACAGGTTGTAACAGCAGGACTGCAAGCAATCCCAGGACATCACAGCAGGAGGGACAGCTGTGGCGAGTGTGGGCTGATGCTCTTCTTAGGAGGGTGCAGCATCTATGGCTAGGCTAGAACAGGATAAAAACATTGCCTTTGGTGCATCACAGCAAATTGAGTACATGCAGTTTTATTTTGTATATTGTACTATAATTTGACGCATGCCACACTGCTGCAGAGCACTTATGTAACGTAAGCATATACATTAATAAGAAACACAAAATTTTGTTGTTTTCTTGAGAATCTAGCCCGACAAATTTAATATAATGTCACAGAATCCCGTGAGCACAGATAGGAAGTGAGAATACACAATGCAGCCCATCGGCAAGCCTGTGAATACACACGACTTAGCTCTCACCATTCCTCGCAATGCGACACTGGGCGACTAGCTTTAGAGAATCCCTGTAACCTTGTAGTAAGAGCATGAAGTGAGAGCTCACTGTGAGCATGCCGTAACCGTCTGCCAGGAAATTTCCAGCTTTAATAAAAAGTACGATGGTACAAATAGTGCCAGAGTAATGGTACCCAGTAAACTTGTCTAGAGGTAGAAATTAATGCAAAGTTTAATTGTGTATAGAGAATGTATAGTCCTGCCTAGAAACCCCCTTAAATGTAGGAAAACGTAAGCAAAAGTTTCCTTAAAGTGAAACCCCTATATGTAAGTTAACCTAAGCCTTGTTATGTTATATTGAGTTATAAGTTAAAGGAGAGGCGTAAATGTAACATATGCTGCTGGTAGTATGGCAAAAGGAATAGTGTCTACTCAACCCGAGTCAGATAACCCCCGTTTCTTAAAAGTAAGAGAAAAAAGTTCTCACACTAAGATAAGGATAGGCAGAGTGTGCAAATTGTCAAAGTTATTATATGCTGGTACATAGTTAAAAAGAGAGAAATTATCCTAAGTGTACCAGTCTAGGAAAAGTGAAATAAAATGTGTATTATGAGGTAAGATTTGTAAACCTACATAACCTAAAAAATGAAATTAAAATGTTGAGGTTAGGCATATTTAACCAGAGGTAGAGAAAACTATCATACACAGGACTTAACATAGTATTAGAAAGAGATTTTATTTTGATGTTGTGTCTTTGCTTAAGATAAGTAGAAGACTCCCCAGTAAATTCGTAAACATTCCTGCATTGTGAAATCCCCTTATATGTAGCAGTATACTGAGGCAAGTGCCTAAATTGTTACACAACCAATGTCATAAGACTAGAAAATGGGGGGTGGGTGGAGAGAGAATAGATTAAGTGTGCGATTTAGAATGTAAGAAGGTAAGAAGTAGTAACTTTTGTTTAACCAACTGTCAAGTAGCAAAGGAGAAGGAAAGTTTGTAACCTAGGTTATGAATGTCAAGCCCATCAAATAAGTTGATTACCCTAGAATCAAGCAATTCACATAAAAATAAAACACCAAAGTAAGTGTTAACATTGAAGATAATGTGACAATCCATGTGTGTGCTTGGAAGAGTTTTGCTTTCTTGTGTTCTAACCCTTTTACTTGTATGGGGAACCTTCGGTGCCTTGTAGGATGTAAGAATTTTTTTCCCTAATGAACTTGCACTTTTAAAAAACACAAATGGTTTACCGTGTGACAGCGCTGGCTGGAAGACCAGGTAAAATCGTCCCGCAGGGGCCACAGTAAACTTCCCCTATTGCTAATCCTTGCGAGTGGGATTATCTTTATAAAAATTTGTTAGCTACACTTTTTTCTCAAGGACAGAGATAAAGCTGTAAATAACTATAAAAATCTTTTGCAAACCACTATTGTACTACACAATGTAAAAAATTGATTTATTCAGTTCTTGGTATGTGAACTGCCCTCTAACTAGCAAGGTCAGGGTTCAAAAGAAAATGACCTGTTCCCATAATGCTTAATTTTCTCAAAACTCTCTTCCCTGCTGTGAAGAATGAATGAGGGACAGCAGCAGAGCAGACGAGATGACACCACGCAGCCACCCGAACCGCTCGCAGACAAAGAGGTAGAGAGGCCCTTAACCTGCTGATAGCTACCATATGTCGCCCGGACCAGATGTGGATCGCGTTCCACGCTCTAGCGAGCTGTGCAAGACACAGAATAGGTGCGCACCCAGAGATGTAACCACAGTACTACGACTGGGGAGTCACCTCCACACCTGAAGCAAAAGTAGTCTCGTTTGAGATGGATCTCTGTCGCTTCAAGGGGTGGCTGATTGACGCATGCTACACTGCTGCACAGCATGCCTGCGCATCCTATGGGCGACTTCGCCCCACAAACGAGCAAGCAAGAACTCTGGGCAAGTCACAAGAGTGGCAGACTACTATTCATCTGCCAATAGAATTGACTCCACGTGTTGGACAGCCTCGGACACGAAAATAATTAACGCATTTAATTATGAATTGTACTGCCCGCCCAGATTCCGACATGCAGTCACCACTCCGTTGAGTCAAGATTATTTTATCCGATGAGCCACTGCCCAACGATACAGAAGAAGGAAGTTAAACCAACACCACAGGATTGCAGCACTCCCACTGCCCCGTGACGTCACACCCGCTAAGCCTCGAGCGGAGGTTGTAAACTTGTCAGCAGCCTCCATTCAGGGCAATAAGGAATACGCTGGGCCCGCCGCAGCCCTATGATAACCAACCCATGCAGAGAAAAGCTATCATCCCCGTACCCCCGGAAGAGCCCTGATGCTGAAATTCTCGACTATATAAGGAGGCATGGATAAGTCTCTAGCCAGAGGTCGCCGGGCTCACCGGCTGCATAGGTCAGCGAGCTCTCTCCCTGGTCTGAGCAAGACCTCCTCCTCTCCTGCAGCCTGCAGAAGGCTCATCCTCTACAGCAGCTTGCAAAGGCTCCTCCTGCCCTAGCTGACTGCAAGAGCCAGCACTTCACTCCTGAAGTAACCCCAACATCCTAATCCCTGTACCCCGTTACCCAAGTCACTCCTTTGACTCCCCAGTAACAGGTCATCACAGCATTCCCTTCTGGACACCCACCCCCGGCAGGCCACGCTGTAAATTGTGTAGAATATAATTATCCTCAGACCAGCGTATTTTATATTACTCCTTTTCCAGGCTTACCTTTGCCTGAGTAATACTGTAACTAATTTAGAGATTATTTTAGTGTGTAAAAATACAACAGGGATTCCCCACTGTCTTCTCAAACGTAGTAATAAATATTGCGTCAAATTTATAATTTGTTGACTACCTTTCTTTTAGTAATATTTCCCAATTTTACTGTGTTACTTTTTTAACTAATTGAAGGTTTGTTGTGTACAATGAAACCCCACAGAGAATAGTCGTAGGGCGCACTGAACCCCACAGGAATCAGAGCTTGAAACGGCTTGGGAGTCCGAAAAGACTTCCCACTGCTCCTGGGACTCCGGTACTCCCACGCCTATCCTCGGTGGCACCCCCAGCTCCTGACTGCCCATCTCACTGTCAGTGCCTCGGGTGTGTCTGCAGAAGACACACCCCCTAAACTACGTCTGCAGGAAGGAAAGACGGTTAATCTAATGACTAGTAGGAAAGTTGGAACCCAGAGTCTAAATCGGCGCAAAGTGTGGCGGGCTCTACAGAGGCTAACTAGCACATAAGCGGCAATAGAAACTCAGCGCTAGAATACACCGCCACCGGCAAATCCAGAGACTAGCCCGTGGCCGATTTCACTGAGCTTCCCGCTCGATCATGAGTCTGAGCTAGACGCGTACTTAGGTATTTGTTGGCCGTGGGAAGATTTGGATCATTTAAGCTACCACCAGCCAGAGATATCCCCGCCTCCCGCTATTGTAACACCTATAGCAAGATGGGAGTAAGACTTCACCGAACACATGTGCGATTTGTGTAGCTTTCGGGAAGGTGATACGTGTCAGACTACCGCCTAAAGTTACCCCCGAACCCCGCATAACTTTCACCCCCTTGAATTAAATACCCTGCCACCAGCCTACACGGCCACGACTAGAGGGGATCATCCACCCCCACCAATGCCATTGTTTACTCTGTAACCACTATTCGCACCCCGGGACTGCTGGCATCCCGTATTTTGGCAATCCTTTCAGTGAGGAAGATTGTACTCCCCAGATGGTAGGCAGTCAAGATTCAACTCACCCTGGGGTTTGATTCCCCTCCTCTCAGGAGCAATCCTTACTCTAAGTGGCCCCCTGTGAATCTACCATGACCCCCCCGCCCCCGGGCCAAATCATTCAAGAACACGCCACAGAAGGATCAGCAGTTGAATTTAAAAGGGCAGTCAGTGCTCTAACTACTTACTCGAGAGACAGCTGCATGTCAAGTTTTATTACCATGATTTGGAAACTATCTAATGCTTTTATTTTTTGTGTACGTTGCGTATTGTTAATTTTAAATGTAAGGCAGAAAATGGATATGGCAGGTCAACAGGGTTGATTAAATACAGTGCGACAAACATTAGTTAAACCCCGGGAAAAATGTGAACTAATATTTTCCTTCTCACATCACCAATCCCTGCACTGCCATTTGCCTCGTCTCCTTCCAGCCAATAGCCAGCAAATGGCCTTATCTACTAGCATAAAGTCACATCAGTTGTAAAATGGTGAACAAAAGTTGTGGCAACCATTGTTTAGTTTTTTTCCATCCAGTTTCGTGTCGCACAGTTACACGCAAGCTATAAGTATTGCCTCCACTATGTGTCCTAATATGACCTGCATACATATTTGTCTTTGCTAGATCAGCAGCTGTTCATCATTAAGGGGGGTGTGTGTGCGCGCGTTTTATTTTCATTTCGTAATATTTGCTATGTCTGAGCAACATAAAAGCAATATACCTGTATACAGTGAAGCTGGAGAAATTGTTAGAAGTGCAATTCAGTTTTGCGATAAAGAAATCAAAGGTAGTAATGTTATGATTTCTATTCATTGTTCAACAAAATGTGCTTCAGCTGCAACCAGGAAATCAATAGCTTTTATATTAAAAAATGTATAAAGAGGTCAGTATACCATCCAGCAGTGGGACAAATTTGTCAGCTCATAGTAAGAAGAGGAAAACAGCGGACAGAAAAATGCAGTTAGATTAATTTAATGCTAGATTGGTGTGGAGAAAATCGTACTCGTTTTGTGTGATGAAAAAAACAGTAAGTAGTGTACTCTCACTAAAATCTTGCAGGCGGTATTGGCTAAAGAAATTAATTTCAAAGGTAGTAGGAACATTGCGAAAATTAATTAAAATAATGTGGTTCAAGTTAAAATAAAATGTAAAAAATAAGTGGTTATTCTTAACGGAATGAAACAAGCAAAATACCTGCGAGCTGTAAGGAAAAATGACAGACAAGGCAAAAGTAAATACCTATAATATACCTCGATGAGACAAGGATTCATCCGAATTACACTGTGAAAAAGTATTGGCAGCACGATGATATAGCAGGAGTCCACAAAAAGAACCATTAAGGCCAGCAATGGATTATAATTCACGCAAGTAGTGAAAATGGCTTCACTAAGGGAGCCAAGTTAATTTTTAAATGCAGAACTAAAGGCGGAGACTATCATGATGAAATGAATAGCAACAGTTTCATGGGGTATCCGGGTACTGGTACTGTGAATCTCTTAAAATAGGTATTGATGTTTTTGTGAACACATTTTTATTCGTCCAAGAGAAACTAATAAATATAAATATTATTTTCTCTCGGACGAATAAAAATATGTTGGCAAAAACATAAATACCTATTTTAAAATAGATTCCAGATGCCAATACCCGAGTACCAATTGTCAAATATCTTTGATACTTAATTTATAGGCTTATGTTGTGTAAATTATATAGATTAGATGACCTGTGATTTATTTGGCAAAGGTAATTATAGGCTGTTCACTGTAAAGTGAGCACTTTTTAAGGCCCTTTCAACTGTCATTGACCACTAATAAATAGATTTTGTTGCATCTCCAGATGTTATCTTTTGGGAGTGGTGAAATGTATACACTGTCTTTATTAGTCTGATGGTGATATTTATATTAAAAAGTGACAGGAAGATAGAAATCTGATAAAAAGAAAACTTCAGTAGGGCCTTAAAAAGTGCTCACTTTACCGTGAATAACGTATAAGAGCATAAATACTTGGGCTCCCATATTCCGAAATTTCCAGTTTTTCGGTGCTATATTTCGAAATACATAATGCGACTACAAATATTTACATTTATGTAAACCTTATATAAGTCTCTTTCAGATAATGAAATAAAAATTATCGTGTAATGGTTTTAAAGTAAACCGCATGTCTTTTCTGGTTGGTACCAAGGTTCTCTTGCATTTTGAACTTAAGTGTATGCAGAAGGCATGTCCTTCTCTGTACTGATTCTCCTCGTGCACTTTCACGAGGCGACCTTGCTACACCAGCACTATTACCACCTCCACTTGGGGCTACACATGAGTCTGTTGCACAGTATAAATAACTGACATGTGCAAGGATGCAACACAGCACCAGGAGAACTGCTCTGTGCCTGCCCCAGTAATCACAGCTGGAATTAAATATACCAGAAGTAAGTGGTTGTAAGTCTTCCCTGCCTAGCAACTACATTTCCCCTTCCCCCTTTTCAGGAGTCAATCATATATTTCGTAACAAGGTCGTTCCGGCATCAGTGGCAGCCTTCAGAAACAGTTGGATCTGCTTCGGCTAACAGCTATCGATTTCTTGCCCGGCTTTCCTTGCATAACTTCCTCTTTGGAATTACACATGTTGGCATTTATACTGCACTCTTACCTGGTATGGACGTAGAGTGGCTTCTGTTCCACTAATTGTCAATTGATAAGCGGGCAACTAGATATTTTCAACAGATAATAAATTGATATCCTAATTATGCCAAATATGTATAGGGTTACTATTTGCAAAACTGTTGTATATTTCTGCTAGGAAATGAGAGATGCATTGTAATTATTTTAAGTGTAAATACTGTCATGGATCAAGAGAGCCTTGACTATTCCTGCAACATTCTGTTACAATTCTGTGTAGCATTAACAGTTCATGCAACAGGCTGCGAGTCTACTTGGGATTCACTCCACAGATTGGACCGTTTGCCACACACCCTGTTCATGACGAGGCTCATGCTTCTCCGAGCTACAGTAGAGAATTTGGCGCCCATCCCATTTCTTTCATTTCCAAACCTTTTACTGTATGCTCTGAACCACAGCAAATTCTAAGTCAGAATAATTCATCTGCAAAACCCATATACCTACTTTCACATGATATCCACACACATAAGACAGGGTGTGAATATTACTATGTCAATAGCTTACTATGTATTGCCAATAAAACATACTAGTTACTGGTCAATACTTCCTGTTATCAACAATGCACTACATATTTTTTGAGTCTCTTAACATTATTTTAGCCTCCTAACATTGTTTTAGCTAACTGTAATTAAATATTTAAAAGTTTACAGTGTCCATAGTCAATAAGTGAGAAAAAATATTACCTTGCAGTGCACCGCAATGGCTCCCAGCGAATTTTCAGCAATGTCCATAAATTGATTCAGTATTATGTGATTTGGTACACCACCATCCTCAAAAAACAGGTCGTGGTGCTGAATGCCAGCATTTAAGAAACTGCAATATGACAAATAGCAATTAATAAGTTTGTTTAGTATTTGTGCGCTGTGTGTAGTCACATAGTCATACATGTGCTAAACAGGAATTAAAGTGACAATTTTATTCCAAATTTGTAAAGCTCCATTTTTGAAACTTCTGGGTGCACTTTGGGGACATTGCACTGTCATGGCATCTTAAACCCAAAACATGACTACGATAATGCTCAGTTGGTGCAGTCAGCTATGCAGAATTTACGATACCAGTCGTGAGCCACCCTTTCTGTGAAATTGTTGTTTGCGCGTAAACTTGTATTTTTGTAAATAAAAGTTCTAGAAATATGACTTTTTGTCAGAAAAGATTAAAAAATAATTATCTGTGGCCCTCATTTTTTTACTTTGGTCATATTGAGTGTATTCTTGGAGAAAAAAATTTTGAGAAAATGGTCAAATATCACATTTTTAAAGCTTGCCTTTACAGTTTCCTTAAGCGGCAAGAGAAAAGTACAAAAATACAGACGTATTTAATCTGTGGGCTTTAATCGCGTGTAATAAAAACCCTATGTTACAGGTCTAATTTGCACAGTACAGTGTTCCAACGGAAACACTGCACACCTTGCGCATAGAAACGATGAGGCGCTAGGCGTGCGTGGAACTGTTGTCCGTATCGCTCCCTCGTTTCTTGACCTTGGATGCGCAGCTACATAGTCCCTTAAGATTTAGCATCCCACTAAGGGCATCAAAAAACACATATTACACATTAAAAATATAAAGCAATATTAATTCAAGTGAATACTAAATTCTTAACTATGCAGGCATTCTTTTATAAAGTACACCTCAACAGTAAAAAAAATAAAAATTTATTATTAAACATATTTACTAATATAATAGTTTTTTAAATCTTTTTTTTCCTCTTTCAGGCTTTATTTTCACTTAAGTTGGTAGTTGTCATATGTATTGTTGAAGTCAGCAAACAGCTGTTTTCAATTATATGTTATGGCATGGTTTTTTCCGTGTAAGTCAACAACTGTTTGGAGGGAGTAATCACCATTAGTTTGTCAACATCATCCTTCAATTGTATTTATCTAAGGTAAGTAAAACTCATTACTTTTTTTATAGTTAATCACAGATATTTTATGTTACATAAAACATTTAAAAGTTACTATATAGCTTTAATAATGTAATCCACTGAGTTCATACTCTGTGAAAGGGAGGTTATGGTACTGTTTTATGGTCCTATAGTATTTAATGAGTTTTAAGGTAATTGTTTTATGGAAAATTAGTGTAACGGATGTGACTCTTGACTATTGTAATGGATGTGACACAGCCAAAAACTCTGTGTGATCTTTTTATTTTTATCTTAGTATACTAAATTTTTGATTGTGTTTCAGATGGCACCAGTATTTCCCAACAGAATGGCAAAGTGCAGAGCAAAAAAGAAAGAAAAAAAATGAATAAATGTGGAATGAATATCTTGAAATGGATAAATTGCGAATTAGAGTCAATCGGGCTAAAAATAAAAATAAAATTATGACATTCCAAACTGCTAGAGGAGAAAAAACAAAAGGACAGAGAAAGGCAAAGGTTATGCAGGATGAGAAAGAAGGTATTGTTAAATAAAAATGTGGCCGACTCTAAACTATGGACCTACAAAAGCCCAAATACCTTAAGGAAAGCCGTAAAAACAGCAAGGAAAACATTGCCACACAGTCCTGGAAAGAAGACCGCTGTTTTGAAGCAGCTGATTAAAGAAAATTTTAAAGATAATATCTGTCAATCTCTTTTTAATTCCACACCACAAAGCACAAGAACTGGGCCTAGAAAACTAACAGAAGATTGCATTGAAAGTGTCTTAAATTTTTATCACAATAATGAAATTAGTCGTCAGGCACCAGGAAAGGCTGATGTCAAGTCAGTTAAAGATCCAAACACGGGAAAGCGTAGTTTAAAACAAATACGTCACATGGTTATGGTAATCAAAGAAGCATATGAAGAATACAAAACCTCTCATCCTGAAATGACCCATCTCTAGATCAAAGTTTTTTAGTCTATGACCACAACACATTTTGCCAGTAGGAAACATGCCCCATAATATTTGCGTCTATCGATATCATGGAAATGCAACCTATCTGATTGAAGTCATTTCAAAATGTGATGCATCCTTCCCCAAGACTCACGAGGAATTATTGAAAGCAGTTTACTGTGATACTTCAAGTGAGAAATGTATGGTAAATGATTGTAAAAAATGTGTATATGAACTAAAATCCTTGTAAGAAACATTGCTACACAAAGAAGAAACAAGCAATTTATTTTGATGGGTGCAAAAACAACTTGAAAGACAATCCTTCTGATGCAGTGATGTAAATAGATTTTGCTGAGAATTACTCCATGGTGCATCAAGATGAGATCCAAAGTGCCCATTGAAGCCACTCACAGGTGACCATCTTCACATGCTGCCTCTGGCATGAAAAAGGAGTTAAATCATATATTGTCGTAAGTAATGATCTGAAACACTCAAAATATTCAGTCTGGGTTTTTCTCAAGTCTATTTTTAATGCAATTAGATAAACAATGCCTGAAATAGATCACATATATCTATTTTCAGATAACTGTGCAGCCCAATTTAAGAGTAGATTTAATGTTGCAAATGTATGTTTCTCTAAAGTTGACTTTGGTGTCACTATCGAATGGGACTCTTTTGCTTCCGGACATGGAAAAGGGGCAGTTGATGGCTTAGGGGGTACTGTCAAGCGACTTGTTCGGAGGGTAGTACGGGGGAGACTTGTGGTAATCAACTCCGCCATGGACTTTTACCATTTTTGTGCTGACAAATGCAAAGGCATTAAGGTCTTATATGTTTGCAGTGACTGTAAATGCATCCGTGCCGCTGCTTGAAAAGAGGTGGGAGAACTTGCCACCCATTCCTGGAATACAATCATCACATCACTTTCAAATGTTTGATGTGGAACACATTCTTGTAGGGGCAATGTCAAATGCATTAAAAACGTGATTAATCTGAAGGAAAGAGTCAGATATGAAGCTGTTTATTCAGATTCAAGTAATACAAGTGGTGATGATGTTGAGACGGAGAATTGTTTAGCAACAACTCAAGTGACACATGCTGAAAGTGTTATTCCAAGTTCAAGCCATACTGTACTACTTTCAGAGTCTCTTACTCCTGGAACATATGTTCTTGTCCAGCTAGTGAGTACGAGGGGAAACACTTACCAGTATGCTGGTGTGTCCCAGAGTAACGTATATGAAGATGACACATTGATATATTATATATGAAAATGTACAATAATAGCAAAACAAAAATGTTATAAACGAAAGTGATGAGAAGAAAGTGTCGTCCCAAAATATCCTGAGGGTGTTAGAAGAGCCAAAGAGGGTGTTAGTTAGTCATGACCGGGCAGTATATCAGTTTTCTGAAGCTGTTGATGTTTATAAATAAGTTAATACTGACTTTTGTTTTATCATCATATATTAATTAACTGTAGGATCTTAATGTGTAAATAATAGTTCTTGACATCATTACGGTTTTTAGTTACTGCTCCTGTACATAAAATATATATTATTATATGTTATGTTACAGAAATAAAAAAATAATTATAAGTTGTAAAACTTGCATAGAAAACGATCATGTCACATCCGTTACCGTGCTTAAAGTAAACTTTTTTTTATGGTTTGACATTTACTTTTTTATAGAAAGTAATTATGTGAAGAGAAAGTTGTTTATTTAACTGAGGGATACAATTACAACTGTGTTTAATTTCATTACATTAACAGAGTTTTGCCCAAATTGTCAACAACTTTGAAAGGTGAGTTGATATCTTGTCACATCTGTTACAGGTACATTTTTAACGTTATGATGAAGTGAGATCATTGTACTTTCATAAAACCGTTAAGGATTGTAAGTGATATAATTACCTATATATTGGTCAGTTCAGGCAAGAGATTTAACTATTAATTTTTGGAGTTTTTTAATACAAAATTGTGTGACTGTCACATCCGTTACCAAAGAATCCTGTATGGGGAACACGGTGCACTAGTTAGTTTTACAAAATATAAAAGGATTAACTAAATATGAATGACCACATGTTCAGCATTTTGTATTGCTCGTGCTATGTGTCTACTGCACGGATTGTGCTACATTCATTTACTGCACGTTATTTTAATTATTGTGATAATTATGCAAACATGTTTGGCTTCATTTATTCACTATTTAATAAGTTACATTATGTAATGTTAAAATTATTTATACTGATTCACTGGGTACCACTTTGGTGCGTGACCTTCAGTCGTGCGGCACGCTGCAGGTAACTGCATTTGGTAGTTCCTACCTTGTCCAACATGTGGTGTGCATAGGTCGACAAGTGTTCTGGGGGAAGCCATGGACAGTGTCAAACATAGTATAGCTGGCATGAAATACAGTGTAATAAAATCTGTTGCCTACAATCAGCATAACGAAAAATTATGAAGCTTAAGCTGTCCAATCAATGTGGAATAGAGTAATTAATTTTGCCGCAGTTTTAAAAAAATGAAAGACGGTGCCAGAAACAGAAAAATATAACTTTGTAAGTGGCAACTCTGCTATTTATGAGGGAATTACCAACACCACATGCAACCTGCTAAGTTCCATTAAAAACACTTAACACACATATTTAGTTCCTCTACACAGGAAAAATGCATAATGTAATTCTTAACATGGTGTCTAATCCTGCCACTGTAGTACACTTCAGTTAAAATTACTGTAAACACACAATAGGTTAATTGCTCAAGGAACAGAAAAAAAATTAGTACTACCTACATTTTTTTCATAGTGAATTAATTTTTTAACTTTTTAGTAATTCTATGCATTTTTAGAAAGTTTTTGTTAAGACTAAAATTTGTAATTGTTTACAAAAATAAGTGTTTCTTGAATATTTCTGAATGTAATAATTTTATCAAAACTGTCTAAAAAAAAAAAATTTGATGCTACATTCTTCTTACTAGAACTAAGAAGAACAACCTTCTTAATAAATTAATTTGTAAGTATTTATTGAATGTTTATGTCGACGAAAACATCTTTTTT
The DNA here is from genome assembly GCA_029891345.1 of Dryococelus australis. Classification (NCBI taxonomy): domain Eukaryota; kingdom Metazoa; phylum Arthropoda; class Insecta; order Phasmatodea; family Phasmatidae; genus Dryococelus; species Dryococelus australis. Next base: position 97,202,183 of record CM057004.1, on the reverse strand, counting down.
TCCTTTTCACTATGTTAATAAACTAAAATCATCGCCACCGCAAGGCACAACATAGTGAAACAATGAAATAACAGAGGTCACCTTTGGCTGACGTGACCAACTGCTTGAAAACAATGTTTTCAATGAGGAAACTTTCTACCAATATATAAGGAAGCGCGACCTGACATTTCTGGGGTACCACAAAACCAACTTTTTTATAGATTTTACCTAACTTTCAAAAGACCTACATTTTTAATTTTCCAAATTCCGTGCCAGTAGGGAATGGAACTCCACGGCCTTTCCCCATATTTTTGTCCGCAAAAATGAGGGGAAAAAAGATTGGATCAACCGTGGCCCAGGGGCTATACTGGGTCACAAAAACCACACTCCTGACATGCGAGCGCCGCGCGTGCCAGGTTAAAGTGCCTATATTGTAGGGGATAAGGGCGGGGTGGGTTAGCTGCCCCTAACCCTGGTTCAATCAAATGATTACCGCTTGGGAAGACAAGGGCCTCGGTCTGTACTTCCCCCGCGCTGAGAGGCTTAGCCACAATGATAATAAATCGGTGGCTGGTACCATAACAGTCGATAAGCGACGAGCGCATCACATCAAAACGGTTCGTCGCAGTACGATCGTTTGTCAGCTGTCAGCCTGCAGCGTGTGATGACGTGACCCGCATCGACCAGCCCCCGTGACTTTAACCTTCTGTTGTATTTCGTACATTTCAAATATCTATTAAATTTGCTTTCCGCCGGTGCGAGGAGTCAATAGGGCTCCGTGAGAGAAAAGTAACGATTCTCTCACGTCTTCGTAACTCTCGAAGTGGGAAGCTTTGTTTTGTAAAGGCTGCAATTCTGTGTGTGTTTTTTTTTTTGTTTGTCAGCTGCGAGTGTCCATTGTTTTGCCTAGTCAATAAATCTCAAATAAACATTTAACTTGTTTTATTTATTGGCAATCCTGGTACCAACAAACTTTCATTATTATGTAGTCGAAGTCTCCAACTCATGCGGAGCTAGTCCGTTGGTGTTTACTGAGACGAGAGAAAGGACAGTAACCTGTTACAAGTGGCGCCCGACGTTTCGGCCTGCATTTCTACACGTGCCCTGCGACGCGAAGAGTGGAGTGCTGACGGTTCATCGTCTTCAATTATTCAGTCAAGAACCTGCCAGCCCAGCAGTCACCGGCGCAAAGGAGTTTTTATAACTCATGTTCGAGGGTGAGTGTAACTGCGTCAACCTCAAACTTCCTACAACGAATCCAGTTTAACGAACAAGACATCTAGGTATCAATAAACTTAGATTTCGCAAGATGGTAAAATGGAAACGTCATTTTTTTTAATGTTCAAAATATTTGGGTATGTATTGTATTTTGTTTTTTTGTTGACTGTGGGCTGGTTTTGCCCTAGTGTAATAATACAGGTTAATTATTAAATTAGTTAATAATGGCGAGTCAGGAAGAAGCATGAGTAGATGAAGAGGAGGACTTTCTGGGTTTTGAAAATAATGGGGCAAATGAAGCTGAATTTGATGTGTCAAATGTGGTAACGAGCCCTCCATGTTCCGGTATTGGAAATGGTTCAAGTCTCGAGAATATAAATGGGGAGTGTCTGAGAACAAGTACCTGGTATAGACGAACAGATTAGTTTGCTCATAAAACTGGTCACAGAACAAAGGATGGAATTTCAGGAAAAATTTAACAGTTTGAAATTGTCAGTAAACAATATGCAGAGTCAATTAGACAGTAATACAAAGGTTGTTTCAGAATTAAAGATTGCCCTAAATGTCAAATCGACAGAGGTTAGGAAAGAATGTGTAACTAATGCAAGTCAGTGTGGAAACAATTCTGTAGAGTTTCCAAATTTTCTTAGTAGTGGAAGTAAAGTTGTAAAAGATCAAGCCAAAGTTGCAAATTGCCGAAGTATAATACACTGTAGAGCATGAGTGTCAAAATAAGGTGGAAATTGTAGAGTACAACTGCCATAATTTAGAAATTGAGGCAAATGAAATGCATGTAGTACAGCAGAAAATTTGAGGGGTTAATCCTCGAAAAACCCTAAGAGAATTTAATTTTAGGTTAGGTTCAGCTGTTACTTTTCACTAACAGAGGGTACTTTCAAATATTTGTATTTTTTGTGCCACTGCTGATACCGCAACCACAGTAGCAAAGTATAATTTTGAAAGTGAGGAGTTAAATAAGGAAAAATATGGTTGTGTATTAGGTAAATGTAATAGTGACAGTGATGCACAAAGTGCAAAATGTGTTAGTGCATAACTTGTTTCGTATTCATGAGTTATTCAGAAAAGTAACTGTAAGTCAAGGAAAGAGAAATAAAGACATGATTAGGGGGGTTAAAGAAGACTTACAAGAGAAAAAATAAATGTAGTTTTTTTTTAGGCCTAGGTGTAAAGAAATTTTTTAATATGTTGTGAGGAAATGTGTCCGGAAGGAAGAGAAAATTGTGTAAAGTGAGAGGGTTGAAGAGAAAGAAGATACACAGTATAGTCTGTGATTTCATGTAGGCTAGCCTAATAGGATTTAGTGGTGTCAATTTGTCATTATTATGTATAATGTATTTTTTTTATATATATATATATATAAATTAAAGTTGAATCAATAGTAGGTTATTATGTATGCCAACTGGTATCTCACATTGTGGCCCTGGGGTTTCCTTTTAGTTCTCCTGTATTTATATATTGTAATTTTTTTGTATATAATTTGTTTACACACACGGGTTAGCCCATGACAGTGTTTTCGGTATGGTCACATGCCTAGAATATTTAGGTTAAAAAATTTGGTTATCGTACAGAGACTGAAATTTTTTTTTTTTTTTTTTTCATATTTCTCGATCCACTGGGCCACTGCGGCCCCACTTGGAATCGCTGTAGCCACTTGACCACTGTGGCCCCAACTTAATTAACTCAACAGTGAAGCGAGACATTTAGAGTAAACAGAAATGATATTCCATTACCTTCATATCTCTATGCATTAATAGAAAACTTTCATATAGGAAAAATAATTTTAAAAAATGAATTTTAAGGGCAAAAAGTAATTATTGCGTAATCTGATCTTGTTGAAATTCAAACTTAACCTGTATTTGTTATTAATTCCCCCTATTGTAAATATAACTGTTGATCACCCCTTTTTTTGATGTACAACAAGTTCTTTTCCCAATGTGTTTTTCCTGCTAACTATAGTTAGAATAGGTTACAATTAATTAGTTTAAGTCCTGATGATTAGTTTTAAGAATTTCAATGTAAGCTCAAAAAAGCACTCACTGGAGTGAGCATATTAATAACGTAAGGCTAGTACACCTAATGTACTAAATTTTTTTGGATGAGCTGATTTAATCAAATTAGACCAAAAAAAAAAAACTAATACACCAAAAGTCTAGAAATCACAGGCGAAGGTGGCACAGGACACAGTGCACGCAAAATTCCCTCGTATCCACGACACCCAGGCTCAACAAATCTGAACAGTTATTAACGGTGGCTGTAGACCTCTTTCAATTGTGTTCTGACCTTTGGAATAATTTACATTTATAGGGTAAACATAATAAATGTAACCATTGGATTGTTTTAACGAAGGGAGGAGTGGCATAAATTTGTACCTGCGACATGTCACTCACAGCCACTAACCATCCATTTCTGCATTATTCAGTAGCTTTCATATTACAGAATGTGCTATTTTTTGCACGTCATTTTATAAAAAATTACTTAATTATGACATAACTTTCAGACCTATTAACCCAGAAAATAAAAACAAGTTTTGTATGTTAACTTCTTTTTCTTTTCATAATAGGCAATTCATTTAAGAATTAAAATTGAAAATATGGTAGTCTTCACTATAATGAACAACACTTTATGAAAAAGAATAAATTTTTAATTGCTATGCAATACAACAGGAATGCATCCACAACATTTTTGTTATATTATCTGTCGTTAAATATTCCTTTAACTATAATAATTGTGTTACATTTTAAACTAAAGATAAAAATAACACTTAATTTTGGCAAACAGTAACATTTTATTATTGTTGGTATTATTAATTCCCGATTGAGGTTGGGGCCTAACTGAGGTGACTGTTGTGTTCGGTTGTTTGAACTTTGAAATGGGGGCCAGTTGCTCAGTGATACTCAGAACGAACAACTGACGGAAAAGGGTGGGGATCGGATGTGACTGTCTCTGCCCTATAACTCATGTCTAACTCACGGCTGGTAGCAGAATTGTAGGCAATTCAGTACGCCGTGCGACCGGTATACATACAGGTTCCATTAAGTGGCCACTGTGAACAAAGCAGTGCCTTTGAGCTTACGTCAAACTGCCAAGGTGGCTATGCTGTAGTTGTACTCCCCAGTTTTGAGTCGCGAGAGTGACTGTTACAACTCGAGGCTATGTCTGAAAATGGTTTAAAACAAGTTAACTATGGGGAAAATTACATATCAGTTGAAATAAAAGTTGATCTCCCCCAAACCCCCCTTGCGACAGCGCCGACCTGCCTTTTCTGTGGACATGGACCTACCTCACCTGTTGACCGCTGGTGGCACTCCGACCTTTAAAATAGGACGAAGGCATAATACGGTGCATATTAAAACTGGTACTCAAAATTAATGTCTAAGAAACATTAAGCAAAGTGACGCTCATGGAACATAATCAAAACATATACTTTACAATACTGCTCCTATGCACCTAAGGGATGCATTCAAGTAAACAGCAATTAATTGACGTCAACGAGATATCCACGAGTGCTTTCATGAGCACTTGCGCTTCCGCAGTTATCAATTCCGCTTAGAGCTGGCACCAGCTCGACGTGAACGAACGTGAGTACGGTAGAACGGGTCGACGAGAATGGCAACTTACACCGCCTCGCTGACTGGTACTATGTGGCTCAAGCGGCCGTCTTACTTAATTTACTCCAAGATGTAACGTTTCAAATAAATTAGCAAGCGGTCCAGAACGCCCCCCCCCCCCCCTGTAAGTGATAATTTACTCCAAGATGTAACGTTTCAAATAAATTAGCAAGCGGTCCAGAACGCCCCCCCCCCCCCCCTGTAAGTGATAACCATCAGACCCACCGGCAATTGGATCGTTGGATCAGTTTGCGCCGTGACGCCCCTCCAATGTGTGTGAAGTCGACTGGTTTGCTGGCCTTTCCAATAATGCTATTATGGAATATTTTTCTCAAGTGTTACTAGCCTTTATTCCGTGCAATTTCATCAAACCAGTGCATTTCTCTTGTAAAAAATTGTAATTTTGAATGGCAACCCACACCCCTCTCCAGGGATGGACTGACCCATCAGTGAAGATGCCGGAAACAGCCGTTTACTTTGAACAACTTTCTGGAAGCTACCAAGCACGTGATGCAAGTCAACCGGATGTCACTGTACTTGAACAACTTACCGTTATTCAAGATATCTTAGTAAATGTAATTATGTAAGTATTGTAAAAGGGGAAATATGTTTCATTTATCAGCAAGTTACCAACACAGGCCTCACTGTATCTAATATCATCCTTTAAGTATGGTTACATTCCCCGTGACGTTACATTCACAAGCTTAATTCGCACTTTTAGACACACCGGAATGTTGCCAATATGTTTCGAATTACCAATTAGCAATGTCCACAATCACCAATCGTCATCAAATGTAACTTTATTGTAAATGTTATTTTTAAGTGATTTCTGACGTCTGCCTAGGCCATCTTTCGCCCAGGCTGACGCCGTTTTCGTAGTCTGACCTCAGCACCCTATTTAGGCTGTTCTGAAGTTTTGCTCTGCGCAAACCCTTCGGAACTTTCAACATTTGGCTGTAATAATATAGTGTATCAGTAGGACGTAAATTAACTGGAACATTTTGGTAATAACATGCCAAGGGGTAGACAGACCACCTTTCTGTGTTTCAAAACCAGGACGTAACGTACCATGCGCATTACGTAAGTTCACCATGGCTTATGCCGTTTTCAGCAGCAACGGTTACCGTCAGACAGTATGTCGGGTCCAATTTAACTACTACATACAGCATCTCTGTCATGTAACTCAAATCAGCTCAATAAAATGTCTGACAGTAATGAGGACTTTAAAAAGTGATTTTATCCACCAAAATCGGTAATTAAAATATTTTATCTCAATGTACAGAAAAAATCGAGATAAGGGTTTGGTGAAACATAAAAGACTGATAATCAAGATAATTTGGCACTTAATCTGGATAAAATATTGTAATTTCGCGTGGTGCAACCCATAAGTAAAACTAGTGATGAAACAGGCCCTTGTTAAACTAATTTAATGCACTTTACAGTTCAGTTTTCTGGACTTGCCCAAAAGGATGTCATGTTTACGCAGGCAATGACAGGAGGCTCACTACCCTTGATAGTGACTTTATTTATGAAGGATTGAAAAGTTTTAAATTCTGAGCTTTTTAAAATATTGAAAAATTTTATTGTTAATTTTGTGCATAGTTCAACCATTTTAGCGACTGACACTGCTCATGTCTCATATTGCCGTATCCCGGTGAGCAGGGATCAATAAGTGAAATGTTGATCGTTTAGTTTAGGTTGTAATGTAATGGTAAGAAACATTTAGGCTGTTGTGGTATTGAAGTTTTGTTTGGTATGAAGAAATTGTGCACTACTATGCATATGGTGTTGACGATTTCATTTGCAACTAGCCGTTACTATTGAAAATCTGTAATATATCAACTTGACATACCAGGAACATCACAGTTTTTAGGTTACACTTATCTGTACAGTCATGGAATTGAGAGAGTATTGTTCAGAATCGTGTTGTGCAATAAAGAATTCTGCCATTTAATATACCTACAAATTCATCTCATTTTGTTATTAGCGAACAATTCCCCAAAAGAAAACTATATAAGTATATTAAACACCAAAATACAGGGTTCCACTGTGCTAAGATAAACATATTTTCCACTCAAGATCGTTATGAATATTATATAAAATAATTAAATTTTTTATATGTAACAAAACATGCATAAAACATTTTACCAACATCTGCACAATTATATCCAGATGTTATGGACATTGTTAACAAAGCGATAGCTAATTTTTAGTATTTATGTATTGTGACTCACTATGCAGAACTGTAGGCTTTCTTGTTCAATCTAATCACAACAGTGACATTATTCTTCAGGAAGTAGTCCACATAGACTTCTGGTGGCTGGTATCCTGTGCCAGGGAAGGATGATGGAGTACAGAAAGCTAACATCTTTTCTGGAATTACCCATGTGATATTTCCATTATCCATATCAGAATAATGGTTATATTCTTCCACATCAAAGTCATTAAGGTCAATGAATCCAACCTGCATGGCTCTGAAAAATATTAATCAAGTTATGTACTGAATTAAATCCAAATAAAATATAAATTACCCTGCTATTGTGACAACTGTATATTTTGTTTACTTTTGCATTCGCGGAACACCTTCAATAATGCACTTTTACTAAAGTAGTGATGCTTGTGACTGCAAATAGATTGTTGACAGCAAAAGTTCTGCAGTCCAATAACTGCATTGTTGTGGATGTTCACTCCAATAAATGTCACCCGCATTTGTAACATTGAATCAGTCAATTGCTTTCTCTTCACGAGCATAAGCAACTTCATTATTTTGGTGGTTTGCAGTAAAAGGGCAAACAAACTTACATTAAAAATGTAATGGAATTAACAGGTGCATAGTTGTAGTTATTGGTCTACACTAATGCATTTATCCTAACACAATTTTGATTTTGTGAGGTGTGAAATCCATTTCCTCAACTACACTAATCAGTTTTTCAACATACTGAAAAAGTTATAAAACTGCAATGCTGAAGTGGTTTGCTACTTTATTGCAACTACCCAACAACAATGCTGAACTTGCCAACATTTCTGTTGTAGTGGTTATGTTTCAAGAGCATCACTTATAAAGGTCCTTACACAATAGAAAACTTAAGCATTTGACTTTACGAAACCACCATTACACAATACATTTGTAAAGGCCCTGTTGTTTCTTATGGAACTTGACAATGTAACTCTCAAAAGTAAAGTGAAGCACTCTTGACTTTACAGTTTTGTTTATTGGTGGTTTTGTCAAAGGAAAGGAAATGTGAAGTCAAATGCTAAAGTTTTCTATTGTGCGAGGGCCTTAAATTCCAAGTTCAGACAATTGAAAATCATTTCTGCGAGCTTTGTGAAAATGTATATTTTGCTTTGTAAAACATGATCATATTATCAAGGAATGCATTTTATGTATCTTATTAAAAATTGGCTTAAAAATTAATTTCATAAAAGTTCATTTCAAAACAAAAAACTCATTTGTTTACGTTATTCAAAAATATCAATTCATGTACGGTATTTCCTCTTCACATTATATTCTTTTGAAATTTATTTAATTTAGACGAGCTTGGTTTAAAATACTGATATGAAAATCACCCTATGGTAAAGTGAAACTCATTCCACAAACTTCTTTTAGATTCTCGGAAAAATGGTTGCTTGACTTTGGCATTAAATTTCAACTTTACGAAATCATAAAGTCAAGAGTGCTTGACTTTACCATTGATAGTTCCATTGTGTTAAGTTCCGTAAGAAACATCTTGTTGGAAAGCAAATATAAAGTCATATTTAAAGTTTTCAATTCTGTAAAGGCCTTAATTCACAAAGATATCTCAGTTAATTACTCAAATTCACATGTGTATGAAATGACAAACAGAAAATAAATGTAATGAGGTTTGGTTTCATAAATAAATACATAAACATATGCTTTGGAATATTATTATTTAAAAAGCACAAATTATGTTGATATATATATATATATATATATATATATATATATATGTATTTTTAATAACTATTTTGTGTAAATGGTGTTTGTTGCAGTAAACGAATGAACAAACTGTAATGTGAGCACCTAAAAACATCTCATTCACAATAAATCATATTAAAAAAAATAGCAAAATACTCTCAAACAAAAGGAAATACCGGAAAGTGCACATTAACGCTTTCATTCAATAATATAAATACATTAGTAATTACAATAAAATTAAGGTAAGGCACAGCCACACTATTAGTAGCTTTGTAAATTAGTGTTGCTATTTGAAAAGTTGTGACAGGCATGGTATGCGAATGTAGGCTCTATTATCTAAAACTGAAAATGGAAATTAAATGTGAACCTTTAAATTTGCTATCAGATACTAATATAATCTCTTCAAACATGCTCAAAATGAAATGCATGTTTAACAAGAGAATTATTTGCATTTTCAGTGTCTCCAGAGCACAGCACCATATCGACGAAAATGAAATAGAGGGTATAACGAGTTGAGAATTACATTGAATGTTTCAGTAATGTGAAAGCTATGTTCTTCTACATATATATTTGGCCAATCATAGTGTAATCTGTATATATACAGAGTACTCTCGCCCAGCCATTTTGTTATGTCACAGGCTCAAATAGATTTATTTATATGGAAGGTAGATAGGTAAATATTTGGGATTAAAGTCTCGTCGACTGCGAGGTCACTAGAGACAGAACAAGTTTGCTCAGGAAGGGAAAGGAATCGGCCACGACCTTTGTTAGCATACCAGCATTTGCCGGGAGTGATTTTGGGAAACCGTGGAAAACTGAAATCAGAATCACCAGATCGGGATTCGAACCTGGGTCCTCCCGAAGGGGAGTCCAAAGTTTAACCACTGTGCCACCTCGTTCGTTATTTATATGGAAGAAATGCATATTTCAAAAGCTAATAATCCTTCTTTTAAGCCTTTGTAGACTGATTACAGTAGTTGGGAGTTTTGAAGATACACGTCACTACACGTGAAATAATTTCAGTATAATCGTAGGTTTTGTATATACAGTGACTAAAACTTAAGGAGGTTTGGTGCAAAATTAAAATTCATATATTCATTAATTAAATCACAGCTATGCTAAAAGAAAGGAATCAAAACCCATTTTGGTGTTATCATGCCAGTTGATATTGATTATTTATTCTATGGTAGTTTAGCAAGAGTTAATATGTTGTGTATCACATGTGTAACATGATATTACTGTATACCGTTTGCACCCAAAAGCCCTTTTTCATAAATGCATGAGGTGAAATGATATTTTTGTTTGCTGCAAACGTTAATCTATGAACTATAAATAAAACAATGAAAATGATATTATTGTGTGATATCAGGCTCTTGTAACTCGAATAAGGAAAATGAAACCTTAGCAACGATAACCAAAGCCCGCCCTAAGTTAAGGTTCTATGGTCTTAAGACTTCAGCATTTAAAACACTCGTTACATAATTAAACAATATATAAATTATATTCCCATTACTTAAATATTCAATAAACACTCGTGTAGTTGCTGTAAAATATGTATTGTTATAAAATTAAATTAAATCTCCTGATTGATTTACATATTTTAATTTTGATGGTGTTAGCACATACTACTTTGCGTAAGCAGCATTTATGTCTATTTATTTACGTCACTTGTATTTTCATGAGATTACACATACAGCAGGTTAAATTGCTGCCTTACCCATGACAGCAGGAAGCGCAATGTGTACAGCCAGCCTGTCGCTTTATATACCCGCTTCACCAGCCCATGTCATGGACCATACATTATGGGGTATGCACAGGGCTGACATTTAGAATAAACCTACATAGTCTACTAAAAAAAACCCAGTTGCTAATAAAATGCTGTCTTTGAACATGTTATCATACAAATTAAAACTTATAAACACAACTGGCTTAATATTAAGTAATTATCTTGTCTGAACAAACACTTATATAACCAGTACAAAGAAAAATTGCACTGCAGCAAATTGGCTAAATAAAATGATAATCAGAACAATGGAGCAGCACTTAACCCACAAAACATGAAGAAAATACCTCTTTAGGATAAAAATATACCACCATAATGCACACTTAAAATACAATATTAAATATACAAATCTACACTGACTGCACGACAAAACAAAATCCATCACTTCATTATTGTTTATATAAAATGGCTGTTTCAATGGTAATTCTTGCATTGGATGTAATTCTTGCATTGGATTTTTGTTTTTCAAGCCTCTTCAGATAATGTTGATGACATGAGCCATTGATAACATCCTTTGATAACTCGGGGTTAGGTTCCCAGGTGCTGCATGTAGCATCATTTCTTGCAATAGCTTGTTTTGCAAGCAATCTATTTTTTCCAGATTCTTCTTTTAAACTGTTGGTACTTCTTTCATGTGATTTATTTGAGAAAAAACTCTCCACTGAATCTGAAGTGTGGGGAAGAACTGTAAAGTTTGTCATTAATTCAGACAGTAAACCATATTTTGGTTTATCCAAGCAGTCCATGTTCCGCAGTGTATGCCAATACTGAAGAATGGTTTTTTAGTGTTGTTCAAATCATTTGGAAGTCGAAATGATCGCCATTCTTCATCCAGCTCGTTGAGTTGGTTTTGTGGTACAAGAGTAGGAAAACTGAGTGCTAAATGGCAAATAGAGGCGGGTGAAATAGTAAGATCCTTTGCTACTACTGGGTCCAGTACTTTGAAACTATTCGTAGAATCATTCAAAAGTGCTTTGGCTAGATGTGCTATAGCCCTGAGACCAAGATAGACACTGTCAATAGGTGTGTGAAAAATTATATCAGTAGGATATATTTGACAAACTATGAGCTAGGAGAAGTTCTTCTTTAACGAAACAACTTAGAAAATATCAGTATTCTGTCTAAATTTTTGAGAGAAGAACATGGAGCCTGAAATTCTGTGTTCAAAGAACCTGCGCAGTACATACTGGAGAAATAATAGCCATGTACTTTGTTCTGACTGAAAATTAAGTATTAAAGCATCAATGAATTAACAGCATCTTGAACTAACTTGAAATAATTTTGTCTTTTGCTACTGCGAGCAAAATAAGATGTTAAATCTTTAAGAAATGCCTCCAAATACGAAGGCAGCACTTTAACAGCATGGCTGGAGCACAGAGCAAACAAAATGACACACATCCAAATTGATGGGATATCAGACTTGATTAATGTCTGAAAGCCAATTCTCACACCCATCAATGTAGAACAGTTGTCACTGCCAAATCCAACACTATTACCTAATGGGATTTTTTCTTTAAGACAAGACTTCAGAACATCATACAGACCCTCGGCAGTTCCTTTTTCTACTGAAACTGTATCAAAAAGTACATCAACTATATCAGGTTTTTGCAGGTCAAGAAATCGCACAATTATAGCTAAGATTTATAAAACTGAAACATCTGTACTTTCATCAATCATAACTGAAAACTTCCGATTCTGGCATATTTTTTAAATTTCTAGTTTCCCATGATATGCAAAGCCATCCTGGATGAGGTAGGAAACCGTTGTTTTTTTCTTTGCAACTTTCTCAGCTGTAGGCTGTTCACGATAAAGTGAGCACTTTGAAATCAACATTAGAAAAAGGTTACTGCCCCTACCTGCACATGTTTTAACGGGCGCTCTCAGTGACACGTGCCCAGTAAAGTTGGTAATGATGGATGGGAAGTAGTTCCGTATCTTAATGTCGAATAAAAAGTGTCCTGCAAACCACTTCTGATAACTTAACTTATTTCTTTCGCTTTCTGTATTTCTTAATGCATCAAAGTGTAAATACGAGTGATGGCATCAATTGTCACCAAGATAGGAAAATTGTTATAATGGAATAATGGCCATACTCGGGCTCGCCATTTTGACGTGGTCAAAAGACTCGGAAAGGTGTAGGACTAGGCCACACGTTCGGGCAGGCCATTTTGATGGCTGAGAATGGTCTGATAAAGGGATGGACATGATTTGGGGGTGGTGAAAGTGAGTTCTAGGATGTGGTTTAACCGGATAGGCGCCAGATGCCGTCGAGTCAACGTCAAGATGATTGTTGACTATTGATCTCGGGTTTTCAGGCCGTCCACCTGGACTAAACCTTCTCGCTGATGATGCTGGTGACCTCTGCCCCGTCGATTGTTACTCCAGATTAGGTGGTTTCATAGTTGACTAAATGGTAGCCATTGTGTCAACTACATACCATGATGCTTCTCTTGGTGGTAAAGTTGACTAGCCATTAACACTCGGGATGAAGATTGTTAGGGCCAACGACACGTCCATAAAATACGAGAACACTTGCTAAAGACATATATTCTTGCAAAACAGAATGAAGGAAAACATGATGTTAGCTGGTGTTGTTAGGGCCCATCACCTTAAACGCATAAAGCGGTCGAAATAAACTTTGTACCATTCAGTTCACAGTAGCATTTATTTGACGTGATTGAAGCTCCCCATAGGAGAGCACTTACATGCGGAGAATGTGACAAACAAGACCGACCACTGTGGTTACACTGTGAAAAAGTCTTACGACAAAAATTACGGCAGAATTATGCGTCCCGGGGCGATGTTATTCCCACGGAAGACAAGGTGGTGTGCCGGGCGGCTAAATGATAAAAATGTTCCAGAGTATGGCGGGAAGGAAACAGAGTTCATATATATATATATATATATATATATATATATATATATATATATATATATATATATATATATATATATATATATATATATTGTGTTGTTAAATTGTGCAGTGTAGAAGGGGACATGGAGCAAATGGGAGAGATTTCATTGCAATTCTTGCGCGAGGTGTTGTGCGAGAAGATAATTGCATTGTGTAAAACCTGCTGAAGAGACTGCTTATTTTAGGTTATGAACAGATAAAAACAAAAATACGTGCTATATTGTGGCTTTGGATAAATTCATGCAGCCACAAAACCAAGGTTTACTGCTAACTGCAAACATTCCACGAAAAACACTAGAATTGTTTTTTAAAAAAATCTATAAATACTATAAGCCTAAGACACAATGGAGTTGGAAAACCCCTGAGTGGCCGATGGCACTTGTGGTCATGCTAATATGATTCGACCATGACTCAATTGTAAAAAAAAAAAAAAAAAAAAGGAAAACTATTTTAATCTGTGAAAAACATAATCTTATGCCGAATATGGCGGATCGAAGGTGGTTTGAGGAATGGCCAGTAAGGAGGAAGGAGATGCAGCGCCTCTACTAGTAACTGCGAGGTCGTCGGGACTGCAATACTGCAGCGTAGTTCTTATTTGGACTACTCATACAAATGTAAGGCTAACTGATGCGTCTATTTCGTCTTAGAACTGCTATGCATTCTTCACACGACTTTTTAAGTTTTTAAAAGTTTAATCGCAGCCACCAAGCTCTCTGTGGCCTTGTCCTCTAGAGGGGTCTAAGTTTAGGAGTTCCCTGGCCTTCGGCAGGCACACTTGTGTATTTCAACACTACACTTAGGTTTCCTGTGCTTTACCGCCATCATCCTGTAGAAGACGAGTAATTATGAAGTCATGGTCCACCCTTGGACTACCATGAACATCCAACAGCAGAGGTTGAAATGTCCCATGGAGAATTATGTAACCAACATCGCCGCAGAACACAGCAAGCAGCCGAATGCATCCTCAAAAGATGCCACAATGCAGCTTCAGGGTTCCGAAATTGCCCCAGCCCACTCGGGGCACAACAATAGCACCACAATTGGTACTGCACAGCAAACTGCAGCTGAGAAGCTGCAAATAAGCCCTTCGTGGTGTACACCACCAAGGCAAACACACAGCCCTCCCAGAAACACACTGGATGCACAAATGGCGCTCATGGAGTGTTGTATGCTTCAGATCTGAGGGCATTGGTGTATATACTAATACAATGAAAGGTTGTGCAACCATGTTGCGAATTATCAAGAATCTGGGCTACAAGAACAACCTGCTCTGATAGGCAGAGGAAATACCGGTCAGGCTGGTATTCAGCAGTGTTCACAAGGACACATCACTGGGAATTCGTGGCTACAAGAATGCCAGTACAGTGGTGCTGGTTCATTCATGACCTAAATCGCCGTACAATACATATTTGATCGTCGAACTGCAACGTGGCACCGACCCTATGCCCTACCAAGTCCTGCAACTTTTCGCAGGGCTTCAGGTCAAAGTTGAGGAGTAACAGTAACCCACTGGACTGCATAGTGCAGCACCGAAATTCAAGTACTGCAGAGAAATCACCTGACTACCGACTGGAAAATTCAAACTGATCCATCACAGCTCAAGTGCAAAAGCTGTGGTGAAAACTATTGTGTAAATTACCATGGCTGTAAGGAGTACAAGGCTGCCAAGTGGAGCCGCCTGCCACAAGATGTCTGCCAGGCTCGCCAGGAACAGCCCAAGCTGGCCATCCACGAAAATAATAGGGCAAATTCTGACAGCACAGCACATGTTGGCCTTTTAAGGGAAACAGCAGGTGCTCCCTCTACCCCTACAGTACTGGCGCAATCCATTTGTATCCCACTGGGCTAAAAAAAAAAAAAAAAATCAGCCACAGCGTGTGTGTGTGTGTGTGTGTGTATATATATATATATATATATATATATATATAATGTTCAGGTTCTTCATGAATAACTGATTTCCTACTAACTATGACATTCCTCACAATTCATAAAAGCCAGGGAGGGGGCAATAAGGGAAAAATTGTGCAATACTGGCAGGAAAAAAGCCTGCCACGAACCCGGACTAGACAATAACGAACCAAGTACATGCACCGGAAGTTCAGTCGCCCTCTGCTGTGCTCGGAACGTCCAACTCGCGATGCCGAAATTAGTCAGAAACTTGGAATTAGCAGACGAACTAGTGCCTTTAGTGCAATTCATTGTCATTTCGACTACTCAAGAAACAATAAAGCAGCTACAGTAAACAATACCGATACACACAGTTCTCTATTGGAATGCATGTGGCTTTGGGACATCCCAAATTGCGGACATTTAGATGCCCCATAAGCATCGCTGCTAAATTATGGAGGCATTTGAAATGTCTGCGATGTCCCCTAATTTTTGATAGGATGTCGCATCGACATTTTTATCAATGTCGTCATGCTGTATGGGTAAAGGGACACCTACACATCACACACAATATACAACAATACAATCTGTGGTGTAGTGGTGCCAGAGTGCACTGGAGCATCGCTCCAGTGCTGTCCCAAGTAACCAGAGCTCAGCTCCGCCACAGGTTGTGTGATTTTTCGAGCAAAAAATCAAAAAGCAAAAGTTATTTTCTTCAGTACAAAATTCCACGAAGAATAGGAATGCCTATCGAGATTAACTTGCAAATAGTTAAAGAGTTCCTGAAGAGTTGATTCCTTCGATTAATTGTACAAAACTTATCCCATGTAGCTCTGCAGAGTGCGAGTGTGGATTCAGCCAGTTGAATCTCATTGTGTGTCCAACCAGGACAAGGCTATTGACTTCACATGTCTCTGCACTGTTTTTTTTTTAAATTTCACGGACCTTCCTTACGAGAGTTGTATCCAATGCCGTATGTAACATCTTGGTTAAGGGCACATCATTCAGCAGAATATATAAGAGCATGGCTACCCCAAACAAGAAGCAAGATGGAGGAAAATGAAAAACAATTTTCAAGCATGCTTTAAACCAAAAGTAAACGTCCATCTATTCTTCTCAGTACAATATGATAATCATTTCAATTGTTAGTTTGTCATATTTTTTTTAAAGTGATATATGTAAATTATTAATATGTACAAGGAAACACCTGCTAAAAATTATAATGTTAAAAGGATTGATTCTACACTGTTATTTATTTTGGCGATTTTAGTGTGCTGTACTGAGTAAAACGTCATAAATGTCTATATGTTAAATGCGTATGAGTTTTTTTAAGGTGGCGGGTGAGGGTTTTGGAGAGCTTCGGCACTGTTTAATTTAGCACTACATCGCTGAGTACAATAACATAAGCTGCAAGTGAAATTTTACGAGTTGGACAGCACCCTTACCCACCTTTCCATTTCCTAAACTTTCCTATTGTCAAAACGTCACCCGATAAACTTGCTATTCATCAGTTCGTATTTGGTTCATATTTGAAAGCTCATGGAGAGCAGTAATGTTTTAGAAATAAATTATGGCATTCCCCAACTTGACTGTGTTATTGAGTATTAAGTCAGGTATATTGTATTTTTCTAATCATCGGGTTAAAAAAGGGGTGCTGTCATACAATGACTATCCCTCTTAATAGGTTTTGTTATTGGTCGGAATTTCTTTAATCTTACGAAGCTTTAGTAATGTTATTGTTGTATAAATTGTCTTCTGCTCTTGTGGAAATATGTTATTAATTTGACAATTCATATGTAATGGAGTTTTGGTTATATTCTCAGCGCTGCCCAAAGAAATGTTAGAACTTTTTATTTCTTGTGTGTTCTTAACTGGTCGGGCAGTCTCGAAAAATGCACAACCTGGCATCGCCTTGGAGGCGGGGTTCCTGACACAGGTGTTCCATTGATTGATTGATTGTAATGTGACATGCTGCGGATGCTACGAGAGAGGGAAGTAATAATGGCGGTGGATGGATATGTTTTCAAGGACGTGGTGCTCGGGGACTGTATAGAGGGGTTTGGCATGTTTCTCGAGAACTCATGGCTCAGATCTTGCATAGGTCAGACAGTCTGTGTGGGGGGTATTCTTTTTAAAGATTCTTAATGGGGTCGTTTTGATTATGTTTTAGTAGGCTTCACCTGAGAAAAATTATTTGGAGGTGTAGCAACGGTGAAGTTTTGTTTGTGGATTAGTTGAAATTTTGGGTAGCATCATAAAGTAGGAGAATAGAGAGATGTCGACACCAGCGCTATGAAGTGGTATGCAAAAGTTACAGGTTTGTGTACTTATGTAAGTGAGCTGAGCTTGCGAAATTAATTGCCTTAATTCTCTAAGGAAAGATAATATGATATTAGCCATGTTACTGATAAGTTGGTGAATTTATGTGATAAATAAAATGGAAGTATCTGTGATTTTCGAATTTTCCTCTTAATTATTTTTCCTTCGTTATAATTGATTACTATGCCATATCTATTGTTAAATTTTTTCATGTCTGTCTTTATCTAAAAAACCACTGAACGTTAACCTTTTCTTAGTATTAATACATAAAAAAACATTGTTAAAAAAAGATTCCGTCATTTCTCATTTCTTTTTTGTCCATGGACTGTCCTTTCCTTCTCAAGAGTTGTAGTGTCTTAGTGGATAGAGCTATTGAAAATGGGGTCGCAATGGCCCAGTGGCTAGAGCGATTCCAATTGGGGCTTTATTGGCTCAGTAGATGGAGTGATTCCAAGTGGGGCTGTTGTGGCTTAGTTGATATAACTATATCAATTGGGGCCGTAGTGGCCCAGTGGATAGATGTATTGCAAATGGGGCTGCAGTGGCCCAAGGGTTAGAGCGATTCCAAGTGGGATATTAGAGGCTCAGTGGATAGAGAAATTCCAAGTGGGACTGCAGTGGCATAGTGGATACAGCTATATCAGTGAGGTCTCAGTTGATTAAAACCATAAAACATGTGCGAATTAATGGAAGGGTGTAATTTAATAACTCCATTAAACCTGAAAGAAGAAATATTACTATTTTAAACGTAGAACCCTAGGGAAACTATGGTGGGCTTTATTTTAATAGCTTCATAAAACCTTAACTAAATTTCTATTTCAATAATAAGAAAACATGCCCCAAATGTCATGCGAACAAAATCACACTGGCCAACTAGTTATTTAATAAGAACTACTGTCCAAGTGAACTTAATTCTTTTTCTTGCTAGCTTACAGTACAGCTATAATATTTCATATCAAAAATAATTGCCTCGTATCAGGTTTCATCATGGATTCTTCTCCTAGCTCGTTAGTGTGTAATTCATTTCAGTATATGGGCTCTCTGGTTGAAGTGTCTTGCCCATGTTGTTATGATAAAGTTAGATGCATTTCCAACCTTTGCCACTTAGCTGAAACAGGTGAATAGAAGATTCTGATCTGCAGTCTCTGTCCCAAGTGCTCGAAATTCTTCGATGTGAAACAATTTCCAATTTTACTGCCACCTTCCCATCCCTTCTTCCATAAAATATACCCCGCTCCACTCCTTTTATAAGTTTATATAGCAGGAGTAAATTCTAGTTGAGTATTTGCATTAGCCTTTAAGTTGTAAGGGTTTGTTAGTTGGTAAGAATCGTTTCAACAATGTGTGAAGAAGAAGGCAACTTGGTTATAAGTAAAGAGGTTAGTATAGCATACTTTTGCTGCTAGGGAACTGAAAGCCCTGTTTCATCCCGTCATCCCAGAATTTTAGTGTCGATTAGGGAGATCACTTACACAACTTCACAAGAGCTGGTGCTCCTTTCACTCCTTGGAGATACAATAAATGTTGTAGTTAAAAAATTCTGAATGGTGTTTAATTTGCATCTTGAGTTATGGTTCATAAAAAGAAAATATCTCTCTCTCTCTCTCTCTCTCTCTCTCTCTAGTATGCACATTAATTCCAAGAAGTTTAGGAAGCATTTAAAATTCTTTTGCAGAATGATTATCTTCCTTTAGAGTGTCTTAAGAAAAATAGCAAGTTTATCGAATGTGTGACGAATGCCTTCATTTAATTCATAATGAGAATGACCTCGACAAAGACAGGTTTATTTTCGGACAGAGAGGGAATTGAGCTAAGCGAGTTTTCAAATAGGAAACTGTTAGTTTACAGATACTGTGAATAAGGTAAGTTAAATTGTAGGGAGTCACCATCCATTGTGTATGAACGTGTTAAAGGAAGTTATTAGAATGGCTACCTATTGTTTTCATGTTTTCCGTTTGTTTATGATGCATGCACTTTGATTGTGCAGATTATGGTGGGTTTTGAGAACTCAAATTAATATTACAGACTCATTAATCAACCCATTGAACATCTTCCTGGTCCCAGGTAGATATCCTCCGCGATTATCCACTCCTCCCGAAGAAGGCCTTTTAAGCGGTCTGTTGCCTAAGGCGACCAATATTAATTTT
Source organism: Dryococelus australis (assembly GCA_029891345.1). Classification (NCBI taxonomy): domain Eukaryota; kingdom Metazoa; phylum Arthropoda; class Insecta; order Phasmatodea; family Phasmatidae; genus Dryococelus; species Dryococelus australis. The sequence continues at coordinate 97,182,367 of CM057004.1, read as the reverse complement.
TCACTACAACATCTAGGCGATAGGTCCCCAAAACCTGTAAATCATTTATTAAATTGGGCGGTGGCAGCTTTCCCTTTCTCCTCTACCATCTTTGTAAAATTCGCCAATCTGCCTTTCTTCTTACCCTTTCCTTTGTCATTATCGGCCTCCAGATGTTGGTGACATGAAACTCTGTTACTATTCTATTTTTTCCTGTGTTCCAGTAAAATGACTGTCGTATAATGGGAGAGAGCCTCAGTTCTGTTGTCCACCATCAAGGCCACACAGCACGTCCCTGGTTAACAACTCAGCTCCAACATTATTGACTTCATATCACCTTGCATCAAATTCACAAAATTCTACCTTCGTTAACTGACAACTACCTTACTGCACCCACTCTAGTCCAGTTAAAAAGAAATATTTATTTTATAGATTGCGACTATCGCACAGATTTTCCCAGTGCCTTCTCTCTGTGCTGGTTTACTGTACTCTTCCACCTAGACCTTTCTACTTGTGGGGTGTGCTAATGGCGAAATATGGCCATGGCACCAGAAAACCCTACTTAGCAGCGATGGATAAACACAGTTTTTTATAATTAGGCCGAATCTAAGGCATATAGGGCTTGGCCTAAGACTCATCTTATTCTTCAAAAAGCTTAGCTACTGATATGCATGCTGTAGGGCTCACATAACTGTGAATGAGCTCATGATGGTGTAGCAAGAATTGGGGGCTCGCCAGAAAATAATGTGAAATACTAATGACATAGAAGGCACGCCAGACAGCACCATGTTTCTTGAATCTTGTATCAAATCCATCCATGAGGCTTGTGCACATTCGAAAAAATTAACTCTTATATTAATCTAACATTAATGGTCACTGTATAAAACCTATTAATAAACACTTCCTGGCATTAAGCAGTGGTCTACAGTAACAACATGTGGCGAACCATGCATACAACTCCTTTATTTAAAAGATATATTAATAAGTTAAATTATAATTTTTAACCAAGACAAATATTTAATAAATAAACTTTGTAAAATAACCTAACAATGAAAATTATAATATGTGTAATACATTATAACAACTTGACACGACCTTCTAAGAGTCTTCGATACATTCATTTACTAATTCGTACTGATAATAATCTTTAAAATTACTTACTTGCTTATAGCTTCCAGACAGTCAAGAATGGTAATACTCAATGAACATACTGATAAAGATGCATCTCTAAAAGCACAAAATTGTGAACTACCGCAAGCCATTAGTCTACTGTATGCTTTTTTAGGCGACATTCCTAAATGTATCACAGCATAGGACGAGATCAGGTAGGCAGCATTTGCTCTCTTCTGGGGGTTTATTGATGTGTAATATACAAAGACTTTGTTCTTTGAATCTAAATGAGCCAGTTTATCATTCAGTGTTACGCAGAATGTCTGTAGCAAACCAACATCTAATGGACCAAAGTCACAATAGTAACTATTGTAAACCAACTCCGTGTCAGTAGAAAAATATTCAAAAGTCGCATTTGATTTAGGAGTGAAATTTGGAGGCAATGTGACAAAATACAAGCGGTCAAGAACAAATTCACTCAAAGGAAATCTTGCACTCTTAGTTAACAAATATTTTGGCATGTTGAATTTCTCTGAAATATCACTTGTTCTAAATATAGATTATAAAGGTAGGTCTTCTTTCCTTTTAATTCACTAAAATAAACTGAAGATCACAGTTTTCACATTGAAGTATAATTTTAACATGCATGTAGAAATAGTTAATGTCATCATCTATTCAATTTTAATTGTGCACCACTTTCAAACTAATATTAAGAAACAAAAGAAATTGAAATCGATAATCAAACACAAAATTTAAATCGAACTTTTTAGAAAGTCCTGGATGATATACAAGCACAATTTTACTATCTGACAGCTACACGCAATATCCAATAAATTATTGGACTGAATCTTAAAAAGTGTGTACCCAATGATCTCGCTTTTGTGTCACCTCTATCGCAATTCATGTGCAAATAGCGAACAACAAAGAACTCGTTTCGGGTCATTGCAACCTTTATATTTAAGTAGAAAATATTGCTGCTCGGTCAATTATATTTCTGTATATTATATATCATGAAAATTAATAAAAACACTCCGGAGTATGCAACTAGAAGCTCAGTTGAGAAATCGAATTAATTAATGGTAGGGCGAAATATCTTGTGACGATATGTTTCTGGACCTTGGATGAACGGGTTGTATATACAGGAAAGCTGCTGTTCGATGAATTACCAGGTTAAGGTAATTGTTCGCAGTACGAGCAAATAAGATGATGTGACAGCAAGTGGTGTTCATTAAGGTTAGAAGCGCGACAGGTAAATGCTCCATAGATTCTTACCAACTTTTCTACTTGTAGAAAATGCTTGCAAGGAATTTTAAGTGAAATACCAACTAGTTATCGTAGAGCAGACTCGTCTCCTCTCTGGGTCGTATGCCGACGACCAACTGGCGGTGTCCTCCCAGTGCTACTACAGTCATGTTTAAACCAAAAACCGTTATGTTACTGAACCCCTGCACAGAGAGATCTTGGGATTGCTCACACACACATAATTACGTGTTCGTAGATTAAAACACTCAAAGATAATACAAAACACTGATACATAACCCTTAATGATTGGCGGGAAAGGTAGCCAACCCTAATGTTGAATCATTGGGTTTTATTAATAGCTTCTCCAGAAAGCAAACTCTTACACAGTGCCGGGCGTAACCCGCCGGCAGCACGACACTGTACAAATGGTCCGATGGCGTTAAACAACTTGCGTGTACAAATGGTCCGATGGCGATAAACAACTTGCGTGAAAACTTAAGCCTTCCCGGCCGATGCTATTCAACGGGAACGGAGACAAGTAACATCTTGGGTGGCTGCGGAGTAAACAAAGGTTCCTGTAAATTAATGTATATTGCTCAACACGTACACATTTCTGCTCACGTCACGTGTGCTCTTTTTGGCTCCTGAGGCCGCACCCATAACCGAGGTCTTCGCCATTCGACTGTTGCGGCGAACTCTTCAATCGGTGTGCACGAGTGCCTGATAGAATGCTGGTAGCTGCAGCGGTTTGCAAATGAGGTAGGGGGAAGCGGACTGCGTCAGATGATTCTGATTATCTTAGGGTCGTTATGCAAATTGCCACAGTGCTGTTCCTCTAGTCCGCGGATTTTTGTAGTCTTGAAATAATGGTGAAAGGATAGGCCATAAAGTTAGGCTACATTTGACAGTGTGGAATGTTGAGATCTGGTGAAAATTGGATTTTGAGGTACAGTGAATTCTAGAATGAGGTATTTGGTGGGAAATAGATATTGGTACCCAGGGCGCCAGGCATTATCCTGACTAAATGCCTTCTTGGGGAAGGGGGGTGTAGGGCAGACTCATCTCACCCAGGAATGTACGGTCGGCGACCATTGGCTGCACACTTTTCATCTGTGTTGCATCACTCCTCTATAGAATAATTAATAATTGAAGCACATTCTAAGCTGTGTAATATCAGGGATATTCACGCATGCATATATTACATTGTTAAGTCTTGAAAACGCTTGTAATAATACTTACACTAAAGTTCATGCAAACGTGAATTTTGGTACCATAAACGACTTGCAGCATACCTGAATAAAAAAACACATTTCTCCGTTGTCAAATTTATTAGGTCTACATTACATGTTACCCTAGGGAAACACTTTAAAACACAAGCCGTACTTACACTGGTCGCCAGTGGTTAAACTGTGAAAATGGTACAATGGCCCTTGCATGACTTATTGTGAATAATACATCCCCAAGCAATGCAAACACTGGGGGAGGTGAGTGGCAGTATCCCGAGAGGCTGAAACGAAATAGTTCCGGTTACTTAAGATAGTGTATTGACATTAATGATTAATGCAAAATGATTATAGCCGCCTGGGCATGTGGACCAATGGTACACACGACCTGCCTCTCGAAGTACTTCGCTTCTCCTTAATTTCCAAAATGGTGCACATTCCAGAATTGCCACGCAAGCGAGCCATGCAGAATTACTTTATAATGCCACACAAACCCAAAACTGCCTTTATGTGCTAACAGAAACCCTCTGCATACTTATGTACATGTTACAATCCAAAATACGTGAAATGAGGTGAGGATGAACGCATGTCGTGATGGGTGTTCCCTTATACATACGTGACCTAACGTTACCACCCTTGCTCTTTTAAATCCTTTTAGGAATAAGTAGTAGAGTGGTGTTCTTTCCTGTATCAATGCACTGATGTTTTGTCTGATGTGCAGAAAGCTGGCAGCTAGTGCCAAGGCGTTGGTCAATAAAGATATTAGTTAGGAGAAGTGTGGTGAATAGTGTTTGGGATCTCGGTGGAGATAATTATCCAGAGCACTAGATATTGTCGACCTGACAATCTCGTGAAGTCGGAGAGCTGACTCGTTCTTCGGGGTCGTTCGGCGGACGACCACGGCATATCCTCCAAGTATTATTGTTGTACCCTTGTAGAATAAAATTAATACTAGTGAAAAAATATCTTGTTGCATTGTGGGAAAGCTGGGCTCCCCACACGCCCATACGGAGCTCTGATACTTATTATACCGACTTGTGACTATTTCAACATACTTGCAGAGTAAATTACACCTAAAGAAAATTGGCGTGAGAAGGCTTGTACCTTAAATGCCTTGCGGCGAACTGTAAATAAATCACACGTGGCAACTCGTCATTGCTGAGATTTAGTCGGTTACATCGCTAAATCTCTGTAGGGGAAAACTTACATTTGATGCTGCTTACGAACCCGTCGGTTCGGGTCATACTGTGAAAAGACACGTGGTCACATAAAATAAATTAAGTGCAATTTAAGCCTACCCAGTCGATGCAAGCACTGGGTAGATGCGGTTGAAGGTAAAGTCTTGGGCAGCTGAAAATGAAAAAGGTTCCTGTATATTAAAAACTATTGCAGTGAAGTGACTAGTCCAACATGGTAATGGCTGTTCGAGCACGCGAAACACGAGCTCCGATATTTGTGGCACAAACCCTTTCAAAGACAAACAACTACTGAGCTGCATGCCTGTTTGCTTGGCGGGCTGGCACCTCGTGTTGCACTACTTCTTTACACACGCTTACAAATCGGACACTTCCTTTGTGTGCCGGTTGTTACACATTGTTTATAAAATCAACCCTGTAAACGATATTCATAACAAAACGTTGAAATCCTTGGATGATGTGGAGATGAAAAACACGTGAATGAACATTACAGAAAATTACAAAAACACTTTTTAATTCACCGAGGGCTTTAAGTAGTTGTCTTTAGTATTTACATCCCCTTGCGTGAACTTACATTGCCTGTTAATTGAACAAATTAATTAAACAAAAATATTACAGTATCTCTTTTCAAATTCGTACACCACACACACGTGGTCGAAACTCGCTCTGTTCTAACGTTGTCTCTTGCCACACTAATCTACACTTGCACTCGTATATTGCTCATACACACTGTGTAACACGCCTGGATTAGCAGGCAAATGGGACAAGGAGAAGAGGTTAACGTGGGCCCATGTTAATCCCCCCTAACCCATCCACAAACAACCAGGGAGACAGTTTGCTGCCACCACGTCACTCATGAGACACAGCTACTTGTTTCAGCCCTTTGTGGATGTAGGGCATAGGGGCTTCTTGCCAGCCCCCTATATTCTGGAACAGCTGGCTGCTGCCGTCGTTACTCATGCTCTAGCAGTTGCCATGGTGCACCTGTGTTCACGCATGTGCGGTATTACACAGAATGGCTGGCGTCGGCATTCTGAGTGGCGGATCTCGTACATGTCGCACCATCCTGCATTGTCGCTGCCACTGCTACTGTCTTTGCGCACAACTTCATGTCGCTGCTGGTAGCTAATCGGACCAGCGACTACTGGGGTCTGGTGTCACCCTCGGTCGATTCCCTAGCTGGTGTTGGCACCGTTGCTTCTTCTGTTGGGCTCTTTTAGATAGGCGGTGTCCTTTCGACAGACTTTGCGTCTTCTTCTGGGGGCTCCCATAGATATCTCCGTTGTTTGCAGTTCTGGATCTCTTCGAGTTGCGCTGGTAGCTGCTACACCATTGATCTCCGCAGAACTGGCAGTCGGATGTGTCCTGCTTGGCGCCAATACACCAGGCTACATTATGCCTTGGGCACCCACTTGTGGTGTTCCTGGGCAGGTACTGATCCACCATTCATGCTCGTTGCTTCCCCCTGGAGCTCATACTCGTCAGTGTTGTCGTGAGTCTTCCAGTCTCCTGCACCTCCTCTGTCCTGTGTGTGTGTATCTCCCCTCTTACCTGTTGTGTTCTGTGCTGGTGAGGCGCTGTATCCCACTACCAGCGAGAGGGGAAAATTCATTTCGGCGCAAAATAGTAGTGCACATTGTACACTAGAACGGGTTGTTGCTATTGATTTACTCCAGGTATAATTAGAGGAATTCGATCATGAGATCCGGTAGTAACATCCCACGTCATTCCAGCATATACTGAGCGAAAGGAGGGTGTCGATGATGTCACTAACTTTCCTGACTAGTCAGGAACTCAATGTTACCAAAACAAACGATGTGATGAATGATAACATTTCCTGGAATGAACTATGAAAATTTGACTTGAACTTCCTCCTTGCTTGTGGTGAAATATATGCAATCTATATTTACATACTGATGCAGCTATTTACTACTTGGCTCACTTCTTACTTGCGTAATATTTGCAATTAACTCCATACCTCTCGGGAAATATGCAATGAACATCCTCAGCACTTGCAGTAATATGTGAAACACAATATTTACATCCCGTGGTAATTGTTTACTACTCGGCTTCCTTCTGCCTTGTGTTGGTATTTGTAATAAGTTCATACAATATTTACAGTTAGGCACATAGTTGTTGACTATGAGAAACACTCTTCTTTCTTGCAAAACCAAATTGAAAAGTAAAATAAATTTTGTGGTAATTGTTTATTTTCTGTTTCCAATGCTGTTTCTTGCCGCAAATTCTGTGTTGAGTTTTGTTTGTTACTGTGCATGGGAGAAGTGAGTGGAGTTGCTGTTGGAAAAGATATGGATAACATTGCTTGCAGATATATGTGTTGCGGATTGTAGGTGGTTAACAGGGTTAAATATGGCGTGAAAGTCTGCATAGTCCCGCGCCCCTAAAGCCCGTAGGCAACCCGAAATCGAACACACATTACATGCCTGTACACAGGGGTTTTATTAACATTCCCTCAAGAAACAGTTTACATTTATTATCCGGGCTTTACCTGCAAGCAGGGTTACACTTTGAAACGGCACTCGGCAACAAAGAACTTACAGTATCATTACTAAGCCTCCCTAGGCGATGCTAACCATATGGAGGGTGGAGGCGAAGAATCTTGGGCGGCTGGAGAAAACAAATGTTCCAGTATATTTAAAGTCTATTGCACGTTAACATGATCTGTTCATAAAGACGAAGCCCCGCCCAAGCATGTAAATTTCTACACCGTCGCACTCGCGAAATCAATGACCCATTTCTCTCTCGTGTAACTGTAATGATAAAACATGGTGCAACCCCCCCCCCCCCCATCAAGGTTGTCATTGGTCTCTAAGTACAAGTGGCGTGATAGGTCATACCTTGCCAGCATGGGACACAATCGAAACTTCTCCTTGAATTTCAGGAACGCTTCCTCTTGCGTGCTACCCTGCATGAACAGCTCCAGGGGTGTTAGCAAGTCGGTGAGTGGTGCAGTAATAACTGCATAGTTTTCGACGTGTTTCTGCAACTGGTTGATAAGTCCGAATTATTTTCTCAGTGGTTTTCTATTATACGATGCCTTATGACACTCGATTACCCCAGCTGTTCAGAGTTTGGCCTTTTTCCCCTCTTCGTTAACCACATGTCCCAGAAATTCGAATTTAGTTTTGCTGAGATGACAATAATTAATGGGACAGGTTAATCAATTAATCTCAAGTCTTTCCAACACACACGAAAGGTCATGTATGTGTTATTCCCAGGTTTCAGACCATATTACTACATCGTTAAGGTAGGCGAATGTGAATTCTCCTACCATGCTGTTGAGTACATTCACCACCATGCTCTGAAATGTCAAAGGTGCGTATTTTAATCCAAACGGCATGGTGCAGAATCAGTATCGTCAGCCGTCTGAGGCATATTGGTATCTGCCAGTACCTACTTCTTAAATCGAGCAGCGTCATTACCCTGGCATTCCCTAGTGAGCTCAGTGCACTTATGTAGTGCGGTATCGCACTGCAGGTTACCTGAAGTCAACACAAATCGTCCATGTCCCATCCTTTTTCGGTGCCAGTGTTATTGCGGAATTCTCCCAGCTCTTTGTCGACTCAATGATCCCATCCGTCAACATTTCTGAAATAAGTTGCTTTATTATTTGTGTCTGATGTGGCAAGTAACTTCGCGGATTGCTAAATATGGGCTCCTCTTTCGTGAGCGGTATTGCATGCTCGGCAACTGTTGTCCTATGTAATGCATCGTGTTTTGCAAAATCAATCTTTCTCTGATGTAATAAACCCTGAAGAGCAGCTTGCGGTTCAATGGGAATTTAAGGTCCAATTCTGCCAAATTTAAGTTTGGTGTTTGTTCAATGTTACAGCATTCTGTTGAATGAACTGGTTTACGTTGCGGTATGCATTCACATTTTGCACATTTCTTCCCCAACATGAGCGATATTGCATACGGTTCAAATTGTTTACCCTGGGCTGCTCCTGCCTCCTGGGTTTGTAGTGTTGTGTGTTTACACATTGGTTTTCACCGTGGTTTTCACCAAAATCCTGCTGTCTTTGGCGCACCTGTGCGCCTCCCGGTTCCTGTTGCGGTACACATGTATTCCGCTTTAGAATCAAGGCAGCTCGCATGAATTCAGCTAGGCCACTGTTCGATAGCGGGATAATGTCTGGGTGGTATTCCGGCTGTGCAGTCTCTGCAATCACTTCCAGTATTTCACAATCAGTCAAGCTTGGGTGGAATCTCCATTCCAGGTGTGTTTTTCTGTTGATAATCATAGTAAGTGTCTCACCCTATTGTTCTTGCAGAGTCAGTTTTCTCTGGTCCTGGATAGAAGTGAAATTCCATCCGAAACGACATTCTAATGTGTGCAGAAACTCAAACCTGGTGGGCCCGTAATCATTTGTTTCTTTCCACCACTGTCTTGTTTCCCCTTCCAGTTGTTTTCCAGTGCATCCTGCCAACTCATCTTCCGAGACACCATACTATTGCAAACACATAGTACAGTTTTGGATAAAAGCTGTTGGGTCTTCATTCAGCTATCCCGAGAAGATTGGTAGTGTTTGGAATCTGTTCGGAGTTGGGCGAAATTGAGAATCAGTCCTGTTGTTTACATTAGGTGTGGCTTACATTTCACTGTTGACTGTAGGTTGAATGTTAGGAAGTTGTGTTGACATAGGGAATGGATTCTGTATGGTAGGTAAGACGGCGAGAACATTCGGTGTGAACATAGGTGCAAGATAATACTGTTACATTTCCAGAACATAAGGTGCATTTGGTATCGGAGGCAGAGAGGTAAAAAAAGGTGAGGTTCTGGTATTTGTTGTGACTCTTGCGGAGTCACCCTGGGCGGTACCCCACACGCATCCTGAATGTCGGGTATGGCGACAGGCGATTCCTTATCCTGGGCCTCGCAGTCTTCACACGCAAATTTTCCATACCTCTGTTCTGCACTGATCATGTATCCTGTGGTTGCATTTGTGATAGTGATGTAAATTTCTCTCTGTGTTCCTTGTGCACCTTGTCCAGTCGCACTTGTTCATACATTGTAACTCTCCAAAAAAGATTCACAATTATACGTCACATTTTTGGGTGGCATTGGTTGCATATGGCATTGTTTACATGAAAACAATAGTCCACTAATGGTTTGAAGTTAGTCCCCGTCAAGGCATTCTGCATGGTAACCATTACTGCACTATCTACATTTTAGAAGTAAGTTGTACTGACCTGGGTAAAGTAGATCGTAGCACCTATTTGCTTTTTAATTGTCCGAAACATGTAAGTTAAATTTTAGTTCGAAAAGTTCTTACTCGTTGTTCTATCCAAATTCGCTTTCACCGTTGTGAACGGTCTGTTGGGCTGGTCTTACGTTCGCACTTGCAGTAGGTTGTGCCTCACTCGAATTTTGCGAATAAGTCTTGCGGCAGTGGGTGCAGATAATGCGGACACAGTGACGCCTTTGCGTTACTCAGTATCCGGCCAGCCATGTTAATAAACAAGTCGACCTGGTCGTGGAAGTGTAGACATGGATGCAGCCATGTGGGAGTGCGGTTAGGTGCGTGCTATTCTTGGCTCGGCTCTGGTGACATCATTATGCATATGTGAGTCACCCTAAGACTTCACTGTGTAGGTTGGTAAATTATTGTATTTTTTCAATCTCTGGAGCTACAAAAGGACGTCGCCACGGCCGTCGGCACACAGCACACAGGTAAAGGAGTCTGCTCTACCAAGAATAGACACTGCTCATTGACAGTGTCTGGCAGCCAGGCAATTCTACAGAGGTTTTTGAGAGAGAATTCCAGCAAATTCCTAATCGCTTCCCAACCTCTAATTTAACCCCTTTTGCTCCAACCACACATTGTCAAATGTCACCCAAATCAGTTCCATCGTCCTTCTATAAACGTTTCCTAATTTACCCCAAATTGCAATCTTCCAAATTTCCCACGAAAATTTTGCAACCTTAAATTCAATATCTGGCCATTCTCACTTTTACTGACCTAAGACAGCGCACAACTATAGCTGTGGGGTGCCATTGCGGCACTCCAGGATGCTGGACAGTCAATGCATGTGGCCAGGGCTAAAAAGCATGCCAGAACTACAGAGATACCCCCATTGTGGCCACAACAAGGGAGGACAACGAAAGACAGCTGATAGCTGCCATCTTGGTGTGCTGTGACATCAGTCAGTTGTGCTGCCCTGGCACCGAGCAGGACAAAGGGTCTGCTGAACCTACCCCTCCGCCAATGCTATGCATGATAAAGGACGACGAGGAGTACAGTGGGAAGGCAGAAGAAGAAAACCCATCTCTTTATTGAGTAATGCAAGAAATTGCATGGAGTGAGTTCGAGAAACCATGGTAATTGCAAATTATGAAGGCTACCTTAAGTAGCTATTATGAGAACTGATTTGGTTGTAGGCCTACATTCTTGTATTGATAAACAGTTGATTTCTTGTTTGTCAGTGCAACTCTGCCGACTTGGGGAGAAAAAATTGTAAGAGTGGAGTTTTTATAATGTGTAGTAGCCTTGCATTGGTTTAAGATATGATTTGCCATTACTAACAAATGAATACCACAAACTCCTCTACTGATATAGCAAATCGGCAATTAGAAAAATACATATCTGGAGTTCTATAGAATTGCCAGTATTTACCAATAATGAGTCCGGAACTTACAAGTAAGAACGGAATATCACGGTATATTTGTAATCGCAACCGCACTTGCAAAAATTAAACACAATGCATTAGTTAATTTTCAAACTTGCTCAGATAACATATCCCTTTACACAGAATAATTGTGTGATATTTTTCAGGAATCAATGCACGGTATATACGAATACACTATAAACACTGGACTCGCATGGCTTGGTTCGTATGCATTTTCACACATTAATATTAGTTTTCGTAGGTTGCCGAATAAATAAAAATTTAATTAAATTTTTAAGGCGTGTTTACATGCCATATTCACATTTCACAATCGGAATAATAATACAAATTTAGAGGAAATTCAGACCAACTATTGAGTTCATATAGCACTCGCATGGCTGTTCAATTTCAATGAAAACACAAGTTGTCTATCTCCCGAATGGCTGCTATAATGTATTTTTTTAACACTGATTTAATTGCATACTATATTCAATATTAGTACAGTGAAAAGTTTAATATAACTTTTAAAAGCTCCTATAGTCGTCAGAAAATTATAATTCTTGTCGATTTTAAATCTCATCAAAATACACGTTCTTAATAGGCTTTTTTATTTTTTGGTTTACTGTCGATTACTTGAACTTTTTTTTTTTGTCCGGAATACCAAGTTCTAACTCAACACAATAAACTGGCTTACTGCACTGTATAAACATAGCCATCCCTTGGGTAATTTCTTATTACAATCTCTTTGCTGTTGTTTGTTTACTTTTCTCTTATGCGCGATAAACGTGTGTGTACATATTTTCGGATTGTCATGGAGTGAATGCTTGTTGACTTTGAGTGCGGACGTGTACTCTGTAGTGAGTGTGTGTGTGAAGTGTGTGTGTGTAGCGTCGATAAATTAACAAGCCGTCGATTGGCATTGGTGGTTCTGGTAAGTTGAGAAAAAATATTTGTGTAGAAGTTTCTTCATGACAATTTTGATGGACCAGATTTGTTTTTTTGCACTGTCATTCATGTTATCGTACCTCAAATTCAACAGGATAGTATTATCATTCTTAAATTCGAAGGAAAAATCCTGTGCAGATTTTTTGTTGACTTTGTAGTCGTTTTGTACGTGGAAGTTCTTAGGTTTCCCGCAAAAAAATGGTTTTAACGAGTACAAACATTTTTAGTAGTACTTCGAAAATGCCGTTTTGAAATGCATATAAAATTTTAATATATTATTATTTGCAGGATTATGTTAATGCTACGTTAAATTGGTAACAGAAAACGCAAGAATATTCGACTCACTCAGGCTGTGTACAAATAATAATATACCCAATTCCCGCCTTTGGTCTACTGCCAGGGGCAAACTCTCTCACCTCTTTCCTACCCGATCCAATTCATCTTCCACGCCCTTCCTGAACTTTCCAACACCCCCTCCGTCCTTCACATGGATAATAATTCCTCCCGCAACACATTCCTCTCCCTCACAACCATAGACTGCCTTTCTCGCTTCTCCTCAACACCCTCTGAAGCTTCTCACTGTTGTTTCCTTTCCGTCTAAACATCTCCTTACTTAGCTGGGAACATAACCTTCTCTGGCCTCCTTCTCTAATCGCCACCCTGTACATCCTGACCAGCCTTTCACTTCTGCTCCTGTCCTTCAACAAGCTCCACCCCATTTCTTTAATCATCACTGATGGCCTGTAGTTCCCTTCATTATTTTTTTATTAAGACCTCCATCCCCTACAAAAATTCAGATACGAGTCTCAGGTGTCCCTTCGTGTAACACTGATGTCAGAAGTGGGATGGCGGCAAACATTAATTAATTGTAAATTAGGCAATAGGGTAGCAATTAGTGATATTATGACAAATCAGTTACTTGTAATAGCTGTAGGTGTAAGTAATTAAGACTGTTTTGTACAACTGATGCAGTGAATGTTAACAAGGAAGATATCTGCAGAACTGGAAGCACTACGAGCTTTAATTGAGGGATTAGGTAGCTAAGTGAGTCCAAGTGTTAGTAGCCTTGATAACAAAATTAGTAGGTAGTGTTAATGAAGCTGTACATACCCAAATTAGTAGTGTGAAAGATAGTGTCCATGACATTGTAATTTCCCAGACTAGTAGTGTGAAAGTGAGTGTGAACGAAACTTCAAATAACCAAATTATTTTAATAATTGTAAGTGTAAACAGGAAAAAACACAGCTAGGAGTGGGGAAGGGGGTCTCAATTAAGCCTGCCCCTTGCGATGGCCAGACTTCATGGCGGGAGTATCAACACCAGTTTGAAATAGTTGCTACCCTAAATAGCTGAACAACAGAACAGCAGGCTTACTACCTCGCCTCTGTACTTAGAGGCCCCTTACTGAGCATACTACAATCTCTGCCAGAGTGACATCGACTAGAGTACCCCACACTGGTATCAGCCTTGGAGTTATGTTTCGGCGACCGGTACGTGCAACATGCCTACCATGCACAGCTGCAAAATCGCACACAGCGACTAGGCAAGCCACTGCAGGAACTGTGGCAAGACATTGGCTATGGCTATGGCTCTCCCACCTATCTCTGAAAGGGTGCCCCGAGGAGGCGCGCAACATCATCGCAGTCAACATTTTCACTGATGCCATCTCCAACACAGAGATTCGACAAGCGGTACATCTGGCTGCACCACGCAATATACAGGACGCCGTGGCCTGAGCACTGGAGGTGGAGTCAGCAAGACAGGGGGCTGCACCCTGACGTCCGATATGGGCGGTGGTGTTGAATAAAGATGAAGACAGGATAATGAAGATACTGAAGGATTTGCAGTTGGCTTTGAGGGACATAGCTTCTAGGGTTCGTGCTTCAGATCTTCGCCGCCCCTGACCCAAACGGATGGAGTGTTGGTCATGTGGACAGCTGGGGCACCTGAGAGCTTATTGTACACAACAGTAGCAGCAACCAGTAAACAGGCAGCGTGGTGAAGAAAAAACGGCCTCAATGAGCGCATACAAGCACTTGCGTGAAGAAATGTGTGAATTTCGTGCATATTCCCAACAGCTGAGACACAGCTTCGACGAGCTGATGCTGCAAGCTGCACACATCACAAAACAGTTGGAAAATGCATTTGACAACCTGTGAGTGCTGTCCAGAAGCCTTGTGTACACTGTGCCATATAACAGAGAAAGGTGCCTATGGCATTGAGCAAGTGATAGGATGGGCCCTCTCTGTAGTACCTCTGAGGACAGCACTCCCATGGAGGAAGTAGCTTGTAGGACAAAGAATCAGTGAGTGAAGAGATTTGGATGGCTCTTAACATTGATGTCTTGAGAGCCAAGACAAAGAACCAGTTGGATGAACTCGAGAAAGGAATTGCGGCAGTCGACAGAAGCTACCACTGCTTTAGTGTACATCGAACAAGGATCCAGCCACAACTTGCGACATCCACCACAAGTTCCAGAATTTTCAGATTGGTAGACATGGTTTAAAGGAAGATGCAAGGGGAAATTCTCAGGGTTGCTACAGGTCTGGAAAACAGGGAATTACAAACAAGTTAGCGAAATGTCAGGGAATTCTGTGATATTCATGATATATTTTGCAGTTCTGTCATCAGTCCTACACCGCTACCAGAAACATATAAAATTGTTTTAATGATTTTGGAACAAATGCTTGGGCATTTTTGTTTGCAATATATTTAGTGAGCAATTTTGTAATATTAGAGAAGTAATTTGGTGTAAAAGTGTGTTATAATGCAAAGGTGCCAATCCTTACAAAAAATGTTACAAAAAGGTCAGAGGGAAAAGATTCTTTTTGTGTGGAAATCAGGGAAATTTCCAATGTAAAAAAGGTGGCAGCCCTGATTCTGGAGTTGCTTCATCTTTTCAAACCGTTAATTAAAGGATTAGTCCTCCGGTAATGTACAAATGACCATAAAGTGGCAGGATGAAGACAGGTATGACAGGAGACTATCGGGCGAGGTGTTTCGAGGAGGATAACTGGTTTGGCTGTACAACCCACAGAGATAAATAAGATACTCTAACCTACAGAAATGTTGGGGAAGGCCCCTACAGGATTCTGAAGAAGATCAATGATGTGATCTTTCAGATTTGTTGTCAAGGCTCTCGGGTGGATCCTAAGATGGTCCACACTGACCGACTGGCACTCTACAAAGCTCCGAATGTTGCAGGTCTGTTCGGGATGAATAGACTTGACGACAAGATAATCTCTTATTGTGACGTGTATTGGTGATCTTGGCAGTATTGATATCTGCATTTATCTGAAGAATGCTCTGGATTACTGGCATCGTTCTCTGAGCGTAACTTGGGGTGTGTTGAACTTTCGAGATGGTCAGGGCTAGACTATAAATATTTGCGGCAGATTTCCAGGCAGAGAGTTGAGTTGAATAGAGTTGCATTTGAGTTAATGAAGGTTATCAATTTTTTATATGGTGTTTGTACTAAATAGAAAGCTTTGTGGTATAATTTTAAATTTTTTTGCTATTTCCCCCATTGGAGATACAGCCGGTTAAAAAATGGAAAATTTCAGTTTTCATCGGCTGAAAGTCCATGGAAGGGCTTGAAATACACTAGGTCTCCCATCCTAGGTACAATCTACTGTTACCATAGTTATTGTAAGACTACATTTGGTTGGCGTGTTTTTTTACCCCTTCCCAGTCGAAATTTGGCTTGGAAATGGAAAAAAATCTAAACTTTTTATGTTGACTTTGATATTCCATAAAATATAAAAAATGGCTATGAGTTAACATTTTTTTAAACTAAAACAATCACGCTTTCTTTCTGACTAAGCTAAACTTTGGATGAAGGAGTCTGTTCAATTTAGTACACTTATAAAACTTTTCATAATTGCTTGTAAATGCCAAAAATTATGCGTTCTTAGTACTAACTTGGGACTTTACCACAAAATGGTGTGATAGTAAAAATTCTTAGAAATTTTTTTGAAATCTCCAAACATAATTAACTGTGCCAAAAATAAAAAATTTGAAAATGGCGTGACAACCAATTTATTAAAAATTTGTTAGAAATGGTATGGAATGATCCACACAATTAAAAGGAAAACAAAATAATCAGCATTTATTGTGAGAAGTACAAAAATATTTAGTCAACAGAGCATTGAATTGAAAAAAAATGTGGAAACCTTTAATTAAAAAAACTAAATTTTATCATAAAACGAATATGTAACAACCATCGCAGGAGGAGAATAGCCTATAAGAACCACTCATAGGTGCAAGAAGAAGGGGTTTATACGATATATAGGCAAACTCGTGTTTCCAGTTTTCAGATGTCGGCTTCTGAAACCTACTGTGTTCTTCTGTGTCATTATCGTTGTGTCTTCCAGTCTTGTGCAGAATTTTGTGTTTGTCTCAGTGTTGCTTTGTGCTGTCTTAGTTGTGTTGTGCCTTTTTTTCTTCTTCTTTATTTTCAGTTTGATTGGAACCAATTTTTCGTCTGTCGTCGTCATTGTATTGTTCTTGGGTTTTTTTCATTTGATTATTCGTTGTGTAATTTTGTTTTTCATTTTCTTATTTTGTTATTTATCGGACAAAAATTCCTTGTGGCAGATATTATACGTTTTACTTATATATTTTGATTACAGCCATTCTTGGTTTGTTTTTTGTATTTATTTAATGTCTCAGACTTGGTTTTCTGTAACGACATGTAGCAGTGGAGTATCTATGTTCATAATATTTCACCTAGATTCAATAAAGGTAATATCAGTAATTTCAGGGTTTACGAAAGTTCCAAAAAATAATAGTGCAAAAGGTTTTTTTTTTTTGTATGAAATTACATCTACTCTAAATACCTCACAGGGTGGATTATATCACATAAACTTCAGTTGATTGTAGTTCATGCTTTGCAATATCTAACCCAGCACTTGTAATTTTGCTTAATGATTGTCATGCATCAAGTAAAAACTTGATGACGGTGAACACACAAAAAATTACACTTTTGTAGGACCTGTATAATTGTAGTGCTTGTTTTTGTCATAGTTAATAAAATGTATCTTATCTACAAGCTCTACAATTGGCAGCAAATTAGTAAGTTCCATAATGCAGAAATGTTACTGTACTAAACGCTTGTTTGCATGTTAACCACTATCACTGCTAATATTTTCCTGAAATATAAACATTTTTTGTCATGTATATAAGCAAACAAAATAATAATTTTACCTGAGGTTAGCCAACAGACTGTTCATAAATTTCTGTAATCTGTGTTAACTATGTTTTTTTCGTGGTCGTTTCTGATTGATCACATTATACTTTTCGTACTGTGCATCTAGCACGCAAGTTTTAAAATCACTTGGTAATGCAACTGTACTTTTATTACAGGAACGTTGCTGCAAATGTCACACAGCCTTTACGTGACCAATCAAAAATGAGTACGGATATGTTCACAGATATTTTATAATTGATGCTGACCTAATGTGATAGAATTAATATGTTTTTATTTAAATCCAAAATGTTATATATATATATATATATATATATATATATATATATATATATATATATATATATATATATATATATATATATATATATATATATATATATATTATATATATATATATATGACACACACACACAAAAAATCATCAAGTTAAGGTCATTACCTTAATACCTGTTTTCACTAAACACACAAGGCATGTGCACAAATATTCATTTTACACTGGCTTGCATAGTTTAAAATGCCAAATTGTGATTGGCTGTCATAGAATGCACTGCAAGAAAGTATAAATTTTTTTTATCCTTCTTGGAACAGCGGTGGGGTAGAGGTCAGACTACATGCCTCGCAACAAGGCAAACTTGGGTTCGATTCCCAGCTGGCCATTTTCAGATTTTAGCATGTGGGAATAGTGGAATATTGGGATATAGCCTAATATACCACATCCATGATGTTGAAAACAGGGAAAAAATAAAAAATTTCAATTTACAAGAGAAAAATAAATTTTTTTTAAACAATGGAACAAACACACAGACTGGATGGATAGAACTAGATCGACAAAACAAGCACGACAGCATGCACCAATGGGAAGACGTTCTGTTGGAAGACCAAGATTACAGTAGGAAGACAGTCTTTGAGACAGAACAGACGTTTAAGTCTATCCGTGCAGTAGAAGAAGATCATAATTTCATTGCCATACTCCAACAAACAATGATAATTATTATAATTGTAGATCAATTGATATTTGTAGTTTACGAGTAAAGGGCAGTGTGAGACAAACAAGAAAAGGAACACACGAACAGACTATACGTTGACATGTGCTGGAATGAAATATCCACAATAATGGAAGATCATGATATACAATTCCAAAAATAGTTTGACCTTACTTGAAGACACCCTCTCATAGCAATAAGCTATCCATAAACTGCTTGCTTCCAGCTTTCTAGATGACTACCCAGAAGCGTATATGCATCCTAATTCCCAGCTTTATATGTGTTTGTACTTGTACAGAAGCTTGTTCAACAGTCAGGATGGTAGCTGGTACCATATAATATTGGCTTTAGGATGGTATAGGCTGTTCATGGTAAACTATAATTTTTTTAATGCCTCATTATGATCTACTTGTATGTAGGTTTTGTTTGTTTTCTTCCACCATAGGTGTATGAAATTAACAATACCTTGGGTCTGATCACTTTATTCATACACTAGCTTTTAACCGCAGCTTCGCTCGTGTGAAATTTATGTCTTGAAATATCTATTGGGTTCTCTTGCCACTGGGCTACTACGGCCCCATTATTGGGTTCTCTAGCCACTGCGCCTGGGCTACTGCAGCCACACTATTGGGTTCTCTATCCACTGATCTACTGCAACCCCATTTTTGTTGTTCTCTATTCACTGAACTACTGTGGCCCCACTATTGTGTTCTCTACCCACTGATCTACTGAGGCCCCACTATTTGGTTCTCTACCCACTGATTTACTGAGGCCCCACTATTGGGTTCTCTACCCACTGATCTACTGCGGCCCCACTATTGGGTTCTCTAGCCACTGGGCTACTGTGGCCCCATTATTTAGTTCTCTAACCACTGAGCTACTGTGGCCCCATTATTTAGTTCTCTAACCACTGAGCTACTGCAGCCCCACTATTTGGTGCTCTAACCACTGGGCTACTGCAGCCCCACTATTGGGTGCTCTAACCATTGAGCTTCTGTGGCCCCTTATGTGGCGCTCTAGCCACTGAGCTACTGCGGCCCCACTGTTTTCCAAACAGTGAACTTGTATGTTGCATCACCCTTAGTTTATGTGCAGTTCTTGTACAATGGCTGTGAGTAGCTTCATTTCTTGAATAGTATTCTAAGTTTTGATTTACAAGTTTGAGCACATGTATGGCGTATTCAGCATAAAGTGTTTTAATTTGATGCACTTTGAAGAGGGGCCTGCAAGATGTTCTATAGTTCACTCCGGTTATAATCTGTAGTGCTTTTTTTTTTGTAACCGAAGTACTGTTTTAGCGTTCACAGTGTTTCCCCAGAATTTGACCCCATAAACCATCACTGAGTGAAATAAAGCATAATATGCCATCTTTAGGGTTTTGAAGTCTGTTGAATATTTCAATGCTCTTAACAGATAGCTAATTGATGATAATTTATTTTCCAGTAGTATGGATTGGTAAAATAAAACTGAAATTATTAGAAAAGTAGCTAAATGTTTTATAAATGTACTATTTCTTACACTTAATATGCATTAAAAGAACATTAAGCTAAAGAAACCATTTCAGTATCCACAAATGTTTAACTGACTCTTTTAATTTAATGTTAAGATGTGGAACTACTTTCCTCGTATTGTTACCAACTTGATTGAGGGCATGCCCATCAGTGTGGCCATTTAAATATTTGGGGGTAGGAGCAGTAACATTTTTCAAAGGTTGATTTCAAAACTGTTTAATTAACTGTGAACATCATATATCAGTTTTCTTGTAGTTTACAGTGAATTGTTACCTCGCTGTGTGTTTCCAGAGTTGACCAGACATGGCCACAGTACCACACTTAGACCCATGTATCCCTCTACCACTTGAAGATGATGTCCTAGAGGACATAATTGAGAAGGCAAGAGATTGGGCACTCATGCATGGTACGTACATCTGTTCTTGTTTATTACAGTAGTGATGACACGGCCTCGCTTAACCCACACCGGAGTTCAAACCAGCTCCCTCTCTGTGCCGGATCTGTTGGAACTGAGACAAAGAACTGCCTTGTGTAAGTGACATGTGAAAACATCAAGGGGCTGAAGCTGCACCATTTTTGATTTTGATAAAAATTTGTTCCTTGTGTTGTTCAATCCTCAACGTGAAAGAAAAACATTAATTCAGGTTTTTACCCACAAGAGAATAACGGCAGTCATTTTTCACACTCATTGCAAGCAAATTTCACAGATTTCAGAGGTTTAGCGCAACTAGCTATAACATATTTAATAAGTCACCTATTGTGTGGAGTTTTTAGTGTCATTAAAAATATTACGTAAGATACTATTACACTGTATATTTATATTATAAAATAAATTTTTGTACTATCAAGATGGCGGCCATCTGCTTTCAGCATTCTGATGATTGTATTACCCTGCTTTATACCCCACCCTGCTTCACCAAAGTTGCATTTAAAGATCTGATCTTTTGTGTGCTTAGTGTCTACATGTAGAACACTGTGCAACATCAAAGTTATCTACGTTGAAGACTTCCTTCCCAGAAAAAAGTAGTTTCCAACTTGGGAAAAAATTAAAATTTGCTGTTTTGAAAGCTAAAAATAATTATGTGGGGGATGAAATAGAAATTTCAGTTTTTTTTTTTATGAAAGATACTCTTGATGAATAGCTATAGAACACAATTTGTGTGAATGAGGGAAAGTGCATAACAGATCTATAAATAATGAACCATAGAGTTACAGGTGTTACCACTCATTGATGTTGTAACCTCTGTGGAGTACGGTAACACCAGTGCCATCTCTGTCTGGTGTGTTGATGTATTTATATTTGCTGACTTCAAGCGTGTATTTGGTAGGAATACAAATTGTATTGTCTGTGCAGTTTTTAAAGTGACTTGTTCTACGTATTGTGTTATTTTTCTGTTATGGTGTGCACAAAAATTTAAGAGACATAGTTTGCACTTACCCCGCGTATTTTTGTGGCTGGGGCAAGTGCAGACCAGTCACGTGGGGGGGTAAGTGCAGACCAGTCACGTGGGGGGGTAAGTGCAGACCAGTCACGTGGGGGGGTAAGTGCAGACCAGTCACGTGGGGCAAGTGCAGACCAGTCACGTGGGGCAAGTGCAGACCAGTCACGTGGGGCAAGTGCAGACCAGTCACGTGGGACAAGTGCAGACCAGTCACGTGGGGCAAGTGCACATCATAGTATGCACTTTCCTCAGACTGTTGACTTTTGTTTGAGATAAATCTATGTTCAGTTGTAATTAAAAATGGTTTCAAAAGTGGACATAAATAAGCACATGGTGCAAGTAAACATTATGATAGTCCGATACAGACAAGTGTTGACCATGTTAAAGGACTGTCGGAAGTAAAATCAAAATCACATGGCCGATCGATCCACGGTGTTTTCATTTGAAGAAGAAAAGAAAATGGCAGCAAATTTGAGGAGCATGGAAAAGTATGTTTTGGTCTGTCAAGGAAAGAAGTAATGTTGTTAGTGGGTGAGTATGTCAACGAAAACAAAATAGCAACCCCCTTCACAAATGGTATTTCATCAAAAGATTGGCAGTTTTACTTTATGAAGAGAGGGAAACTGTCTGTAAAGACCCCAGAAAATGTATAAATTGCGCATGGGAAAAGCTGTGATCCATTCTTTATTAGTGGTTATTTCCAGCTAATGAGCAATGCCCGTGATCAACTGGGGATTCAGGATAAGCCACATTTAATTGGAATCTTGATGAAACAAGTTTCTGTAAGGATCCCTCGAAAACAAAAGTAGTGGGATCAGTTAGAGTTTAGTGTAGTCGAACAACACGCACCTTGGGAAGAGAAAATACTACTGTACTGTTTGCATGCAATGCTGCTGGTGACAAAGCTCCTCCTTTGATTATTTTCAAAAGTAATACGATATGGGACCATATTATTGCTGCTGAGAATGAATCATACTCAGGAACATTGTATGCAGCAACACCAAATGGATGGATGCAAACAAGTGTATTCAAATATTATTTTAAAAATAATTTTTGACTGCAATTGGAAATGAAAGGCCAGTTATTCTTTTTTGTGATGGTCATTCAACTCTTGTTAGACTGGAGGTCGTTGAAATGGCAAAAGAAGCTTCAGTCACCATTTCGAAAATACCACCTCTCAGTAGTCACTTCCTTCAGCCATTGGGCTTGTCCATCATGAAATCCTTGAAATTAAGGTGGGATACTACACTGACATCCTGGTAGCATCAGAATATTTGCAAAAAAATTCCCTAAGAAGGTTTTCTCTCAACTTTTAAGGAAGATATAAGAAGAAATCCAACTGGAAATAATCAAAAATGGTTTCAAGAAGGCTGGCATTTATCCCTTCAATGAGTCAGTTATCCCAAAAGAGAAGTTTGATCGAGCAACAGGGAAATTGTGCTTACAAAAGAAATTTGGCAGTGACCAACCACTCCAGAAACTCAGGTTTTACCCAGTCACGCAGGAAATGTTTCAGTGGCAAGATCTAGCCCTCTTTCATCACTTTTGGCCACAGATACTCCAGTAATAGAGACTGAAAATATGTCGGAGGTAGGAACTAGTCATGTGTCTACAATTGCTGCAATAAGAGAACACACATCTGCTGTGCTTACAGCTGCCATGCCTACAGCATGTAGGCCATGGTCCATCAACATCACAGTCTGCCATAAAGCAGGCTTCACACGATGTAAGATGAAAGCCACACTTGCGCGAGATGCAGACCGTGCACAAAAATTTCTGGCACAAGTTTGTGTGCAAGGCACATCTTGCACGAATTGAGGAGATAGAGCAGGTCCTATTTTTTTTTGTTCAAGGCGATTCAAGTTGCGATCCTATTGGTCCTTGTATGCTGGTCATGTGACCTGTTGTAAAATCAACCATAGAGTAAAAGGAAATCATAATTTGAGGTGTGCGAGGAGGAAGATAGGGAAATAAAACATTGCTAGAAAATAACTTTAAAATTTAAATTGAAGTTCAGACAGTTTGCTGAGAATAAAATGGAAACAATTATATTTTAGAGGGATAGCTTTGAAACAAATACTTTGTTGAAGTAAGAAACTTTATATTTTGTATTATAATATCATGGCTGTTTGGTACTAACCAGGCCTCTCAACTAATTTTGATGCGATACAGTATTCATATTATTTATCTGCGCGTGAACTCGTTTTGCACAAAATTTAGTTTGCATTCTCGTACAAAATCTTATACGAAATGCATCTTGCATTGTGTGAAGCCTGCTTAACAGCAAGTCTCATTCCAGATGATGGACCCAGTGTTAATTTTGAAGAACTCCTGTTGTCATCTGTGAAATGTCCTTCAGTATCCACAGATGAGACACTGAAGAGGAAGAGAATTTGTGAATGAGCAGAGGTGATTACTGGAGTAGTAGTAGCTCAGAGAACAAAATTTCTCTGTGTGTGTGCGCATGGTTGCGTGGGTGAATGCACATGTGTGTGTCTATATATACAATATATATATATATATATATATATATATATATATATATATATATATATATATATATGGTAAGCTTAACTTTATCGTTGTCACAAGTAATTCACAATCTGTCACAGTTTATTCTTCAAGGCAGTTCAGCAATGTAGTCTTCATGTTCGGCAGCAAGTGACCACGCTGCCATTCTCTCTCTTGTTTTTTTTTTTTTTTTTTTTTTTTTTTTTCTGCGAGTGTCAATTGTTTTTGGTTTTGAAGAGAGAACAATAAATATCCAGTAAACATTTTAACTTCGTTTACTTTTATTCTGTTGGCACTTCAGTTATTAACAAATCTTCAAGTGATCAGAGCTTCATGCTGTCAGCTGAGCTAGTTTCAAGCTAATGTTTTCTGCGGACTCCAATGAGTATCGTACAGTAAAACATTATATCCCCTACGCCTAAGGATATAGGGGATATATCCTTATTGTCTAAAAATGTAATGTCTAAAAATAGCCAGCAAACTCTGATGTGGCTCTAGAAATCAAAATGTTACATGTCTGCGGGTGGTCACTTCGGCTAACTGTGACCTCAGTCCTCTCGTTGCATCAGGTAGCACAATATGGCAACTAGGTGTCTAGCTGACTAACCCAGTGAAAAGTTACACTGTCATCCTACAGTGATGTTATAATTTGTGTGTTGTATCATTTAAACAATGTCATTCCCAATTGGAACATTGTGTGAACCTGGAAAAATTTATTAATGAGCAAAACATGTGGTTTGATGATTGTGTTTAATTAGCGTGATAACCCACAATATTGCTGAAAATGATCTTTTTAACAACCAGAGATCCAACCTTACTCTATATTAAATGGTTTTCATAAATGTAATGGTTCTTACAGAATCTCTTATGCCGTGAATGCTGATTTTGTGGCTCTTATTCATATGTTTCATGGCCTCATAAATATGAATTTATGCAAGTACGTATTCAAAATTTGTGACTTAATTTAAAATTGTAATGGCAGGTATCTGTTGCTTTTAATGCTGAATCTATAGGACAGCTCATGCACAATATATCAGATACAATTCATGCGGACTCACGTGAAAAGATGGTGGCGAAGTGTCTCAGTGCCTTGTGATGAGGTGCAGGTATTATACAGCAATGCATTAGCCTGTGGGGTGGCGTCCTCACATGTGTGGTAGGAATTGGAGCTGGTTATAGGGAGTGAGACCCTGGAGCTCTGGGTCAGCCGTGTATCTGCAGTTGAGTAAGCAACGTTGGCGGAACGTCAGCCGAGGGCAGGCTTGCGAGAGCCCGATGGGAATTAGAGTTAGAATACATATGCCATAACAAATTGGGGTTGATTATGTTGTAAGTTTTCATTGGAGGTAAAAAAAAAAAACCAGATTCAAAAATGGTTGGATGTTTTGTAAATGTGTCTAAACACAAACAACATTTTAAGAAACATTTTTTTAAATGTCAAAATACAGTTTTATGTTCTCATTTCATCTCCAACGATAATTGTTTGGCATGAAAATGGCTGAAACTAGTGTCTTCAGAATCAGCTTTAGGTGTTGATGATCTACACAAAAACTTTAGAGCAATTTATTGACATGCATAATGCTTATATCTTTATTAGTGTGCTATAAAAGTATAGGGTCATCACCTAAAGTCACATTCAGGCTAATTGACTGCACCCCAGTTGAGCGTCTTGCGGGTAGAGTTGATGAGGTAAGCGGTGAGTGGACAAGAATCTGTATTAACAGCTCACACATTTTGAGGCATGAAACATGCAACATAACTGCAGGCAGGCGGAATCTTTAAGGAAGTGTTTTGTCGCTGCTTCTTATCATTTCACCCCTATGATGCTGGAAGACAGATTTTAAATGCGTAGCAAGAACCTGTAATTCTGTTAATGTGTGTGTGGTTTTGCAGGAGCGTGCATGAGGTCCAAAGTCAACTTCAACAAAGACACACTTCAGTTTGCTCCATTTGTGTTGCTACCTTCTCCATTCCCAAGGAAGGAATTTGAAAAGGCTGTGTCAATCCAGCCCATATTAAATGAGTTAATGCACAAGGTTGCCAACGATCATAAATTTCTGTCGGAAACCCTTAAAAGGTGAGAAGTATTTTTAAAATGCCACCACAGAGTCTTTGTATAGTGATGACATTTTTATCCGCATGCCTGACACTAATATATTTCAATTTTCTTTTATAAAAAGTTAAAGGTTATCTTATATTCTCTTGAGTAGTAGAAAGTTGTACTCATTGTTTTTAGACTAGACTTATGTTCAGACATATGTTTCATCACAGTAAAATCAACAGACTATGCCCTATAATTAGAAAAATATAGGGACGGTAAAGATGGTATGACTTCCTTATGCTTAAAAGGGACAGTGATGGTTGAGCGGTTAGATTGCTTGCCTCCCACCACGGTGAACCGGGTTCAATCCCCAGCAGGGTCACTCCAGATTTTCACAAGTGGGAATCATGCTGGACAATGCCACTGGCCATTGGGTTTTCTTGGGGATCTCCCGTTTCTGCCACCCTTGCATTTCGGTGCTGCTCCATTCTCACCTCAATTCACCCACATTGGCTCTGAAGACCTCGAAGTTAAAAGCCGCCCAAATCTCTTAACTCAATTCCTTATGTTTAAATGCATCTGAGGTTGTAGCATACACTACGTTAAACCTTTAAGTGCCAAGATAAAAGGATCATACTAAATTGCATTTTCAGATAATTTGTAGAGAAATATATTTTCCCTGTATATCAAAATAAAAATTTTGTGTAGTCATCCTATATAGAGCATCCTGTATAGAGTAATTTATAGACATTCTTTACTATTGCATGTACAGTGTAGTATAAGTCTGATGTAGAGTAAATATAAATGCCACATTATTATTCAGTATAGTAATAATAATCTGAAATGCCAGTTATTATTGAATAGTACAGGGGTTACTCTGTGTACTGTGTGCATTAAAAAATAATAGTGGTTTATCCGTAGTGTCCTTGTTCCTTCTAGCCATTCTTGGATTTTCTTTCTCCATATTTTAAATTGGGCCATGGTAGCCGAGCGATTAGCACGCTCGCCTCTCACCAAGGCGAACCGGGATCAATCTCCGGCCGGGTTACTGGATTTTCGCAAGTGGGAATTTGTCCCGGACGATGCCATTGGTTGGCGGGTTTTCTCGGGGATCTCCCATTTCCCCAACCCCTTCATTCCGGTGCCACTCCATCTTCACTTCAATCACTCTTGTCGACTCTCTAAGACCTCACTGTTAGGGGCCACCCAAATTTCTTCACTCCATTCTTTAATGTTTTGGTTTTAGAACTGTGGTGATCACGTGGTTACGGCATTGACACTCCACGTATGTGATTTGGGGATTGATTCTAGGCAGACTTACTCCAGACAGTCACACGTGGGAAATATGATGGACATTGCTGTTTGCAGGCAGGTTTTCTCAGGGTAATCTCATGTTCCCTGCTGTTGCATTCCCTCACTGTTTCATCGCTATCTCACGTCATATCCTTGAACACTAAACGACTTCCAGTGGAACCCCCTCCTTTCTTTTACATTCCCTGAATTCACGCTTTCCTGACTTTTACTCATATAATTTTTGGTCCCATGTAATGTGCAGCAAAAAGTTTCCATTTGGTTTTACACTTCCCTGCATTCTACAACATTTTTTTCTGGTTCTCCGAGAAGTATAGAAGTGGGGTTTTTACTTTTTGCTAAGCATCTTCAAAATCTCTGTTCTTCTTCGCTCATCTCTGGTTTCAGGATACCCCTGGTTAGTTGAGTATTAGTAAAGGCTATTGGCTGCAAAGTGAGCACTTATGAAATCAACCTTTGAGAAATGTCACTGCTTCTACCTGTGTATATTGTAACAGTAACACTGACTGTCATGCGCCCAGTAAAGTTGGCAATGACGGAGGGAAAGTAGTTCCGTGCCTTAACGTTAAATTTAATGTTTTAAGTAAGCATTTGTGAATACAGAAATATTTTATTTTACTTTGTTTTTTTTTTTAATGCCTATAAGTGTAAGAATAGGAAAAATTGCTAACACATTTGCTTTTCTAATAATTTTGTTGTTACCCTTGACCGATGCACGAATAAAGGTATGAGGCTCGTGGCAATGTTAATTTTCCATATAGTGGAAGAATGCACAATATGCATACAAATAGGTCTGAAGCAGGGCATTCAAAATTCCTCAGTTTACCATGAACAGCCTATAACAAAGCAGTTGTTAACCATCTTAGAAGATTGGTGTATAGCATGTCTTGACACTGTCGGGTGAGACACGAGAGGAACGGTGACACAATTTACTTACTGCAGGTGGACGCCAGCGGTGTTTCCCAGACACCGCACTTCAAGACTCAGGGTTCTCAGGAATACTGTGGGTTCTGTGTGTTCATCTCACCCGAGCGTCTTTACAAAACACTGGTCATTACTAAACATTTTAACACTGAAAAAGGGGAAAAATGTTTGGTGTGACACTAATAGAAACCTATTTTATGCACTGGTAGAATTACTTTTATTTTACCACTCATACATATTGTGCTAGAAAATGATTTAATGCTTAACTTCGGACGTGTCTAGCTAACTCCGTTGGGCGATTCCCCCAGCTCGTAATTACTCTAGCGCCGCACTCTTAGGTGGATGATTTTCTCCAGGGTGTTTGAGAACACAGCCCCCACAAGGAAAGGGGTCTACAGCTGCTAGAATGGGCTGTAGATTTTTCCTGGGCATAGGACACAGAGAATTACAAAATGGACACTAACACGTGCAATTACTGATGTCGCTAACGTATACTCGTTGGGATGCGTCTCCCACTAAATGGTGTGTGTGGTGACTGTCTATACACTTAGCAGGCTAAGACGAAAATAATGTCACTGTACAAATTACACAAATAATGATGAGAAAATATGGGACACAATATAGATAGGCACAATGAACACGTTGATGCGTGAAAGCATTCTTACATAGCGCGGATGCCGCTGAATGAAGTTCTTAGCGAGCCACGTGGTGCAGGTGGAATTGCATTATTTTCAGTTAAATTCACAAGAATCCAGTCAGACATACTTACTGTGCTCTTTAGAAATTATTCTTATTGCATTTTTAAGCACTCCAGCATTGCTAGCGCGTCTGGTGACGGAAATATCCACGTGTGTGGTCGACCGCATGGTCGATTACAAAACATCAATCATAGTGAAATTACAAGAACCCTTTTAATGAAACAATACATATGACCCTGAGAAAAATTATGGTGCACAAGAAATGATCAACAATAACACTTTAAGCATGGACTTGGCGCGGTGGTTAACCACATAGTCGCAGGAGATGTGGCCGTAAAAAAACTTAACTTTACAAAACCTTAAAATACATACATACAAATTTACCCTTAATATTACCCGTGGCAATGAAGCAGAAATTACAATGTAAAAGCCTTTAACATAGGCGGATGGCGCTTGTTTCAAAGTTGCGCGGGCCGCGTGGCCTCTCCAACATCTTTCCTCCTTCCATCAATTTAAATTTCAAAAAGCTATAAGGGCGCAAAATAATAATTTAAGCGGAAGCATTATGCTGGGGATGTCTGGCAAAACATACGCAAAGCAAAGGTTAACTGGTAAACTAAAATTAACTATGGAAATCTAATTCAGTGCTAAAATATGAAGTGCGTACGTGACAGTGTCTTACCTCGCCAGCTCTCCTCAGACGATTGCCCAGAGGCAGGGGTCGCGCGGACCTACCATGGCTGCTTATGGGTTTCGCACAAGCAGAAATGTTATGAACGCAGAATAAAAATATTGTCACGTTAAAAGAAATGGCACTTAAA
Source organism: Dryococelus australis (assembly GCA_029891345.1). NCBI lineage: Eukaryota > Metazoa > Arthropoda > Insecta > Phasmatodea > Phasmatidae > Dryococelus > Dryococelus australis. The sequence continues at coordinate 97,152,594 of CM057004.1, read as the reverse complement.
TTATTTTCAATACAAAATTATTAAAGCAATTTTAAATCAAAAATATAATTTTCAAGAAATTGTCTTTTGAAGGCGTTCACGCCTGAATAGCAATGTCTTTGCACAGCGCACATTTTGAATTTAAAAAGAACATTGTGCAGTATTTATAAAAAGACGTTTTTAACAGTTTATAACACTTTTAGTCCTGAAAGAGAATGGAGAAACATACAATACACTGCAAATAATAATAATCCCGTTACAGGAAAGTGCGTGTTATGGCCTCTTTGCGTGCGTGCGTACCCGCGTCACGTAGATTGCGAGTGCCGCCATGGTCTGACTGCCGCAGGCTGTTAGCCGCCGTCAGTCTCCATAGTTTTGCCTTTGAACCAAGAAGAGTTTTAATGGCCATAACTTTAAAAGCACAACAGTAATCAACAAAAAATTTTTTTGAAGTTGACGATTAAAAAAATAAGTGTGGGCACATGATTAATTGTTTGACAACAATGGTAAATACATGATTATGAGCAGTATGATCCAAAGTGGCCTCAAAGAGGTCACATATGTTGCCTCAATAGTAGAAAAGACACGAGCAAAGTCATAACATCTCAAACAAAAACAAGTAATTTTTTTTACCAAGAGAAATGAGTGATGTGTGCAAATGAATGTACATGGTACATGAAACACAAAAGATATTTGATACATCAAATGACATTTAAATGAATGTAGAAAATTAGGACTTACTTTATTGGGTTCTGTATAATCATTGCAGAAAATAGCACAATTTAATTTTAAGCAGTAGGAATCATACATCCTGAAAATGATGGCACACCATAATTGTAGCATATTTCATAACTGGGGGCAAGATTCTTTAGTGTTATTTTAAGGCAGACTTTATTTTTACAAATACCAGATTTCATTGTTATCAGTTTTATTATGGAAGACTCAAAAATTTAAATTTAATTACTAAAATGATGCATTATTCAGATTTGAAATTGTACTGTGTTTTTTTAATGCAAATTTTATTATTAATAATTATGGATCGATTAACAATAATTTATTCTTATATACATATTTGTATAAAAAATGTTTTGGCGTTTAAGCAAGAGTAAGAATAATTTAATTTGAACGAAAATAACACAGAGCATTACCATATGTTTAAAAATAAATTACTTTTTAGGATTTTTAGTTTTTTCTAACTTTTTATGTTGAGGTTCCTAGATAATGTGGTTTTTTTCGTAACAATCTTATTTTAATGACTTGGATATTATATTTAGACAAATAACATTCCATCCTAGTTAAACTATTTTTATATTTACTTTTAGAATTTTTCTTGTCTCATTAAATAATTTGTGTCTTTATCTATACTATATCTGAATCTTAATGCTATTTTTCATTCAGCTTAAATGATGATGACAACCTAAAATTAATTTTTTTTTCCCCCATAATTTGAAAACATAAATTATTCCTATTATCACTTGGCTTATACATTTCTGGATGCAAATTATTGCTCATGGTTTCACAGGAAAATAATGTACTTTGGCTAAATTAATTTATATTAATTTTTATTTAAATTTTGGTGTTATGCTGTGTATTAACTTTCATTTCGGTGTTATTTCATATTATCATTTTACTTTTTGCTCTATTCCTGACTGTTAACTGTTCCAAATACAGTTTTTCTTAATTGTTATTTTTAAATATATGTTGGAAAGAGTTTAACAATTTTTTCTTATTAAAATATAATAGTCCATCATGATTTCATAATTAAGTTGTAGTTTAAAAAAATTTTGGAGTTAAAAAAAGTGATTGGTTTCAGGTTAGTTGTCATATTATTTAAATATTCAAATATCTTCTGTTTCAAAATAGATGAGCTTTATTGTTCAAGGTATTTAAATTAATCTTGAAAAGTCACATTTAGGAAATATGTCTGAGTCTAAACATTTCATCTGTTCAGTACTGCTAAATTCATAATTCTACATGTTTTTTTTCCCAGCACAATTGAAGTGGATGCTTTTACAAGAAATCTATTCAACATTTATGAAACTGTATATGGAGAAGGAATAACTCAGGTAAGAAATTATGGCGACTTGTTTTTGACTAATTAATGTTGATTAATTAATGAGTAAAATTTGTCTCCTCATCTTAGTACGTGAATGATCAGTGTTTATGTGATCACAAATTTTGCTGAAACAACTTTTCTGTAGTTTCATGTTAAGAAATTATTATTCAAATTATACTGTTTACTTTTTTAAGTACTAAAAAAACTAATTTTTTGCTTATTTACCAGAAAGTATTGTTCAATTTATTTTTGATTGATGTACATCTTTTGTATAAAGTTATTTGAAAGTGATTAAATATACTCAGAAAATTGTTTCACACTACATGTAAGTACATATTAACCTAATCAATATATTTGTAAAAATGTATTATTATTATAACTACTGTACCAGATTCCTTCTCACTGAATCATTCTGCAGCTAGTTTTAATCACTTAAAACACATGAAAGGGATAACATTAGAGAGCACTTGAAAATAATTAGACTTTTGGAAGTGTAGTATGATAAAAAAAAGACTATAATTTTTGTAAAAAAATTAAGCGAAACATATATAATTTAACATGTAGGTTGCATGCAAAGTAAAAAAAAAAATGTTGCTTATATTTTATTTACAAATAAAATACTACTCTAATAGCTGCTGTATTTATAAAATTTGTCATAGGTAATATAAATGTGTGATTGCAAGTTCTACAAAGTTTTGTGCAAAGGGTTTTTTTTTTTGTTGTGATTTGTCTACATATGAGTTGTGGGAGATACGTACTGCTTACTTGGTGAGTTTGCTGGAGCTTAGTTTTGGTTTTCAGTGAATGTTACAACTACTCTGACTGGATCAGTTGGCTGCATAAAATTAATAGATGCATGTTTCTCATACCACTTGTATTCTTTCCTCACTCTGAGTTTGCATAAATAGCACCATTGTAACCGTTCATATTTGCCACTTCAGAATAGTTAATATCACATATGCACAGAAGCTGACTCTGTACTTGTGGAACTGATGGCAAACAGTCCTTAGCCAGGAATAATCTTTCTGACTGAGACCATATAATTTAACCACATTAAATGTTCCTTTTAGTTTATTATTAAAACCTGTAGTAACCGTGTCCCAAAGTAAATGTTGTGAGTTAGCTCATCTGAAATGAAGTATAATAGTATTATTGTAATGATGCATGACGTAATTCTACATATTAATTAATTAACTTCAACTCCTCAGTGCAACTGACCTGGGAGCTCATGCAACAGTGTTTGATTTGCCGCCACCAACAATAAGACATCAGGAATTGTTTTATCTACCCATGTAAAGGACGGATGCTCCAAAACAGAGTATTATTCGCCGGCCAAGCCACAAAAGCCATGTATTGAGGTTCACAGAGTACAGTAGCTGGCCGCCAGATGCCACTACAAGTATGAGCACCGACGAGACATTAGCCTGGATCCAGCGCCAACCACTGATGTCACTCACGCAGAGGATGTTTGTCATGCACTTCGCAGTTATTAGCCTCCTCTCCACACAACCCCCTATGCCAGGCAAGCAAGGGGCATGCAGCCGAGCAGTATAAATAGAGGGCCGCACCAAGGCTCTCAACCAGTCTTCAAGCAATTGACATCTGTCCTGTTCCTTCGCCGTGGGAACCAGCAGCGCCTATCTTGGTCTTCATCGTGCACTGGTGGTGCCCAAAGACGTAACCTCTCCTTGACTCTTCACCACACCCTCCGGGGGGCCAAAGATCCTACCACTCTTTACTCTTCACCGAAGAACATTATCTTGCATCACCATAACACTGAGACATGTACCTACCGTCCCTTCAGGACAACTGTCGTAGCACTAGGAACAGTTTGAGTTATTTTCATAGCCACTTTACTGCCTACCCTGTTAGCCTAGGAGCAGGTAGCCTTCACGTGTCTTAACCCTAGGGTGTTCTACTTCCGCTAAGCTCATGTGGATAAGAGGTAGTACATTCACCATTACTGTTTATTTCTATCAAAAGAAATAAACACAAGTTTAACTCACTTAAGAATATCACTTCTGTAGTTCTAATACCTCTCTTCGTAAGCATCAGGCCCGTACGAGGGACAACACGTGACCGGGGTTTTATTCTTTCCGTAAAGACACCTCACACCAACCACAATACAATCTCGGAAGGCCACCCATTTACTGCACTTGTGTAATGAACGGTAGAGCCACTACACTAAGATACCGCTCCCTGAGGGATTGGACTGTCAGTCTGAGGTCTACTTCTCTCATCGTGCACTAGTGGTGCCAAGAGGAGTATCTCCAAGGACTTGGGAGGATCAGTTCCTCTGGGACACTCACTACACCAAAGTTGGAAGGCTATCCATTATCTGCACCCAGTGTAGTGAATGGTAAAGCCACGACACTAGGTACACGCTCCCGTTAGGGTTGGCTTGTCAGCTCGGAGGTTGCTCTTCTCATTGCGCACAAGTGGTGCCGAGAGGAGTACATCTCTGGGTCTGGGGCGACCAACTCTAACGGGACTACACCCCGTATTGAGACTGTTGTCAGTGCTACGCAGCTCGACTAACCCCGCATCCCAGGTGCTGGAGTTTGAGAGTCAGGTGCGGCATTGGCACTCACCTTACACGTCAACTGCCCCACTCCTGTTATTTAACCATAGTGGTGGTATTCGTAAAAGGTTCAAACGGCCAAAGGCTGCCTCCAAGTATTTACTGGGGCTTAGCACCTCCCTGACGGGTTCGAGCTTCTCTGTCCGCAAGAGCAGGCCGCAGTACTCCACAGACTCACCGTTCCGCCTGAACCAACCTACAAAACCGCTACGTTTGAGCCACCTACCAAAATCGCAGAGAGACTTCAGTTCAGGTCTACCTTAGTGGGCAATACACCTCTCTGGGTTTCCCAACCTGTGGTTTTGAGGAATGCCACTCAAACTGCGTACCATGTTAACAGCCGAGTCCCACATCACAAGGCCAACCAGCTCGCCCAGCTCAGGGGCAGCCCCTAGCGTGCAACTTGTCAAGCCCCATTTGGCACGGCCAAACGTCGCCCAGGCTTACCTGAACGAGTGGTCCCGCCTAAACGAGTAGTAGTGCTTGCAGAGCCCAACTTTGTCCCATGCAGACAACCAATCCATCCAGTGCTGTATACTGGCAGAGCTCCTATCCCATGCCAGGATTAAGAATAATTACCTCTCAGGTGTTTCTAGCCTATCACCGACCAAAATCAAAACAGCAGTCAGTTACGCATCAGTAACATCATTGTGTTCTATGCCATAAAAGACTAAAAAAGTACAAGGTATGGGAAAGGTGACTAGATATAGGTTTAATATTATGTTTTTTAGGTGTGTGATCAAGAATCACTTAACCTAAAGGATGTGACATGGTCATGATTCAGTCTGATAAACTGGCGTTTACTGGCTGAAAATAATATAATTATTGTCTTTGTAGTTATGTGGTTATTGCATTGACCTCCCATCAAGGTGATCTGTGTTCAATTCATGGTGAAGTTAGACCAAATTTTCATACATGGATAATGTGGTGGATTTTGCCATCGGCTAGCCAGTTCTTCCAGGGTTAAGACAGGTTTGCCAGGTGCCTTAAAAGCCTTTCAACTCAACATTGTATTACGTTCCAGACAAGTGACTTCAGAAGGTACTTTGTATTCAAGGGTTTTATTTTTCAAACAGCTATATTATCATGGCAAAGTTTCCTTTTAATTTAAGTTTATGGTGTAAAAAATCTTTTTTAATTGTGATGACTTTTATGCACACTCACATGCATGTATGTACAGTATACACGAATGTGCATGTGTGTATGTATGGGCATATCCTGCAAGTTCCAGATGGCCAGTGTCCAGGTGATAAGTAGCATTAATCAGTCTCCCTATTCATACACGTCCACAAGGATTCTCAAGTATAATGTGTGTTGTCTTCCTGAAGGCATTCAATTTTATCTGTAAACTTATATTAATAGAAGGTATGTAATTTCCTGGAAAATTATGGGACTAACTAAAGATAAACTTGTTTGTTTATTTTGACATGATCACTTGTAATCTTTTGTTATAAAACTACTTATGCCCCTGCATTACTAAATTCGGTACAAAATATTATTTATGCTTTATACTTTGATGAGAGGAGCAGATTTTGGGTGGTTGCTAGGTCTTCACTGAATTGCACATTATCCTGACACTGTCTGTGATGTTTGCAATCTACTAGCTGTTCAGTTCAAGATGTGCATTCCTTTTAGGAACAAACCATTTTAGACCATAAGTCATATTATATATTTATGATTTTTTTATGTAATAAATGTACGAGTTGAGTTGAAAGGTTGTGGTTGGCTCATAAAATCGAGACCTTGAACACGGTTGAAGATGAAGTGAGGTGAAGATGGAGCAGCAGCAGAATGCAAGGGCAGTGGAAACTGGAGTGCCCTGAGAGAGCCTGTCAAGCCACATGTGAAAATCCTGGTGACCTCATCAGGTCTCGAACCTGGTTCACCTTGGTGGGAGGTGAGCAGTCAGACCATTACACCATTGCAGCCTGTGATAGACCTACAACGGTCCGTTGTTGACATTAGGAGTAATGTCAGTTATGCTGTGTCTTATTTCAGTTACGTCCTGTGTGTCTACATGTACTACATGTTCATACCATAAAATCTTCCTCTGTTAGCACTGAATCGTAAATAAAAATTGAGAAATTGAAATTTGTTTAGGATTTGGTATTAATAGAATGAGATTCTGGTTGTTATGTTTTAATTAGATGCTTATTTGAATTTTAGATTGGAAAACTTCTGGGGCTCATGTACCTCTCAGGTTTGAGTCTTAATTTAGTTTTGGGGGAAATGTACCATCTTTATGTGTTTGTATATTTATGTTCAAATAAATTGTTAGTATTCTAATGAATGTGGATGCTTATTTTGTGAACGTACAGCTAGAGATATATAATGGTGATTGGTGTGGGTGTACGCAGTGTAGTCCAAGCTGTTTCACTCAAGTAATTTCAGCTATTGTTTGTTAATATGACCTATCCTTATAAATAAAATATTTAAATGACAGTTACGACTAATTTGATTTGTTTCCAATTTTTGCTGTTCTTCTTTTTGGTTTTTGTTTAACTATTGTGCTTCCTAGATTGCCATTTTCTTTGTATTTTCTTGTAACTGTTAGCTCATATTTTTGAGTTCACTTTTCGCAATTTATTTTTAATTTGCTTTCATATTTGTCTCTTTCCTTAACACTTCCCATGTCTGCAGACTTGTAGTATTTAATATTTGTATTCTTTATAAACCTCCATGCAACAGTCATTACAAGGGTGATAGTTTGTTGCATTGCCTGCAAAGGGAAGGGAGGTGAGGTTCATGGTTGTGTAACATTGCAAAGTCAATAAAACCCTCAAATGGGGGAGTCGGTAAAACATATTAATGTCCGACAGTAGTAATTTTACAATTATTCAAAAGAATTTTCAAGGTTGGATTTGAAGAAGCATAGTTGATCATTTATATGTGTGTGTTGATCATGACATATTTTCGGATATTTCTCCTTACAAATGTAAACAGTCTTTAAAGGGTGAGTATATCACGTAACATTCTTATAATATTTTTCTGAGTGTCTTAGCTCACCGATGCAGGATGTGCATGTGAAAACTGTAGTAAGTGTAGTCGTGATACACTAGTGCACTATATGGCTTTTATGAAAGCTAAATTTCATTCTCCTTAAATTTGAGTTCAGGTGATATAGAGCTGTCTGGCTCTTTCTACTTCATCTGATTTTTTCACAAGGATGTAGACACCACAATGACATTAACCTGCCAGGAGAGGGTACTGTCTGCGCAGACATGATGGTGGCACTTGTTTGAGCAGGGGTTAGGGGAGAAACAACTATATGACCATCTCCACCTGTATAGCATTTGACCTGAAAATAATATTTGCTAGTTCGTTATTTTTTAAAAGCTTTTTCACACAAAGAAATCCCAGGAAACTAATATGTCTAGTTTGGACAGCCGCAGGGGTGCCAATAGATGTATTTCTTGGACAAGAAGATTGATGATAGCGTGAGAAAGAGGAGTAAGGAAAATTATGATTTTTCTATATCAGACCGGTTTCTAGGAGAACCTTGGGCCCAGTGTTAACTGATGCCAGGGTTATGCTCCACCTGTAGAGAAACACTGGTCTAACAGAAACCAAGGGAAATATTTGGTTTAAGAACATAGATGGCCATATCAGTACTAAAGGTGCCCGCTGCAGCGCCTGGCCAGGTCTAGTCCTGTTATTGTAGGACTATGGATCTCAAGTGCCATGACATGTGGTGTTAACAGGTTGAGGGTATATCAAATTCCTGGTATGTAAACTTTGTCAGGACTCACCACCTTCAAATTTTAAATTTTCACTGCATACAATATTTTCCTTCAAAATGTTAGGCTTCATATTTTCTCAGTCTTAAAATTTTTTGAAGAACCCAAAATTTGTCACATGATGTTTGTATGCCCAGAAAGCTACTGTATTTACCTGATAGGAAGAAGAGGTTCTTTTTGACAGAATAGGAATAGAAAAAATTAGGGGTCTTCTACAATTCCGTATTTAATACAATTCCATTCAGTTCCGTATTTAAGTTTGTGTTACATGCACAAAATTATTGCGGTCTTCTATTCATAACTTTTTACTCAGGTTGTAGTTAGTCCTCCAAAATTGGTGTGCCATGAGACAGAGGATTTGGACAAAGGTTTTTCATGCTTAAATACAGTGTGTCCTATGGTTGTACATATTTTTGTAGTGCTGAGACTGTACCTGTCAACATTGACAAGGGACCCTTAGCTGATGGTCACAGGGCTGTAGAGAGGAAGCATTTTGCTGGGAAGCAAAATGGCTCAAGTCACGAATATATAACACCCACAAAAGTTTTACTGTGTAAGAAAGATGCTGCTACCATACAGCCAGGTTAGACACTTCTTTTTCTTTGTGATTAGTTTTTCTTTAAAACCGAATGAAATATATCATATTACTCATACAATATTTCTTCTTGAAGGGTTTGTCATAAATTCTTGCAAAAATACTTTCAACCTAAATAATTTTTTCAGCACTTCACAGGGGTAGTCTTGAATTAAGGTGTTTAAATATTTTTCCCTCAAAAATATTTTTTTAGGAATGGGTCATCTTAGATTCAAGGTGGTCTTCCTTTCGGGTAAATACAGTATTTTATTCACCTGAGACCCATTCAGCTTGAGAGTCTGATGGGGAGAGGACCGAGTGATTCAGGCCTACTCCTTTTCACCTCTTTGCAGTGTATGCTTATTATGTAAGTGGAACCCATAATTGCTGCGGAAGAGCTGTATAAAATGCATTATCTACTCAGGAATAGCCTTTGATATGTTTGTAGTCCATGTTACTGAAGAAATGCGAGTGGCATACCCTGCAAAATTGTTTAATGAAAACTTAAGTGAGGTGAACTTATTATTTATACAATTTTTACTCCAAATAAACACCCACATTTTTTTGTTTAAATTGGCATTTTGGAAACATGGTGGGCAATTAAGCTGTTTTGCCTCCCTGCAAAGCTGCTTGCTGTCTGTACTGGGCAATCAATAACACAAGTGGAAGCTTTCAAGGTCAACAGGTACATTGAGTGCGACACATCATTAGAGATTATGGCTTACTGTGGGAAAAGTTGACTGCTAGGATTCAACGTACTGTACACATGTCCGGCAGTTTTCTTTTCTTATTGGCTGTTATGCATGTATGAAGCTACTATACCATTTCACTGGGCCAATGAGGATTCTGATACTATAAAGCAGAACGTTCGTGTTTGGTCTGCAAACAACTTAGCCGAGTCCAAACCTTGTTTATCCAGTCATCAAAGAATAAGTGTGTTATAGTAGATATGTTGGCTCAAAATATTTTCACGATTTTTCTATATTTCTACACATCAAACATCCGGATAGGGCATTTAAAAAATGCCATTATTCGTGGCTAGGGGCATGCAATTTTGGAATTTATTTTTATAAAGAATTCAAGTTTATATTCCTGAAAAATCAGTTATTTTTAATTAATGTGGTGTCATTGTTACTTTTCAATTAACATTTAAACAATTGTGTTTGAATACACACAAACATGTTATACTTTGTAGTTACTGTAGGCAAGTTACAGTATTTACTGAAAATACTGATGTTGAATGCTGGAACACGTCATTTTACAAACACCGAAGATATGTGAACAAAATCTAAAGTTGAGGCCGTGCATAGCCCTTCCGGTAAGTACCAAGCAAGGAAACTTTCTGCAAAGACACATCAACTACCAAGTTGATAATCAACAGACATATAAATATTCCCTAAGTGTTAAAAGCTTTGAAAGGTGAAACAGACCAACTACCAGGTAAACACACATGAGTTCAGAAAAGTTCTATATTGAAACATTTCATCATGTGGTTCTACGAACGTCATATACAAAGTACCTACTTTTCAAACCCAAAAGAGAAAATTCCTGGCATACAATAAATACGAAAGGTTTGATAATCTTATAACAGGCTAAAAATGAGAGTATAAAATGCCTGCAAACACAATACCTGATTATTTTGTAGGCTTTTAAATACAAACCCACTATAACAGTCTCAAAAATTATTTTGGGTATTCACATTGTGTGTTATTTCAACTGGTAATTACTTTCCTTTACAAAAACTTTCACCTCAATGTTTAATACTGACAAGGGGATCTTTATGCATTGTAATTGCACAAAAGTTTAAAGAACTTCTGTAAATTAAGAAATGATTAAGAAGTTAATCAAATATTTTACAAAATAGTTATACATATTTTATATTTTCAGCAAAATACTACATAAATGAGTAAATATTTTCAACTTCATTTACTCAAAACTTTAAAACATTAATGCATTAACATAATGCTTGAGAAAGAGAATAAAAATGTTTGTATCATTATTATAGGGGACTGGAATGCAGTGGTGGGTGAAGGAAAAGAAGAAAATATAGTAGGAACATTTGGATTAGGGTTAAGAAATGTGAGGGGTAACTTTTGCAAAGAAAACTTGCTAGTGGTGGGCAACACCCTATTTGAAAATCACAAAAGTAGGAGATGTTATACATGGGTCTCTAGTTTGAATAGAGAAAGGTACCAGCTGGACTACATCCTGATACAAAAAAGGTATAAGAACTGCCTGAAGAATGACGAAGCTTACCCAGGAGCAGACATAAATTCAGATCACAATCTCGTAGTGGGAGAAATACAAGTAAAGTTGAATGAAGAAAGCGGAGAGAGGTAAAGCAAGGGAAAGATTAAACTTAGACACACTTAAGGAGGCAAGTAAGGCTTCGGAGCTGGAAGACAGGTTTATGGGAAAATGCCAAAGAGGCAGAGATGAAAAATGGATAAAAATGAGGGGAAGTACTCGTGACATCTGCCAAAGAAGTTCTAGGAATTAGAGATTCCAAAAGTATCAGGAAAGAATGGATAACGGAAAACATGTTGAAAAAGATGGAAGAATGGAGAAAGTAGAAGAATACGGGAAATGAAGAAGGAAGAAAGAGGTATAGGAAACTAAATAATGAATTAAGAAGAGAAACTGAACAAGCAAGAGAAAGATGGATGGTAGAGAAATGTGAGGAAATAGAGAAAATAGAGAAAGAGGGAAAGTATGAAATGATGTACAGAATGGCTAGGGAGATAGCCTTTTAAGACAAAAGAAGGAAGTATATAATGGAAATATAAAAAGTGGATGGCACATTAGACAAAGAACCACATGAGGTGTTGACTAGATGGTAATAAATATATAGAATGTCTGTATAAGGCAGATGAAAGACCAAGTGAAAGTATGATTGAAGAGGAGGCACAGGTGCCAGAGGATAGGAAGGGGTACAGCATTTTGGAAGCAGAAGTAGAAAAGGCACTGAAGGAGATGAAGAATCAAAAGGCATGTGGAATCGATCATTTGCCAGCAGAAGTGTTGAAGAGTTTAGGAAACAGGGTAAGGAGGGAGATAGTCTACCTATGTAGTGGAGATATATGACAAAGGGGAATGGCCAGATGAGTTTCTCGTAATGGTAATGATACCAATTGAAAAAAAAGAATACCAATAAATGTGAAGAGCATAGGACTATTAGTCTAATTTCTCATGCAGCTAAAATATTGTTAAGAGTGTTGAGTAGATGGCTATATGGGAAATTAGATAGATGGATTGGAGAGGAACAGTTTGGATTTAGAAGTGGAAAAGGAACAAGAGATGCTATAGGCCTGTTAAGAATCCTAAGGGAAAGATATATTGAGAAAGGTAGAGAAATTTATGCTGTCTTTATTGACTCGGAAAAAGCTTTCGACAGACTACAATGAAACAAGATGATGGACATCTTGAAGAGGAAAGGAGTAGATTGAAAGGAGAGAAGACTATTACAGAATCTATATTTACAACAGAAAGTAAGAATAAAGATTGGAACTGAAATGTCTGAAGAAAGCAGCATTGGGAGGGGTGTTAGACAAGGCTGTTGCCTTTCTCCCTTGTTGTTCAATTTATACCCGGAGGAGATTATTGGGAAATGCTTAGATGGAAAAAGAGGAGTACATATTGGCGGAAAGAGAATAGAATGTATAAGATTTGCCGATGATATGGTTTTATTAGCAGAAAGTGAAAGAACTAGAACTAAAATGCTAAAAGATCTGAATGAAACTTGTAGTGAGTATGGAATGAGAATCAATAGATCAAAAACAAAGTGCATGGTATTCAGTAAAGGAAGGCAACCGGCAAATATTAAGATAGGACAAGTTAATATCAGCCAGATAAGAGCATTCAGATATCTAGGAAGTATGATAACTGAGGACTTTCAATGTCATCAGGAGGTGAAGACTTTATTGCGGTAGCAAAGGAAGCGTTCGTTCAATAGGAAGAGAAGATTGCTATGTGTTAAACTAGATAAAACACTGAGGAAAAGCCTTGGCAAGTGTTTAGTATGAAGTGTGGCAGGACGAAAAAAGACTATGAGCGTTTGAGATGTGGATGAGAATGGAGAGGATAAGCTGAGTGGAAAGAGTGAGTAATGAAGAAGTGCTGGAAAGAGTTGATGAGAGGAGAAAACTGCTGAAAGTCATAAGAGAAAGGAAGAAGAACTGGATGGGACACTCATTGAGACGGGAGTGCTTGCTAACAGATGCGATGGAAGGAATAGTTTGTGGAAAAAGATTGGAAGGAAGGAGAAGATACAAGTTGATAGATGACATCAAGGGAAGCGGAAAGTATATGAACCTAAAAAGGTTGGCAGAAGACAGGAGAGCGTGGAGAGCTACCATGTGAAAACCTGCCTCTGGGCAGAACACAAATGATGATGATGATGATGATTGTGATTAATTTATTTTCCTTGATGCAGGACCATTTTAATTTTGAGATAATAAAATTTTATCTTGGGTTTTACATTGAGTAATTTTTTTGTTTTTTTAAATAACTTTGATGTCACCAGGAAATTTTAAAATGTCTACCAAATTTACAGGGTTACAACACCCATTTCTACAGAAATCTGGCCTTATGGCTCTAAAGTTACTTATCTCATTATTTGCAGTGCTGACTGGTCACCCCCAATGGCCAGGTCTCTCTGCCCGACCAGCCCGCTGGAGGGACTATTTACAAAAAAAAAAAAAACAGGGGAAAACTTCCCCACCAAATTTCTTATTGGCTTAAACTGTCCTACAATAGAAAATAATTTCCAGCAGAACTAACGCCACCTTTATCTAAAATACCACTCAAGACTAGTCTTTACAAGTATAGAAACTTCTGGTGATCACATAGCTTCCGGCACAGTAGCGCTCTCTTTACGGCTGTTGTCCACAACTGCCAGCCGTTCAGCACTCCCAACGCCTCAAACGGGCAAGTCAGTAAACACACAGGCAAAGAGCGCCGGCCATATTCAGTCCTACACGAGTGCGCGAGCCAAATGGTCCCATGTCTATGCATCGGGAAATGTCACTGCAGCAACACATATTTTTTTCATGTTCGGTGTCAACACACATAATTTCTTCAAAAGGTAGAGTGTCTTCAAGTATAATTATTAATAAATATGTCATATTAAGAAGTTTTAAGTGTAGGAAAATGTGGAATATTGATGAACAGAGCTGAGATGGTGATCAGCCACCAAACAGGCATAAATCGTAGCGGCCAGGAGAGTTGACAGTTAAATTGGAGTGGCGAGAATTTTCAATTATGAGACTTCTTGTCTCAAAGTATTGGTGCTTAGAAAAATCTATACTTTGTAACGTATGCTACTTTTCAGTGTAATTGTTTTGAAAATGGTTAATGAGAACTAATTTATTTCGCTACAGATAACAAAAGTTTAGGATACTAGATGAGCAAGATTATAATGTATACTTCCTAACGGACCCGAGGTTCAAAAGTATGTTAAGCGTTTTAGAACTTTTAGTTGATATATTTAATCTTAAACCTAAATTTGGTTGTATTCACGTAAAAATGTAAATTTTGCATACAGTGAGTGAGTGAAGAGATTTTGGTGGCTCTTAACAGCGAGGTCTTGAGAGCAGATGAGGGTGATGGAGGTGCGTATGGAGCAGGGCCAGATTGAAAACAGGAGATCCCCTAGAAAACCAGCCGACCAGCGGCATCATCCATTATGATTACCACATGCGAAAATCCGGGAGTGACCCAGTCAGGAATTGAACCCGGTTCATCGAAATGGGGGGTGAGCAGATTAACTGCTCAGCCACCACTGCCAGTTTTTCATAGAAGATTGTTTTATTCCAAATGCAAATGTTACATGCCCCTACTCATGGCACATCACACTTCTAGCATAAATGAGCATACATACAGTAAACTTATCCATTTTTAAAATGTAATTAATTACTGTTTAAAATGTTAATTTTATATGAAAAATGTAAACAGCTTTAACAAAACTTCAAATTGTGAACTGCTCGGTAGCTGGCTCAGCTGTTGCTAACGAACCAGCCTTAAAGCCACCCTCACTCATTCTGGTAACAGTTACTTGTTTTGTTTCCGTGAATGGAAAGGTTTGGTTAGCTAATGAGGGTGAAGCGATGCGAGTATGGAGCAGCATCAGAATGCAAGGGTGGGGAAAATGGGATATCCTCAAGAAAACCTGTTGACCAATGGCATCGTCTTGGTAAATTCCCATGTGCAACCATGCCGGGAATCAAACAAAACCGGTTCACCTTGGTGAGAGGCAAGCACTCTAGCCGCTGTGCCACAGCAGCCCCATTGTTTCAGTGAACGTCACATGGCTGGTATGCAGGAAATTAAACAGGATGGATGTTGCATCTGTTTGGAGGAAAAACATTTTAAGATATTCAGAGTCAATCAACTATTCTTATACAGTGAGTTATTCTGCTGCAAGTTTGATCTGTGATTGTTTCTTATGAGATTTTTCATGAGAGACCTCACATGAAGTTAATTTTGCATTGTGTAAAAGCAACTTAAGTTATGTATTTGACAGGGAAGCATATGGCTTAGCATATTTTAACATAATGGCATACACATCAGCTGTGCAGTTACATTAGCATTCTTTTTCTTATCACTGGAAAATTTTGCCAAGTCATCTGCATACATACCTACATACATAATATCAATCGTAATTCCTTTGTCACTTATCTGTCTGTATGCCTTAGGTATGTGGAAACTTCATTTTATCTATGTCAACAGTAAGTCTTGCAGTTTCATGTTTCATGATCTAAATTTTTATTTATACCTACATGCAGCAGTTTTAAACATATGTTTATCTCTATAGACAGCATTATAAGCAGACATACAGGATGGGCCGCCTAATGTGGACACCCCAAAATTTACGGAACGTTTTCAGATCACGAAATATGGTTTTTGTTAAATTAAATTATGTACGGGGGCAAGTAATTTGCCGCAAAGTGACTATTTGTAACCTACATGTGAACATGAACAATTAAACCACATATGATTTTTCCCCTAGAAACATACATTTTCTTTAATGGCATTTGAAAGTACGTACAAAGAGGAGTTTAGTGATATAGCATATGCAATGGAAAGTAACACAAAAATGCCAAGAAATAATGTGCAAATATGATTAGGTGGGCCGGTAGCATGGAGCAGTGGACCTGTACTCTTAGTTATAAGCAAGTACCACGCATTGTGAGTTCAACATTCCTTTGCCCTCATTCATGTATTTTATTGGTCCCCTAATTTTTTCACAAATTTTTTGCATTGCCCTTTCAAAAGCAAGATTCTCATATGCTTACGAAATACACTGATCATTTATTTGTGCATAACCTTGTTTGCCCATTTCATCCATCTCTACATTTCCCTTCCCTTCTTGTTCATTTATTTCAACCCCATTATGTTTTTGAACTATTACTTCCTTTTACTTTTCTAGTCACTCCCTATAATTTTGTTCAAAAATTAAATTTTTTTTAAAATTAATTATTAAAACCCATTTTTATTTCCTTTTGTATGATTTCGCTAGCTTTCAGTATGGCCTCAGCTTTTTAAATTTCTTTTTGTATACTTCACTACCCTTCTCAATTGCCTCAATTTTTGCTAATAATAAACCTAATGTTTTCTCCATACTAGGTGTTTCACTCTTCTACTTTTGTCTCAGTAATTACGGTGTACGCCGGCACTGTAAAATCAGTTTTTTTTCCATTATCATCACTGATTTAAAAAAAAATATTTTCCACAAATAGGTACTTACAAAAACTTTTCTTCTGATCTACAAACAAAAAAAAAATTATATTTTTTTCCTTGCTCCAGCACTTGTGTTTCACTGAAAACTGCTCCCATGATGTCCATCGGTATGGTACAATACATACAGCTTCTGTCAACGTATTTCTGATGTGATGTCAATTGGGCTCAGCATTCCTGTGGATACTGCATCTCAGCTCACCTATAATCTAGATGTGTAGCAAAAGATGTTTCCTGGGCATGTTCCTTCCCTTTGCCGATGTCCACAACTTCCAACGATCGTAGGTCTAGAAGTTCTTTCTTCAGCCACACATATGAGTCGCAACTTGTAACATTTCAGTTAAATCAGGGTGTCGAATCTTACAGCTTCTCAATTTTTTATTTTCTCGTTTGTAGTTTCAAACAAATTAACAGATAACCACCTCTTCTCAAACACAATAAATCAATCTTATTAGTCTTCCATTATTAAGTACTTGCCTTTAAAACATCTAGCAGCAACTATTTCATTAATTTAAAATATATATTATCACATTTTTATTATGTTTACTTCAGCCTTGCTTCTGTTGTTACCTGCTCTCTGATTGGCTGTCGTCTGACCATGCAACATCTCGCCTCTAACCAGCAGTGGCGATATAAGAGCCAGTCAGGATAATTTTCTTTTGTTCACATGTTTTATAACATTCAATTTTTACTGCCCCTCTAGAGAAATGAATAATAACAATAAAAATTGGAATACTCAATATCCTCTAAAAAAAAAAACAGATTAAATCTAACTTACACATGATCTCTATGTCAATAAATTTAAATATAACACCTAAAAAATTGCAATGTTACAGCATATCATGAAAAATTTTATTGCTGTCACATTGACTGTTGCTGTCTGTGTTAAGAATTTTTATTGTATCAGCATAGTTACTTTACTAGCCATGTATTTGCAAGGACACTTATTAAGAAATTGGTGAACTTCAAAGCCTACCGTGGGAAAAATGGGGAAGGATACAACTTTATTTTATCAATTAAATATTACAGACATCACGCCTTTGCATGTTCTTTGCAGTTACTTCAATTAACTTGCATATTTTGAAAAGTAATTTTACTATCTACTTAACTGTGTGAAATATCTCCAATTGCAGTATGAAATAAGGCCTTTTTATCAGATATTTTATTGTTTCTGCCAGTCCAGTAAAACTGGAAAGTCCTTTTATTTACTTCCTATATATTCAGCAACATGCCTTTAACACTTTTCATAGTAGCGCTGTTTTTGTGTGATGCTGAGATTCCTTTGAATTAGCATCTTTGAACGGTCTCCACTTAGTTATGAAACTTGAATGTTCTTGCTCTGTAAAATTGATGATTGCTGTGTTGTTAAATATCGTTGATGTGCATCCACACAGAATTTTATTAATATTTTAATGTGATTTAGGTTTTGCTTATAAATGACATCACAATTTTTCTCATTTTAATGATGAGGCCGATTAGGTGGTTAATAGTTCCTGCTACATGTCACGTTAAGTAAGCAACCTTTAATTTAAACACTGAATATAAATAATACTGTAGAAGAAAAAACATTAAAGAATTTGTCCATTCTTTAAGTGGTAGTTTATTGGCTTCCCATAATGTAACTGTGTTTCTGTTTGCCCATGGCACCATCTTGGGGCCATCCGAGAAAATTCTGCTAGTTGTTGTTTTTTATTTTTTTAAGAGAATCAATCATGGTCCCTTTTACCCCTTTCGCTCCCCTTCCCAGGATCACATTTGGGACGTTTCTTTTGATTTCTTAAGCTGTCTGTAGACATGCACAGCTGGCTCATGCTTGCGTGTGAGCCAGCTCACAGGCAGTGTGGACGGGTTCATAAGCCACACGTGCACAAGTATGAGTACCCAACCATGCATAAGTACTTGCGTCAACAGGCCCCAAGCGCACTGCGAGTTAATGGGTATGGCTTTGGCTGGAGTGGAAAGCTCATGGTGTTCACATTTTGTCATTATATGCAGTTAAACAAAAATATGACTGAAGTGAGGGTTTTTTTGTTGCCAGTTGAGTGAGCATAATTGCAAAGGGATGTTCTATACATTCAACAGATACCTTTTACAAACATTTGGCAACTAAATTAAATTTAGAAATATAGTCCATATAATAATAAAATTCACTGGAATGGTAAAAAAAATTTTGCTTGGGATCTTATTGGATATTAATCTGGAAGAGTAGAAAATAATCAGTTAGAACAATTTGAGGCAAAATAGTTTCTCTCAATTTTTTCTTTATAAAACAGTTATTATTTTTTTAACAGCAGTCAAAGTACATAATGCATGCCACCTTGCTATCCATGTTCACCTATCACAGTGCAGGCTCACAAGTTTACTCGTGTCCCATGATTACCACAAACCGATTTATGTGCACGCATGTCTGGATGTACCTTTAGAAAGAAAATGTGCAGTGTCTAGTTTAAGAAACTTGGCTCTCCCTTTGATGGTGCCACAGGTGGTTACACAGCCAGTAAACTAGCGTCAAAAACACGGAGAAATTCCCTAATAGTTTTATTCCTTCTATAGTATCAGTTACCTTTGGTGGTACGGAAGATGCAGGTTCAAGGAAACGCTCCGTCACAGTGGATGTCATATATGAGCACAGCCTAGCGGTATGTGAACTACTGGCACAATTACAAAGTGCTGTCTGTTGTGTACGCAGCCAATATGGCTAGGCCTGCTTAGGTCTGACATAATGCTGGAAACCACCTGCACGAGGAACGGTGTCATGGCTACATGTGATCCTTATTGCTGCTGGAAACAGGTGGAGATTAACACTATTGCCTCGGGCTTTGGCTGGCTCGGCCCGTCCTCTGCTGCCATACAGAGGTTAGGATTGCTTCCTTCCTGGTAGCTGCTCACCATAGCTCACCCACTTGGAGTTTGAAGAATAGTCATTTGTTCTTTTTGAATTAAATTGCGTGGTTTTTTTCCCTGTTAGGTCTGGCATTCAAATTTTAAAGAATTTCTTTTAAGACTGTGTTTCTGTGAAATACCAAAATATTTATATTACTTTGTAATGAGGTCTAATTTCAGTTAAATGAGTGTGCTTACTTGGCAGCAAAAAATTTGTTAAGAATAATGCAGTTGTTTTAATGTACCTTCTGCAAAGCTTGATGGTGGTAGATCCAAGTGTGTAAGCTAGGGCTAGCAATGTTGGATATTGGTAAACTTGAATTTGAGTGGTGTACTTGCTGTAGATAAACATTTTGTACAAAACAGTTTTCTAGGTCGTTCAGTGATTGATTTCAAAAATAGAAAAACAATTATTTAATTTAGAGAAAGGTGAAGTGACTGTCTTACTCACGTAGGTCATTGATGGTAGTTAATACTTCTTTAATTAATGTGTTGTTTGTTTAGATTGTGAAACTTGTTTAAACATAATCATTAATTGGATTATGCAGAAAGTTATGTACATTACGTGTCCTGATGATTCAAAGTTTTGAGTGCCAGAAATGGTATATTTTACTGTATCAAAGTACTTGAGAATTTTTTTTTAACGAGTATTTGTAATCTTGTAGTAAACACATAGGCATATAAATATCTCCAAAATACTAAATTAACATACAAAATAGTATATGTACTGGGATATTTCTTAAAGTGTTCAACATGATAAAATACTTTTAAATTTTTGAAAAATTGTAATAAAAATTTTTTTTTGTGACAAAACTTTTAGTATAGCGTTACAAAGTATCTGAGTGATACATTTTAAGTGTCCATTAGGGTAAAGGCTGTTCACAATAAACTGAGCACTTTTCAAAACCCACCATATGTAAAATTAACACTTCCATGAGCCTTATTTATGCATCAGCCAAGTAAAACTATTTAGAATGTAAATACTTTATAAATGTATTAATTTGTACACATATTGTGCATTAAAAACATGAAAGTGAAATCAATTGTTTCAGTATTCACAAATATTTAACTAACACTTTTAATTCAGCACCGTTACCAACTTTACTGGCAAGTGCCAGTCAGTGTACCTGTTAGAACATATGCAAGTAGAATTTCTAAAGTGCTCATTTTACCATGAACAGCCTACGTAGCAGCAACTACAAGAAAGTTATGATAGTAGATGAATACATTGCTGTTTCATTGTGGACATAAGGTGCCAATATATCTGATGAGGCTGTGTTGAAGTTAAGAAATACATAACGCACTGTTTTGTAGAACCACAGCTGCTCAGGGACATGCAGAAGTGTTTTAGTAGTGGTTTAGAATAGCCATGCTACAAGACAGTAATTAATAATTCTCATGAAACATTGACTTGATATATTTTGTGTATGACACTAGATATAGTTGTTATACCAGTTACTGATTTTGGTATAACAGATCTGATTGACTTAAGAGATAAAAGACCATTATCAGTCACGTAGTGCAACATATAGACGTGAAATTTATGGGTCGAGTTTGACAACTACAGGATTTTTACATTTTTAAATTAATGCCCTGTTTATTTGGTCAATTTGTAGTTGTTTGTATGTAAAGCTTTGTTTTGCAAAAAAAAAAAAAAATGTGTCAGATGTAGTGTGTTGTGTTTAGATGTGAGTTTCTTTGCTTTGCATGCTTGTTTACTATTGCCAGGGTGAAGGTAGTTATGTGATTGTGTAGGTGGCAGTATTTTTGCATGGTGTTGTAGTCATGTTCCAAACATTAAAACATTATTTTCAAAGTTCATTTTGAAATTTTGTGATGGGTTCAAAAACTTAGTGTGTTAATCTCATGGATATTACGAGCACAACGATCAAGTAGACTACCCCATACATATTATTTTCATCGTAGAAGGAACAGTTTAAAATATTAAGATGCTTATTACACAGTTCAGCAGTGGCGGCGGAGATGGTGATTGGGAGGGGGGACAATATAGGTATTTGTTCCCACTCTTAGTTTGACATCTACTTTCAATAACAAAGTAGTTAATTTTCTCGCAAAACACGGGAATATAAATATTGAAATGAACGAGAAACACATTGCTGAATTTTACCATCTTTTGAAGAGGAAGAAATTGGGTCTTGCAAGACGGTCATCTGGAAAGCTAAAAAGTTTCCTGGGCAGTTCGGTGTGTTTGGACTCCCAGAACCTTGGACTATCTACATGTCTGCGTGACTGAAAACTAACAAATTGGCTTTAGCAAAAATGCAGTTGATATCTAAAGCAATCGCGATTATGAAATTCTGCTGCTCTTTTTGTGGATATTATTTTATTGTGCGTGGTATATATATTATTATTCTAACGCAATATTGCCAGCAGTAATCATAAGTAAAATACCCTGAGAAAAGGGAACTTTTAGACTTATGTACGTTTCAGCTCTCTTAGTCTTTACTTAACACTAAAAACATCTTCCAAGTAGATGTTTGAAATATGTATCTTTGGTATAAGGTATTGAACATTTGAATGTAAGTTTTATCTAGTCACTAAACGTTTATTCTTCTGTTGTATGACATGATGGTGGATTTATGTTGTCATGACAACATGTATAGACAGTTTCAAAGCACAGTGATTTAAAGCAAAAAAGAGAGAGAGACATATTAGGGCTGCTTTAACAGATCTCATTTTCAGCACCAATGTGTGATTTTCATTACCAAATTGATTCATATATATTTTTTAAATTACTGGAAAGGTATGCATTAATTTGCAAAAAAAAAAATTTGAAGTATGTTTTTTTAATGGGCTATAAATAAGGGCTACATATTCATTGATTTAAAAAAAAAGCATTGCTTTTGATATTCACGCTCTACTTAGCAAAATGCACTAGCTATATTTTCCTTAGTGCTCAAATTACAGTTACCCAAATTTCATTTTGATATCATTGTAATAAAGGTGACAGTTAATCCTAAACGATGAATTACCAGTAGTCATTATTCTTAAAACAATCCATAAATTGAAGGTAAAACAGTATTTCCATATGATAACTCGCTATGGCATTTTATGCCAGCACAACAGAAATATACTACATATATTTTAGTACAAATGTACATTATTGCAGATTATTCTTTTCGCTTTGTCAAATACAAATTTAACAGGCTCAGAATAAAAACAAAACCACTAAAAAGGAATGGACCTGTGTAGTTTTTCTTGTATTCTTTTTGCTGAGGGAAATCATTTCTCATTGCTTTGTTACTGGTGGCAAAATATTAACTGGTAAGAAACATAGATTAGAGAAAAGCAGTTCCGTATTCATGCATTTAATGACAAGTCTCATTGTTATTTATATAGAGCATGGTTTATATGAGTTTGACCATTGCTCTTATCGTGTCCAAAGTCAAGTCAAGTTATGTTATTTTTCAAATAGTAACTCTCTTACTTTTCAGGCTGTTGCAGTCTCTAATGAAAACATTAGATTTGCACATACTAATTAATGTAGTACTCTGTATGTTTGATTTCTTGACAGTCTTGCATATATTCAAGATTAAAGGTGTCACAGAAACCATTTTTGCAGTATAGTCTCTATTCAAAATTTTCACACATTTGTATTTTATTGACACATGACTGTGAAAACATACACTTTCACTTTCCATGTATTACAGAATTAACAGTACACTATGCAGTACAGATTATAGTCACCATTTGAACCAGTAATGTGCAGATAGAGTATCGTTTTTTTTTTTTTTTTTTTTTTTTTTTTTTCAATAATGAAATGTTAACGGAAATTGTAAAACCATCTTTAAAACGTATGTCTATAATTCATGTATTTTTTGTTACCACTTGCAACATAATGCAAATACGGATTTTGGAACTATCTTAATGATTTTAATATTGATCAAATGTTAGAAATTATAATATTGCAAAACATTTTTTTTTTCTTTTTTGCCAACAAAAGTTTATCTTTGTCTTATATCCAACAAAAGTTTATCTTTGTCTTATATATGGGAAGAAGTTTACCTTATGATGTTTTCTTATCATCTCACAAATATAATTCCTTTTTTAACTATAATTCTCTAACGTATGCTTAAATATTGGATTGTAAAACTGTTATTTTCAAATGAGACTAACTCAACTAGAATTAATGAATGTGAAGGAAACTAAAAATTAAAGCAAAGTACTGATTCACCACCACCGCCGGTCTCGCAAGAATTTTCATCAAAATGCAACAGAGGAGTCGCTAGAAAATTGTGCTGACATCAAGCTTTCAGCGACTTCATGTCTTCTTATACTGTATATCATCCTGATGTAAATGATATACCACCACACATTTCTGGCAAGCGCCCCTTCAAATTTCAAGTGAAATGGTTTAAGAATATCCATGCATACATTCTGGAAGTGGATCAAAAAGTGCAACATCTTTCATCCGTAGAACATCGCTTGAAGAAAAGCTTATTCCGAATTTACAGAAATATTCAAACAAGATGACATCTAGTTTAGTAAGTGATACTGGTTTTTCTAATTGGAAAAAATGAGAAGAAAGATGAGTGGCGCACCAGAATAGTTAACTCCATAAAGGGAGTGTTGTTAAAACAGCTAACTTCAAGGCACCGCCAGTTTCACGAGTTGAACAAGGCTTATGCAACACAGCAAATGGCTGTTCGCACCTCCTGAAAATAATTTTTTAGTTCTGTGTAATGCCTCTATTATCAGGGGATGGCCTTGAGAGGACACAGTGAAGAAAAGGGTAATATTGCTCAGTTAAAACAATTTAAGAGCTGGTGATGTACATGAACTTGCTGATTTTTTTTAAAAAGGAAAGATCATTATACCTCCTATGATAATCAAAATGAAATGAGCTAAATAATGTCCCACATTATTTTAAGAGATATAGTGGACAAAGCAAAATCTTGTGGGTTGTTTTAACTTGATTGTGGATGAATTGTGTAATGTAAGTTGTAAAGAACAGGTTTCAATTAGTTTACAAATAGTGGAAAATTTGTAGCCTCAAGAACTTCTTCTTGGTTTGTATGCACAAGTTCAACTGCAGAACACGAGCTTTCGAAAATAATAAATAATGTAATCACATGTTTTGGTCTTTCTTTCAGTGATTTAAGGGGCCAGTGTTCGATAGAGTGAGTAACATGACAGGCGAGTTTAGAGGCTTGAAAACCATTACACAAAAGCAACGGCCCCTAGCTATATATGTACACTGCGGGAACCACAGTTTGAATTTGGCACTGCAAGATTGTGTTAAGAATATTCTCTTTCTTTGTGATGCTTTACAAAGAATTAATAACATCGAAGTGTTGCTACAGTCATCTCCCAAAAGAAAGACTCTCTTCTCCAACATCTGTCAAAGATGAGGTCCCTGGTGTGAACAATCCTCCTAGACTCTTGTCCTACGCGATGGATAGTAAGAGTGCATTTCATAAGTTGTCTCCTTAATAGTTATTCTTCTTCCATTTTAGAATTCTTTGATCAACTTGACTCTGAGGACTTCGTGAGCAGTTAGAAAAGGGGTCCATGTATTTGGCCTTACTCATCTGTTGTCAAATTTTCCAGGTTACAGAGAAGTTAAGCTTTCTCCTTCAAAAGCCAACAATGAGTTTCAGTGCTCCACGTGAATCCATCCAACTAGTGATCAAAAATTTAAGAAGCATACGAACAGAAGAGAATTTCAAAAAAGTTTGGTTGCAGATGTCAAACGATATTGACAAACATGATCTTTTAGAGCCTCAATTGCCTAGTGTGGCTCAGTGCCAAAAATACTAAAACAAAATGGGACATGAAACATCGGCCACAAATGGGAATCACCAAAGGATATGTTACAGGCAACTTAGTACGTTTGGATAGCATTACTGGAGAGTTTGAGAAAAGATTTAATCAGCCATGCTTTGCTGCTTATAACAATTTGGAAAGGCTGCTGACTTTGAAAGCTGAAAACTGGACAAACGAGATGAAGGGTGAAGCAGAAAAAAGGGGCGTGTGTGTGAAAGGTCTTCAGACAGAAATGGAACTACTATGCCACACGATACCATCCTCAAATTCAAATTCCCTTGTGTACAAAATTAAGATGCTGCAGCCAGATTAAAGATTATTATTTAACAATGTAGACTTCTACATAATTTACTGGTAGTGCCAATATTTCATCTGCTACAGCAGAGCATAGTGTTTCTCTTTTGAGAAGAGTAAAATGCTACTTAAGTCCAGTGAGCCAAGTTCATCTAAATCATGTATGTATTATGAGTACGTATCAAGAAGAACTAGACAAGCATGATTTGGACAAAGCTGTTGAAGTTTTTGCTTACAAAGAACACTTCTTTAAAATATTCTGTAAAATTATAATGTACTCCATTGCGTTGTTACATTACAGTAATTTTTAAATTTATTACTTAGTTCAAATTAGCAAGTTTGAGTTTTACTGTGTCTATATATATATATATATATATATATATATATATATATATTCTAATAGTAGTTCCTATTTCACGGCTACATTTTTCGTAGATTTTATGTCCAAATTCTAGAGTGTGAGAGAGTGTTTTTGTATGTACTGGTGTATTTGTGTGTGCAATAAATATTGGCATATGTTTTCTAACACTCCTCATGCATGGCTTCAGAATCATACTCCATACTATATGACTTGTAACGTTGCAGTTGTCATAAGTGTCGGCGGGACATCACAACTCTGGCTCACTCAATCGGTTGATAGAACATGAGACAAAGGCACCATATTTAAATAAAAAACATGAATTCCAGTCTCTGAATATTAACTCTGTTTTATTTAAATTTCCCAAACACAGTTTCACCAAGATAAAATGAACAGAACAGCACCGCAGCAGTCAATGAATTAGTTCACTCTGACAACTTGCATCGCGAGATCATCTCTAGGCACAGCACCCACCATCATGCCTCCTTCATAGCCGGTTATGATTTGCTACCCGACAAAGGCACTCGACGCTCAACTTGGCTCGTGTCTATCCCCTCTCTTAGCACCATATATGGAAATGTCGGGTACAACCTCCTTCTATTGGCTAGATCCTACTGGGTTGCTTCGAAACTATCAAACTTTTAGGAAATAAATTGCTTAGGATTGGAAAACTGCAACCTCACTACAATTTCAAAATGCGAACGAAAACTGTGGACGAAAATAGAAAAAGGTTTTTATCTCTGCAAGCTGACACAACCTGAACTGTCTCTCTTGAAAATACAAACACTTTCCAGATAAACACCTGAATACGATCATGAACTTTCAAGCACTGATAAAACATTCCTATTCCACATGGCAGCAAAGAAAATAAAATATGACACTCACTCGCAAAAGAAAAAGGGAATTTAACCAGAAGTCAAATTTAAAATTATTATAATAACTGTTCAAAAATTCATAACCTGCAATGTTACAGACTCTAAGGCTAAAAATCCATTATCGTAATAAAAATTTGCAAAAAATTAAATTGTGAAATCGTAACAGATATAGAAAATATTATTTGTTTTATTCAGTAGTTTCATTTAATTGATTAAAACAATTGAAACCATTGCTGTGCAAAACAGAAATACTGGTTTGTTCTCTGCACCATGACGCACATTATAAAATACAAAGTTATGATCCAAGGCAACTAATAAAGTTGTCCTCCCCTTGCGAGAAAACCTCCCACTGCCCGTGCAGTTTGGAGAGTATCATAAGATACTAGCTGACAGTAGTTTATTATTTCAAATGGCTGACCAACTACTGAACTCTTAAACATGGCGTGAGGTATTGTTGTGTATTATTATTGAATTACCAGCAGTGCCTAAACAAAGTAATTTTTCTTAACTAGTCATTATTAGTAGTAATTTTTGTTAAGATATATTTTTGATTTAAGCGTTTACATACATTTTCTTTAGAAAGTATTTTGCAAATTTTGAGATAATACTCAGAATTATAGACACTGGAAGCATTTGAACTTGACAAAGTTAATGAAATAGAAACCTCATTTTGTACACATATATTGATTTGGCTTCCATATTTTTTCCTGTATTTGAGATACATATTCTTAGGTCCCTTCTAATGCTGATACAACATAGATTTTCCTCTTTTTGCACTTGCTAGCATTTTATTTATTTTTTCTTTGCTACGAGAAGTGTAGGTAAGGTGTTTCACTGTTATTTTATCACAGGAACACGTTAGTTGCTTGTGAATAGTAAGTTAAATGATAGTTGGACACACACTGACTAAAGGTCTGCTTTTCGTGCCCCCTCCCCTGCTATAACAGACCAACAGTGGAGAAGTGGAAGGACACGTCTGGAAAGTGGAATATGTAAAGCAAGGGTAAAAGTAATATGTAGGGAAAGGGAATGTGATGTGATTGGCATGCTTCTCCTTGACCAACAGCTCACGTCTATTGACATAACTCTTAACAAAGATGTCGGGGAAAACACCTTGATGCCACATTAGGTCATCCCTGAACATGTGTTAGTGCAGAATAATCTGAAAAGGATCAGCATAGAATGCAGCTCCTTTACCACACTGATAAGGAGTTTCTGGAGAGTGTTGTGGTGACTGTGTCCATGAAGTATTCCCAAATAATTTCATGAGTGGCAGTGTATCTGCAATGTAGAAACTGTAACTTGCATGTTTTCTGTGACCTTGGGGAAAAGGTTGAGTTGCTGCAGTGCGTGTGATCCACTAAGGCAATGGGAGGGAAGTAGGAGTACTTTGTGAGAATGACATGGTCCATACAACCTAGGGTAACATAGTGCCGCTGTAGGAAAACTGCGGCCCATGGGCCATTCACGGCACGTGAGTTTGAATTGAGTGGTTTGCCACAACTTTCCAAAATAACTTTGGATATGGCCCACAAACATAACTGAAGTGGCCCACAGTGGTATGCGAAATGTGTATGTGTATTAATCACAATCATTTTACTGAGCACAAACTTCTAAGAATGACACAGTCAGGACAATAAACCCTTTCACTTTAGTGGGGTCTCTCTCATACTCGACTACAGCATGTGGCTGCTGTGAAGCCCATATCCATATGTTGTGACAGTTCACTGTACCACTGAGATGAAACACAGCTGGCACGAGAGTAGACTTTGGTGGGCTTCGTACAAAATGCAGCCTCATCACTGAATACAAAGGATGAAGGAAAGTGTTCATCATTCATTTCCTTTTCAAGAATGAATGCACAAAACACCAAATGTTGTTCTTTATCACCTTGGCATAGGGCATGTGTAAGTTCAATCCTGTATAGTTTGAATAACAAACACAGTGGCTAAACATTCCACACAATTCGTATGAGGAATGGCTAGCTCTCAGCTCATTCTTCATTTTGATTTGAAGAAACAAAGTTTCAAAAGTTCTGAGGACTTTTTGCACCCGTTATTGCAAAGAACCACCCAGTTGGTGAACAGTTTGACTCGTGGCTTAGGTATATTGGTGAGACTGGGTGTTTTGGTGATGAACCGACTTCTATTGAAATTTGTATGGAAATATTGCAGCAGGTTGAAGACTACAAAGGCTTTCTGGACTCTGTAATTTTCATCAGTGACAAAAGTACTTTCCATATCATGGGTAAAGTCAAACAGTCACAAGTACAGGATTTAGGGTAGTTAAAAATTCCCCATGAAACATGTCTGTGACATTCCTCAACTTGCCAAATATGACTAGGAAGAACAGTTCACTTCCTGCAAGATGTGCACCTTTCTCATTAACTCAGATAAGTATCACAACAGTTTCCCATGTTGGTAAATTGGTTGGATAGCATTATGGCATGGTTGCCTTGATCTTCAAATCCCAAAATTTTCAGAATTTTTCATTTGGAGATTTTTATAGATATGCATCATCCTTACCCAAAAGTGTGTTTGGACTTGTTATAGTTGCAGTTGTGCTCGTGGCGCTAAACCATGTGTTGCAAGAAGTTGATTATGGATGGAAAATCTGGTGTGTAACACATAGAAAATTTATATTGTGCCATAAAAACTTTGGAATATTTGACTGCATTTCTGTGTTCTGAAATTATATTTTGTCTCCTATCAGCTATATAGTTACAACCTCAAGTTATAAAGCTACTTTTGACTTATGAAATTTAACATGAATTTAAATCTGCAAACAAGACATTTGAAAACTCGTATGAATAAAAATTACACAACTGAAGGGGGAAAAAAAATTTATCTTTAAAAAAATTCAAATTTTTTCAAGCATATATGAGGGAAAAGGTCACAGTACAGCAAATAATTTATATCTTATTACATTAGTATACAACGCAAATACTGAAACTTTTAGAATACTTCTGGCTGGACCACATGCATGTTGGTAGTTAACATATTACTTTAACATCAAATTAAATGTTTCCATGACAGTAAAATATAATCACAAGAAATAGTATGCGTTGCTAGTGTATATATTGGTGGAAATATCTGTCTTGTTTTGTTGTGTATTTTAGTGGCATCTACTGTAAAACCATAGTAAATGTCTGGTATTGCATATAAAGTACGAGAGAAGTCCACCAGGAACTAAGTACAGCTGAAAATGAAAAACTGTACTTTGTTTCCAGCTTGCGCACACAGTGAATGGACCAGCAGCTCTTTAACCTGCAACAATTTTTTGCATTCGAGGCCTTGGAACACGTGAGCTATAAGGCAGACTATTGCGAACAAAGTGCTCAACTTGCATGCAGTCTCTCTGTTGGCGACTCACCTCAACATGACTTAAGGCTGTGACACTATATTTTGATGGCACTAAAAAGTATGATGAATGTTTGAAAACAACTCTAAAGTGTATGTATAGGAAATTTAGCAGCAAAAATAATTTTTAAAATGCCTTTTTCAGCCATTTTCATGCACATAAAAATAATTAGTTTTGTCTTTGGCTATGAAATGTTTCTTAAATGCTTTTAGTGTTCAGGCACCCATCTTCACAAAATATCCAACAATTTTTGAATGTAAGTGTTTTCTACCAAATTTCTGCAGTGCACTTCATACACTTGTCAGGTGGTGCCCTTAATGAGTCAGTGTTGACATTCTAGCCGCAGTGCAGAAGAGAGAACTGTGTTGCAGAGGTGGAGTGAATATGAGTTAAACTGAAGATACCAGAGAAGTCTCTACACCTTGGGAGTATCCATCAAACTACTCTAACGAGAACAGTGTTGGTACTTGCATTAACCTTGTACTACAAAAAAGGCATCTTAACCACTAGACTTTCTATAGGTCCTTGCAACGGTCATCTGTAACCACTTAGTTAATATCTGCTTCTGACACATTGGTGTGGTGATGCAGCTGTCAAGAAATCTGTTAACTAGTTCAATTGGAAATTTACGATTTCCCTTCCAGCCACGAGTGGAGTGGAATGACTCCCATTATGACATTGTAAGATTTCGTTTAAGGCTGACAAACTGATTCTGTCATCCAAGATCACTTGAACAAGCACACCCTTCTCATCAATCGTGTTGATCTTCATACAGGCTTAGTTTGATTTTGAGAGTGAGTGATACCGTTCCACATAACATAGTTATTTATTACAATTTTTTTAATTTGTTGTTGTAAAAACAGTTAAGTTTTTGCTTATACAGTCAGTAAGTATGCAGACCAGTACATAATTTTGATTTTAGTTTGATTTTATAAAAAAAAAAAAAAAAAAAAAAATTGCATACAAATATTTATTAAAATAATTTTGTAAATCTGCTGAAGCACATTCATTTTGCTTCAAAAGAAAGGAAAAAGTGTGTCAATTGAACACACATTAGCTTCAGAATGTAGGCTTCTATAAGCTGTTATTATAAAGTGAGTACTTTTGAAAGCCTCTCATTTGGAATAATAGCCAATAAATATATTTTATTTTAGCCTTAGACGTTCAACTTCCAAATGGAGTGGAATATACACACTCTGTTTGTTACTTACATGGCAATACTATATTTATTTAAAAAGGTGGTTAAAGGTTAAAAAATGGCTGGAAGAAAAATGTAACTAGGGCCTCAAAAGTGCCCAGTTTACCGTAAACAGCATATAGGCAACTACTTTTTGTATCTTCAAATTTAGGCTGGGGAAAAACTTTTGGACCTGCACTTCATTTAAGTGGACATTTGAATAGACTGTATCCATTGCTGAAAATATGCCTAAGAACAAAAAATAAAGAAATTAAACACCAGGCAACACCATTGCCATTAATCTTGTGATGGAGTATGCTCAGTCATCAGTGCGAGTTGCATTTTACTGTCTCGTAGTAAGGCAGTTTGCTTTTCCAGCTGAGCATTTATGTTCTCCCCGGCGTTCGACTCCTGCCGTTGAGTGTGTGCCAGCAGCGCATGAATGATGTTTGGGAGGTTGCAGCACAAAGTGTGACGTCTGACTTGGGGTCTCTGCAGAAGGGGGTGTGCGTGGAGAGGGCAGCTGGGTATTATAAATAGAAGTGTAGTTTAGGGATTGTGGAGACTGTCGCTGGGAGGCCCGGATGGGAGGAGAAGACTGTCGCCATCTCCAGGATTTGAACTAGCAGATGGGGAGATGGTTCAGAAACTCGCTCTATGATGCAGAAGCCAAGTATAAGTTGGGACTCTGTTAATTTCTCACTGGTGAGGCAGGAATTAAGATATTCTGCAAAATAGTGTGTGAGGACTTTGTCTTTGACAGTGGTGTGTCTGAACGTAGGATATTTTTCTGCAGAGTGGAAGGACTTTGTTTCTGATGGAAGCATGTGGGGACTTTGCATTTTTTTTTTGAGGGAATAGTGGACTTAGGGTTTGGATGCCCATCGTGGAACTTAGCCTCTAAAGTCTTGGGGACTTGATTTTGCGGACACAGTTGGTGATCAGGGACATTGCGAATTACTCAAGAGTATAAATGTTTAAATGTTGTATGACTGTGTTTGTTGTGGAAATGCATGAACACTAGCTACACCCTGGAGATGCTAGTGGGGGCAATACCCTCAGGCTCATGCATGCGTGTGCATGCATGGATGCATGTGTGTGTGTGTGTGTTGCTTGTGTGGTGAGCGAGCACTACCTACACCTGCAATACCCTCAGGTTCAGATATATGTGAACTGGTGAGAGAGTAATTTTGTTGGAAAAAGAAATAATTTTGGTATTGCAGTTGTGATCCTTTTATTCTAGAGACCAAAGGCCTCTGTGTTTGATTCAATAAGATTGTTTTTTTTTTTTTTTAATATATGATGTGTGATAATGAGTGGTTTTTCTGGAAAATATTGGATGTATTTAAAAGCGGTTCTATTGGAATCTTAATTTTTTTTGAATGAATTGTTTTGGAAACCAAATGTTTGTATATGTAAAACCTAAGGTGGTTTTATATATTTGTAAATTGAAAGAAAAAGTCAGAAGGAAAAGAATATTGGACCAAAATTAAACTAATATAAAACGAACTGTGTTTTGTACAATTATGTGTACATCCACCCATTCTGGTTAGCAAGAGAAAGTAGCTATCAATTACCCAGTTTTGAAGGTTTTGTGATATATCTGCTTCCCTTTCCCAACCTCTTCCTGGGTAGTGGTAGGTAGGCGGAGGTTAGGAGGGAAGTTGTGGCAGTAGAACTCCCCTGTCACAATTTTTAAAGATACTATAAATAGACTCAGAATGCATACTTTGGTCAGACAGCTAGTCTGGGTTTTGGTTTATTTATTTTTTGTTCTTAGGCTTATTTTTGTCAATGGGTACAGTTAATTTAAATGCTTACATAAATCCAGCAACTCCACTGCCATTAAACTTGAAAGATAATATCAATACCTGGTATGTCATTAATGTAAGAAATTAAACATTGTGATAATCTGTTCCTAGTGAATTGGCAGTGTTTGTTAATTCAGGGTGTCACACACAGTGAAAATCCAGTGAATTTTGTGTGACAGGGAACTGTCAGATTTTTCACCCGGTTCAGGGAAAATGAAAAAAATAGCTACTCTGCAAAATTTTTTATTTGTGTGAACACAGGTTAATGTAATTATGAGCATATGTGTTTTAAGATTTAAATTTTTAAGTTTGTGAACTGGTAATACATCATTGACAAGTGCCTATTCATACAAAAGAATGTATTTGTGTGTTTGTAATGGACATTCATGTGAAGTCAATATCATGTATCACAAGAAATATTGATGGGATGAATAAAATGTTGACCCTGATTGCTTGGTCTGTGGTAGTGTAATTTATTGCAACTTCACCGATAGCATATTTGTCCTGTTAGCAGTGGAAAACTGTGGTATTGGAAGTTTTCCATCCTGAAAATAGGTCAGGGAAAATGGTAAATTTCTGCCTGGAAAACAGGGAAAAGACAGGGAATTCCAAAATAGAATTTCATTGGTCACCCTGAATTGCATTGTGCTGTATTTCAATGTAGTTTCTTGCCCCAGGAACTCTTGAAATTTCACATACATATTATGCCGATCTGGAAAATGTGCTGCTTCACACAATTGAGGTCTGTATAAATTTTAAACCATTAATAAACTCGAAGATATTAGAAATAATAGTTTGAGTACCAGCCTATCATTTAATAAAGTTCAGTAATAACTCCGCTTCACAAGAACAATAACAAAGCGCCCGCCAATACATAACCACAACATCAGTAAGTAGCCAGGAAAAAATCAAGGCTTGGGTGTAGCCAATTTTAAACAAAAAAAACTTAATGTGGCAACTGATGCATAACACATTTAAACAGAAGAAACTTTGGATGAGTGTGTTTTGTTATACTGTATTTGCGACATGTGTTGCAATTCTGAAAGCTTAAATAAATATGTGTGTTATTTAGTATTTACTAGATTCCATTCCTTGGCATGTATGTCACTCATTTTGAAACAATAAGAACACTGTTTTATACTGAACATGAAACATTCCGTTAGTGTTAAGAATACTTGAAAACAGTGTTATAATGTCTGTCTGTATGGTTTAATTTTTATGAGCCATACATCAAACAGTAGGGTAATTAATAGCTTCAATAACAAACTGTCAAGGTAGGTAATTAGGAGAAAATGAGATTCTGCATTAAATGTGTGAATGCAATTTCATGAAAGACATTGTCTTTTTGTAGATATTTTATTAGTACTATGGTACTTTCATTCCAGTGTAGGAATTGAAATTTTATAAGCAAAAAGTAATTATTTTCATAGTCAAAGCAATAGACTTTAACTAATGTTAGTATTATGTGTTTTTAAAACTGTATTGATGGACAAATCTTTGTAAAACGTGCATTGAATGACAAATATTTCTGTGGAAATTTGCTGTAAAAATTTGGATCAATTGTGTTTAGCCATCGACTTTCATGATTGTTGTTTCATTACTCATAATCTGTTCGCAATGTCCGGCATTTGCTTGTGCATAGTTTTCTATTAAAATATTGATTTGAGAGGTACTTATGTAGTACAGTTCTACTCGCAAATGTTGTTAAACGTGATTCTTAGGTAATTTAACAATTGTTTAAGGCACGTTATCCTCTGTATGGAAAAATATATACAGTACACCATATTCTCTAAAAGTGTGCGTTATTTTAACGGGCAACCATATCAGCGATTCACAGTTTTTGAATATGAAT
Source organism: Dryococelus australis (assembly GCA_029891345.1). Taxonomy (NCBI): domain Eukaryota; kingdom Metazoa; phylum Arthropoda; class Insecta; order Phasmatodea; family Phasmatidae; genus Dryococelus; species Dryococelus australis. The sequence goes on along the minus strand of CM057004.1, from coordinate 97,117,536 downwards.
GTTCAAAATATCTTTTGTGTTGTTTTTACATCAGGGAAAAAGAACAAAATTTTACTCTTCTGCTATTGTGTTGACAACTTAAGCGAAACATCTTTTCTTATGACCTCAGAAGGGTTGACCATGGTTAAATGCCTAAATATACGTCCATAAACAGAAAAAGAATCTTGAACATCAGATAGTATTCACAAATCAAGATCTCCCACTTTATTCATAAATATCTGTTCTGTCATTTGTTACTACCATCATCCCCATTTTGTCAATTAATAAATGGTCCTATGGTACTACACTTGTGCATTTTACAGCCTCATTATTGCAACCCTGCACTTATTTAGAATATTTAATAAATTTGCTTAAAATAAATAAGTGGAAGGAAAGCAACGTTAGAAGAAAATAAGCATTTTAGGACTCTTACACTAACAACATATAAAATGGCAGTATGTTACTTTTCTTCTTATCAAGTTAATCACAATACTTTTTCCTTGGGGAATCTAGTCCGTTATTTATGCCCTTTTCTCTCTGTGCCCCAGGCGATGACCTGTCTGGCCTGCCTTTTAAGTCAACTCTGCTGTTCTCATTTTTCAAGTCATTTTTGTATAGTTAAAGTAATGATAAGTCTTTTGGCACGTCTTTTAGTATGCTTTTTCCTGTTGTTGCTTCTAAACATGAAACATTTTTTATTGTTTTTTTTTTTTTTTTTTTTTTTGCATGTAAGAAAATATAAATGGCAAGAAACAATCTTGCAGATGTCTTGTATGTAGAAGTTATTTTTGATCTGACTTTTCTGTATCAGTGGATATAATTTTCTACTACTGAATTACAAAGTAGATGTTCTCTCTATTGTTCAGCGGATACTTCATAGATTTTTAGTTATCATCTCATTAACTTGAAAGCATGACTGGCTAGTGGTGAAGAGTAAGGCTGATAGGCACACAATAGCCTTGAAACACAACTTGCTCTGTCCTTTCATCTTAACAAATGAGTGAGGAATAGATGGTGTTAGATATTGGGAGCCCTGGGTAGTCTAGCAGCATTGCCTTGAAATGTTGTTTTGTTAATTGTCAACGGGCATTGCCAGTTTAGCTTTGGCTCTGGTATGACAGACACCACTACAGAGTGGCACGGGATGGCGTCCTTTACCCATTTTCAAAGGCATAGTCTCAATGTCTCCTTGCTGGATGTTACAAATGTTGAGCTAATTGTTGCAATAGTCATTTGGCGACATGAGCTTTTATGTAGTTTACAGTCATAGCAATGCGTGATTATAAACTCTGTGAGAATAATTAAAATAACCTGGCCTGATCTTGAATATTACTGTTAATCACTGTTTTTACTAATCAAAACTAAAGGCATGCAGTTACATTCATTTTGAAAATACGTACGGTATATGTAACTGCTTGAAAATCTGTCCCCCCCCCCCCCCTTTCCAAAATTGAAGGCACTAATTGGAAGTTACTGAAAATTGTAGTTTATCTCTTATTTTTATCTTATCAGATTTAAGTGTGTCAGTTTTACTCGGCATATAACCATTGCTCCCGCCAATGCAATATTGTCACGATACTGACGCAGACGCCTAAACATTCCCCTTTCGCAGCCCGCATTGCATCATACTCGCTCAGAGTCATAGCTCAGATGATTCAACGACTTCATTAATCACTCAAAACTTAATCAACACATTAAATTCTAATTGGGGCATGTAGTAATAATAACTCAAGACAACAGGTTCTAATTAAAAGTTATATAAATCATTTTAATGCTAACTGCTGCTTTTAACAATTCAATTTAAACTTTATCTTAGTTCAGACGATGTTACTTTAACCACTCTCAAAAATTAATTAATTCACAAAAATTTTAAATTAACATTGCTTGATTAACGATAATTAAAATCCTTACCTAAGTGTAAGTGTGTGTGTGTGTCATACAGGGGGGAGCCCATCTAAAATTTTTTAAGGCCAGACTTCACACATGGGTGTATAGGGAAACAAAGGCTAAATTCAGACAAAGATCTCTGTCGTTTTTTGTGGTAGTAATTTCAACTAAAGATTTTTTCGTTAGAGATTGGACTCATCTAGATTTGTAAACCTTCCAAATTTTAATTTTTCAATTCCAAATGTACGTTTTCGTTATTTGTGAAATGGTGACATTTTATAAATAATTAAAAAGTGCATTTAAAAGCTAAAGATTAGAATTTTAATTCTTTACAAATGTAGATGCCTTCAATCTTAAACAAAAAAAACCTTAGTTGAAAATACTATAGTAAAAAATGACAGAGATCTTTATCCGAATTTAGCCTTTGATTCCCTATAAGCCCATGCATGGTGAAGCCTGGCCTTAAGTTAATTAATTTCAAAAATCAAGTAGTTCATAGACCTATACCTTAGTATTAATCTAAAAAGTTCTACCAGACAGTATAGAGCAATATAATGAAAGAATAACATTTTGTATAATTGGTCTGTCATTTGATTTCAAATCATGTTCAACCATAATTTACCTAGATTAAAATGTGGCACATGTAGTCCCCAGTACTTTAACAATCCAGTTCATGTGTTTCCTGAATTTTTTTTTTGTTTTGTAGGGAAGTACTTCTGTTACGGTAACATTTTAATCACATGTATATTTTTTTTGTAAAACTTTGATTTTACGTTTATAGAATTAATGTTTGTCTTCACTATTTAATGCAGAAATTGGTAAACATCAAATTTATTTTGTATGTTTGCTGCTATAGCGGAAAAAAAGTGAAATTGACTTAATGTAATAAAAAGAAATTGCAGTTTTGTTTATTGCAGCAGTCACATGTTTGTTTCAAATGGGGCAAATAACCAGCATATTATGAATACACAAGTCCCGTAATTGCAGTGAAAAATGGGCTGAGTTTTATCTGTCAAATTAAGTATAAATATATCACTTTTTCAGTGGTTTCCATCCATGTGGTAAAAGTGCCGCTAATGCAAGTTTAAGGTAAAGGCTATGTTCGTGTGAACTTTACCAGCTAATTAATTACCCGACACTCATATTTTACGTCTGGTAGAAAGTTATTCATAAATAATAATGTTGAAGACAATCAACAAATAACAGAGTTGGGTAACAAACGAACACTTAAATTCTGTGCAGGTCTGGAAAAAATGTGCATTCTATTTCCTCCTTGATATTATTGTATGTTTATATGTATAAGTACAGCTGAAAATGTGATGTTTTTGGTCTTCTTAATAATGAATGAATAATTATTATTGACTACGATGTGAATTAGGAATATAATTTTCCTCACAAAGATTTCGTAATAAATTTATTTATATACCTGCACACATGGATAGTAAAAAAAATTTTCTTCCTGTAGTAATGAACTGCATTTTACATATTTAGTTATATTAATGAGCAACTTATGAATGGAAGTTAGTATACTGTTTTCCAAAACCCTGGGTCCTTTCTTAATTTAAATGAGCTGAAACAGTTTTCTCTGTGCTGAAACATAGCAAAATTATTGTCTGCTCCATAATTGTGACTTTGTGCTTTTGATGGTTGGGGATTTCCTTCAAAATTATTTTCTGCTCCTTTTTTTTGTGCTTTTGATGGTTGAGGATTTCCTTCGCTTCTCGTCCTTCGTTACCGCTGCCCTTGTGCACTTCCTTTCCTTCTGTTTGTGATGGTAATTAGCTTCTAGTAGTTGGCACAACTTACATTCCTGAGAGTTGGTTTTTGTTCCAGCAGAATTTGAGCCTGGGTCTCTTGCGTTCGGACTACCTCGCAGATATTTGGGCCAAGTGTGCTATAAAACAAGTTGAAATTAACACCATAGCAGCCAGTTTTGCTGGCATTTCTGCAGCTGTCATGTTTTCATTACATAGGTACGGTTTGAATAGCGGCAATATATAGTTTATACTGGTGTTTGCACTTCTTTTAACTACTTATTTCCAAACACATTTGCATGCATATCAGCTTCATCATTTAAATACATATAGTTTATTTGTCTGGCTTTTTTTAAAATAATGTGTTGAGGCTGTATGCTGAAGAGTGATGCTTATTGCATCCTTCCAAGTCAGTGTTTTTTTCCAAACTTTTCGTGCAGTCACATTATATACCTCAAAGTTGCTGTTAGGCTTCTGGAATAACTCCACTGAATGTTAGTTTTAAGTCTACAAATAGGTATTTATAGCTTAACAATAGCAATTATCTTGAAAATGTTTTCCTTTCTCTCTCTCTCTCTCTCTTTCATTCTTTTTTCAATTAACAATTTGTTGTAGAGAAATTGATTTGATTTTATCACGAATATTAACCAGTAAAATGCTCTTGTAAAAATCGTACATAAAATTTTTGTCAACTACTTTTGCATAGTCTGAAGATGAATGCAGTTTTATTTCTTAGATATGTTGTGACATTTTAAGTTTAATGGAGCACATGTTTCAAAAGTGATTTTATGGTAAAATAAAAGAAGTATAATTTACATGCAATACATTACATATTATATATGCTGCACATTAAGTTTGTGTGTGTAGCTTTGTCTTATTTCCATAAATAAGATTCAATTGATGTTCATTATCTAAAACTGAATCATTTCTCTGAGTATAAATTTTGAAACTTGCAGTCATGCTCATAAGTGTACATACAGCGTAACCAGATGATACACTACAATTTATTGCTGTTAGGCAAACAGGGAGACATTTGAATTTGTGACATGTGAACACTTGTCCATCAAACTTAAAATACATATAAACATATAAGTGAAAACACTACCATGACAGAACGAAATAAATATATTCTCTCGTGTCTATCTTAGTCTGGAACAAAGTTATAGTACGGCATGAACCAGTACGTGTCATTGGATTGGAAACGACCCCATACAGCATGTATCGCCTGATAGTTGTATACTACGAGCTCAGTGATTTGGGCGGAACAGTGGGTGTGTTGAATAGGCAGAGCAAACAGCCACCATGGGCTCGCAATGTAAAGAAATAACAGCAGAAGTGAGACATTATTATCAACGTCTACCACAAAAAGAATTCATATTCCCAAATCAAAGACACAGTTGGAAAAAGCTGGGTGACTGTACAAAGTATAGTCAAGCAGCACGAGGATTACAAAGTGTTCATAAATAAGGGAAGACCTGGTTGTCCTGAGAAACTAAGTACAAGAGAAATGAGGTCACTACTTAGAATCATGAAAACACCACCTGAAATAACCTTGTCCAAAGTAGCAGCGCATGTGCACACACACTTTGGAAAACCAGTTCTGACCAGATCTATCCGTAGGCTTCTCAACAAGAGGGGTACAGCACCATGATGTCGAGAAAGAAGCCTTACATCAGCAAGCAGAACCAAAAGAAGAGAGTGGTCTTTACTTATTTGTGTATTTGGAAATACTGAAGTGAAATTTGCAGAAGAGTGTTGCTATGTTGGGTCTTGGAAATGGGTATTACTTCCAGCAGGACAACAACCCAAAACACGCGGCAGAGGTTTCCCATTTTTGGTTATTATACCACACCCCACATACATTTCAAACTCTACCCCGTTCACCGCCCTTAATCTAATAGAGATCTTTGGAGTAAACTGGACACTGCATTAAGCAAATATGAAATAACCAGCAAGATTAGACTGAAAATGATACTCCTGCAGGAATGGTGGAATATAATGGCTGGAACAACCAAGACACTTGTGCATTCAATGCCAAAGAGACTGAGGCTGGTTAATCACAGCAGTGGACCGCGTACAAAACATTGATGACCTTCATGTTGTTTCCTTCCTTGCGTTTTTGCTGTATGATCAATTTTGTCCAGTCTCAGATACACATGTTGAGGGACTATGTTTATTTTGTTTTTTCACAACATTGTTTTCTCTTATATGTTGATATGTATTTTCAGTTTGATGGATAAGTGTTCATCTGTCGCAAATTCAAATTTCTCATTGTTTGCCTAGCCGAAATAAATTGTAATTTTTATCACCCAGCTATGTTATATGTACAATGTTGACCATTACTATGCGTTTCTGGTTATGTGTATTCCATGTCAACGACCATCCTGTCATTTACATCCCTCAAAAATGAGTGTTTTGTAGTGCATTTGTGATTGAATGTATTGAAAAGCTACTTAATTTTTATTGATTTGGATTTTCTGCATTTGCCCAAAATATTTTACTAACTAAATATTGTCACAGTTAGAAAATTTTTGCACTCTGAAATAACTATGCAGATAATTTTAATAATTCGAGTTGCATACTTTCATGGTACGTGAACAAGGACATTGCCTTTTTTGCATTTAGTGTTCTTCATTTGTCCTTCTACCTTTGTGTGCGTGCGTGCACGTGTGCGTGTGTGTGGTCTTCCAGCAATATGCTCAGATTCATTTGTGGGAAAACATACCTTTTGATTCCTTGATGGGTAGCAGTTATTTTGTTGAATCACCATTTAGACATTTATATACCAACAAATTGCTTTTTTCTGATACTAGCCACCCACATGTATATTTTTTTCCTAGAACATACATTATGAAATATATGCATTTCCTTATTTTGTTCTGTAATATTGAGGGCTGTTCCTTTAACAGTTAAATTATTTACAAATTTTGTCTTGGTAAATTACCACTTTTTTCTTTGAAAATAAAAATGGAAATTACTGTTCAATGTGTCAGTGTTACAAGAGTATTATCCGTTGTTTGGATATTGTGAGATATATAAGGGCAGGCAAAGATACCTGCAAACTAATATTTTTGTTTCTTTATTTCCAATGGCTATGAAAGTTTTTATAATTTGGTCATGTTTCTTGACCAGTGGTTGACTTTCGTTGATGGATGATTTGAATTTAGACATGGCATGTTCAGCAGCTGCATGTAACCCTATCCATTTGTTACAACCTGCTGTGTTTGGCTGCCACAGCGTGCAGTTTTCAGTAGTTATAGTCCGTAAGGTTTGGTTGCCTTAAAATAACAGTGTTAAATATATTACAAACTCTAGTTATGGAATTTTTAGATACTGTATATTGTAGATGTTTGATGTTCTGAGGTCAGTTGAAGTATAGTTACTGCACTTGAGAGATATATTCTTGTACATGCATGAATTTATTATTGCATAATATATTTAAGCATGCTACAGAAGTGTGGACATGTTTTGGATTTTTTTGCAGATGGAGTATTAGTATTTGGTGTGTTTAGCAACATGTATATAAGTAGTTTGATGTGTGTTTAGTTAGTTACACTATATTTTGGGTTAATTCGGTGTATTATGTTCTGTTGGACATGTTAAGAGCATGTTACAAATGATGTGTGACATTTAGTAGTTCTCATCATGTTTATTTCAGTTGATTTAAAATTGATTAAAATTCAAGTATTGTACTTAAAAGCTATTTTAAACACTAAAGTTTTAGGTAAAGGAGTGCAAATCATGAAAGTATAGAAGTATGGATTTTTACAAATTAATTAAATTTAACTCCCAGTATTTATGATGTCAAGATTTTAATATTCTTTGAGCCTAGATATTGATCATGATTCCTTATCTGTTCTTAATTACAAAAGTTGTAATATTTGACCTTATCCCAAAATTACCTCATTTACAGTACAAATAGTGAATAAAACATTTCATGCAATGAGGTGATGCTTAACTTGAAAAATTAGCCCCACTTTTCTGCTTTTAGGGTCAAATATTAAAAACCAAATTTCAAAGGTAATTTTGCAGTAGTAGCTTCTGTTACAATTTGTTGCACAAACTTTTTTGGTTACAGAAAGTGTGAAAAAATGTATCGTGGTCAGTGTTGGTCATAAATTGTTTGAAAGATGGGAGTTACAGACGTGTGGTATTTTGAAGAACCAGAGAGCTTATTTCAATCCCTTTAACAAACCATGCTATAACAATATTTGTTGTGTATTAATAATTTGAAATATATTCATAAAATTGTATAAGATATTTAAATGTTTCTAATTCAGAGCAAATCCTAAATACATATGTGAATTGTATCTTTTAAAGTTTAAATTTTTATGTTGGAACCTAACTAATATCAAAAATGTTATTAATAGTAGATACTGTGATCAATACCAATGAATTCATACTTTAACACCAGCATTTTTACTATGAGTCTGATAATTACTCCAGTGTTGAAGTTATTTTGCTTGAAATGTGTGAAAGATAACTTTGAAAAAGTTTTATGTTTTAAAAATTAAAAATGCAATGATTTTAAGAAATAATTTCATTCATTTAAAAAGTTTATGTCCAACATTCTGTTCTTCAAATTTCAACAAACTGAAGATTTGCCTTTTACATTTCTCCAAAATCTGTTATAATAGTTTGCAGAAAATAAGAAAATGGTAACTTTTTGCATGTCTGAATTGGTATTTTCTCATAAAAATTATTTTTTGCACCAACTATGTGGTTGTCTCAAGTGCTACTCATACATGCCAGGTGTGTTTAATTAAAACCTTTTGTTTTTTCACTGTAATATCATTACAGTAGAAAAATCGTTACTACCTCATGTGGCAGTTTTAATTTAATTCATTATTGTGCCTAATTTAGTTTTTTATGTTTTTCTTTTTTTTAAATCCTGTGGTAAGTGGGACATTGTGAGATTATTAAGGGTGTTTTGGCAACACATCAATTAGCAGGAAATACCGTGTGACAATGGTGTCACAGTTTCCAGATCTGTGGGTACCATCATGTCGTCAGGAAGCACTGAGGAAATTGCATGGCTTATTCCCTTTAAAGGTACCTGTGATCTGTGTGCAAACCCCCTTTCTAAATAGGAAGCATTTTGAGCTGGGAAGTGCATCTAACCGGCCTGTTTTTTGGCTACTAGTCCTTTGTCACTATCATTATAATGATGCAGAAATGATGAACAGGAAACTGCGAGAAAGAGAATTTAAAAAATTGACCAAAGTAATAATATCTCTGTTAGATTATTTTATTCCAGGTGGGATTTTTCCTGATAAAATAATTCACATGTATTAGGTTGTTGGTAAAATTATATAAAAAGTCTGCTAAAGTTTATAAAAAAAAATTTAACTCTCTGTTTATGCCAAATAACATGAGAAAGATTTTGGGTATGCCATTCTGTCACTGTATCTGGCCCTCAGTAAACTCTCCTTCTTATCAGCTGTGCTGTTGTGTTTCACTCTCTGCAATAGTCTTTTTATCAACTGATATGAGTCATTATATGTTAGTGTGTAGGTAATGTGTGTGAGGTTCATGGTAACATACAAATTAAAGATACCATTAAGGTATTTTGTCAACTAACAGTTGTATTTTTTTAATGTGCACTTAATAGCAGCTTGTATCTCCTACCACAGTGATTTCACTTATCATTGTATTTCATTGTTTGTCAAGACCATTTAAAAGTAGGGGCTGGTCACTCCTGGATTTGCACATGTGGGAATCAAGCTGGGTGTTGCCACTGGTCAGTGGGTTTTCTTAGGAATCTCGTTTTGCCCCACCATTTCAATTTGGCGCTGCTCCATATCCACCTCTTTTCACCCTTGTTGCCTCTTAATAATCAGTGTTAAGAACCTGTGTACTCTGTCTTTCCTGCACCGCAAATCCATCACTCAGTGGGGTTGCTCCCACTGCACCCCTTCCTATACATTATTAATATTGATATTATGTTATTGTAATATTTATTATTGTGTAAAATAATTTCCTTATCGTTCCCCCTCCCTCCATCCTTCACCTAAAAAAAATCCATGGAATTATACTGTAAACCATAAAGTGTATGGACACCAATATGTTGACAGCAGGTTCTCTTATTCATTCTCAGCTTACTTTAAAAAAAAAAAAAAAAAAAACAGTTTCCATGCTTGGCGGGATGAAAAGAATAAAGTTTAATGTTCAGTTGCACGTTATGAAGTTGCACACCCAAGGAATGTTCAAATTTACTATCAAAAATTCCCAAATTAAACATGTTGTAGCAGTGAATCCAAATTTTTGAGTAGGTACTGGAAATTTCTAGAGGGATAGAAAATGTGATGTTGGAACATTTACTCTGAACAAATATTAAAGAAAAGAGCTGGCAAGGAGGATCTATAAGCAAAGAGATGTTTATGGGCTGTGACTGTCCTAGAAAAAAGAAAGCCTCAATGTAGAAAGAGAGCTCCTTTCATTTGAGCACTGAACCCAACTACAGGCTGTTCATGCTAAAGTGAGCACTTTTGAGTCCTAATTACTTTTTCTTTTCAGCCATTTTGTATCCTTCAACCACCCTTTAAGATAAATCTTGCCATGTAAGTAGTAAACAGAGTATGTATATTCCACAGCACTCAGAAGTTAACGTCTAATGCATCCTTCTCTGCCCCTCGGCCTGGTTATCGGTCTTACTGATGCGGCAAGAGAGTGTATTTCCCCCCGTGTGCAAAGATTACTGTGTTAGGAAGCAACGTGTGTCTGGTATCCCACCGGCCTACATTTCATATGCGTGCCATTAACAAAACCCAGCATAGCGCTGGTGGATATTACATTGGAATCATACGTAATCACCTGAAAGAAAAAAATTATATAAAATAATGGCATGTCAAAATGAGGGGATTAAAGTAAGAATAATTATAATATGTACAAGCCTTACTCGCCGAAGGCTATCCTGGAGCTTGCTGCAGTGAGTTAAGAAAGAAAAAGTAAAATCTTTCCAGGGAACCTTTGTGTCTGTCAGCAAGCTAAATAGTTGTGTGTGACAGAATGCGAGGTGGCCAACCACAGGTCCTTGAAAATCTGAGTTGACCGCCTAAACAAATACATGCATGACTATCACGGCAAATTGTGCGCACGTTGGTCACTGAATACAACACACGTAAACACTCAAATTTTTAAGTTAAAGATATCTTGCACCAAATTTGGGGAGCTTTAACGCTCAGAGTCTTTGGTTGATACTGAGGAGGTGCACAAGATATTGCAAACAAAACCCCTTTAAGCATACACATAAAAATACCCTTTTACAAAACAGCATTCTTTCTTGTAGGCGATCTTCACATATACCCTTTCAAAACTTATTAAAATATTTAAGTATGTGTGCCTACACATCAAATCAGATTTAATCTCTTGTGGGAGTCCATCTTATATCGTAGGATGTAACAGCTAGTATATACACTGTTTATCTTCGTTGGATTGTTCAAGGTAAGTTCCTAAGGAATGTTCACTTTTGTCCCTGCTGAAAACACACTCTTACACGATGGCATTCTTCGTGTAAGCGATCTTCACATAAACCCTTTCAAAACATATTGCGACATATATAGGTTTACCTACACATCAAGTCAGATTTATGGATGATTATTATAAAAATACAAAAAGCTAAAAATGTTATTGTAATGCCAAAGTCTCTGTCTTCAACTTAATCACTGGCACATTGGTGAGAGTCTTTACGTAATTACTTATGGTAGCCATTACAGTCACTGTGGTGAGCCTCCATTCGTAATGCTACCTACTAAAGTGGGCTGTCGGCCATTGAAATACTTGAACCGTGAGGTGTAAAATGTCTATAAAAATTTATTGACGTACAGCTTTTTACAGCTGTATTAAAAAAGTTATGTATCTCATAGCTGAGTGACTAATTACTGGTGCATGTACCTCGTTGGTTCTTTCTACTGGAACTGTACTGGATTCTTTTAATTTAACCTAAATGTGATTGTTCTGCTTACGTCACTGTCTTTTGCTTGTGGCTAAATTAAATATGGTGCACGTGACCGGTCTATAACGAGTCCTTTTGTCACGTGCACATAGTAGTGGTTTACGGCTACTACACTGTTTTTAAACTTGCTCACTTACTGGCGATCTTTGGTTTCACTTTCAACGGGCCTCTCCTTTGGACGAAGAGCAGCGTGCAGAGGGTATTGCCTCATATACCTGGTTGTAGGTCTCCATGGTGATTCCCGGTACCGGCCAGGTGTGTGGGCGGCCTTGGCGGTACGGTGGGGCATGAGGCGTCGTGGAGCAACCTGGGGCATCATGGCATCTGCTTCTGCCGCAACAAAGTGGGAGGGCACGTTGAGGCAGTGCAGGGGAGTGTCAAGCCTTCCACCCAGACTGCACGGGTTCCTACCCGTAGGGCAGGATGGTTCTCTGACGAGGCAGTGTGGGGGAGAAAGATCTTCACCCCAACTGCGGGCAGCACAGCTCATTGTGGTATCAGGTTGTGGGTGGCATCGACGGTCTCGGTGGCCAGGTCTTGGGGCGAGGCAGTGGAAGGGAGATTCACTTTAACCTCCACTGCGGGTGATATGCCTGCTGAGGGGTAGTGGGTGGCATCGATGTTCTCGACGGTAGCAGCCTCTCGCGTAACAAGATGGCAGGGCGGAGCACTTCCAATGTGGCAGCTCAACGTCCGGGTCTGCGGGTATTCCTGCGTTGCAGGACCTGCGGACGGAGCACGTATGTTGCAGCTCGATGCTCTGGGTAGCAGATTTTCCTGTGTAACAGGAGGTTGGGATGGAGCACTCTTGTCCAAGCATGACGTCCTTGCTGGCGGGAGTTCTTGCATAGCAGGATCTTGAGGTGGAGCACTTCCGGCATGGCAGCTCAATGTCCCGGTGAGCAAGTCTTCCTGCGTGGCAGGTGGTTGGGGCAGAGCACTCTAGTCAGAGCTCGATGTCCCGGGTTCCGGTGGTCTAGTGACATCTTGTACTTCTTCATCAGAGCCAGAGGTCAACTTCGTCGAAGTAAGAATGGCCTTGATCTCTGGCTTCTGAGTCGTACCAAGTGGAGTTGTAGGTGCTTGTTCTGGGTGCGTGGTGTGCTTGCCTGTTGGCAGCTCAGTGTATGGTACAGTTGCTTCCCGGCATCGGAAACCAGCTTCAGGAATTCTCGGATGTCCGGGATTTCTAATTTGGGAGTTGTACCAGGTGGGAAGGAAGGTGCTCTGATTGCGTCCATCTCCTTCACCGTTGGCGGTTTGGTTCTCTCTGTCAATTCGACTTGACCAGAGGGGTGTTTGGCTGTTTTCCCTATCTCTTGGACTTCACCAAGACATTTTGGTGCAGCTAAGGGTGGCCCGGTCAGGTCTGACAATGACTCGGTGGCCATAGCTGGTCGGCATCGAGGGCAGGAATCTAACGGAGACTGCTCCTCGTGGGTCTGGGTTCGACTTCGGGAGCGGCTATTAACTGCGTAGGGCCTCGTTTGGAAGTCAGTGGCCTCGAAAGCTCTTGGTCTGGGGCATCTTCGGACTGAAGCTGCCCATGATGTCGACAAGTTGTTCGGGCATGACTTCTAGTCAGGTGATTTAGGGCCAGCTAATTAGTTTCTGTCAACAATTGTTGGAGGCAGATCGGGGTACGGGGAGGGGCAGCATTTGGCTGACTGCCTTCCCAGTTAATGAGGGTTCCTCCGTCTCTTCCCAGTTGAAGGCGATTTTGTCCATAGTTGAGGACGTAGTGCTGTTGCAGTAGCCATGGTTGACCCAAAATCATGGATTCCTCGATATGGGGCGTAGCTATAAAATTAACGTGGGAGGTCCTATTATGTATCCCAATTGATAACTTTATGCCTCCTTCGATCTGAAGGAAGTGATCCGGTGTGCGAGCCTGACCTTACTTTTAACGGGGGTCTGTTGGACTTGTTGGCGGGGCATGAGTAGGTCGCTCCTTATAAAATTCCCCGTGGTGGCTGAGTCTAGCACTGCCACTGTGTTTCCTTTATTAAGGTGGACCTCTACACAGGGCATTCCAGGGAAATCAAACTCTTTTGTTAGATTTTGAAGCGAGTCTGTGGGTTCTTCTCCCCCTTGTTTGGGTTCCGGATTCGCCCTCTCTTTCTTCGTGGGGCAGTTTGTGTTGTGATGTCGGCCGGCACAATCCAGATACTTTGGCCACATCTGATAGCGGGAGGTAGCTGGGATGGTAAGTCAAGGGCGTAGTTTCAGGTGGTGTAGGAGTGGGTGCATGGTCTGTCAGTGTTCTTCCCTCCTTCCCCTTGTCTGTCTGCCTACGGTCTAGCTCGGCTTGTTCCGCATAATTTCGCTCTGTTTCCTGTGCACATTCTATCAGCTCTGCTATTGGCTGCGGTTTCGGGGCTTGTAGAAAATTACGCAACTTTGGTAATAGCATCCGAGCTATGAAGCGTACGGAATTTTCTTCATCGTTCTCTTCTGGGAAAAGGCGGTGGTGAATCCGTAACTTTTTTCGTATAAACAATTCGGCCTTTTCATCCATGTCCTGGGTCTGGCTATGAAACTGTGTCATTAGTCCAGCTAACACCTCCTCGCCAGTGAATTCCACCGCTATCTGGTTACTGAACTGCTTCCAGTCCATAAAAAATTCTCCGTATCTTTCCCATCATGTGATGGCGAGGCCCTTCAAATGCAATTGGGCCCGATCAATCCATTCTTTCGGTGGCAGGTCTGTTTCTTTTAATTCTTTTTTGCATTCGTGCATGAATGTAACTGGGTCTTCGTGTGGGCGACCTGCAAAGTTGGATATTTAAGTATCGTCATCTCTACCGGTAGCTGGATTGCCAGGTGCTGTTCCAGGTTGGATATATATCCAGGAAGGCTTAGATCAGCGGAAGTGAAAGATGTGTTTCCTTCGGCACCTCTCGCATTGGTATAGAGAAGCGTTCGTCGGGTCATCCTATGCATAGGTGGTGATAGGGTTCACTGCACGTTGTGCACCTTATGCAGTTTATGACTCGCCCGGGCATGTAATTTCATTACAGCATTAAAGGGGACAGTCTGTGCAAAATCAACATCATTCTTTTACCGCTTTCCTCCCTCCCTCCCTCCCTTCCTTCCTGTCCTGTAGCTGGCTCGCCATAGCTCTGGAACAACGTGGCTGACAAACCCTTTGGAACTACCTGCGTTGTGCCAAGTCTCTACGTAAGGGTGTGCAGCTGAAGGAGACTTGAAAGGTAAGGCTCATGCCACTGGTTCTCAAAATGCCCGTGCCGTGCCCAGCCTCTGTGCTAGGCTTTGTGGATGAGAGGGTTTCATGGACATGAAGACTGTCTTCAGGCCTGACCTAATCAAATGGTGGGTGTGGCCAACTAGTTAGCCATGCCCAATTGTAGTGTCATCTCAAAATTCCCCTGCGCCTTGGCCAACCTTTCTGGTGAGAATGTGCCGATGAGAGGGTTTCATAGTCTGCCTTCAGCTGTAACCATCAATTTGTGGGTGTGACAGACTAATTTGCCACGTCCATTTGCATTGTAGCCCCGAAACATCCCTACACCATGCCCAGCCTTCTAATCGAGAGGGTTTTGGTAGGTGGAGATGACGTCCTAATCACCCTTTTGAGGGGACAACCTGTGTGTGTGTGAATGACTGAGCTCACCATGCCTAGTTGTTTCCTGACGTGTGAATGTCTTAGCCAGCCTACATACCCCAGCTCTTACTCAAGCACTGTGGGGAAAGAGGACAGTAGCATTGCTGATCAGTCTCATTCTGAGCGACGAAAGACACGCTCCCTGGGGAAGGCATTGGCGGAGTCTGAACCCAAGGCGAAAAGCCTCATTACGTGCTCGTCTGCCCTGACCTGGGACTATGTGGATCTCTGTGGTGTTGAATTCACAAACCCTTCACCCAGGGTGGAGGAGCTGACCGATCAGCAAAAGCAACAGGACACAGTTACTTGTTTCACATTTGCAACCTTAATCAAAGGTTACCTCGTTATTTTATCATTTCTGTCCCACATGGTAAAATACGTATAATGAAAACTTACAAACTTAAAAAATTAAGTTAAGTATTCCTCTTATGACATTTCAAGAAACTGTGATCTTTATGTCCAGTCATTTTTTATATATATATATATATATATATATATTATATATATATATATATATATATATATATATATATATATATATATATATATATATAAACTTCTGTAGAATTATGGAAAGATTTTTCTTTAATGTCTTATTTTTTCTAATGTCTGTAGTGTAGGTTGTGAGGCATTTTCCACCAGTACCATTGGTGGTGGAAGGTATCTGGATTTATAGTCTGTTGTTGTGTGACATAACACAGCAAGGGTACCACTGCAAAGTTTTAGTGTATTGCACTATTTTATCTACTGTTTCAAGTTTTTTATGGCCTTCACAAAGGTCTTCCCTTCATTCTTTTTACCTTTTTACTTTTCTGTAACTTTTAGTCTCAAGTTATTCATAGTTGTGTCTGTTCTTAACTTTTATAATTGTTGAAAATAACCAATAACTTAAGTATTTGTATTACAACTTCTAAGTAATGTTTTGGATAAAGTTTATTTGATTGATTTTAGATTGTTTTAAACAATTTTGATGGTAAAGTTTTTGATAACTTGCTTCATGGAGGAGGAATGGCTAAAAATAATCATGCAGTCTTCTACATTATAATTTACAAATTTTGCACGTTTGGCAACACCCTTATCACAGATATGGATATTTGTGTGTATACAGCATAAAAATAACAATAGTCACCATACCACAATAAAAAAAGTATAATTCTCTCCACTAGCTTTCTTCACCAACCATGTGAACATAGTAAAATTCACATTTAACTATAATTTTATTAGCAATGTATGAAAATATTAACCAAACATCACCACTATCAAATAATTACGGTACCTGATAGCTATTCAGTTGCTATCCAGAGGATGTATTACATAAAAGCTGGCTATACACCATAGGTAACTTATTCATATGGTAATTTTCTGCCAGTTTTATTCTAATGTTGCAGTGTAAGACCATAATTTAATTTGTAACATAAAATAAATAAAAATCTGTTTTTACTAATAATGGATCAGTTCCTGTATTTTAATGTTTTTGATTTCCTAATTAAATATTGTCATTTCATTTATCAATTCTCTATTCACTCTCATTTAATTTCTGTTTTAATTACATCCAGTGTATTTGTACATAATTTAACATAATTCAACATATTGTATTTAAACCTTTAACCAGAAACTTTCTTTGGTTCTGCAATGATTAATAGTATTTGAGAGTTTGTAAATGTCTAATTAGGGTGATAAAGAAGGGGTGTGTGCAGAACAGTGAACAGCTTGATATGTTGTTTTGCTTGGAGGTTTGCCTTAATGGGGTGGCATGAGTTCTCTCGCTGCACACTCCAAACCACCTCAACCATAAATGATGTCAGATATTCACCAATTTTGTTATTTACATATTGTGGCATATGAATTAAAGGGTTAATCATACAAAAAATGCAATATTTTATTGCTATGGGTTAGTAAGCATATATATATATTTTTTTAACTATCTGTGTTACAATGTCTTTTATTTTTCTGAAATTATTCTATTTCTTCCAGCAGTTTGTTTGGGAATTTTTTTCCCAGCGTTCATTAAATCCAGGAAATGAAATTAGAGGTTTACAGTAATCTCTTTAGTCATTGTTTGCTTTGCATTGTGCACAGTTCAGTAATTATGTTGTCTTTGATTCATGTATTTGGCGAGGAGGGAGGGGAAGTGAGTGGAGGATCTATTATTTTGTACATACACCATTGCAGAGCTTTCTTGTACATTGTGGAAGAACCCAGAATATGACATTAATACAAAAACACACCACTCTCTCTCACTCACTCTCTCTCTCTTCTGTCTCTCTCACATACACTCTCTCTCTCTTCTGTCTCTCTCACATACACTCTCTCTCTCTTCTGTCTCTCTCACATACACTCACTCGCTCTTTTGCTCTTTCTCTCACTCACTGGTCCATGCTATAGACTAGTGAGCATGAGGAAACTCATGTGCCCAGACATCTGATAGGCACTGTATGAAACCACTTGCTCTGAGAATTGGTTCAGTGTCAAGCACGCTTCATTTCCGAGTAGTGGGACATGTATTCAGTCATTCCCATGATTAGAAGAACTCATCACTGGAAGATGGTTCATTGCCTGTTGCTCGAGTGTTTTGTAACTGTTGGTGATCTTGAATATATACAGTGAGTGTAAAAAGTAGTTGAGCAATGAAAGAAAGAAAAATAATTATATTGCATAACCAATGCAGGACATTGTGAGACATTTCTAGTATTGTACTGAAGCTTTTTAAGCCATGTCGTGCAATGATGAGATATCAAATGTATGAAAAGGGATAAGCACAAAGTCAATCTCAGTGTGGGTGGATTTGGAGGCTTCAAACCTCAATACCCAGGTTAGTAGCAGTGTCACAAAACTTCAAAAATATGAGTTTCAATGGGAAGCCCCGATGTTGACAGGAATCGCTCACAAGCCCCTCAACTAGCTCTACCACAGGGCGGGTTCCCCACCGTTGGATGACCAGGGCTTCTGATTGAAATCCTTGCAAGGAGTCTGACTGGACAGGAGTTCGGGGATGGTGGTGACCTTCAAATGGAGCAGTGCCAGCCAGGGTCACTGTGATCATGCCCAAGGAGTTCCTACCTGCGTACAGTGTGGGTCTGGTTGGCTTACATGTTGGAACAAAGTTGAGCGACACAGGCAGTATAACACTTCGTCTCTTTACCTGCTGTTCATGAGGTGGCGGCTGCACACTGGTTGCAGAGTGGTATTTGTGCTGCTTGTAGGTTCCTGGGATAGGTGCAGAGGAATTGCTTGCCATATAGAAGTCGGGTAAAGGGGTGGGATCAAGTCCCAGGACAGCAATATCGAAATGAACTATCGGTAATTGTTCCAGGGGTATTCTGCCAGCTAATCTGATAGGGGGTGTAAAAATGGGTTTCTTTTCTGTTATTTCTGAGACTGGTGTGTGAGATGTTTCTATGTCTAAATTAGAGTTGTTCCAATACTTCGCCATTTCCCGGTGTATCTGTATCAGGTAAGGTATCGGACCGATACTTTAGACAATGAAGTCAGGTTATTACTTTCTTTAGGCACAAAAATTACGGTTTTTTCTGTTTGTATATGCCGCACATTAAAAGAAAAAGAAAAATACGAACAAATACTGTATTTACTCGTGTATAGCGCACCCTTTGTTCCCAAAATAAAGGAAAAAAATTCTGAGGTGCATGCCATACATGGAAAAAAAGAGGAAGGGGGGAGTGTTAGCCATAAATTGTCTGGGGATGTTGAGGAAAGTGGCGGAACTGTATGTTGTCTCATCTGTCGCTTTTACATCACTCTTCTCCCTTCTCTCCTTTCACACTCAGCAACCCTTCAGTTATGTGTAGGTCGAAACCCAGCTCCCCCCTCCCTCAACTAATGGCATTCTGTTACGCCACAAAACCAGAGCTGCGACGTGATTACGGGGCCCCCACCCCTTTATAATAACACACAGATGTTGTCGGTCGATAATTCCGCCATCCCTCTTTGTTATCCATGGCAGAGGCTAGCGAGTCAAAAAAGTGACTCAAAAAGTTGCATTTGGTTAGATCGTAGTTTTTAGAAAAAAAAATTGCATTAAACGTTGCGTTTGAGTGCATCTACAAAAATACGCGTAAAAAGTTGCGTTTGGGCGCAATTGCAAAAGAAATTGGCTTAAAAAATTTGAATACGTAAAAAATAAAATATTGTATATAATAAATGGACGCAAATAAAAATCAACTGATTTCTAATATGATGACCATGACAATGAAAAAGGCTAACGCAACTGGTAATGTTTAAGGATATAAATTTAAGAAAGATGTTTTTGCAAAAAGAAAGGAGGATAAATCTCAAGAGAAGTATGTCAAGTGTGAAACTTGTAATCACTTTTACAAACCATCTATCATAAGAAGTCATCTTAAAAGTAGATTGCACAAAGGTCTTACACCAATATATAATAAATCACATGAACCAACAAATGCATGGGAAATTTTTAAAATATCACAACATTTAATATCAAAACAGAAGTTCCCACGAGAGAAACAAGTGAAATGTGAAACGTTTAATCACTATTACAAAGCATCTCTTATAAGAAGTCACTTGAGAAATAACATTCATAAGTACACATCCAGATTCAGTGTAGAAGAAATCGAAACAGCATTTCAAAGTAGGATCAAGACTTATGCTGTAAAGAATGTAAATGCATACAAAGACCCAAATAATTTCCTAAACGATATAAAAGAAACTGTCGCAGGACTAATTAATAAACATTTAAAATTGCTCAAAGTGAACATGAAACTCTTCACTGAGTACAAAAGGGAAATTGGTGAGAATATTGAATATGTAGAAAGCTCCTTTAAAACAAAGAACGAAATTATAATGAAACCGATTAATCTGGAAGAATATTATGCCAACAGCATATCGAAAATCATAGCTGAAATGGGGGCTTTCGAAGTAAAGGGATCTCAGTGGGTACTCAACAGAATATTTAAACTAGAAGTGCGAATAAATAAATATGTACCATTCAAGGATAGTTCTTATGTTAATCTCCCAGAAACAATCAAAGCTAAGCAGGCTGTAATTAATGTTAAGATCAATGATCAAAAATGTTTTTGTGGTCTGTTCTATCTGCACTGCATCAAGTACAAAGAGACCCCCAAAGAGTGAATAAATACATAGCTTACGAACACGAGTTTGATGATGCACCTAAGGGTTTGGAATTTCCAATGAAATTGGATAGCATACCAACCTTTGAGAAAAGAAGTGGAATTTCTATTAATGTATACGCATATGAAGAAAAATATGGTGATAAGAAATATATAATCTACCCATTAAAAACAACAAAAAATAAGACGGATAAGCACATTAACCTACTCTATATCAAAGACGAAAAGAACGACCACTACTGCTGGATAAAAAGGCTTTCGAGACTTATCGCATCACAAGTAACAAATAATTTTCACAAAATATATATATGCGATAGAGGTTTGCAATATTTCTACTCTGTAAGTAAGCTAAAAGATCACGAACATGACTGCCGAGATCATGATAGTGTTAGAGTTGAACTACCATCTAAAGGAAAAAATGGCATATTAAGATTTAAAAACAAAAATCATTCATTGAGTATTCCGTTTGTGATATATGCTGATTTTGAATGTTTGTTGACTAAAATTGAAACTTGCCAACCAAACCCCGACGAATCCTACACGAAACCATACCAAAAACACGAGCCTATTAGCATCTGTTACTATGTAAAATATGAACATGGATACTATAAACCACCAGTAACTTATGAAGGATCTGATGCATCTACTGTATTCGTTAAAATGTTAATGGAAGAAGCAAAGTCTATTGGGGATTGAAGATTAAATTAAAGAACACACGGATAATGACACAACTACTGAGAAGATCAATCCCAACGATTTTGTTTCCAACACACAGGTCAACGACTTTATAGCCACACTGACCAGAAATAAAAGATCACTGAATAAAGCCTATCTTACTTACTTGGAAGTAGATACTAATATAGATTTTGAACAAAAAACACTAAGACATGTGGGAGGTCCCATTGCACCGATGGATACAATCAATTTAGAGTACTATCAGAAAAACAGACTTAACATTATTCGTTTAGCTGGAAAATACACTTCAAAAGAAAAAGTATTTTACTTTGATAATCAAATAGAATATTTTTTTATGAGAGATGGAACTATAGTTGAAATAATAATAAAACCAGAAAAATATAAAAGTATCAACTTATACCATCAACGGAAAAAAATTTACATGTATAAAACTTTTGGAGTATACTCTGATGATATGATATATTTTAAAATACCAAAAGCCCTCAATGTACCCGAAGGTACAATTGTGTTCATTGAAATAGTTATGGTATACCAGTACATTTAAAAAGATCAGATAATGTTGGTTTTTAATGGAAATACTTTCATTAAAAACAAAACTTACTTATAATCTAAGAATTTAAAAAGTCTTTAATTTTATTACGGTACTTACCATTATTTAACTTAAGAGTCATATCTATTGTAACAAAACCATATTCATTATTCCAACATTTTGAACAAGTTTCCCTAAATTTCTCATGCGACATATCACCACCAAGAAAATCACTATGAATATGTTTAAGATTTGTATCGTCTTGTCTGAATATGCAAAGAAAATTAGCATTGTCTCTTATAAGCTGCTTAGGTACTGGGCCAAATAGAAACAATCAATATCTTTGTGTCTACCGCAAGTAAAGTAATCCCTTACCATATTTTGATTTTCAAGTATATCATCGAAAAGAACTACAGAATCTTTATGACATTCATTTACATCAACCATTTCTTCATTTGATGGAAAGAAATAAGCTATCGGTTCATTAAATAATTTTGATGCTACATCTATATCTTAAATTGATATAATTTGGTTGGTCCAGACTTTTTGAACACACACTGAGAGTACCAAAGTCCAACCATCCTTGAGCATATATAAAATTAGCTATTATAAGTGTAGTTTTTCCACAGTTGCTAGGACCCACTATTACACATCTAATATTAATAGGTAATAATTCTCCATGACGTTTTGTCGATACAGTCTTGTCTGGTATTCTTATTTTAATATCCCAGTCTACATGTTTCATGTTTTCCTTGCTCATTTATTAATAGATTTTTTAAAATAATATATTATATGAGTAAAGTATTCAAACAAACAGATAACAAATCAGTGTTGAAGAAAAGACTACATTACCCTTTAGAGATAGAGGGGCACTCATTGGCTTTAATTCAGTTCTATACTATTTATCTAATGCATAACATTATCTCTGGGAAAAATAAGCTATATTTTGTGGGTCAAGATGATATGGAATCGGCAATTGATATTCCAGTTGGCCAATATAGCTTAAAAGATCTTGAAAAAAAACTATAAAAGCAATGTTTTCATTTAGTGTAGATTCAATGGATGGGAAAGAAAATGATATATCTTTTGAGCTGGATAAAATAACAAACAGAGTGAAAGTAAAATGTACGCTTAAATTACAGTTTGGAAAAAGGGGTTCAATAGGAAAACTTTTGGGTTTCGTAGAAAATAAAACTCTGAAAGCAAATGTGGATCATTATGGCGATACAATTCCAAAATTTGCTCCATTTGAAACAATAAATATACACTGTCATATAGTAAATGGTATGATATTAAAACATGATGAATATAATTATAGAGAAACTAACATAATTACCACTTTTAAACCAAGAACATTTGGATTTGGCGACACGATCTATTAGAAACCAGCTTATCCATTATTTTATCCAGTGCAAACAAATCAAGTTAATGAAATAATAGTTGAAATTAAGGATGAAAAAAGTAAGTTAATTAACTTTGATTTGTCCGAAAGAACAGTGGTATTAGAGATGAGACCATAGATATTTTTTGGTTTGGAAGTAGTCATATTCCATATATAATAACTTTAATAGTTTTTAAACTATTAAAGTTTCATATGCTAAAGATGAATAATATTTCTTTAGAAAGTGTAATGAAAGATTTAGAAAAATAAATGTTTCGGCTACTAATATGTCGAATTTAGAGATGTGTATCTAAATGTTTAATTAGACTATGTTGTAGCACATTGCTGAAGTCAGAGCGATAATTGTGTTTTAATGATTGGATAACCATTAAAACTTTATAGAGATATGGACACAAATTAAAATCAACTGATGCCTAATTATACGACTATGGCAATGAAAAAGGCTAACACATTTTTTTGCAACTGTGCCCAAACACAACTTTTTACGCGTATTTTTGTAGATGCACTCAAACGCAAAGTTTAACACAACTTTTTTTTTCTAAATACTGCAATCTAACCAAACGCAACTTTTTAATCCACTTTTTTGGAACTGCTCCGAAACGCAACTTTTTATGTGTATTTTTGCACATGCACCCAAACGCAACTTTTTGAGTCACTTTTTTGCAGTTACACTCGAATTGCCTTTTTTTATACTACTGGCCTCATTTATGTCCCAAAATTACAAGTTTTTTTTGCAGTAAAATATGATTAATTGCTTTAAAAGATATACATTTGCCACACGTGAAAGGTGTCGCCATGCGTGGAGAGGTCATCCTCTCCCCCCCCCCCCCCCCCCCTCGTAAATCAACAGACATGACACTAGCGTGTGCGCGACATTTAAAATTTGACTTTCATTTGGTGTCATATTATTTGCATTTTCAGAGTGTTTGAATTTTTTAGGTCAGCTTGCGTTTTGTGTCAGATTACAATAAATTATATGCAGTATTTTAAGACATTATTTTCTTTATTTAAATGAATCTAGGAGAAATGTTTTTAAATGTATTATTTATTAACAGTAATTCTTTTTCTAAAATTCAGTGCGAAGGGCATTGGTATCGGTTTTTGGTATTGGGGTATCTGTATCGGAAAACATGGTATAGGAACAACTCTACTCTAAATCCTTTTTAAGCTTTTTTGAGTTTACATTTTTGCCCACTTCTGTGTGAACGCAGCACAAGGCCAAATTAGAAAAAATGACAAAAGTATGAGAACGTAAGGTGAAGCCGGGTAAAAGGTCGCTGCCCTATAGTGTCATTCAAAGGTACTGGTATTATCACGCAAAATCCACCCCGCTTCTCCACGCCCAGCCATTCTCCAGCTGATGGATTGAACTATGCGTTGTATGACCCCTTAACGGCCTTAACAAGGCCTTAACTGCAGCGGCAGAGTAGGACGCTAGCCGAAATTCCCATTTCCACGATTGAAGGAAGTAGCGTTGGTGTAATAGCCGTTTGGCGGTAGTTTGCGTAGCCGGCTTTACCTTACGTGAGTGGAGCAATTCAAATAAGTAAATAATTAGTCCAATTACACTAAATCCTTACAGGCGAACAAAGGGTGTTTATTAAATGCCAAGAAAGGAAACATTAACATTGACCGGGAATAAAAATATTTTATTAAAGATGTATTGAAGAGAAAAATATGTGAAGTGGAGCTACACTCTCCTAACACCACAATAAAATAAAAATATAATATTTTATATTGATTATGCGGAAGTTTAGTTATGTTAAATGCCCAGTGAAGGCAACCTTAATAAAATAACATGGTGTGATGTGTGATATTGAAAGTGTAAAAATGCTTCAATAAACAATAGCCCAATAATAATAAAAATTCCCCAGTTGAATTGGGGAAGTTTGCCCTGAAGGGGCCTAAATGTGAAGTTCACAAAGAGAGTTCTTCACCTCAAGTGATGAAGACTTGGTTGGGGTAGTCCAGAGGGGACGTCGTTGCAGTGACCTACAATACCTGGATGGTAGAGAGAAAGGAAGAAGTGGAGGAATTTGGTAGGGACGACGTCTGCTGAACCCTCTGGTAGCCGTTGTGACTCCTGAAGCTGCTGGCAGAACCCGAAGAGGTGGAAGGCCTCTGGATGGCGGCGGCCCCCCAGGGGTGCTGCAGGCAGCGGAAGAAGTTGAAAACCTTCTTGTAGGTGGTGGTCTTCCAGAGCTGGATGGCATCATCGTTGACGTGGTCACCGGCGTGGGTGAGGGACTCTGCCCTGTGCTAATACCAACAGCCTTCACAGCCAGTAAGGTAAGCTGAATCACTCCTGAGGCCTGCTCTGGGATTCCTTTTATACTAAATTTCCCAGTTCATAGGCTCTCAGAGGGATGTGGGGAATTAACTCCGCCTCTCGGGGGTAGATCTTATGAAGTCACTCATGGATTCCTGGATCCTTATTTGGAGCAGCACTTGGCGACGACATACCTTGGTCTCATGCACTCATGGAGGCCATTACTTTTTGCTGGGCAGGCTGCTTCCCTTCAGCGGTGCAGGCTGCTTCCCTTCAGCGGTGCAAAGTTTAAACCTTGTGGGCTTTCTTAACGGGAATGGCTTAGAGGAAATAGTAGTTTCTTTGGGAGGAGTGTTGACGTGACGGCTTCTTGTAGAGTCTTGGCAAACAGGAAAAGCGTGGATCACGTGGTTAATGAAGCATCATGTGTCAGTACGTAGACCTGTCAACAGAAAGAACAGGTTGCATTTTGCAAAAATGTCTCTTAACTCTTCCATGGACTTGTGGAACTGAGTTATATTTACTGACGAGAGCAAGTTTAATGTTTTTTGCTTCAAGTGGAAGATGCATGGAATGGAGAAAGAAGAACAGAACTAAAGAAGGGGAGTAAAACACGGTGGCTGCTTTGTGATGGTTTGGGGGTATGTGAATGTTGCAGGAGTGGGAGCGCTACATATTATCGAAGGCACTATGGACCACCAGTGCTACATTAATGTACTAAAACATCATTGTGTATGTAGTGCAAACAAAATGGGGATTTCTGTTTATGCAAAACATTGGTCCTAAGCACACAGCATGGAATAGTAGAATGTGGATCCTCTACAATACACCAAAGTACCTTCAGACATTCCCACAGTCCTCAGATGTACATCCCATTGCACATCTATGGGATCATCTTGAAAAACAAATTTTAATGTGCCACATTTCTTCCAAAGAAGGCCTGAAAAGAAGAGTACACTCATAAGAATGGAACAACATTTCTACTGCCACTTCATCTAATTTGGCGTCCCCGATGCTCAGAAGGCTCCAGGCTATTATTGACTATGATGGCTACCCCATGAAGTACGTACTGAAATGTGCAACATAATCAGTGTAGTGTGGAATTAAGAGATTGAAAGTGCCTGTGAATTGTAACGGTTTGAATACTTACTGCAGCAGAGTGTGAGGGAACATTCAATGTTTTACTTTTCGTTATTAATCATGGACATATATAATTTAATTTATATATTATTTAGTATATCATGTTTACATTTCAAGGAATGTTTTTATTTTTTTGTTACAAGTGTCTTCATGGGAAATGAAATACATAGTCTTTTTTTTTTTTGTGAAAATTGTCAATGTTCGAATATTTTTTACACTGTGTGTAGCAGGTCGCTAGGTAGTGTGCTGTATATTTCCTAGAGCAACTGCAACCGTCAGCAGCACCTTTCCGTCTACTGGATATATAATCTCCCATACAAATCAAGCAATTGGTTGCAAACAAGTGCTTTTTGCGGAACTGGCCTCAGTCACCCTAGAAAACCTATCACTGTCCGTACATTCAATAATCAGCACAGTCCTGCTACCAAGGATCTCTCAAATCACAATTTGTTGCAAGCCAAGAGTGAAGGAAAGAATCCGTTACACGATGCTCTCATGCGTTGTTTTAAATATCCCACAGAACAGAATAGTGGAGTGATACAAAGGAGTGGCAGATGAGCATTCTGATTAGGAAAGTAGAAGGTTTAAGCAAATTACAAGCACAGAATAATCCCAGGTATTGGGACTTTGCCCAAGTAAACATACTTATCCCTCATGAAGGGTAAATCCACAACACACCACTAATTTTTATTTGAAAGTATTTTACCTGGACTTGTTTGAATGGTTGTTTTTATATCTTGTTCTGGATTTCTCTGCGACATTTAATTAAGCTCTGCAGTAGTGTGTGTCAGAAGTAATAGTTCCTTCACTTAACTAATTGCATCACTAGCTGAGATCTTGTGGACATTGTGACATTATGCATAGCCATTTCTGTTCATGTAGTTATCCACCAGTGTTTGCCCACCATGCTTGGTTTGTGCAGTATGTGTCACCAACTGGAAGCAAATACATTCCAAATAAGAATTTTCACTAGTGGGGTCGTACAGTGAAGGCAGTGGTTTTACTATTAGTGTAGACTGGAGTGGCCACTTACAGTGCAGATGGTTTGGCCTATTTGCTGCTGGACTTTGTTTATGTTGTACATTCTGTTATTCAAGAATACTTACATTGGACCTGAGTAGAAGATGAGTGATGTTGAAGCTACAGAACATGCTGTGAACCAAACATTTAAATTGCAATAGCATGTCGAGGAGTGTGTTACTCTCACATTATTTTTTCTATGTTACAGTTTGATCACACAGTCCTGTTTGAAGTGAAAGAGGTACATTTTCTTAGCCATAGTTTTTATTTTGGTGGTTTTACAAACCATGACAGCAGGTGTAAAAATTGTACAATTAACAGTAGTTTGACTGTACAACATTAGCCACCAGTATGACAGAAATTTTTAGTTGATGTTTATCGTAACTTGTGGTGTATTGATATGAAAATTATTTAAAGCCATTGGTAGATCAGAGATATTTAATTTATTTTCAGGTACATTTTACACGAACTTGGCCATGGTAATAAAGTAAAAAATGTGAGTATTGTGGTGTTAAAATTTTTGCATGTGTAAAATTGTATGTATTTTTATATTTGGAGATATATTGCAAGTTGTTCATGTTTGCAGGCAGGTTCAGCAACGTTGATGAGAGGAAGCTAGTGGTAAGTGGAGTTGACAGTTCTACCCCGAGAGACAGGCCTGTCATTCAGCCAGCCTGAAAGATGGGTGAGGTGAGGTGCGACATGGATAGAACAGCAGTACATTTAAAATATGGGAGGGAATGGGAGTACAATGAGAAAACCCTTGTACCATTATGTCTGCCACTCTCCCCATATGAGAATCGCCATTTGAAACATTCCTGTCCTCCAGAGTCCTTGGGTGTGGGAGGTCAGTGCCTAACCACCGAGCTAACACTGGATTCCATCTTTTTTGATATTTCATTTTGATTGGTATTTTGTGGCAAGCTTCATGTTGAAGGCAGGTAAGGGAGTACTGTCGTACTACAATGTTCCCAAATTCAAATTGTGAGAAAAGCCATTAATATATGTTATTTTGGTGCTGAGATTGGATTAATTTGGAGTATACTCTATTTGTATCTCACTCTACTAATTCTGACCTTTTTCACACTTGTGGTGTGGAATCTCAAAAAATTTTGATAACCACTTGGACAATTATCCTTGCCATAAAACAGTCTAAAAAATTTTCACAAACTTCTTTAAAATGATTGTTTAATTGCTAGTGCAGGACAGAGTTTAATAAGAATTCCATGGGCAATGCGATTGCCCGTGGGATGGTAGTCAGTTATACACAGATTTCTAGTGCCTCACAACTCTGGATGATTCTGCCAGTATAAAACAGTACATCCCCAAAACATTTAATTACCATACAAATTCATTCACAAAACGTGCATACCAAAAATTGATTGATTTTTGGACCATTCAGAGGAATGCTCCCAACATTCGTGTAGAGTGTAATATTAGGAGACAAAATTTTGAGCACCTATATTCTGGTGAAAAAGCTTTGGATTTAAAAATTTCATGCTGAAAGTTTTATTATTGTAATATCATGCATGGTTTCTAAAATTCCACTTTCAGAATGATTTTTAAGTTATTTTCTTACATGTGCAGGAGAAACAGAATTTTTTTTACTTGTAGCTACCCACAAACTCTGCTCTTGAAGGACTGACCAGTGGAATTGTCGCAGCATGGAAGATGTATGGTGACCCAAAGTGAGTATGACCATGTGGTAGTTATGTCTTCTTGTAGGTTTAAACTTGTAAGGTTGAAGTAATGGAGTAAAGTATATCGCTGATAATAATTATTTGTATTGGTATGGTCCTGGCTGTTGTATGACAGTTGCAGAATCGTCCTGGTACTTTAAACTGTTAATGTATGTTCTCTTAAGAGCATCCAAAGGAGCGCTGTCTTTATCCATAACATTCACTGCCAGGCAATAAAAATAGCACACATAGAAACGATACATTGGATGGTACCCAAACTTTATAGAGGTAATGAGTATTACACATAATTACTAAAACAGAACAGCAGCAGGACAATTACACATGGCTGTGTGGTATATGTCATTTGTTCATCTTCACTAGTACATTACATCCCCGTATACTGTAATGCATGCTACAACACTGCCTGGCATGGAGTCCAGCAGATTCCAGATGTTGTCCGGAGGCAGATGTGCCCACAATTCCAAATCCCACGACAGCAGCTGGTGGTTCAATTGGTCTCACACATGCTCAACAGGGGACATGTCAAGGGAGCGGGCAGGCCATGGTAGTGATTGGACGTGACAGAAGTAGTCCTGGCTGACCCATGCCAAGTGCAATTGGCCATTATCCTGCTGGAATATTGCGCCTGGAATCCTGGCAAGAAATGGTAGCAGATGGGCCATCAACATCCCACGTAATACGAGAGCGGATTGGCTATGGCTCCCTAGATCACAATACTGGCCGTGGAGTAATTGTGCCACTCTATAGCGATGTTGGGAATGTGGTGTTCACCAGGGACCCTCCATATCTGGGCATGATGATCATCAGTGTCTGTAACGAAATGGCACTGATCACCAAACACCTCGCATCACCAGTCTGTGGTCTTTCACATTGCTCTTGCCTGACACCACTGCCAATGGAGCAGCCGCTGTTGCAGAGTTAATGATAGCTGGCGTATGGATGCTTGGATTGCAGGTTCACCTCTGCAAAGAGTCGGGAATTGATTCTTGGGC
The DNA here is from genome assembly GCA_029891345.1 of Dryococelus australis. Taxonomy (NCBI): domain Eukaryota; kingdom Metazoa; phylum Arthropoda; class Insecta; order Phasmatodea; family Phasmatidae; genus Dryococelus; species Dryococelus australis. Next base: position 97,087,484 of record CM057004.1, on the reverse strand, counting down.
ACACAGGAGCCCCAAAACTGGCCAGTTCTGTAGATTGGGTTGCCATGGAATTCCACCATACCTAATGCATGATCAATCAATCCTCTCAACTGGTATTAATTACCTTGCCCATCCTCAGCCGGTCCTCCATTTGTAGGCATCGGACAGTGTGCTCTGCATGGTCCACATGGTGGGCTATATATTTGGTGATACGACCACCCTGCAGTTTTCAGCCCAATTAAGAGTACTCTCTCAAAGTCCACCAATTACATTACGCGACATGTTTGGTGTCTTCCTGGCACTCTTCTTCACTCTGTACACTTTGCTTCGTATTGTTTGGTGTTTCTTGCATTTGTGCAGCCTTGACTACATACCACTGTATATGACTGCTGGTCAGTGCCACTGCTGGATGTGCATGCAAATGCACCAACATGGGATCATGTGCATACCAGTCCGTAGTCTCAATATTTACATAATTTCATAGTTGTTGCATGATCTTTTTGTGGTGTGCTATTTTCATTGTCCAGCAGTGTATAAGTTTAATTTGTTCATGCTAATTTTCTTGCTTGGTTGGCTGCCCCCTTTCAACGTTTCTAGTTGTCTTTTTCTTATTTCTCTTTTTGTCATTTACATACATTGACACTGTGCTTAATGCATGTTTAGTAGCACTGAAAAGACAGACTATAAATCGTGTTTACTATTTGTTGAAGAACTGTTATGTGTAATTAAAATTTTATTCTCGCCTGTATTTTACATTAGTAAGTATATTCATGCCCTGAACTAATCATAGTCATGCTGTTTTGTTTAAATCCAATTTGTTTGAATATGTGTCATGTATTAAGGGCCAAAACATGATTTGTGTGGTTAAGGAGCTATCTGCAGTATACTTAGAGAAATATATTTTTGCAATAGTATATTACAAATTTTAAGTAGTGATGAATAGTTTCCATTAAGAAAATATCAGTTTTATTAGCAATCGTACTGCAACTGGGTATTATCCCCCAGTGTTGAACAAATCTCAATCTTGTTATACTTATTCCAATGGTAGAACTTTTCACTACAACCAGGTAACTAAAAGACTTAATTTATATATCAACACTGATTCACATTCAATGTTGCATGCACTTTAACTCACTGTTCTAAAGTCAGATAATATTTTTATTTTATAACAGTTGATAAATCTTTTCATTGTTTGTAATAATGTAGTCTATTACATAGCTTCTGCTGTTGAACTCATCTTGTTCTGAGCAATGTATTAAAATATAACGAGATTTTTTTTTCTTAGCCTAATTAGGAGGCAGCTAACTGACTAACTTTAACCTACACTGTAAAAAAATTATCTAGTAAACTTCCTAAATAGTAATGGAAGCTTTTAATGCATACATGTAGTGGAAATAATACCACACATCAGGCTACAAATATAGGAATGTTTAGCATCATTACTATACCATGCTGGGAAGTTTCCTACACATTTGACTGTTTCCTGAGCAAATGGAGGAACGCTACCATCTATGTCCAGGAAACAATCTTACCACTCATGGTTTATTCCTACAGTATATGTTTACACCGATGTGAGGAATTTACGGATAATTTCTTAAGAGTGTAGACTACATCAAAGTACGAGTGGCTTATGAATTTATACCCTATGCAGGATTCACATCCGTGACCCTGTGCCCTGTAAGCTGTCATTCTCATATATTATTTCGCAAAGCCAGTAACCAAAAAAATACTATCAGGAATGTATATAAATATTGAACGGGCATTTAACATTTTATAAATAAAGTTCAATTTTCAAAAGTATAAGGGGACTTTGACACCATTACTATAGTTAAAATTTTTATTTATTTATTAGGATATGCAAGTCATACTATGAAGTAGTGAATTAAACATTTTGGGACAGTACAGCATTTGTACATATATAGACATTTTGTGCAGGGAGCATGATGCATAACATCCAGTCATACAGTGAAACCACATATGTAATTTTTGCTTTTAACATTTGATCAAAAAATTATTTCTTACTGTCATAATGTGTTCAATATACAAGTGATTTTAAAACCAAACCAGAAAGAAAAACTTTCATGCCAAGACAGCTACAATTTTATAACAATATTATTAAGAATTTTAATAATAGCTGCAATGGTGTAATGATCATATTATTCACCTACTGACAGGGCAACCTAGGTTCAATTCCCAATGAATTTATTTTTGTATGTGGGAAACATGGCAGATGTTGCAGTTGGCCATTGGGTTTTCTGGGTGCACTCATGTTTCTCCTGCTCTTGCATTCTACCACTGCTCCATCTTTGCCTCATTTAACCCTGACCAGAGCTCAAGATCTCACTGTTAATTGCAAACCAAAACCTATGAACATTTCTCAGCAAACAATTTCACAGGGAACATGTTTACAACAAGATGATCACTTTTAAAAGCCCTGCTTAAGATCTATTTGTATGCATCTTGTGTATTCTTCCCCTGCATGGAAAATTAACATTACCATAGGCCTATCATTTTGTTCATACATGGGTTAAATTAAACTATAATTCTATTAGCAATTTGCTAATTCTTTCTCTTATATATAAAAAAAAAAACCAAAGTAAAAGAAACCGTTTTGGTATTCACAAATGTTTATACAACCTTTGAATTCAATGTTAAGGCATAGGACTACTTTCCCTCCATCATTACCGACTTTAGTGGGCACATGCCTATAGTGTACCTGCTACAATATGTGCATGTAGGGGCAGTGACATTTTTCTAAGATTGATTTCAAACGTGCTTACTTTATCGTGAAAAGGCTTCAGTAGGCATTAAAATTTTTTGTGTTTTGTGTTAGAGTATAGTCAATTCACCTTTTTTGAAGCCCTGCTATAAGTTTTACTTTCAGGCTTTTTATCCATCTCATGCAAAAATTAAAAAGTCTTGCAGATCATGCAAAAGTGACAAAGCACTGTATTTGTGCACACTTCAGGGTTAATAATATTTTCCATGAGAACTATTACTAGACTTTGCCAATACATGTAAAGTTTATCTGCTTTTTATCATATTAAGTGTAAATGAAATATTATAATTTATAAATTAAAAATATGTAGAATTAATTTTAACCAAATAGGTACATATAAGATACTTTTATGTTAACAGAAGTATAAAAGGTGTGTGATACATGAAGTATTTAGGAAACAACCAAACATGTCATAAATGGGGTATGGTCAAAAGGTTTGATTTAAAAAAAATGAAGTTACTGCAAATAGATTATAGAAGGCAGGCTGTGTAGTGAAACATATGGAACAATTTGTGTTCCAGTGCTGTCATCATGATAGTGGTGGAAGATGTGTCGTACAACATCTGTGACCAGAGGTTCCACGAGTTCCACCTGAGGGAGCAGCATCCGGAGGTTCGGGTTGTGAGGAGGACACTCACACAGATTGCCGACTGGGGCAAGTTGGGTCCAAATAAAGAACTGCTTGTGTAAGAGCAATGTAATAATTTATATCCATATTGCTACAGTCAGCAACACCTAGTGGTCTTATTTTTATTAGTCAAGATAAGATTATAAGAATTGAAATGCTTCTCTTATTGCTATTTACTTAAAAAAAAAAAAAAAATATTAAATGACATATAATAAAGTGAATTTTTGCTTGGTTTCGCATCTGGTTCTTTTCACCAGTTCTGTAAGGCAGAAATTCTCAGTTAATTGTGTGTCGACTGCATATTGCAAATTACCAGTGTTTCCTAGTTACCATATTTTATCGCATATAGGTCATACATTTTATTTTAAAAATTTTATTGAAAACTTGGGGTGCAACCTATAAGTGAGAAAAATGATTTTAAGGTGGGGGAAAGAAAAAATTAGTAAACTCCCGATTAACCATGTTAATAGAGACCAGAGAAAACACGAGTTGTATTAAAACCCCGGATAATCGAATTACACATTTTTATTATTAATGGAACAGTGATATTGGCTCCGAAAATCATGATAAAACATAGTACCTATTGTACATTCCAAAGCAAACACAAATCATGCACTGTATGTGCAGGATTTAATGTACACACTACTTTAACTGATGTATATGTTACAACAAGTTTAGTTAATTCATGGCATATCGAGTATACACAGCCTTTCGCCGGCATTGGGCGGGCGATCTAGAGCGATAGATAAGCTGTCCATATTTGTGTGTGTGTCACTTTCTTAATGTGCGTCACTCAGACCCGTCCTTTAGATGGCAGAGAGTTAGTTGAAAGTTTAGAATGCAATGCAATAGACAGGGCTTTCAATGAGGCAATCTGGCATTTAAACAATGCTAATACAGTGCAGTCCCAATTTAAAAAATTACCCTTAGAATACAACAGCGTATTAAAATTTTACCGACTTACAAACACGCACAAAAGTTTTAAATTTCTGAAATGTGTAGTTTTTTTTTGTAAACATTTAAACACTTGTTATGAAAAAACGTAAGAAAAGTTGAACCATGCCTTTTCATTTATTCCGAATGCACGGCCCGCGGCTAGATTTTCATTCTCTTTAGCGAACATCACCACTTTTAATTTGAAACCTGCGATGTAGGTACTTCGCATTTCCATCACGCAAGTGTCACACTTCTTCACTCCCACAACACCTTTACTCATGTATAGCATGCCCTTTTTTCCTCAAAATAAAGGAAAAAATTCTGGGGTGCACACTAAACAAAAAAGGACTAAGAAAGGTGGGGTGGGATGGTAGTAGTAAACTTTTGGAGAGAAAGGTAGTGTCACATTCCAGTATGCAAAAAAAAAAAAAAAAAAAAGACTTGTATGTCACCCCATAAAAGAAGCAAAGGCCAGCGGCCCACTGCAGTTATTGACATTTTTTCTTGAAACGACCTGTCACTGCACAAAAGAAAGAAAAAAAAGGAAAATACGGGTGTAACCTATATAGTATGCATTATCTTCAAATCACAAACATAGATAGATAATCAGTTAAGGTAATGTGTGGGTGTGTGTGTGTTTTTTTTTAAGTTGTGATCACTAAAATTTAAAGTATACATACTGTATTTTGCTTTAAAGATATAAAAATGATTTGTTATTCTATCATTTAATCTAGCAAATAAAGCAGAACTTTGCATGTGCAGCAAAGGAGATGTGGTGTCAGTGGTGTACTTCCGTTCCGGGTACAACCCCAACCAATACCCCAGCCAACTGGAGTGGGATGCTCGGCTGATGATGGAGCGCTCGCGAGCCATCAAGTCTCCCACAATTCAGTACCACCTTGCAGGCACTAAGAAGGTGCAGCAAGCATTGGCCCACCCCCTTGTGGTTGAAAAATTCCTCAAGGAGCCGTACAAGGTGGAGGCTGTCAGGGAGATATTCACCGGACTCTACTCCCTGGATCTTGTAAGTTCACCATTGTCGCCCATTGGCACGTGATTCTATTGACTCATAGGCTACTATCGTGTTTGGTGCTATAGAAGTGCAAAAGTAAAAAAACGTAGTTGAGAAAATTTTTAGTATTTCTGGGCAATGTTGTAAATTCACCCCTACTCCCCCCCCCCTTTTTTTTTTTTTTTTTTTTTTTTTTCCTAGTCAGGCCCCCAAACGCATGCGGAGGTTCAGTTATATTAGTTGTCATTTAAAAACTGTTGAAACACCATTTCTGGGTTTTTTTCCAGTTACATATAATGTGTATTTATTTTTGAATTAAAAGGAGCCAAAAGTGGTATTTCACAATCCTATTAGGTATGAAATTTCTAGAACAGACTACGTAACAATGACATGCCACTAGTGATGTCATTGCCCTGACCTGGCCTCGCCACAGTTATGGTCCCTCCCAAGCAAGAATGTTAGGTCATACACACCACAGGTTCACATCAGTTCAATGCCAGGGGATTGTGCACAGGGCATTCTGTATTACACCCAGACTGCTTACCATCCATCCAGCTGCTGGCTGCGGAGAGGACTGCAACCGAGTGCTCTGCCTCCTTTGGCCATCTCCACTGCTCCGTGCTGGTCCAGTGCTTCAAGTATAAATAGGACTCGCAGCCCTGGATTCATAGCTGACTAATGCGCTTCAGTTGTAGGCTGTCTGCTTGAACGCATGTTGGTTGCTTTCACTCTCGACACACGTGCTGCCGCCATAACCATGTGCCAGTTGCTCTCTAGGATGTTTTTGTTAGATATATTTACACAGTTATGTCTATCTGTTAAAATATTATCATTTTATTAACGTAAAACATCTAGTTTCCTCGTGGGAAATGTAAACACGGGCCATATCTCCACCATTTTTGTTAAGCATTTGCTGGGATACAGAATTGTGCAGAATATGTCACCCTAAAAATTAATTTGTTTTTAAATAATGAAAACAGTATGAAATGAATAATTTCTTCACGGGTAATGTAAAACACAGGCCATATTGTTGCTATGTGCACGACGTTGTAGTCTGCTTTTTCATTAATATTAGCTCACTCTGACTTGTCTGCATAACTGGGATATTGTTTTGCTTAAAATACCTCGCACTAATAAATTAATTTATTTGATTAATATACACCACATAAATGCCATTTCCTCGTGAGAAATGCAATCACGGGCTGTATTGCAGTTGTTTTTGTCAAAGATTTGTACTTCATTGCAGTCTGCTATTTTGTTAATTCTAAACTGCACCAGAAGTCTTTTCTGCACAACTGGGGTATCACATTACCCAGAATACATTATCCAAATACCATATAACTTTGATTTTTGTAATAGTGCAGGTGACAAGCAAGTCATATAATTGAAAATCATGATTAGGCGAGTTGTGCTTACCTCTCATGGTCCTTAGCCGGCAGACGGTTGGTTGGTGATAAACACAGTTTTACAATTTATAAAAGAAAATTAACTCTCCTCATTAATAAAATGTAAATATTTAAGAAGTAAGGCATGTTTATGTAAAGAATTGTTAAGAGATGCATATATGAATGCTGGTTACCAGCAAAATAAGCACGATAACCATGCCGCGAATCGGTCTAAAAGATGCAGTGCGTGATGAAACTTTACCATATTTCGGAGTGTATAGGCCACACATTTTTACAGAATGACTACAAAAAGTGGGGTGCGGCTTATATATGAGATTTTGGCATAAAACTTTTTTTTTTTTTTTTTGTAAATTTTCCCGAAAAACATGTTTAAAAATTTGTCAACATACAGTACATTTTGATGTTTCAACTCTTAAAGAAAGGAGGGGAATCAGAAGGGTAGGAATTAAAAAAAAAAAAAAACCACCCTCATGTAGGTAATAATTTTTTGCCACAAATGTTTTGTAGGGGAGAACTTCAGTAGGAATTTATTATGCTTGTATGGAATTGTGACTTAACAATATTTACCGGACTACAAAAATTCAGTTCAACCTATACTTGAAATATTAATAATCCCTAATTTTTCGTCAAAAATTTTAGGAGCAAAGGATTTCTCATCTCGCTGCCAAGCAACGGGCTGTACTAGGTCCACCAACTGTGGCCAGACAGGTGGAACGAGACCGCACTGCCAAAGTAAGGCTCTTGGAGAGACCAGCCTCTTCTGTACTCAATTATATTGTTTTCCCTTCGCATATCCGTACACACCAGGACTATGACCCTGTCCTGAGTGGTGTAGTGCATGGATCTGAGGTCAGGTACGGGATCCCCAACCCCAGATTCTGGAATCGAGAGGGAGTCTTCTGGAATCTACGCTACTACGTTGGCCGACACGGTATCATCGGCCCGAAGCCGGAGGACTGCGCCATCAGCCACTACTCCCCAGTCGGCTGTAGAATCAATAAGTAAGCCAGGTAATCCCGACACCTCCTGCCAGTCACCTACCGTAATATGTAAACCCACAGTGGGACTGAAGGTAAACAATCGTAAACGGCGGCTATCGAAAATTTTGTTCCGACATGCATAGCGACGTGCCCCGTTAAGATATCATGCCACCCATCGAAACAATAAATCCCTAAATGTGCGTACTGGTCTAACGCACTCAAAACCACAACGACCGTGCCACAAAATTAGTAACCCGTCCATGCATCACATTAATAAAAGTGTATTATTTTGCCATCAGAGGTATGTGAACATGACTTTGACTCATACCACCTTACTGCACACTCTATGACTTTGCCCCATCATCAAGCGATGAAAGCAATATGGGGCAAGTCACACGCCAACAGGCAATTAATCTTGTGGCCACAGCATTGATCCATGTATTACGGACAACTACAGATACAGGTATTTAATGAAGATTGTACTGCTCACCCATATGCAGATATGTGGTCACCACCCCTGAAGTCGAAACTTGTTTTACACACCGACACAGGAATGCTGTAAGAGAGCAGCACTCCTGCGGCCGATGTCGCTACTGCCCGAGCCTCAAGGAGAGGGGGTATATATATGTCAACAGCCTCCAGACAAGGAGATAAGAAATGCATGGTGCAGCCCACTGCTTTGTTTTAAATAACCTGTGGGCAGCCACCAAACTACAGTTTGCACTATATAAGGAGAAGCAACACTGCTCTCGCCAGTCACACACCGACCTGAAGAAGGTCGGATGACTTTCCAGAATCTATGGAAGACAAGCCGTATACGTCATCCCTTGGACAACCACCCCTCACTACTCGCTGTTAATTGTGATTAGAAATGTTGACATTATTTATTAGACAGAGCCAAGCATCCCCATGTTTTCACGAAGATGTAATTCTAATGTGAGAATATGCAATTTGTTCAGTATAATTTGTGGCTCATTAGAATCAAGCGACCTATCCGGATCAGACAAGAGTGGGCCGAACGTCTTGGGACTCCTGGAGCCTGAAGAAGGCTTTAGTCTGAACAAGACCGGGAACTCCTGAGGCAAGCCTGCCCAAGAAACGCTCCCATCTAGCCAGTCTCTTGTCATGCTCATTAGCTTGGTGCGTCTAAACAAGACGACACCCAGGAGGGGTTGAGCATTGCTGCTAGGTTATGGGCACACTATCATAATTATTATTATAAGTAATTACGAATCAATTAAAATATTTTTGTTTCATTAATTTAATTATATTATTAATAAATCAAATACACAAGAAAGGAGGTGGACGTAACAGCCAATTAAGACTTTTGCTCAATGGACACTGCAACGTAAGTTAAATCAGCATGCCATTGTAACAACCTCCAAGCAACACAATGAGCCTTCTCCATTCCATCCCCAGCCAATAGCGAGATTAGTCAACACGGTCAGGGAAGTACCCCCCACCTCAGATGACTGCAGTTCATTCTTAGGAACTTGTTGGCCATGGCCAGATCTCGAACACCTTAGCTATTTGGCACCTCCAGAGCCCAAGCCAAAAGCAAAGGCAGCGACAACCATGCCCCATCAGTAGGGACTGTAAAATGTTGTTTCAATGTTTTCACCAATGCACTTTTACTTTGTGAACACCCAAAATTAATTGCGAGCACTAAAAACCTTTAGGCCATTTAAAAGAATGAAATTATTAGTTATAAACTGTTTTGAGTTAATCGCAAAACATTTGTAGACAATCTTAACATAACGAACATGTCCATCGTGGGTGTGTATATTCCACCACCACCCCCCCCCCCCCCCCCAGTTACCTGCATGTCCCAAACAATAAAACACTAAAGGCATTTACATTTACAGCTACAAACACGAGCTGGAATGATGTTTATCCTTCAAAATACATTTCACTGAGAATCGCTAAATTCTCTGCATTAAGGTGCTGTTGTTGGTCATTAAGAACAGAACTGTATTTTGAGAAAAATCTTTCGCAGAGTGCATTTGCACATGGCAACCATCTACTTTTCAAGACACCCTTAGAAAATACTAGATGATTTACAGACACACATTTAAAATTGAAATTAAATTCAGCTAAACATTACCTAGTTCTCCTAACTTTTTTCTTAAACCAAAAACTGCAGTCAGGTAGACGAAATGTGGGAATTGTTTATTGCCTGATGAAAAACAATAGCAATTCTTCCGGTACCGGAAGTAAGATAAATTTATTATTCTCTTAAAGTTGTTTAGCATAGGTAGTTTTCACTGATTGTAGACAAACAAAAAACATCAAATAAATATGAAATACCAGTTGCAAACATAAATGGCACATAAGCAAATCAAAATATGTACTTGCTTTCAGAATACCGAATATAAGTTCACTAAATTTTTTTGACAGTTATAGAAATGTAGCGTGGCTACAATATTTCCTAGCTCCGTAGTTGCTCTGTCTATAAATAAAACAGTGAGTGTAAAATTATATAGTCAGTGCAAAGTTACCATTCCAACCTACCTTATTTTTGTAATTGTCATACCGCTGGGGCTACGTTAATTTTATTGCCAGTGGAGTAGATGGGATTGGGAGACAATTTAGTTTGTCTTTCATGAGACAGCAATGTTTTGCACCTCTTCTTACAAGACTGTATCATTTTTAGTTACATATTGTTTTAATGGACCAGTCGAAAATTTGCCCATATGAATGAAACATTAAAATTATTATATAACCTGTCAAGTTCTCACCAAAAGAAAACACAATAAATATGTAGTTTGTACCAATTTGAATATTACACACATTCGGGGCTTAAATATTTTTGGCGAAGTTCATTTTCTATACAATAAACAAGTTATTTTACACTGCACAACAGAGATGAAATGGTCGTTTTCTAGGCGCCATACATTCCAAACATTGTAATAACTTCAAAATATGTTATTTCCAATATACACTGACTTAATGTTCGTAATTCCTATTTGCAACTCCTGAATACATGTTTTTCTGCCATCGATACAAAATAATTAGCTGACTCATTAAATAAATACAACACTTCACAGACTTTCCGAAACTAGTAAAATGCACAACCAAAATAAACGGTGCCGTGACAAAGGCAGACCAAGCCATACACGTATTGAATAAATATATCAATACCACGTCGCGATAGTTAATATCTTCTAAACATCCCGGTGTCGAAGTATTGAATGTCCCATCTCTAGTTTTTAGGTTAGGATGTCCGTTTGCTTACATTATGTATTTACATTAACGTTTTGTTTTTGAACATCAAGTAAAGTGACATCTCAAATTATGTCTGTCTTTTTAAAGAGCACATTAAAAATGGGAGCAATGCTCATGCAGAAACCTGCATGAAAATTGCTCCAATTCTCATGCAGAAAACTGCATTTTTGTAGCAAGAAAATAATAGCTATTTTTGACAAAAAATAACACCTGCTTTTTTTAGGTCTCTAGCTTACGTTTCACACATTCTTATTTATTGCCTCAATAATAATTTCTTCAAACAAATTTATGTCTAACTAAAACAGCTTTATAACTTTCAACAATGCTGTGTTAATACATAACCAAGAAGTTCAACACTTGAGATATACAAGGTAAACAAATATGATCAACTTGTCTTATCCCTTTTGTGTAGATCAGAGGTTCCCAAACTTAGTTCACCACGCTTCCCTTCTGAGGGGGGGGGGGGGGGGGTGTGTGTGTGTATATATATATATATATATATATATATATATATATAAACTACCCCCATGTGTGTCACAACTTCATTATTATAAGGGTAAAACCAAAATGAATAAATTTCTCAAAGGTTTTATTTAATCATTAAATTTTGATGCTCATTGAACACATATGGTGGTGAACAAATCAATCAATGAGATGGAGGAGCTTGCATATTTTTAACCAGATTTACAATTCTTGGTAGAATTGAAGAAATCGCACAATGTAAATCACTGACAATATTGAGTTTGCTGCTATACTTTGTTTTTACTGCTACCATTGCTGAAAATGCCCTCTCACACAAATAGGTGATTGAGAACGGTACAGTAGAGTCCCGTTATAGCGAGATGTCACGGTTCCAGGTTCAATCCTTGCAATAAGTATGTCCTCGCTGTTTCTGATTTAGACCGATTTTGATCCCCAGTAGGGCCTTCCACTTAAAAATTGCCCTAAAATTGTGTAGAAAACCACCATAACGTAAAAATATCCTGCTATATGAAAACAAATTGTGTGAAAATGAGCGGAAAATCAGACCGCACCATGTAAGTATAGCCGCTCTGCCTATGCAGCATTGTCCCACAATCAATTGCCCGGCCTACGCAGCATTTCCCACTATCGCTTACTCAGCTGCCGAAACAAGCGATATCTTGCCCATCACAGCTCTGCACGACCGCCTAAAACTAAATACCTGTATTTAGTGGTATAATTCTCATATCTATTTTACAGGATTTAAGTGCAAAAATTTAGGGTGCGCGAATTGTGCATGGAATTGCCAAGACACGTGCATGTAAACATTAAAATGGGGTTTACTGTAAGTAATCCCTTGCCAACTATGGAAGATACATTATTTATTGATAATAGATATGAAGATACGTATTCAAAATTAAAACACTCGTGTGCTGGGGCTAGCAGTGAAAACATTGCTGTGTGCACGTCTAGATCCTTTGCAGCACGGCCGGGCGAGCGGCTAGATCCTTGGGCAGGGCAGCTTTTGGTCGATCGCTACACAATTATTCTGGCGGGTGGTGGCTTATTACTGTGTTCTTCTGCACACACAAATACCGGAAGTTTAAATGCAGCAGTTTGAAATATTTACCCATTATGCATTCGTACTAAACAAATATTAATATAAATGTAAATTATTCCCTTTGCATTAAAATACCACCTGCATACAAATAAACTCAATGACTGATTTTGTTTACATGTTTGCAGCACGGGCGCAGTAGCAAGAAATTGATAACGGGACCATTGCCCTTGCAGTGTCTGCGACCTGGCGCGGTCGATCAAAGTGCGTGCTGCATGGTCCCGTTAGCATTACATGCCTCGTTGAGAGAAAAACACTGCATGAATTATGAAAGGAAAGGTTTTTTTCCCTAATTCGGCACCATAAAAACGGGGGCGTGAATTGTGCCAGTGCGAGAATTATGCCGGTAAATGCGGTAGGCACTGGAAAATTATACGTTTTCAACTAACAAAACCTGCATGGTCCGAGACTTACTCAAAACCAGCAAAAATTCAAGAAAACTTGATAAAAATAGATTAAAATTAAGTTTGTTTTAGCACAGCTATAAAATGTAGCAGTAGTTGGGTCCCTCTCTTTAATTGGTATGCCACAGTATGGAGAAAAAAATCCGGCGAAAATCTGTTAATATGTAACCGTATTTGATGCCAGCTGTTGCTTGGACTGATGTTTAAATTAAATTAGTTTTCATTTAACAACGTTCGACCCACATACGCCAAGTTGGTTGAAATCAAACTCAGTTGACAGCACAATGACTGAACTACAGAAAAGCAGAACTGGTTCATGTAAACTGTGTCAAGGTAGAAAGGGCGGTATTCTATTTATAGAACAATGCGCCTGGTTTGCAAGAGAAGGGGAATTAGGTGACTAGGCGGAAGAATGTGACGAGAGCAGCACAAGGTACGTAGGGAAATGAGGAGGCGGGGCGAGGGAGTGAAGTTACGGCAGACAGGTTACACGGCCACGGTCCTGCCGCAAGTCTGCTGCACATGATCTCGCAGCACATGTTTCAACTTGTAAAATTACAATTTTTCATGGAATATTTTTGCGATTTTTTGTAGGTTCCTCAAAAAGACCTCGTTATACCCACATTCTCACAGTTGCAGTGCTCGCTACAATGGGATTCTACTGTAAATACAATTGCAGCTCTTGCTCTGCTATGTCGGGATAAACTTTGAAGTAATTGAACCAAAAAAATGTTTTGTCAATCTTCTCAAAATGATATCTCGCAGCAGAATAATGTTTTATTTCCAACGCCTGCTCTTGAAAGGAGCGAATCTATGTCAACATGGAAAGGATCTGTCTTTAATCTATGTGTTATTTTCACACGAGTTAGGAAAGTAATGCGTGAACCCATCACTCAGGTGCTGCAATTGGTTTGATATTTTTGTCTTGGTGACAGTATCCTCAAAAACCTCTTTAAAGCGTGTTTCTTCTGAGTGCATATAATTTAGAAAAACAGGGGTAATGGCTCTGCTAAAATTTTACGATTCCAAAGTTGCAACTTCTCAGTATACACCATAATAGCATCACGATGATAAATTTTATTGGAGTCCCAGCCCTGTAATTTCAAGTGGAGGTAGTACAATGAAACAAATTTATCTTATAAATAAGCCATAAATACTTGGGACACCTGACTTTCTACTATTCATCCTGTGTTAGTTTATCCAAAAACAAAATTACTTTGTCTCGAAGTTCAAATAATTTTGCCAACATATTTCCTTTTGAGAACCAGCGCATTTCTGTATGGAATAACAGCGTTTTGTGTTCTGTTCCCAAATCTACACAAAGAGCCGTAAAATGTTGAGTATTTAATGCACTATTTTTAATACAGTTGATAACTTTGATCATAACTTCAAAACACCATTAAGGTCGTTTGAAAGGATCCTAGCCACCAAAACTTGACAGTGTATAAAACAGTGAATAGTTGTTACACTGGGATTCCGACCCTGAGCAAGATCCAAGTATTGAGGGAACGGCGTCTGTGTATACGCCTATCAATTTTGCCATGAGAGTTCCATGTTTGACAAAGAATTCAGACCGCTGAAATATCAAAAGCTTTTTTTTGAATTCTATTTAATAAGTGTACAAGTGAACAACTCGACGAACACGCCCGCTACTTTGAAAATAGATGTTGCAATGGAAAAAAATTATTTTATGGTACTTCCTGTTTGGAGTTCTTATTTTATTTTAATAAGTTTATTAATATTGATAATAATTCACACATTAAAATTTTTACATAATTTGGTAATTACAACCAGTTTTTTAATATTGGTATATCCCTAATATTGACCTTGTATGGGTTAATTTTGCATTGCAAAATGGTTGGGTTTCCGATTTAAAAAGATAGTGCAGCTCCTTGCACAGCTAGCAGGCCTTGCACCTACCGTATTCACCCAAATATAAGACTACCCCGAATATAAGATGACCTACATTTGCCCATTGCTGATGGGAAAAATTAAATTTTACCACAAATACTTATTGACAGGCCACGATGATAAAAATACTCAGTCAAATATTGCATGAAAATCAGTTTTAAAATAAGTAAAAGCTTACCAGTCATCAAACCTATGTGCAAGAAAGAGAAAACAATGCAGTCTAATTGTTTAAACATGTGGGTGTAAAATAAATACACACACACACAACCTGCACAGTTTCACTACCAATAGTTCCAAAATGTAATGGCCAAATTTTTTCTAAAGTGGAAAAAAGGTACAAAATTAACATAATATTAACCTTTGGTTTTTATAGATTTGATTGATAGGATTATTTATTGTAACACTTATAAATGTATCTTTCTAGTCGTTTAGATGTGGTATCTGAAAACCACAAATTAGCAATACAAAAAAAATAGTAATTGAAAATGTCATTTTTCAAAAACTCAAGGAAATCACTTATTTTGTACACAGTCATTTAAATAAAGAATAGCACCTAGTATTACACACTATAGAGTTCAAGATATTATGCTGTCATCACTGTTATAAAAACAATATCAAATATGAGTTGTTTGATAATATTTATTGTGTTGCATTGTTATTTGTTAACTTATTTGAGGTGAAGTACCGTACCGTTTTTACTCACGTATAGTGCACACCATGATTTTTGCAACAAGTTGCAGGAAAACATATTTTTTTTTTTTTTCTAAAATTGCACCAACAATACCGTGGGGCCTTGTTAGTAAGTATGTAACAGATTATTCTTTTATTTTAAATTAATTTGTGGCAATTGCGATATATTTGGAAAGTATTCTAATTAAATAACTCGTGGGGCTAAAATCCAAAACACTGTGGCGTTCCGTAAGGCCAGGGTAACCTTATGGCCATTAAAAGAAGAATGTCAACAACTGACGTGGGCTTCCTTTTCTTTTGTTTCCTTTATGCAGTTCCAAAAAGAAAACCTAAAAGAGAAACGGTGGGCGGCATGCTTTCTTTTTATTTGCAGTGTTAGAATGTGAGACACTACCCTTCTCTAAAAAAAAAAAATGTGTAGCCTCCCCTCCCCCCAGGTAGCAATCCTCTAGACTCTTCCACTACACTTTCCTTTAAACATCATGGGACAGTTTATGAGTGGATAGTTTACGACTGCTACTCTACCACTCCCACCTCCAAAATGTTTTCTTTTATTTTGGGGGGGGAAAAAGGGTACTGCTATACACGAGTATATACTTAAGTTCGTTGACGATGTTCCTTTCTAGCACATTTTCGAACTGAACACGAATGCCTATAAATTTTTCGAACTGTACTAAAACAGAACCAACGTAACCCAAACATAACCTTTAAGATCAGGTTCGGTTCGAACGTTTGTAATGAAGTGATGCTAGTTTACTATGACATGGCAACAAAATTATCCATAGGTTGCTTTGAAGTGGTAAACAGCAAAGAAACCTAAATGCAGTACAGCGAGACCTAAGCAAAACCAATGTTTGTGTTAATTGTACATTCACTATATGCTGACCTCATATGCAATGTTAAAAACATTTTTTGGTTCAGAATAACACGTTGTGCCCACCCGTTCGTTATTCCTGCATCAACAATGAACACCTGGATGGATTTTGTTGGTTAACAGTCTAGCTGTAATAAGATTTGTTGTTAAATTTTTTTTGTTTAACATTTTCAGTGAAGAGTATAACCAGTAGATGTAACACTGTTCACATTATTCATTATTAAATAATTGGAGCATGTAATTTTCTACCAAAAATTTTATTTAATCAGCACAGTAAAAAAATATTTAAAACAGTTTGCAATGTATGAAGGTTGGAAATTTTTATTGCAGGAATAATGGAGGAGAGTACCATTTGGTTCTGCCGAATTCCAACTAAACCATACAATTTCCTTTTTAAATAATTAATTTTTTTTAGAATGTTTGTTTTATTTGGTTTTGAGTGCACAGTAGAACTTTTTTTTTTTTTTTTTTCCAGACATTAAGGAGAAAAAATTTCTTTGTAGTATGCAGACTTTTTATTTAATTTACTGGACATGAAAATTGATGCACAATGCCATTTGATTCTAGAGAGTTTGGTTGTTGCCACGCATCACAAGATGTCAGAAATTGTACTGTCTACCCATAACAAAGAGCGGACGTTCCAGCCTAAAGAGTATACTGTTCACAGGCCGAGCCACCAAAGCTATGCATTAAGATCATCCAAGTACTGTAGAGCGCTGGCAGATGGCCCTACCAATATGATCACCAAGACATGAACATTGATGAGTGCGCCGGCCAGACTATGAATAGTGGGCCGCATCCCCTGTAAGATCAGTCTGTTCTGTTCGTTCACCCGCTGCCTGGTGCTGATAACTGT
This sequence comes from Dryococelus australis, assembly GCA_029891345.1. Classification (NCBI taxonomy): domain Eukaryota; kingdom Metazoa; phylum Arthropoda; class Insecta; order Phasmatodea; family Phasmatidae; genus Dryococelus; species Dryococelus australis. The sequence goes on along the minus strand of CM057004.1, from coordinate 97,070,225 downwards.
TCTTCTACCTACGTCTTCACCGCACTTCTGGTGCTGAAGACTTGGTCTACTCCAACTATCCTTTTGAGTCTACATCGTCAAACACTAGACACTGCTGGCCCCTTCAGGGCAACATAGTAGAGTAGTCCAGTTCAAGTTATTCTCGTAACGCTCGTCTACCCACCTCTTGTTAGCCTAGGAACAGGTCGCCTTCACCGGTCTCGTATAGGGTTAAGCTTCCGTAAGCTCAAACTGGTAGGAGGTAGTACACCACCACTGTTTATTTCTGTCATTGGAATAAACACGTTTTATCCACTTAAGTGTATCCATCCAGTGGCAATAGCACCTTTCTCCGTAAACATCAGTCCTGTCAGAGGGTCAGCAGGTGACCGAAATATTTGCTGTAACCGCTACACACACTAGTATAGTAGTGTGCGAGAACTGTAGACCCCCAACACTAGGTATTCTCTCTGTCGTGGGGTCAGCCTATTGGCTTGGCGCTGGCTCTCTCCACCATGCTTCTGGTGCCGGAGGGGGCATTCCCCGAGTTGGGAAGACTGGTTCTCAGATGAGGCTGTATTGAGACCGTCAGTGTGACCCGACTCTCTGTATCCACCGTGCTTCTGGTGCCCGATACGGGGATTGGGATTCCGTATTTGGTGAGCAGAGGCGGCATGTGGTTCGACACCTGAGTTGTACCACTGCGTCACGTGCCCCACTTTCGCGAGGTTCAATAGTAGTGTTCTCTATCTCAGACCTCATGCCATACTCCTTCCGCAGTGGTAACCGTAAGAGGGTAAAAAAGTCTGAGACGATCTCTAAATACCAGTCGGAATCTAGCCTAATCCCCACCAGACTTGAGCACTTCAGTCCCGGAACAAGCAGCAGCTCTTCACTAGACTGACCACGCCCGATATGAGCTATGTCTCTTCAGAGTCACCCACCCAGGTTGACGGCGACATGCACCCATCCTAGCTGGCTACTTGAACGGACAAAACAGGTCACTCTGCCTTGATAATTTGTGGTTTTGGGGAACGCCGTGTCCTGTTTACACGGGCGGCAAACAGCACCAACGAGCCCTTGTGCAGTGGCACACCAGACACTGAAGCTCACCCCAGCATAGCACAGTTAGAAACCTTGCAAGCTCCCCCGGTCAAGCGTCGCCCAGTTATTCTAAAAGGGTCCCGCCCAAACACTTAGTAGTCCTGGCCACACCCAATTTGGTACCTTGCAGAAGGATACACAACCCATTTTATATTCTGGATGTGCTCCAGTACCACGTAATGACTAGTGTCCCAGATCCACCCCCGATGCACGTGGCCTAGCTCCAACCAAAAGTACTTGGTGTCGTGATGTCCCTTCAGTAACCACAGGACATCATGCTTCAAGGAGATATTTTTCCACTCCCAAAAAAACATATACCATTGTACTAGGCAGGGTGTCAATAGGTAATCAGTTTTTAAATGTTTGCAAATGGCATATAATGTTTGTATTTGTTGTTGAATGGAGAGCGCAAAATTATTATTTATCGCACCAATTGGTTTTGTTAGGATGAGTTTGGGGAGAAGGCAATGCAGATGGCCCTGGAGACTCCAGAAAAATTTGTCCTGAAGCCACAGAGAGAAGGTGGTGGCAACAACGTGTATGGAACAGAGATTCGAGAAGCTCTGCTGGCCATGAAGAACTTAAAGGAGCGAACAGCTTGGATACTGATGGAACGGATAACCCCGCCAACCCAAAGATCTTACATTGTTCGCCCAGGACAAGGAGGTCTGCCTGAGCTGGTAGACCTTGTGTCAGAGCTTGGGATTTTTGGAGTCATTATTGGGTATGTATTGTCATTCACTTCTTAACAATTGGGTTTGAGAACGGTTTTTTTTTTTTTGGCCTACTTTTTAAAGGCAAGAAAGGCATAACAGTTCACTTTCCTCTTTGTCTACTTCTATATTTCTGCTAAAAAAAACCTTTTGAACATGTGAACCAAATGCCACCGAACTCAATAAACATTTAGTACTTAGTAACAGAAACAGACATTTATAATTTTCAGCCATGCCGATTACTTATTGCCACCATTTTTAAATTTTAGGGTGCTAGGTTACATTTTGAGAACCATTCAACTAATTTAAGTCAAAATATGTATGTTTACAGTGCATCATGTAAACATTAAATTTAGAGGATATTATTCGTTTACCATTTTGGAAGATAGCTCTGTATAAACAAGTGGGACATGTTTCTCCATAACTTGATCCTATAAATTCCTACTGTTTAAAAGCTCCAGTGCTTGGCAAGTATGCAGTTGCTGGGGAAATTCAGCAGGTTATATGAAGCTTTTGCATGTTTGTGTGTATACAATTATAACTGTGTAAAAAAAAAAAAATTAAAACATTGTTTTAGGTATTGGCATTTCTGCATGTTATATGCCATTCCCTGTGTTTCAGAGATGGTGAAAACATCATCATGAACAAGCAAGTAGGCCACATGTTACGAACTAAGCAAAGCTCAGCTGACGAGGGAGGAGTTGCTGCAGGCCTTGGGGCTCTAGACAGCCCTTATCTAGTTGATGACATGTCCAGTTGTCCATGATCTTTGCACATGCAGTGAATGTATATTCATGCTTTTGTTGTAGAGTTGTACAGCTGTGGTGATTTTGTTACTTTACTTTTATAATTATGAAATATATCAAATTATATTTTCATTACCAAAATATTAAAAAATTTTCATTTTACAGTCAGTAGACTAGTAAAGGAATGGGCACGGACAGATTCTATTATGTATATATTTTTTTAACTGGTTTTTTTACCACAATGTATTTAAAAGTAGGCCACTAGACTACCAAAAAAATATTTAAAAGTAAAAGCACAGGTATACACGCATAGGACGACATATTTTTCACACAGTTGCGCTATCACGTTTCTCTGCAAATATTAAGCCCCCTTGAGGGTTGTATTAAAGAAGTTTCAACTTGTATTAGTCATTACTAAAATTGTGTAATAATAAGGGCTGCAACAGACCCTAAAAGCGGTGGACGACAAGGACACTATGTGGGATATTAGGCGAATACTTCCATTAGAAGTGGTACCATGGGATGAAGCACAACTATGCAGGTAGCAGATAAGACCGCCTTGTTGTAACTCTCTCCGACCCACAGTTTCCTGTTAAATCGGAAACAAAGGGTACAGTGGTAGCAATAGCATGGTCTAATGAGTAGACAACCCTTCCCGCACCTGGAGGAATTCAGTGGGAGTCCCCGCCGAATGCGTGAAGTGTGTGTGTGGCAGCACGTAACAGCTAGGGTGATTGAGGTGAGTATGGAGCTGCACCGGAATGAAAGGGCAGGGCAAACGGAAGAACCCCGAGAAATCCCACTGACCAGCAGCACCCAAGGGGTGGCCGGGAATCGAACCTGATTTGCCTTGGTGGGAGGCGAAAAGGCTAACCGCCCACCAAATGAGCATGGCCAGGAACCAACACGCAAACAACAGAATAGCATTAGCATATGTGCTACACCGAAGTGTAACATAGCTGTGTAGGTGGCAGATCATGCAACACAGGGTCGAAACGAAAGTTGGTTGCACTGGCTAACTGCGACTAGTCGTGATGCATGTGGTGCATTCAATGATGATTTGTGATGTATAATACAGTCTGTTGCGAGTAGTGATAGGGATGCAATGGGCCCAGTAACGGGACTTACTACTAATGTGTAAATATGTAAATTCCGTGACGTGGCAATGCTTCATTGGTATGGAGGTACAGTCAACACAACAGACTATACACACCAATCATTCCGGATTATGCAGGTGGCACGTCACAATGAAGTTCAGAACAAATGTTCAAAATGTACTTGCCTATATCTATGCAGTAATTAATCTAGTGTATTAAAGACTGGCGGACACGTTGAAATACTTCTGGTGTGCCTCACATGTGATTGCAGTCAGCCATGACCCTTGCTGACAAGATTCTCTTCAAAAGCTACGGGTGTGTCATAAAAAGACGCCTTAAGAAATCTGCAGTCAGAAGTCTAATGGTGTAAGATCCAGGGAGCACAAAGCCCACCCCGTCACAACAGCGAGCGGGATATGCTGTGTTTAGGGGGTCACACACAAGCCTGGTAAAATGGGTAGGTGCACCATTGTGTTGCAGTCATAGACATTTTCTGAAGGCGGGCAGAACATCCTCCAGTAACTGTGGCAAATGGAACTGCAGGAAATCGTAATATTGAAACCCAGCCACACGGTTCTGCAGCAAGAATGGGCCAACAATATTATCCACCCACTATGCCGGCCCAAACGATAATGGCAAAGCGGTGCTGTTAGCCTCTCGGTACAGTTGCATGTGGGTTGGCGTCCTACATGTCTTCCTGTGTGAACGTGGCTTTGTCTGTAAATATTACAAGAGCCAGGAAATGACTATTCCCCACTGCCTGCACTCATTGTTGTCAATCATTTCATTCCATGTGCTTGGATGGGTAGACAAGCCATGATATACTGACAGACTAGAGTTCAGATGTGAGGAATGTTGCACCCATCATACGGCCTTATACAACTGGGTAATGTGCCCTGGACATGGGCTTAATGTGGTGCATTGCATCATATGCAATCAGCCGTTCCACAACAGCTGCATAGGCTGGCCAGAAAAGAGTAAATAGCGCACAGGACAGTCAAAATTTGCCTTTCATTCAGTGTCATATTTTCATTTTCAGATAGTTTTACAGTTTTAGGTCAGCTTGCATGTCTAATTACAATCAATTACGTACAGTATTTTGAGATGTTATTTTCTTAATTTAAACAAGTCCAGGGAAAATTTTTTTTAGTGTATTATTTATAGTAATACTTTTTCTAAAAGTCCCATTTTATTATGTTTATTAGCTAAACTTTATTTACACATAATGTACAATTCTTACTCTACTCAACGTAAAGATTTATAAGGTTAGGAGTTGTATTTTATTGATGTACCTGTCAGAAACCTCATCTACTGAAATCCCTCATGTATGAAAATCTTTTGGCAGTCCCCTGAATAACAATACTTTGAGAGTTGACTGTAGCTCAAGTTTGCAGATAATCCAACGCTCTTGAGATGTTGGCTAGGCACCCCTGCCAGGTTTATCTAACTTTCCTACACCCACCTCCCTTTGACACGTCAGTAACCTTGCGTTCGCTCCCGTCTCCCTTTCATGTTTATCTTCCTGCACGTGCACTCTACTCACTGCCAGCTGCCACTTATATTACATATCTGTTGATGCATGTGGTCATTACAAACGTACTTTGTAAGAAAATGGTACCAGTATAAACATTTGATTAAAAAAAAAAGATGAAATACTGATGATACTAATTCAGATACCATAAATTTTTAACGATCATTAGTATCTGTATCAGTGCAACCCTAACCACAATTTTGTGGATGACCTTTGAAATATGCAGAATATTTGTTCAAGACTTTCAGCATGTGGACTATTAGTTAATCATGTGCGCCCATTTAAGAGACTGTAGAGCAAGTGTGAGAAGGCTAAGGTCTTGCTTAAAAAGAAGAAGAAAAAAGTGTTTCCCCTTATATGTAAAAACAGTAATTTAAGTTACATAAATGCAAATTTTATGGATGTCGTGCTACACTCAATGCTGTTTGCATGAAAATTAAAAAAGCGACGAGACCTCTCAAAGTTCCAAGCTTTAAATTTTTTGCCCAGCTCTTCTACAACATACGTATGTTACATTTAAAAAATTTTAATCTTGTTCATTTCATGAAACATCATAGCCTAAAAATTAATGTGCACTTCTATTCTCCATCACTGTTTTTTATTTTTAGAAAATAAGTCACTACTGCTGATAAAATGTGTAAATAGTGATACATTTATTTATACTTCACAATCAGTGATTGATTATTTTACAACTGTTGATCACAAAACTGAAACATTAAAATATATTTATCTGATACAACTGTTCATGATAAGAGTTCATAGTAGAAATGATGAGATCCAGTGACCAAGAGTGCGGCTCTGAGAATAATGATTTGTACAATGTCCTCATACATCACAGCAACAAACACACTGAAGTATAATTCTACACTAAATATCAACCATTGCAGAAAAGTGAAAATTATGAAAATGAGCGTAACATTATTATAGTCAAGAATTCACCTAAACCTCATTTCATACTACTGTGTTTCCATATCCATTTTCTTATAAAATTTATTGTTGAATTGAAAAAACCATAACTCTGAAGATCAGCAACACATAATCCCACCAAATTCAACTGAACTTATATATTACAACTCAATGTCACCATCAAAATCTAATCTTCACTATTTCAGCCATCAAGATAAAAAAAAAAAAAAAGGCTCTGCAAAGTATGATTTTCACATTACTATAACTAGCTTTTCTAATCATCAGTCAGTAACTAAAAAACAATTAAGTAAACATTTTTATAAAAAGTCATAAAAATAAATAAACACTTCTTAGCCTACACGTATCATAGATGTACAGAACAAACCGTAACATCAAACACTTGATGCTTGCTAATCACTGAGAAAATATTAAAATCAAATCTGCATCTGCTTACGATCTAAGTTTGGAATATACAGTACACTACACAACTCCACTTTACAAACAATTTAATAATAACAAGTTTTTTTTCTGCACTGAAATTAAAGTATTCAAAGAGACTTTCTGTCAAATGTATTGACATTCTGCAGTCCTGTACGTTAAAATATGTATGAAAATATTATCTTACAAATGGTAAATGAAGTCACATTTAACTGATCGATCCTCTTCCTGATCTTCTCATCTTTTTAAATTCACAGATAAATGTTACAAAGTATATGCTTGAATATTTCACAGCATAACTTCTAAAATCAATAATTCAAATTAGTAATAAATATGACCTGGAAAACTTTACAACCTCAAAGCTGTTCTGTCTTCTGTCAACTGGTCATTACAGTTGCGAGTTTCAGGTCCACTGTATGTCCAAGATGCTGCTCTGCAGTTCTCAAACTAACACTGCACTAAATACATTCTCACATGACTTCCACTTTTGTTTCCACGTCAATTGCTGCTTTCTTAGTGGGAGGTTCCATAGTCTCATTCTCACTCTGAAAAAAACAACAGTGTTACTACAGAATGAAAATTAAGTGGAAATTAACATCTAGCCATGGTGGATGACATTCAACATAGGAAGCTATTTTGAAACTAAGAATAAGAAAAATTAATTTTTTTTTTTCAGATTATAATTGTTTAAAAGTTTTGAATTCTAGTAATTATGACTATGGGTACAATGAAATCTCATTAAGACTCTGCTTCAACCCTTAAGCAGAAATTCTTTGTTTTTATGTCATAATTCTGGATCCATAATAATTACCGAGAATGTACAATTACAGAAAATTTACGTTTTACGAGTTGTTTAATATTTTTGTGTATAATTTTAATTGTGTTTTACCTGCTTGTTGTAAAAACTCAAGGCACAGAAATAATAAATAACTCGTAAAATGTACATTTTCTATAATCATATATTATCAGTAATTACTATGAGACTGATATTACGATGCAAAAACTAAAAATGTTTGCAAAAGTGGTGAAGACGAGGCTTAATACTTTAGTACAAGTTTTCATTAATACAGTTAAACTCTGTTAAGAATTGTAAAGAAAACAAATTAATTTTGGACAAAAAATTTATTACAGGAAAGGAATGAATGTAATTGCTTGAATATATGTATGTTCTATTGTATACAGTTGCCAAAGAAACTGATACACCCATAAATAAGTTTTCACAAAATTTCTACTGTTGCATAATTTAATAACAGCATACCAAGTTACCTAAAAAACACCATTGTACTGGTAACAGCTAACCTGATGACAGTTTGAGAGTGAATTAAAAATACAGTAAAACTCTTAAAATGTTTCTGAAGGGATGCAAAAATAATGCTTATTAAGCAGGAAAACTTCTTAATGGGAACTTCTTCACAGGGTTTCACTGTATCTACAAAGTTGTCATCTTCCCCTTTGGTGTGAAAGAAGGAACTCAATGATTTGTATGCTCAATAAAAATTCTTTCGAAAGTTATACTGACATGTAATGCCAAGTTCACTTAGTAAAAATAAGTTATACCGGTGATAAAAATGTCTTACTTCTATGGCTAAATCACAAAGTCTACATTTTAATTTTTTGAGATTTTTTTCAAAATAATAATTACAAACTCTTGTTAATATTAACTTTATTATTACAAATTGCAAACATTGAGATCCTGTGAGGTTTGTATTAAAGTGATTTCTTTGTATTTGAATAAATGGCAGAAAAATATTTTAACATTAATGTTGCTGCTTGTCTGGAGATTGCATCAAATCTTTTCTCCTATTCACTGAACTGATACGATTTGCATGACATGCACAAAACATCAGGTTACTGCAAAATGAAGAGAGCTATGGCAAAACACTGTGTGCATGCCCAATGTGCAAGCAATGCCAGCACGATCAGTGAGAGATGGATAGAAAATCAATGCTTCCTTTACTCTGACTCAGGTAGTTAGATAGGGAAGAAGAGAGACCCAAGCAAGCATTCACCCTCTTTCTCACACATGATGTCCAACTGCCTTATCACAGGACAAGTTCATATTACATGTCACACTCAATTCCATGATTTGTAAGGGATCATCGAATCGAGAATCATAAGACTAGGAATCGAGATATTAAAAATCCCTGCCTGTATCACTGAAATGATTTGTTACTGTTGACACATGCCACATTGCTGCGCAGCGTGCTTGCGATCTCTACAGGCGACTTCGCCCCATCAACAATCCTGCAAGAGCTCGGGGAAAGTCATGAACAGTGGCACAGTACTTTTCACATACCGATCAAAGGGACTCCATGCGTTGGACAGCCTCGGACGTAAAGATGATTAATTATGAATTGTACGGCCCGCCCAAAACCTGGCATGTGGTCACACCACCCTTTCGAATGAATAAGATTTTATTTGATGGACCACTACCCTGAAACTATCTGAGGAAGAAGTTCCAGCGAAACCGCACAATCGCAGCACCTCGGCTGCCCTGTGACGTCACACCCGCCAGTCTCGGGACGCGGTGGATAAATTTGTCGTCGCCTCCATGCAGGAAGATAAGACATGAGCGGCAGCATCGCGACCCTAATAAACCAACAGCTGCGATGAAAGGCTACGGTACCTTGCACCCCCAGAAAAACGCTGATCCAAGGGGTTTTCTATTATATAAGGAGGTGCAAGCACACCTCTCGCCAGAGACGCCGATCTCATTGGCAGCATAGGTCAGCAAGCACTCCTTGGTATGCAACTTTGTTCATTTACCAGGCTCACCTACAGCTGCATTAATTTGAATAATTAATTATTTGAATTAAGCTAGTTTATAATCTAACTGGGATTTTCCCACTTTTGAAAAATCCACAACAAATAATATGTAAACTGAAACAATGGACTACCGTAATTTTAATATTAGTTCCTGGTTCATTTATTTTACAGTAGAATCTCATTGTAGGGAGCACTGCAACTGCGAAAACACAGGTATAACGAGGTCTTTTTGAGGAACCATCCAAAAATTGCAAATATATTCCATGAAAAATTGTAATTTTACGAGCTGAAACATGTGCGACGAGATTGTGTGAAGCAGGCTTGCGGCGGGACTCGTGACCGTTTGAAGCGCACTTTTGTTATCTGTCTGCTGTATCTCCATTCCCTCGCCCCACCACTCACGTGTCACATTCTTCCACCTTGCCACCTAATCCCCCTCTCACCATTTTTATGAACCAGTTCTGCTTTTCTGTAGTCGTTCACGGACATTGTGCTGTTAACTGTGCTTGGTTTCAAACAACTTGGCATATGTGGGTTGAACATTATTGTTAAATGAAAACAAATTTTATCTAAACATAACAGTCCAAGCAATAGCTGGAATCTAATACAGCTACATATTACCAGATTCTCGCCAGTTTTTTTACATACTGTCATACCCATAAAAAATAGGGACACTACTACTACTACTACATTTTATCACTGTGCTATAACGAACTTAATTTTAATCCATTTTTATAAAGTTTTCTTGAATTTTTGCTGGTTTTGAGTACTGTAAGTATTGCACCATCCAGGTTTTGTTAGTTGAAAACGTATAATTTTCCAGTGACTACTGTATTTACTAACATAATTGTTGCCCCCGTTTATATGGTACCGAATTAGGGGGAAAAAACTTTTCTTTTCTTATTTCACACAGCATGTTTCTCACAACGAGGCATGTAATGCTAATGGGCCCACGTGGCGCACGCTTTGTTCAACCGGCCCAGATTGCCAACACTTCATGGTCACTGTCGCTGGTCCCATTATAAATTTCTGGCTACTGCGCCTGCGCTACAAACATGTAAATAAAATCAGCCACAGAGTTTATTTGTAAGCGGGTGATTTTTTTAATCGAAGGGAATAGTTCACATTTATATTAATTTTGATTTAGTACAAATGCATTATGGGTAAATATGCCGGTCAAACTGCTGCATTTAAATGTCAGATAATTGCATATGCAGAGGAACACTGCAAAGAGAAGCGGGCTGAAAATTCATTGTTTCCAAGTTTTAACGTGCATGTCATGTTTTCCCAATACGGGTCACTGTTAGGAAGTGAACCAGGCTGACCGGACCTGTAACGACGGCAGTGGCTGCCACCCACCAGAGTAATCATGTAGCGACCGACCAACCAACAGCTGCCCCACACGAGGATCTAGGGCTGAGTGACAGCGGCAAGCCACAGCACCCGGCTGCGCTTTTGAGGATCTAGGCACTGGCCCAGCTGCGCTACAGAGGATCTAGGCGCTCGCCTGATGCCCAGCTACGTACACACGACAATGTTTTTGCTGCTAGCCCCAGCACATGAGTGATTTAATTTAGAATATGTATCTTCATATCTATTATCAATAAATAAAGTGCTGTGTTTTTAAAAAACAGTATACCCTGAGGTTAGCGAGGGATTACTTACTGTAGACCATATTTAAATGTTTAGATGCATTTAATGGCATAATTCTCGCACCTATTTTACAGGATTTTAGTGCAAAAATTAGGGGGTCTGAATTGTGCAATTCAGACACCCTAATTTTTGCACTAAAATCCTGTAAAATAGGTGCGAGAATTATGCTACTAAATACTGGTATTTGGTTTGAGGCGGTCGTGCGGAGCTGTGACGGGCGAGTTATCGCTTGCAGGGCAGTGCTTCAGCGGCCGAGTGAGTGCGGGAAATGCTGTGTAGGCCAAGCAACTGATTGCGGGCCAATGCTGCGTAGACCAAACAACTGATAGCAAGCAGAGCGGCTGTACTTACAAGGCATGGTCAGATTTTCTGCTCATTTTCACGCAATCAGTTTTCATATAACAGGATATTTTTACGTTATGGTGGTTTGAACACAATTTAAAAGCAATTTTAGGGCGAAATTTTAAGTAGTAGGCCTTACTGGGGAGCAAAAGCTGTCTAATTTGGGAACAGCGAGGATACTCTTATAGCAAGAATCAAACCTGGAAACCGTGACATCTTGCTATAACGAGACTCTACTGTAATTATTTGTGTACTTGTGTATTTGTGTATATCAGTAAAACTTGTTGTCAGTGCAATAGGAAAACCCCGCAAAGGACTAGTCGTAAGGCGTGCCGAACTCCACAGGAGACGGAGCTTGCAGAAAGCCTAAGAATCTGCAAAGACAATCCGCTGTTCCTGAGTTTCCGGTGCTCCCTCGCTTACCCTCGGTGGTATCCTAATACTGGACTGCATTTCTATACATCAGGGCCCTGAGTGTGATTGAATGAGACACATTCCTAGGACTGCACGTCTGTGGAAAGGTTAGACGGCTGGTCAGTTACACAGCCAAAAAGGTGGGATTAAGTGTCGTAACACAGCGCAGAGAACGCCGGGTCTTACAAAGATTAATAAACTCGCAGGTCGGCGTTGAGGCTACGAGGACACACCCCCGTCTGCGGAACCCGAGCTTGTACCTGGGCCTATCTCACCTTTCATCCCTCTCGACCACAAGTCAGAATTAGATGCATATTTAGGTGCTTGTTGGCCGGAATCACAACCAGAACTTATAAGTCCCCTCCAGATGGAGACTCCAATGCCCACCATAGTCGTCACCCCACCTAAGAAAGCCCAGAGACAGGACGTTCAGAATACATGCATTATAAGCTGGCTTCCGAGAAAATTATCTGGGTTTGATTCCCACCTAAGGTCGTCCCGAAGTCTCATGCAATTTCTTCCCCCGAAAATTATATTCCCGCATGCCGACCTACCCAGCCACTGCAGATAAGGCCAATCCATTTGGCAGATCATCCACCATTACCATCGATTAGTTCATCTCACGACTCATACACTCCCGGGACACCTGGCGTCCCACATCTTGGCAGTCCTTGTAGTGAAGAAGATTGACCTCCCAGGAAGGGAAACAATCACAGTTCACCTCACTCTGGGGTTTGATTCTCCTCTCCTCAGATGGTATTCTTCCACTAAACGGCCCCCCACAGAACCTACCACGACCCACCGGGCCAAAATAATAACTAACACACAGCGGTAGGACTACTTGATCTCGGAAAGGCAGTCAGCGCCTTAGCCACTATCATGAAGATAGGAGCGCGCATCACTGTATTCATGTGTATGATTGCATTTTTAATGCCAATTCTGACTCTCAAAATAGAGAATGCAGAAATAACTAGAAAATAAAATTCTCTCAAATATTTTACATAACGTATATTGATCCGACAAAAATAAACAAATAAGGTTAAAATACATACCAGATAAAGTGATTTAGTACAACCAGTGAGTTATACCAATGCTCTGTGAAAATAGTAAAATAGTAACACACAACATTAAGGGTAATTTCTTACTTATATAGACAACAGAAATAAAATACGCAATAATAGCCAGTAGGGGTGGGCAAAGCTGGAAATTCAATTTCGAGGCAAATATTTTAAAAATATTCATGACTTTGAATCAAATATTGAGTTGAATACCAACTCAAAGGGTTTTGTTGACAAGTACACACTGCACAAATTAATATTATTTTTTTAAATTTTAATAAATACATGCATTTTTACAAGTTAAGTAGAAGGCAGATAAAAAAATAAACGTTTTCGACTGATTTGCAAAAAAATGTTTTATAGTTCTTTACCTTTCCTGCCAAATAAATCTAGATAAACTGAAAATTAATCCAGATGTACGGAATATTTAAAAATAGTGTATTATAAAAGATTTAAAAATTATTTTTCATCACATCAGCACATTCCTTAACTTAAATGCAAAACAATACTAAATAAGAAACTAAAAATTATTTCAGCACAGTGTGGAACATACAAAACAGAATAATTAAATGCAGTGCTCATGTTTTTACACCCCAGTAGTTATTTTTGTGCTTTTTATTCAAATTGTGCTTCTATACAGTATGATACAATATAATATGATTCTATTACTTCACGTACGTATACATTATTAAATTACATGAGTTTGAGGCATTAGGCAGTCTGCACTTCAAGTAAGCGCACTCCACGAAATGACTTTGCCCCATCTTGGAATACAATTAACTCCTTATGGGGCATGTTACACCAATTAAACAGTAATGGAGGCGGGACATGTACCTACAGGATACTTTGGTGAGGCCCAACTGATGCTAAAGACACGTGGTAGTTTCTACTGTTCACCGAAACTCACCCAGAAGAGGTCACATCAACACCCCTCTCGAAAGCGTATACTATCTACTGAGCTAGCAATACCATCCAGGAAGGTCTAGCCAGTTCCACAGCATGCCGCTGGAGGGCAGCACGCATTCCAATGCAGCATAACAGCCTCCACGAGCGTGTGCGGAATTTTGAAATATGTCATCACTTCCGCACCAAGCAGATAAGGGATCCAGGCATCCATGTGTGACGTCAAGAGTTTCCAACCCCCTAGAAGTGGGGATAGTTTCCCGCTTCCCCTTCTGAGGACCAACAAGTTGGAAAATTTAGTATAAATAGGGCTTCCAGAGCATGCCTGCAGAGCTGCATTTCTCCGCTGAGACGGCCTGAGGTGTCGGCCCAGGGCAAGTGCCGTGCTATCCTTTCTCCACTGTTAAGACCAGGAGAATGTCTGCAAGAGTGTGCCTGCACTAGACCCCCAACCCCATGCTGGTGACTGCAGTTTACCAGTGGCCGTCCAACATCTACAGCAGCTCCAGAGGACCACTACCTTCCAGAGGGTCCTGTCGACATGTCACCCCCCCCCCCCCCCCCCACCCACCCTTCAGCAACCTCTTCCGTCCTGTTAACCTACCTCAAGTAATGACAAGTCATGGCAACGACGTCCCATCTGGACACCCCTTAAGGCTCTAGCCAAGCCACCGTCTTCACCATTCAGGGGAAGACCGTATTATTGTTCAATTTGGTCCCTTCAAGATAACCCTTTCATAATTCAGCTAGGATTTAATTAATTTGGTTGATTAATCTTCTCTTTCACCAGTCGTACTTTTTAACACCAAGCAAACGTCAATCCTCTTATCCAGGTTGCCTTCATGTGGCACTTAATGTAGAGTCAACTTCCATTATTTCTTTATATTAAATTATTTTAATATTCAATTGATTCAGGATAGTGTGGAACCACTTGTTTCAAAATATGTATTTTAATAAACATATAATTTTATTGTATTCTAATTTCCATGTGTTCTCAATTGTAGCTTTGATAAACATCTCTAGTCTCTTAAGGTACTTTGTAAGAATTTGCATTGCTCTTTATTTTAAAATAAAGCCAGCTACTGCGTAATAATGCCACAAAGGCAAATACAAACACCTTAAGAGGTAAACCGAGGTCTGCCAGCCAGCAGATTTTTGGGAGTGCCCAAAACACCTTAGGAACTCCTCCATCTGTGGAATCAAGTGTTTCTGATTGTCTCCTCCTCCGCCATCGCTGGTCAACGGCCAGGTTGAAGAGTAAACTATATTTACCACTTGACCCACAGTGGAAACACACCTAGGTGCTACTGCATAAAACAACATGAATATCCTATGCCCTGTTTCACAGCTGGGTGACAGCCAAAAGTTCCATCCACCACTGGGTAATGGCCGGAAATAGAACAACAAAGCATTATAAAATGTTGTAAACCAGTGCGCCTAGAAGTACATAGTAGGGCCGCTGTCAATAACCGGCTTTGTCTTACGCAATTCAGTTTTACTGTCCTCATGCCTTATACGAGAAAAGGTAGAACGTGAGTTAGCCAATTGACCTATCCCTGAAGTAGAGGACAAAAATCCGTTATTTTTATCACCTACGAGAGCATCAGACTGCTTACATCTTGAACACCTGTAAATAGTTCATTTCAGCGACACTCTCCTCAGACACGGATCAGCAATTAAAAATTAATTTCAACACAAAAAACCCTCCTATTTTACTCAGGACATCCCCAGCAACACCAGCACCACTTCTCTGCAACCAGTGCCGGCCACTGTACTGGAGCCAACCGCCTCGAGCCAGCTGGCGAGGAGGAGTGTACAGATGCCCCGCTTCCAGCAGGTAAAATCTCAGAGGCGTATGGTTTTTTTTATGCCTGCTGCCCCTCACATGGCACCATCAGTGTGCAGCCCGGTTGTGCAGAAGGACGGTGTTCTCCATCTCAATTGCTCTCGCCATTCGCCCCGCACCCCCTGGTCTCACACTGGCCAGAGAGTATAAAAGAAACTTTGAATCCTGCCTCAGGTTTGTCTGCCATTGCCCGGTGTCCTTGTTATAAAATAACATTCCATTACACAGTCACTTACTGCTAAATCACTCTCCATGATGCATAATGAGTTGCTGTGTTGTGGGTTGCTATCACCCAAACCCATTAACACTGCCTTACTGCGTCAGCCTAACTTAGCTTCACACCACACCAAATTTGAGTCAGATCATCATACTCTTGGGTGATTTGCTTTCTAAAACCTGCATAGTGTTAGCCCTATTTCAACCAACAAACAACTTTATCTCGTTGAGAGAAGGCACAGGTGCAAACCTCCTCCTCAAAACCCATCTGGTTTGTTAGTCCTGCAAGCTGCTCCAAAGGTGACAATGACGTATGCATCAAGTTTGCCAGGTGTCTTCAACGCAGACACAGTACAAAGATCTTGGTCTGCTTTGTCAGCTGATTCACCAGACTAAGCTTGTATCCTCCTCTTTGAGGGTTAACCACAGTGGGGAGATTGAGGCAGGTCAAATAAGGAACAAGTACCATCACCAACTTCACCTCACCCAAGGTTGCAGCTACTTGACCGCTCACCCCAGATAACTTCTGTCAGGAGACCAATTCCACCAGGTGTCAGCCACCCATACTACTACTCCTGACAGAACTAATGTTCGGCCAGCCACTAATCCAGAACCAGTTTACATTCCTATCATACCAAGCTCAAGCTGCTCCTGCTGCATTTGCACTTATGGACAGTACACGTCCAGTAATTCGGCCAGCACCACTAAAAGCCAACAGTCAAATGGTTATGATTCTGGCCATGCCAGGCCACCCTACCCTCTCCAAACAGCAAAGTGTGACCCCCTGAATAGGACACTGGCTGCACGCTCCTAGGGGGGGAGAAGGTGCAGATGTCAACACCTGCACGAGCTATAGACATCAAGGTGTAAAGTGTGATTAATCCATCCTGAATAATTGAGTGTTTCCTGAAATAATACTTATTTTTACAATAATTTGATCACAAAATTAAGTGAATCATTTATGGAACACAAGATGATATCCAAAATAAAACAAGAAAACACATTAATACTAAAATTTAAAGACAAAATTAGAACTATAAATAGACTTGTGGATTACATACACTCAAGAAGTTTTTCTAATTTTTGTCTACCAAATAACCCTTCAAACGATAACACATTATGAATCAAAATCCTGGTAAATAAGCTCAAATGTACATGTATTATTACAATACATACCTCTTCTTCTATACCTGGTAACTGGATTTTAGTATCTGATGCTTCAGACGGCTAAAAGAAACAAGAGTAACATGTAGTGACATAGTATTTGTAAGTGGTGATAAAGTATGCCAAATAAGTCTACAAACTACTAACAGCATGAGATGTTACCTCAGCATCGATGCAGTCCATTCCTTCCTCCAGCTGCATTAAAAGAAACATAATAAACAATATTACTAAGAAAACTCCATTTGACTTCAAAAAACGTACAATTCTTACCTGTACAGTTTTGGAAGTTTTTGTCACAGATAGGGTGCATTTAAGAATGCCAAAGTAGAAAAACTAAGTAAATTACTGCATTTATGGCATTCCAAGGCCGGTATTCCAGAACATTCACTTTCACATTACGTACGTTCTACCAGCTTAGGTGATTGAAAAGCGATGTCCAGTACCTAACTCACAGAACGTATTTCTGAACATATTTCCCCTATGTCCTGAGATGGTCTGAAATATGTCATGTTTATTTACAATAGTTTTTCTTAAAGAAAAAAAGTGCAGATTTTATTTGTAACATTATCTGTAATGAAAGTTATTATAGACTTGAAATAATTGTGTGTATACAGTGGCACCTCATCAATACAAGCCTAAAGGGACCAAAATCTGACTACTTTGTAATAACGATGTTTGTTCGGTCGAAACTGCAGACTTTTTTTTTGTTTTTCAAACCAAAAAACCTAATAATTGTGGATTTATACACAAAATTTAGCTTTAATAACAAAAGAAGTCGCTCTCATTTTAACTTTACTAGGGAAAAGATTTACTTAAAGAATTATTGAATAACATATTAAGTCTTCAATAAAATCAACCCTTCCATTACACAAGGAAACAAAAAATATTCCCAAAAAGATTTTTACTTTTACACATTTTCCACTGTCATTACATACAAAGATTTTTGTTTTAAGAAATCTTCTATTTTGGTATCAACTGTTTTTGCACTATAGAAGCACTGGACAATGGAATACAATTGAATAAATCCTGAAAAACAACAAATAATTGCAAGAATAATTACTTTAAATATACTTAAAATTCAAGTCAGCAAAACACATGAATGTTTTCTATGCATACAAACAGGGCATTTCCACAGGTTAACTACATCAGATGTTTTCATCCATGTATGCACAAAGAGTACCATCACGAGAGAGCCAAACACTTTTAATATCAGCACTCACAAGTTGGTCACACTTTAACTGAGCACATACAGTTGTGATCACAGTCTCGCACACAGCAGTAGTTTCTTACATGTAACACGGTGCAGCACTTCCATTGTATCTATGATGAACACTAAATTCATTTTGACACTGTCAAGCTATTGTATTGCACTATTTGAGATACCCAGAAAAACTGTTGTTACTGTAGCAAAAAATTATTTACTAAAAAAATAAAAGAAACTTTTCCTAAGTTCATGTACCAGAATGCATATTTTTTGCAGAAAAAAAGTCATTAGCATGGTTATTAAAGTGCTTCCTGGAAGACTGAAGGAATTGCACTACCAGAAATTTATTGTTAAATGTGTAGTTCATTGTACAGAACTGTTAAGAGAACCAAAGTTTGTTAATGAGCTGCTTTAATGTATGTATTTATATTAAACATACAGAATTTGAGGCTAATAATTATGTGGAACATAAAAAATACTTTGTTATACGTACTATCAATATTTTGTTTTAAACCGCTTTTAAACCATGGAATTTCATACCACAGGTTCAAGGTACCACAAAATCACTTTGAAAATAACCAAACTTTTACTAATGAGGTTCCACTGTAATAAAAAAAAAATTATTATTATTGTTTGACTTTCTTTTTTATTCCATGACAACCTATAGCTATAGGTTAAACTTGTGCATGGTGCAGATCACCTACATGTAATTTTATTCAAAACATAATTCCACAAATCTCTGCTGGTAATATTTTAATTTTGGCAAGTCTCTTGTTTGTAATGTGGGGATTATACATGTGGATTTTAAATGGTTCACATGCCCTTTAACAGTATAATTGTGACATTCTGGTTATATTTTCCTACAAATAAATAAATGTATAATATTGATGCATGCCCAGATAGGCTACTAGGCACGTTGGTAGAGGATTTTGTACGCTAGACCAAAAGCGGGGTGGTCTATAGTCCATTCCCGATTGGAAGCGACTTATGAAAATCAACCTTTGAAAAAACACTCTACACGTAACAGGTGAACCTGTTTTTTCAGTAACCTGTATTCCACAAATATATAATACTGTGGTTAACTTTAAAGTACTGTATTAATGAATAAATGAAACTTTACCTTAATATCTTCTATAACTTGTAATATTTATTTCTTATTAAATATGAATTAACAGCCGCGAGAGCAGCAACGTGTTGGCAACATCCGGTAAGAAATAGTTCACAGTTAAAATATGATTTGAACCTAGTCTTTAGTACAATATTTGTAAATTAAACGGTAGGTAGCCCCGATGGCAACATATCTCATTTTTACAGTTTAAAATAGCAGCGGAAAATATTGCGAGTAGGCCGTAATGATACAGTGTTGTTTTATCGAGTGAGAAAGCAAGTGTGTTGAGCGAGGCTTGTTGCTCTCTCTCTTTTTTTTGTCTCACACTCGGGAAGTTTCACTTCTCTAGCAAACAATAAAATTATACAGGTTTTCAATTGTAGCATATTTCATACTTATTAACAGCAAAATAATGATTTTTGAATTTGTAATTTACAACTGAAAGAGATTTTAATGTTTAAATACTTATTTTAATATATTTAGATATCATGGCAGGGCAGAAACAAAGTGAAGTTGGCAGACGTGGTGAGCCATGACATGGCGCGTTGCTTTGTTACCAAACAAAGCGTAAATTATACTCACTCCGAAAAATACTTCAAATTACCACATTACGTTTGTAGACGTGTTTTTTAAACCTACCTAAGCAAGTTATGATGATGTAATCAATCTGCGTTTCTGCTGCAGTAATAAATATACTGTTACGGTGTTTAGTTAACCGCTGCATGTGAAACTGCGTGGTGATCGTTACACTGGATCTGTGTGTGTGCGTGATTTCAAATATTTGATGTGAACTATTTATACATTTTAAATGTAAATTGTTTTTATGACAAAGTCGTTTACTTTCATTCACACCTGTTTATTTATCACAACGTTGTACCTTTGCCCTGGGTGTTTGAAACAGTCGTGTAACGTGATTTACCACAAATCCCAACAAAATAACTAAGCCCAGCCCCAATAAATTTCAGTAAACCTAATACACAATAAGTAGCAATATATATAAATATGAGTGGAATAAAAGTTACGGTAGGGTTATTTGTGTGCATGTTCACCGCTATTTAAGTTTGTATGACAAAAATGAGCAACTTGAGTTGCGTGCTTGATTTTAATGTCTTTTTCATTGGACTTCGTTATTCAAACTGTGGCCGTCTGATTACAGACATAACCTAACCCAACACATATCAATAACAAAAAGTTAAATACTGTAGTTCATTACCCCGCAGTTGAAACAGTGTTAAACAAAGTCACTACAAAATACTAACGTGCATTACATGTAATGTTCTATATCTTAGAAAACAAATATGTTAATGTAACACAACCGTAAGAACCATCGTCAATTCAGGCATTTTTAAAACCTCATAAAGCTGACCTAAATAATGTTATAGGCCTGTGAATATTCGTACGAAATGGTTTTTGAAATAGACCTACGGCAGAATTTTTTTAAAAGCTGTAAACAGTAAACAACACATATGAAAGGTATAAAAGTAGAAGTCACATTTCAGTGTTTATGTTTAGGTGTAGCGAAAGTATATGAACACATGTATATACACAATGGCATGTAAACATTGATTTTGACAGATACTACATGGCAGTCACATGGCAATGTTTGTTTACATTTGGCGGAAGGATACGAAATGGGCCTGCAAGTAGATGTTTAGCAGGGCTCCGAGAAAGTCGCTTCCAGTGGGGAATGGACTATATGTTAATAGACAGCGAGAGACAAGGAGTGTTGGCTAGCACGTACTTATTATTGCTTCTTAGGTGCCGTGGTTGTAGTGGGTTTTACCCAGACGTAGCGAGCTTGACCTGAGCTGAACTGGCGATTCCACAAGTGAGATTCGTTTGTCCAGAAGTGGACGTTATCCCAGCCGAATACTGTAGCAGTGCCAGTTAACACTCCTTTCACCAGGGATGGCACGAGGGATGAATTCGGATACACAGAGATACAAATAAGATGGTTACCAGAGCAGCAGATACTAACACGTGCCTGAGTTGGGCGGCGTGGTCCCATTTCGCCTGTCGCTCCGGAGTGGGTTGAGGAAGTGCACTCAAATATCTGGTGGCAAGGAACACTGCGTTTCGTTTCCCATGGTTACGACCGTGCCTCTGGTCATAAGACATTGAGTCTCTGCTTACAGTATACTAAGTACATCTTGACGTGAACAAATTAAACCCAGTTTATAGTGTCAGTCTGGTTTTGGCTTGCTGACCAGGCTCTGTTAAGTTTCTGCTGATACCCCACACATGCGGGCTTATCAGAGACGGGGATCTGTTTGGGTCACCAACGGCCGCCACTGTATGTGCATTCACATAGGAATGGATGGCAGGTCTCAAGCTACAGATATCCCAGCACTAATAATGCTGTGGGATAAAGTAATAACTTGAGACTGTCGCTTCTCCCTGGGTGGTGTTGCTAGTGGTTGTGGCTCGTCTGTTCCTCTCCGCCGGCACTGGTACAGTGCTGTGGCAGTTGGAAAACAACAGGTGGCCATCTAATGGGTGTGTAGAAAATATGATGGACCCCTGAGGGGCACCTGCTGTTGAAGTTAAATTGGTTATATCAATTACCCGGTTCTTGTCAATGGTGTATGTAACAACCTGTGTAGCCGGCAAACAGATAGATACGCTCAGAAATAAAAGTGGTAAGGAAAGAAACAAAAGTATGTTTATTGATGGTTCAATAAACATGCGATGTGAGCTGCCTCCTACCAGTCAATTGAGTGCTGAAGGTTACTATGCTGGCCAGGTGTAAGCAACCTGGTTCTAATGGAAAAAGTGGGAAAGAAATATCCAAATGAGAAAAGATACAATACTTCTAAACTGGTCTAAGAAAGGTGTCTTGAGGAGAGAAAGTGAATTTAACGTGTTCGTGAGCATGTTCACTGGTTGACGTTCGTCGACTTTAAAGTAGCCGCAGGGGGCGTACTTAATGCTTCAAAGTTCTCTAGAGGTCCAAGCACTGAGCAGTGCTGTGGAAAGTCATGAGAGAAGAACAAGAATGACTCTAGAGCTCGGCAGCATCCTGACTTATATAGTGGAAGCTTGTAGGCTGACACGGCGTGGCGGGGGAGGCATGACGTCCTCCTGCCCTGGTTGGCATAGGAATACTCTGTTCAGCATTTCTGCTTCGTGCCTTGTCGGTGGTGCTCGGCCTTGCCCGGGGTCTGGGCAGCATGTAGGCTCTCAGCGTGGCGTAGGGGGGCGGTGTGCCTGCACACTTCAACAGGTTTGTACAGCATAGGCTATATAAGAAAACATTTGTTTTGTTATTATTTTATGAGTTTTACTGGCTGGACTTCAGCATATTCAGGAACTTCTTGTGCTTAGGCAAATGTTCAAATTACAGATACGTATAAGCCAATTAATCCATTGTATTTCAAACATACAGGGGAATGTTATAAAGTTGAGACATATACATACATGATATTTAAAAAAATTACTAGTCATAACTCTTCACAGTTAAAAAGTAAAAACCTCATAAATCCATTTCTCACTGTCACATACGAAAGCTGAAGGTTACTCTGTTGGTCATCACCATTTTGTATGCATGCAAATCACTTTTGCAATTGACATGATACTTGCTGAACTACATAAAAGCCTTCACGAAAATGTATAAATATTAGAAATACAACTTTATCACAACTATGTAACTCAAGAAAATAGCTGTGTACACGGTGGATGGTATGTTCTTAATGAACATGTAAACTCCATCTAGTGTCAACAATCAACAAGTCATGTCATTCATTAATTGTGCCTACATAATTTGAAAGTTTTAGCTCATCCCACTAATGAGGATGTGGTTTTACTGTCGTAACAGGCAGGCTCAAAGATATAATTGAGTTTGCACACACACGTTATACTATTTTCATTTGCAAATGTAAGGTCTTCAAATAAAAGAGAAATGCAAAATGCCTTTCGTAAGCAAATACTAAGACTTGTTGAAAAAATTCTGAGATGTCATTACCATTACCAATGAAAAAGCTATATTGTGAGATAATCACCATTATAGTGTACTGTGAACAATCAATTGTTACATATTTTAATATTTAGTGATTATTAAAATAGACAATACTGAACATAGTCGGAAGTGGTGGAAAATAGTATTAATTTGGTCACGTAGCATTTATTTTCATATTTACATAGTAATCAGGATTTTACCAGCAATATAGGTGGCAAAAATGGCATTCATTTTGTTCAGAGAATTAAAACACACACTCAAAGAAGTCATTATTCTACTGCTCTAAAAAAAATATTTTCTACAAACAGGTAAGACATTTGTAAAAAATACTCTTGAAAAATATCTCTAGATTAATTCATACTATTTTTTAGTGCTGAGCCAATACAGATTTTTACTGATTCCAGTACAAACTGATACTTCCTTGCCGATACAGCAGATATCCGATACTGATACAATGGAAGTATGAGTAAGGAATTGAAAAACTTCTACTAGCACCTACAGTATTTTGGAAAGCTGATGGAAATCTGTGTTAAAGTCATTATCACACTATGTACTATTTGATGCTTTAAGTAAACATACAAAAAAATTGGTAAATAAATTTCACATAAATTCTTCAAACCAGAGAATAAAAGCAGCACTCAAAAAAAACTTTAGTAATAATCTTAGGCCAGGACAACAAACAATTTATGTTTTAAACTTATCATATAAAAAATATTAAATCTACGAGGTTGTGTGCCACATTTCTCAGCATAATTCAAATTTGTTTATATTCAGAAGAAATTAAACATTATCAATATGTATAGTTGTTTTAAATTCAGCACACCCTTATTTTACTGAGAGTAAAATTGAAGCACTGCCATTTGTCAGGTAGTTAATGACAGATTTCATACTGCTTTTAAAAGATTTCAAATGCTGAAATGACAACGTTGACCTGCAGTGCGACCCCTGCAAAGCTGTTAATTCGGTGACTGGCAACACAGGCTACTGATCAGTGCTTGTCACAGCAGGGGCAGTGGGATGAGAGCGGAATCTCACTCTTTCCTCTTCCAGTAGATGATTATCTCACAGCAGGGTAGCTTCTCCCACTGTGCCTTCCACTTCCATGACAGACTTTCAGTTAGTTCTTGGAATAAGAATGGCAACTGCTGCCTCAAAACAGCAGCAGTTGAGCATGTCTTACTCTTAAGTCGCCACCCTATTATCCTCTGGTGTTACTTCAACCAACAACTGACCAGCCTCTTGCTTTCTTCTCTACCTACCTCCAGGCCATTCCACTCAACCACCCTCCGCCCCTCCTAGACCATTCATCACCGGCCCGCCCGTTGCTGCTCACTCCCTCTGACAAGGTCACTAATCCCAACAGGATGCAGCTGTCACCATACTCGCCCACTTCCTAGCCAGCATTGCTCCCTTTATCAATGTATCGCCTACAGCGCCGGCCGGCCACCGCCCCATCAGGATGGAGAAACATGAGCGACGGGAAACCCAAGTATCCCATACATTGCCAATCAATTATGTTGTGACAACCACTAGCTCATGGGTGAACAGTTTCTACCATTTCTACAAGTGTTTTCTAAATATACACTATTTTGTGTATGTCTTTGACAGTAAACATTTTCGTATTTATTCGCTCTTAAATTCAGTTATAGCATTTAATTGCGAAAATTAACAAAAACTATTTTCCACCACCTCTAGACATAATACATGTGTGTGTGTGTGGTAATATGTAACTCTATTTTATTTTAAAACTATAAAAAAAAAAACTGCACTGACATTGGATTTGAAACCAAAAAATTTTGGTTGCAGATGGAGGTTCTAGCAGTTGCGCTTACATGACTCATACAGAGTAGGATTGTATTAATTAAATATACAGAATGGAACAAAGATAGTTAACAATGTTTGAGGAGGGGGGGGGGGGGGGGGGGTGATAGAGGTCAAGATGAACAACATTTGTATGTACTAAAAGTATGTACTTCAACCGTTTTGCTGCTAGGGTGGATCACAGCTCTACATACTAAGCACCAGTTCCACAAAAAGACAGTTGACATGTTACACTTAAAGACATTGTTGAATTTGCTCGCCACTGACTTCAACACAGAGGCAACATCTGCGTACCAGTCTGGTACGTTCAAAGATTTTAGATGTTTCTGAGATGACCATTGCAGCTGCAACAACACAGGCAACCAAATCTTCTGCGGTATCTACATGGGTTGCATAAACTAGATGTTTCATCTTCCCCCACAGAAAGAAATCCATTTGAGTGAAATCGGGAGATAAAGGTGGCCAAGGTACAGGCCAACCCAATGATTGTAGAACATTAGATTCAAGCAGTTCTTTCTTGACAGTGAGGTCATAAGGTGGAGGAGCACAATCATGTTACCATAATTGTTGCCTCACTGCCAGTGGAACATTCTCCAGGAGTTGAGGTAAGATGTCACATACAAACACATAGTAATTGCCACCATATAATCGGTCCGGTAAAATGTATAGCCCAACCAGATGGTCAGTTACAATGCCAGCCCGCACATTGACAGCAAATCTGTGCTGACAATGATACACAACAGTATCCTTCCGATTATCGCAATCCCAACAATGGGTGTTAAGGCTGTTGAAAATCCCCTCCCTCATGAACAAGGCCTCATCCGTAACAAAAAAATACGTTGGGAGGGCAAGATTAGCTAACGTTTGCTGACAAAACCATTGCACAAATTATAGGCGAAGGGGGAAGTCACAAGGAGACGTTTTGCACCTTCTGCAACTTGAATGGGTGCATTCCCTCCTTATGCAGATCACACACAGCACAATAGTATGTGTAGTGTTAAGATGTCTGGCTACAGCACATGTGTTGATATGTGGATTCTGCTGAAACTATTGTAGCAAAGCCTCATCCATTTGTAAGGTGCAAACAGTGAGAGAGTGACCAATTTCCTGTCGTGCTTGCAGGAATCCTGTCTCACAAACACGGCAACAGTCCAATCGGAAAGTCTTCTGTGTACAAGTGCCTTGCAGCATGGCTATTGCATCAAGTCTCCACATACAACAGCTGCATGTCTGCCAGCCCAGGGAACGTGTAGTACACCATTCAAAACCTATCAGAATTGGCAATGTTATTGTACACACGAGACTTCTGATACACTGAACACACCACACATAGTACCGTACAACATGAAGGCTTACCTTTCTGCGCTTACTCACTGTGTTGCCAAACGCATGCTGTTCATCATCTTCAAATAAACACACTGCTGTTCAACAAATGTCAACAACAGTGACAGACATAATGCCTAATGTCACAGAGAATACACGCTCCTAGACACCTAACCCATCCACATTATCTGCACCCCTAGTGACAAAATTGTTAAAAGTACATGACTTTCGATACAGACAAATGTTTATCTTCACCTCCTCTGTCATCTCCTAAATGTTGCAAATTACCTTTTGTTCCAGCTTGTATAATATTTTAGTATTATGTATTTTGTTTGTTTCTAATGATGGTTGCCTTTGAAACACGTTGTACATATGTATTACATACACAGTATTCTTACCAATATCAACGTTTATTAGCAAAACAACAAACTTGTGATGGTTTCCTAATTTTGTGATAAATACTGTAAACACACTGCTGTGTATAACAATCTGAACGTGTGTGAAATTGTATTTTGTGGATGTTTGCCATGCTTCCAATACTGTGCATTTTGTGCATGTGTAGGTTTTAGGTCACAGATAAATCAACAGATTTAGTGTCCTAAAATTGACAGTCAATGGCTTAATTATAGAATGAGCTGGCACTGTAAGGTTCCGGAATACAGATTAATCCTAGATATGAGATAGGCTGCACATATACCCTTATAAATACGTTTAGGAATACCGGCCTAAGAACACTTGTCTGCCATTATTTGTTACATATTTCCAATATTTTGTGCTAAAGATAAACAAGAACACAACACAGTGCAGTAATCAACACATTCACATGTAAACTATCTGCACATGAGTACACAGTGAGTAGTAATACACGTATTGCAAAATCTTTTGAGTGTATATGCTATCTGGTGATGCTATATGTTCCTTTAAAAGCAACAAATATTAACAGGAGATAAATTTGATCACATTTCAGCTACAATAATTAGTTTACAAAGTATCAGCACTTGCAATTCCACTAACCAAAATGAAAAATTTAAATGGTAAAGTAAATCAACACCCACACTTATATGATAAACTTAAAACAAACTATCAGAAACCCTACCTAAACATTCCTGCAGTGGAGTAACATTGCATGGTGACAAAGGAAGACTCAGGCTAACATAAAAATATAGTGTGCATACAACGTTCATTTTCTATGCATCACCATGCTATGCTTTCCTCTCTAGCATTCCTACCTTCCTTTCTTGCATTGCAGGCAGGCATGCATGCTCGCACGCACACACACACACACATGCACTAGGGCAGATGCACAGTGCAGGAATTTCAAATCACTACAAATGACACTATCATTTAATATTTAATGTTATATTAGTTTATTTCTTTAGATATAAGTAATTACTTTCTGATATTTTATGTGTGATGACACGTATAGCTTATACCTATATACTATCAACGAATACAGATCATCCCATGTGCTTCAATTCTATAGGAAACCACTACCAAAGATGTCCAGCAAGATGTGTTCCCAGGAAGGGATATAGAAGATACTTGGTTTACCAGACTGTTCCTGACCTACCCTTCTCTCTCTACTAAGAGTATTTAAATCCAAGGAAGAAGCGAACCAAGCACAACTTTTATGAATGCACAAAGAGTTGTTTCAACTCAAATGCAACTTGCATACACGTAAAACAAAAGGTATTTGAAGTGGCCACGAAAAAAGTCAGCCTCACCGATGCACCCGGCACACAGTGTGTCGCCACACCACTGAAGATGGCTGAGCACCTGAGGCCATATCCCAAGCGCACGAGGGTAGTTCTCCCACTTTGCGCACACCAGGCAGACATCACAGGGGCACATCACACCTCCCACCCTGGCCTGCTGCGCACTCCAGAGTGAGTCATATATAAGGCCGTGTGTGGCCCAGGTCAGGAGTTATCGTCTCCAGTAGCTCGCCTCAACACTTCTTGTTCTGGGGCTCTCTACTGACCATAGGTCCTCACGGTCCTCTCCAAGAACTTCCAGTTCTCCAGTGGCTGCTGCCATCATCTACCATAGGCTTCAACACCTCTTGGTAATCGCCATCACCAGAAGCTTCTTCTGCACGAAGACAACGACCATTGACTTAACACTTCAGTTGTTGACACCTCCTGGGTCTTCAGTCGCCACTACTTGCTGGTAGTGGCTCCCCTGCTAAAGTTAGGGCCTCTTCAGGCAAACAACGATAGTAGTAGTTGCGAAAATTAGTTATTTTTCCCTTGCATCTGAGTAGATTTAGGAGTGGGTCACATTCACTTGTAAACTGCGTAGCTTAATTACTTCCGCAGCACAGACCTATTGGTAGCACGTACAAATCACCTAAGTATTTATTGGTGTAATAAATACTAAGTCGTAACGTATCAAAGAGTTCTTTGATATAGTCATATAACCAATCTACCACCAGTATTCGACCTCAAAGGGCAAGCGACAGAGCATTGACAACCTAGAGCAGGACGTCAGACCCCCTTCAGGAGCCTGTCTGTTGATACACACACATCTTTCGACAGCCATCCATTCTGTACACCTCGTTGCACAGAACGGTAGAGCCTCCACCACTAGGACACACCCCAGAGGTGGGACAGCCAACCTAAGTTGTATCGCTGATCTGAGTGATTAGCTAAGGTGCTGGCAGAGGTATCTCCTTGGGATTGGAGGCCATACGCCTGTGGACCACACCTGGCAGTGGCAGGAAGGCAGTTTATGACCCACAACTCCAGGTGCTTGCAATGTTAGGAGCTAGGGAGCGCATCGCCAGCCATTGTTGTCCTTACACGCCTCAGTTAGGGATCGTCCATTGCTTGCCACTTGCAGGAAATCAAGTGTGTTATATGCCTACGCCATTCAACAGCCGGCACTGAGATCTGAGTGCGGAAAAGAAGGCAGAGTTCAGTGCCGCCAAGCAGGTCTGCACGGCAAACCTTGTTGAGCCGGGAGTCGACACTCGGCAGAGGCAGACCCAAGCCACTTGACACACGGGAGACCGGCATCTCCCATCGGGAGCTACGTGTTTCACTCCGTCCCAGTTAGAACCGGCTACAAAGTACATCCGGTGGTCCGGGCCCTAGTCAACGGGAGCGACACCAGGCTCGGAAGGGCCAACCCACACATCGGCATAGCATTGCATCTGATCTCCATGGAGTTTGCATTACCATTGACCACCAGACGTCAGATATTGTAATGTTTACTATGGCAAGAAGGGACGTTTCAGCCAGCAAACTTGTACTGTTCAGGCCCAGTCGCTGCACCATCTTCTAATCCCCCGTAACTTCAGAAATACCAAAGAATCCCTACACGCCTGAGCGAGGAGGTACACCCGTGGCACACCGAGTACCTCAGCTATTCAGAGCAGCCACCGACAGATCCTATTGCATATCTTACACTAGTTGCTCTGTCCCCAACGACACGGCTCCACACGTGTTCAGCATCCACAAGTATCTGCGGCACCAGCATGCACAATTGTTCCGTCACAGGCCGGACATACTACAAGCAACACATGTTGCCCAGGTCGCAAAGCTACCCGACCAGTCCTTTATACGAGGCGTGCCCCAGTGTCAACTTTAATTAGAGAACCTAACCAGAATAGGCTGCTCCTGATTTAGTACCCGGCAAAAACTAGTCCCCTTTGACATAGTGATCTCCCAGTCGATGGGCAGTCACGCGTCAGTGTCTAATATAACGGAGCAGCTAATGTGAAATTAAATGTAGTGCACCGTCATTGTATCATATAAATATAATTTTAATAACTTACATTTTTTATTGGTCAAAAGAATTCCCTTCAATTATTCAATTTATTCATATACAGTAATATTCTGTTACACTGACTTCCTACTAACGTATAGTCCACTTTATCGTTAAGTTTTCAATTCCCGCCCAAATGCTCTATGTAAACTATATAAAAATATTTCACTTTAACATATGAAATTCACGTTAACGTTCAGTACAATGAAGATTATTGTACCTCGTGGCTACCAAAATGGTATTAATTAAATATCTATATGTGGGCTTTACATAGAAGTAAGTATTGATTACCATTTCGAACTTAAATCAGGTTTTGTTTATCAAATACGACATGTAAAAAATTGTGAAAATTGCAGAGTCGCAAACAGTAAACTATATTGACATGTACCATCTAAAATTTGTTTGTACATAAAAAAGTGAATTAACAAATGGGAAATCTATATAAGCAATTCACTACCACATT
Source organism: Dryococelus australis (assembly GCA_029891345.1). Taxonomy (NCBI): domain Eukaryota; kingdom Metazoa; phylum Arthropoda; class Insecta; order Phasmatodea; family Phasmatidae; genus Dryococelus; species Dryococelus australis. The sequence goes on along the minus strand of CM057004.1, from coordinate 97,039,707 downwards.
TCATAACATACACAGTAAACTCCTTTGCGAGAATGACTGTACAATCGCTACCCTCATAAAAATCTAAACTACTAATGAATTTTAACCCTTAAAAAATCTAACATTGAGTGCCAAAGATTATCATCTGCCCCTCCCCCCATAAAGACCATTCCCATGTAAAATCAAAATGATTTTATATGGAACATTAATTTACATCAAAAGGTAAATATCTTACGAATAAAATGACACCCCAGAGGTGTAAATTTACACCCCCTTGTCGCCAAAAATGTATATTAAAATTGAGCGGTGTATTTTATTGTGTGTTATCATTTTCAAGTGCTACTTGATGGAAAAATAAACAGGATTTGTTACTTAAATCATTTTTTTCCAAAGATAAACATCTTTTCAATAAACTGTCTTCAGTGTTACTTGTTATGGATAAGAGGTGTGAGTTTTTGAAAGGAAACTTCTCCAAAAAGCAAGCTAAGCAGTTCGTATTTGCAAACCACGCATTACTTTATGTTTACATAATATAATTTGTGAATTTTCACATTTTAGACAGTACCATTTTATCATTGCTTAAAAACTTTTTTTTTTTTGTAATTTATTTATTAAATTGATATTTTATTCACTGACATAAACTGTGCCATAACTTCATGGAGCCTGTGTTACAAAGGTTAAGACTTTCTGTATAAAGTGCTTTCATTACTACGTATAAAAGTCAAGGCTTTATTCATGTACATATCATGAGATTTTATACTGTGTCTGGAAACAGGCATTCAAAAACAATCGTGATGAATTTTATCTGGGGGATTTTACTACGGGACCAAACAAGTTATGGGGGAGGGGACTGCGAGATGATGCCTCAACATTTGGCAGGCGGCATGAACTTATTCCCTGGGGGTCAAGTAGCTGAAGGCTGGGGTAGGTTGATTAAGCAGCGCTTGCTTCTCGGTGAGGATAGCAGCTGCCTTCCTGTCGCTCCATGTACTTCCCCTTCCGTGGGGTAACAGCATTTACCAGGGATGAGGTGCTATAGTTCACATCAGCAACAGGGTGGCAGGTGACAAAGTCCTTAGTTAGAGTGCAACCCAGAAGAGGTAGATCCCTCCTTGTTAGACCTGGCACTCCTTCCGGCAGATTTACACACGGAGGATGGAGTGGGTTAACTGACAAGGGTGATTTGGCCTCTTCGTCATGTGTTTTGTTAGTGGTCATGGTACCTTTGCATGCCTGGTCCACAGTATGGGTGGCCGTCTAATGGACTGTGATTTGGTGACATACGTCAAGTCCTTTTAAGTGTCAAGTGTGGAATGAAATGACGACTTTTCGGGGCTGCGTGCTTAAAGAAGTCCAGTATTGGTTAATGGTGATCGCTGGGTATTACTTCACAAGGCGGAAGAGAGCAGAGAGCCTTAGTACGACTGGTGCTAAGGTGAGCTGCAGGTATTAACTGCCGTTCTGGGTCATATATCCTCCTGGGCTAGGAGTGTTTTGGGTTCCTTTGGGTGGCTTCAGCGAGGGCGACTCCTCCCTTCTAGGTGGAGCTGTATTCGCTGCCATCTCTCGGGGGCGGCTAGAAGCAGGTCTTCCTGGTGTGCGGGTGGTATCAGCCACGTGAGCTAGAGGCAACCTCGCGGGTGTGGTCAACTGGTTTATCTTCTCACGGGGTTTTGTTTAGGACGGGGCGATCTTATAATATTCTCTTCCTTCAGGTGCATTCCACTCTCCAGGCATCCACCTTACCTATGGAGACAGAATGCTGGCTTGGGTGGCTGCCATTCTGTATCACTTCTAGATCATGTGGTGATACGTAATTGCACGAAAAGAAATATATCTATGCATCACGTCTTAATGGCCTTTCCCACCCTCTCTTGCGACGTAATAACATGTTGAATTTTGGTGGTTGTGCGATGTCTGACTGTCACGTTGATGTTGGTGGCATTTGCTTCTATCTTTGCAGCTCTTCTGTGCGCTCTCCGCACGACGCTGGCGCGTGCTGGTTTTCCTGGTAGCTCCATCTCTTTTCTGGACAGGTCACTTGACAGGTGGTGCGCTAATGGCTTCGGCTTCCTGTGGAGTTGTTGCGTGGAGGGAGTAGTGGGGGTTTCGGGTGAGTGTTCACACCCTTCAGGGAAACTGAAAATGCATGACACTCACAAAAAACAGCTGAGGGCTATGGTTACATACAGAAAAGTTTTACAGTTTAAACTGGAACGTGAAAGTGAGATGTGTTCATGTAAAATTTTTAAACACTGGGGCAAGTATGGTGATTACAATCCTAAACTCACATGGGTGTGTGCTGCATTTAGCTCTACCTGCCCTGGTGCCCAAGGCATGTTAAAAATTGTCTGGCTCTGTAGCCTCCTGTGGGTTGCAGGGCAGGTTAACTTTATGTGTGATATGTTAGACTCTAGGGAGAAGGCATAAGGCCTTCCGAACTGTATGTCCCCGGGATTTGACATTTAACCTATGCTATGTGAGTTACATTAAACTCCTATATACACTTACTTAACTAAAAATGAGTTTGGGTCAGTCACCTACAATTAGCAAAAAAAACCTGTCACTCAATATACACACAGTCAAACCCTGGTAAGAAGGTCCCCTGCTTAATAAGCTTAGTTTTTTTTTTCATATGGTCTGTTATTAACATGTAATTTGACCCTACTAAGAAGTTTTCCCTGTTAATAAGTAAACATTTTTCTGTCCCTTCAGAAACTTCTCAGAGTTTCACTGTAATTTCACTCTCAAATTATTCACAAGAATAATTCTTTCATTTTAAACTGTTTTTGATAGGAAGCCTTCTGGCTTCCACCTGTTCCTATTTATTTCTTCCTTCACTATGCAGATTGTGTTTCCTTTCCCCTTGGGGAGTGTTCGGAGATACACCATAGGTTCTGGATTTGCTGTTCAGCGGGTTGGCGTATATTACGTTGAGTACTCAGTCAGAGTTCCACACTTACGGTCTCCTTCCTTCACTTAATTAGGGTATCTCCGTTATCACAGCTTTGACCCTTATTCTGCCAACACGGAAATAGTAAATTTTCATTCTCATGAAGCTCTTACGGCTGACTGTATCTCAGTTATTAATTAATTTAAGTTCCTTTCATTGCGGCCCCTACTTTTGCACTATACTTTATACTGTCAATATTTACGATTGACACATCATTCACTGGCATTGCTTGAATGTCATTGTCACTGATAAAGCTCTTAGATTTCCCCCCTCCTTTCACTGTTCATTGGTTTGGGTTCCATTGAAGTGGCACTCACTTTACGGTTACGTAACTCCGTGTGCAGTGGGTACGACCGCACAAAGCTCCGAGTGGGCATCCACGTGGCCTCGCGGTACCAGCCAACTTGACCTTGGAGGGCCGTGCGGCCTGCATGACAGTAGCTCTCTTTGGATTGACTCAGCAGGGTGCAGGGGTTCGGCACCACTCCCAGCGGATGTGAACTTTTGTGTCCTGTGTTCGGGCTTTGCTTACAGCATCACGTCGCCATCCAGATCACCGTCACAGCTGCGCTTATCCCTCGTGGTGTTGGGAGTCAGGGACAGGGGTTCGGAGGCGACCCCTGCCTCGACTGTGGGTGCAAGTGTATACTAACCTGCTCTGGTTTCGATTTCATCAGCTGCACCAAGTCACCATCACAGCTGCGCTCATCATTTTGGGTGTTAGTTTCTCAGGGAAGCGACAAGGGATGTTGGTCCTCGACTTCTTCGGTCAGCGTCTCCATCATTGGGCATGGTCTCGAGGGGTGCACCAAAGTGTTTCCAGTCCTTTGGAGACTGCCAGGATATCTCGGAGCCGCTGGTCATTGAATTTATTCGCGTTTGGGTGCTTCTTCGCTGGGTGTATCCGGAAGGGGTGGAGGGGAGTGATAGATAAGAACCATACCATGTTAAAAAGGGGTATGTCCTTGAAGGTGTGGCACTTTCTTGTGTTCACTGCTCCACATCCTTCTCTTCCTTGGATGTCATGCGCTGGATTCTGGATCTCAGAAGGGATTCGGTTTCCACTCCGCCTGGGGATAATCCTCTTCCTTTTCGTCCACCCATGTACTGGGGGGGTCTCCGTTGGTCTTTTGGTTCCAAGGGGGCAAGGCCTTCACCTGTCCCTAGTTGCTTTTCTTATTCGTCCTCTCTCATCTTCAGCTCAGTAGACATTCTCTTGTCTACCAACAATGGTGTAAGGTCCATCCCACATTTGTGCTAGTCCAGCACTAAACTTGTCCACAGGGGTGGGTCCACCCACTCAGACTGGAGTGGGGCATCGTTTGGATTGCCGGCCTCTCTGGCAGCAAGTTGACGCGCTTGTCAATAGGAGTGGTACAGAGGCGAAGTGAGCGGCGGCGCTCGGCGTTATGGTGCACTAGGGTATCACCAGAGACTGAGGCTTGGATATGTATCTGACAGTGCTGGTGGCTCGTCATGCTTATTGAAATAAATTTGCGTTTCTTTAATAAAGCATCTCATTTTTGTACAAAAAAGACTTTGGAAATGGATTTTGCACTCGTTAAAAGGTAAGACGTGCACAATATTTCAAAATTTTTCTCGTTACGAGATCGTTTATAAAATTCTTGTAATATATTTTTATTCAGAATACAATACTTCTTACTATTTAAATAATCTAAATTTTCGTTAATAAATCATCCAAATTTTGTACAAAAAAGCTTACAGAAATGAATTTCGCACTTGTTAAAGTTAGGCAACGCACAATGTTTAAATTATATTTTCTTTAACTACAGATTGTTTATGGTCTTGTGGGGTACAATTTCATTTGCAGAGCATCTGCCTATGAATTGCTTCAGTACTTAATTTAAATAAATGTGTTGTTTTGCACCATCGATAATGAAACACTGTCTTAACTTGAAATAAACACATATTTTTTATAACAACTTATTTTAATGTAATGAAACAACAAAATAGAGAAAAGATTTTCAGTAACGGTGACGTTTTGTTAAAATAGAGATCTACAGTAAATCTAAAATTTATTTTTTTATGTTTAGATTTTAGTTTCAGTCACATGAAATTCAGTAACATATTTTTCATTATCATTCTGTCAAACAAAAAGTCATATTTGAACAACTCTACACACTGCCTATGAAAAAATGATTTTTTGGCCAGACTATAGGTGGCATACCTTGGCGTCCGTCTCGTTGATGCCTACAGCAACCTGTTGGATCTGTCGGCCGCGGCCCCTTGGTCGCCCTCGGCTCTTGTCAGTCAGCATGAATGTCATGCCAGTCTTTCTCGTCACTTGTAACTCTGGTGGCAGGAAGTTGCGTGTATTCACAAACATTGGGTCCTCGGGAGGTCGTAAATACATGTCGGGAATGCGAGCTTCTGAAGGAAACTCTTTCATATCAAAATTTGTTGTCTTGGCAAAGATTAGCGCTAGTGCCACGTCGCACACTGCCCAAAGTTTCTGTAAAAATAAAAAATAAACATATTTGAAAATTAACTTGTAACTTCAATATAGTTCTAAAGTTAAATTGGTAAAAATTGAAAATATTTCTAAACCTAATGGAATTCCAGAGATTTATGGTAAAAAATTACAAAATGTTCATTTGACTGAACGGTAACCTAAATACTTTATTACTCAAGTCTAAAAACACCATAAATTCTAAGATACACCACAGTTATAGTGCTTAAAATGTCTAAACAATGTTAACATGCACATCTAAGATCCACTTTGATTTAAGTATAACCATCAAAATGTCAGGCCTGCACCCCTTCTCCTCTCAAAATAAATATATAATATTGCCCGACTAAGGCCTTGTGAAGGTCTGTCACTGATGAACCAACAGATAAGTCTTCCGACAGGAACAGTTAATATTCAAACTATTATGTTGATACAAGTTTCTTGTGTAATTTACTTTATTTTGTTTCCAAATTCTTGTGCAATGTAAATTTATTTCACATCCTGTTTCTTGTATAATATAATCTTATTTTACATCCCTAGTCACGTTTAATGTAATTTTATAAAAATATTCTTATTCTCGTGGAATACACAGTCACTGAGTCCATTCCCGATTGGAAGCGATTTATGAAAATCAACCTTTGAAAAAAACACTCTAGGCATAACATGTCAACTTGTTTTTTCAATAACCTGTATTCCACACACACTGTGGTTAACTTTAGAGTACTGTATTATTGAATAAATATAACTTTACCTTAATATCTTCTACAACTTGTAATATTCATTTATTTTTAAATATGAACTAACAATAGCGAAAGCAGCGACGTGTTGGCAACAACCAGTGAGAAATAGTTCAGAGTAAAAATATTATTTTAACCTAGTTTTTTAAGAATACTATTTGTAAATTAAACAGTGCCTATTTAAATATTTAGGTAGCCTAGATGGCAACATATATCATTTTTACAGTTTAAAATAACATCGGAAAATATTGTGAGTAGGCCGTAATGGTACAGTGTTGTTTTATCGAGCAAGAAAGTACCTGATCAACTGCCTGCTGGACGAGGCTTGTCGTTCTCTCTCTCTTCGTCTCTTTCAAACTCGGTAATTTCACTTCACTAGTAAGCAGGAACTTTTATACGTGTTTTCAGTTGTAGCATATTTCATACTTATTACAGTAAAATAATGATTTTTGAATTTTTAATTTACAACTGAAAAGAGATTTTAATGTTTGGATACTTATCTTAATATATTTAGATATGATGGCGAGGCAGTTATCAAGTGAAGTTGGTAGACGTGGCGAGCCATGACATGGCGTGGTGCTTTTTGTAAAAGATACGTAAATTATTCTTACTCAAAAAAATACTTCAAATTACCACATCACATTTGTAGATGATGTGTTTTTTAAACCTACCTAGGCAAGTTACAATGTTGTGATAAATCTGATTCCATGGCAGTAATAAATATACTGTGATGTGTGTTTCGTTAATCATTGCGTCTGTGAAATGGCGTGCATTTGTGCATCATGGTCGATATGCTGGCCCTGTGTGGGCATAATTTCCAATATTTAATTAGCACTATTTATACGTTTTAACTGTGAACTGTTTTTATGACGAAGTTAATTATTTACATCCACGTCTGTTTATTTATCACAACGTTGTACCTTTGCCGTAAGGGGTTTGGAAACACAGTCGTGTATCGCAATTTGCCACAATCCCAGAAGAAAAATACTAAGTTCAGGCCGAAAAATTTCAATAAACCTAATAAACAGTAAGTAGCAATACATAGAAATATGCGCAGAATAAAAGTTATCGTAGGCTTATTTGACAGCATGTTCACTGCCATCTTTTAAAGTTTATATGACAAAAATGAGAAACACGAGTTGCGTGCTTGAATTTAATGTGCCTTTTTTGTTTGACTGGTTGTTCCTTTGTTTTAATATTTATTCTACCTGAGGCTGTCCTTTTAAAGAAATGACCCAACACATATCAATAACAAAAGGATAATTAGTAAAGCCCTTTACCTCGCAGTTGTAACAGTGTTAAACACAGTCGCGGCAAAATACTAACATGCATTAATGTATTGAGCTATGTTGTGGAAAACAAATATGTTAATGTAAAATAACCGTAAGAACTATAGTCAATTCAGGCATTTTTAAAACATAAAGCTGACTTAAATAATGTTAGAGGCCTAAACTGTGAATATTCGTACGGAATGGTTTTTGGAATACGACAGAATTCTTTGAAAAGCTGTACACAGTAAACAACACACTTGACAGGTATAAAAGTAGAAGTCACATTTCAATGTTTAATATTAGGTGTTGCGAAAATATACGAACATATGTACACACACAATGGAATGTAAACATTGATTTTGACAGATGCTACATGGCATTCACACGGCAATGTTTGTTTACATTTGGCGGAAGGATACAAAATGAGCCTACAAGTAGATACTTAGCAGGGCTCCGAGAAAACTTACTTCCAATGGGGAATGGACTATACATTTGTACATTTTTGATATAACTTCTGTAAACATCGACCAATAACTTTACGAGTAGGGCATAGAAATTTTTGCGAACCACCATATAACGTAAAATAATGCAAAATAAGGAGAAATTATATAGTGCTTTTAGAGCAAAATTTTGGACTGGACCGAACTCGGATTGGAGTCAACTCGTAGCAAACTCGGAGTGAACTTGTATCGAAAGTAAGCGGTTAAGGTTAAGTTTCGAACATGGACTAAAGTGTAAACAAGACACTGTGGATTGAAATGGGATTGAAGCATCTGTTGGCAAATGGTAGAACTATAAAACAAACTACTTATGAAAGTCCAGTAAACGTAAAATATATTTTTCCAACATAATATAAAATAAGAATTACACGTATTTCTCCTACCAAATATTTCTGTTTCCTTAATTTCCAAATAACACTTTTTGCTAGTCTCAAAATGATTCTAACCTCTTACATAAACAAACTAACAAGTCAAAATGGCATACACTTCTTTGTTCTAATTTCCATCCGATGAGTGTTTAAAATAAACTTTTCAATCCAGATTCTACATTCCACTCCTACTTCAGTCCAGTCCGGATGTGTTTATACTCACAATTCATCTGGATTCTTTGATCCACCCCAGAATCAATGCAGATTGAAATGTTACTGTAAATGCACTAATAGTTTATTTACAAAATTCTGCAATAATTCCTGTATTGACGAAACATCAATGAAATTGCTTATTAAAATGTTTTCAAAGCCCCAATGCTGCGCTTCTTTTACCCCAAAAATTCTTACAAACAGTTAGTTTTGTCATTTTTAATGTACGATACAACCTTTTTTCACATTTATTTCACACATGCGCTGATAGTTGAGTTATTTGCAGCAATCATGAAGTCGACTCTATAAACATAAACTAAGTTTCTCTCTTACAGAGTAAGTTTCTGACACATGATGTATTTCTGCATCTTTGATGCACACACTAACAGTACTGAAGGGGTGGGACATGTGCCTACAGGACACACTGGTGCGATGTTGGAAGCAATTACAGACATGCGATCATAGCTTGTACTGTTCACCCAGAATATCCACGAAGCTCTCACGTCAACACCCCAGATGCAAGATTGTACTGCCTGACTGATCTGTCACTCCCTCCAGCATCATGTTAGTTCCAGAACGCGCCACTGGAGGGAAGCACCCATTCTACCAGAACCCAGAAGTCAAGGGATGATGGCGCCACCTCAGAACTTTTGAATTTTGAACCCCTGCGGCCGAGGCTATCACTCCCTGCACCCCTGGCCACCGAAATCCTATACAAGATTAGTGTAAAAGAGCTGGCACGACCAGCTGTCTTTAGTCTCTTCTCTTCCACCACCTTCGTATAGCACCGGAGGTATGTCCGCAGATTCCACCGCTCTTCTTGGGCCGGAATCACTACCAGCTGAAGACATCACCGACCAGAAGCCACTTCTGCAGCAGCGGCAGACCCTCGGCTTCTGGAAGACTGGACCCTCTGCAGGCTCCTGAAGACGTCTACTCCTTTCTTACCACCCTCTGGTATTGACACCAGAAATTGGTAATGGCTAGGTCAGTTTCCTTCAGGAACCTGCCTCACCAGACGGTGATGGTAACTACAACAACTACCCCTCTGACAGTTGTTCACCACTTCTGTTCCTTCAGGACAATCAGGAATAGTTAGGCTAGAGTTTTCAAACACTTTAACTAACAGGATTATAGCCTTTTTAATTCCCCTTAGATTTTCATCCAGGTTGCCTTAACCTGGCAGTTAACATTAGTCTTTTCCATGTCAAGCTGTACCATATTTACCTGAAAGGAAGACTAGGGTTTTGACAGAAAAGGAAGAAAATAAATAAGGGGTCATCAACAATCTGCGGTCATCTTCAATTCAAAACCTAGGCATAAATGTGCAACACTGTTAGTTCAGTATTTAAGTTTGTGTTATATGCACAAAATGACTATGAGCTTCTAATCATAATTTTTTACTCAAGTAGCAGTTAGTCTTCCAAATTTGACCTGCCATGAGACAGAGAATTTTGACAAAGGTTTTTCATGCTTAAATACATATGTCCTATGGTTGTACATATTTTGTAGAGCTGAGACTGTATCTGTCAACTTTGACAAGTTTCCCCTTATCTGATGTCTGGCAGCAAAGAGGAAGCGCTTTGTTGGGAAGCAAAATGGCCCAAGAAACGAATATAACGCCCACAAAATTTTTATAATGCAAGAAATATATTGCTACCATACAGCCAGGTTAGACACACCTATTTCATTGTGATTAGCTTTTCTTTATTGTCAAATAATATATATCATATTATGTCAATAATGGCATTCGTCTTGAAGGGTTTGTAAAAAATTCATGCAAAATTACTTTTAACCTAAATTATTTTTTTAGCATTTCACAGGGGTTGTCTTGAATTCAGGTTTAAATATTTTTTTTATAAAAAATATTTTTTTTAGGAAAGGGTCATCTTAGATTCAGGGTCGTCTTCCTTTCAGGTAAATACTATATTAGCTTAGGAGGTAGTAAAGAGCTGCCATGTTTTATTACTATGTTAATAAAACACGTGAATTGTTAACTATTCTCTGCATACTAATTTCTTGAAGTACTGTGTTGTTCGTGCATAAATGTACCTGCCAAAGTGAAGCCGGCAAACCGTCAAGCACAAAGATAATACACACCCATTAAGTGGCCCCACGAGATCTGCCACCCGGTAGACTTCAGTAGGGCCTATACCACTAGAAACTCCTCCACTAGGTGAATTGACCAAATATGGTTATTCCATACTCTGCCACCGCTTCTTAAGGGGCCGGAAAGGGCTGGAATTAACCTGACTTGATCAACCCCCTGCGGATACCACGTCTGGGTAGTTACTGTGAAACAGCTCAAGCACTGCCTAACACTCTGTCCACCGCTCCTCCAGAGATCAGGCGTAAGAACCAAAAAGTAACCGCTCTTACTTGGAAGACTATGAATCTTTCAGAAGTACACAGTAGGGAAGTGAGTTTCCGGCTTGCCTTTTGCGAGGCTGTGTTAGTTCCTGTTACCCTTGTGATGTACTCCTGGAAGGGAGGTGAGCAGAGAATGTTGAAAAGGGCAACTTGCATCTCCAAAGATAATTCAACTTGTGAAACCCTATCTCCTACTTCCCTCAGCACTAGTTCAACCAAGTGGGACTGAGTTCAAACCGCCCACATCACAGAGGCGCCTCACCCCTCTGATTAACCAAACCCACTCATTCCACCCCTAATTAAACTTCCAGGACCCCCTCAACTAGTGGTTGAGGTATTCTTGACAGGAGAGGAACCTCCCTTAGGAATTGCCAACCCCTGGCTCGGCGGTTCAGTGACCTGCAGTCCAGCAGCATCCAGCAATAACCAACAAGCCAAGAACACTTCACTGTCCATGAGCAACCAAGGTGACCACCAACCTTCACCACGCAAGGGGAAGTCCCTCCAGCTGGGACCACAGCAGCAGAAGACCAGTATACCACAAGGTAACTGTGTGAACAAGAAGACTAAGCCAGCTCGTAGAGCCGTGACAGTGGTTTTGGATTTTGTGCCCATCAGACAGGCTACCAAACCTGTACTTTATACTGACCATGCACCAGTTAAACATCAACGTACTCAATATCGTGATTCGGGCATCACAAGTTAAACTGTAAAGGGTACCAAGACCTCCACTTCCTCACTTAAACGTTGCATGACAAAATTCACCGTAACGTTTAACCCCAAAGGTCTTAAGTAATTGTTTGATGCGACCAGCCCCACTAAATATTTGTTGTTTCAATTATCACTCTCCCTTGGGTATGCAACATTTCAAAGTAAGTTTCTCCCTTTAATGAGAACAAATTATATATTGATTGGCAGTATTGTCAATAGATTATAGATGTAGTACAATTTGATATATTGACCCAAATCGCTAAGTGCTCGTTCAAGTGCAAAAAAATTACAGACAATTTTTTTTTATTATTAATAAATGGGCAATTCTACAGGTTGGCCACTAAATTTGCTTCAAAATTCCTTGACCTATACAGGTTTTCTGGACCACATATTTGGTTTTTCCTAACTTAATCATTTTGGCTTTATTGTCCATTTCATGTAAGTGGGGTAAATTTTGACAGTTCTAGAAAAGTAGCACAGCCACAATGTATCCTTCCACCGCTGAAGGGAAGGAAAAGACGTTTGTAAACAAATGTTTTGAATCCATGTCATGGCAGGCACTGAAAAGCTGACGGTAGCTAACTTCCGTCCAGTAATTAATGTAGGATATTTAATCTAGGTTGTGTAATGCTCCCCTTCCTAACTCCAATGACCACTCCTATATTTATGCAGAACACTACCTCCTCTTTCTCCTATTCACAATATCTCTAGTTAGGACGGAGTCTATGTGGGCGATAGCTATCACTGACGACTATTCAATAAGAGAAGAGAAGGGAAGTTCAACTAAACACATATATTACAATACTTTAGCTACAACAGATCAATACCATAATTACAACACGACAATAAGATTCAGACTACAGTTGCCTTACTTCACCTTACTCGTGAATGATACGTTAACTATATGAATATAAGAGAATATTTTTACACAACTACCCTAGCCTTTGCCACTGGATTATTACAGCTGATAACAGGGCCTCGAGATAGGGAATGCCACCCTACTGCTCCCCAATAAGAACAGCTGTGTAGAATGCAGATAGCCATAGCTCCTCCGGACACTGTAGCCTTCTCCTTCGTGCTGCTCCGGCACTGACGGCACTGTATGAGCTCTCACTACCGTCTGGCGGGGGAGTGGGAGTGCGTGAGCTCCAATCTTAAATAGTCTGACTTCAGTGGGTCAGCCAGGCTTGTTGATTAAACAGGAGGCTCGCTCAGGAATCTATACTCTGTAGAATGTTAACTCGCCATGTGCAGCCTCCTGGAGCCTGCTATAGTAGGCATTCCAACTTGTTTTAATTTTGTAATTACAGAGTTACATTTGTTGGGGTTCTGTTTATTTATTTTGAAGAAAAAGGGAAACAGTGTTTAGCTCAGGGAAAAAAATGGAGGGGGGCTTTAGTTTTAACATCTTTCGTGAGACTGCTTTGTTTAATTTTGAGTTGCACATTGTTTTAATGGAGCAATATGGAAATTTTTGCTCGTATGGAAATTACATTTAAATTATTAACTTCGAAAATCTTTAACTTTAATGAAAAATCAAAACGTGATACATACGTCGCTGTTCGTATTCGTACAGATGCAGCAATATATACATGCACACACTTTGTGTGAAGTTAACTTTACACTCGTTGAATTTACAATATAGACAAATAAACAAGTATTATTCACTCTTTACAGAAATGTGGAAAGTAGACCTACAGCTTTTTCAGGCCACGTGAATTTCAATAATTTTGTTAATTTACAAATACATTTTAAAAAACCCACAAACTTACTGTTTGTAAAATTTGCAACCTCTTGAACACATATTTTTTTATGGCAATACTTGCCAAGTTTACTTCACTAAAATCATGTTTGTTCGTCACTAGCATTAAATAATTTATTTTCAGAATCATTCAGAAAATCAAAACTGCGCACTTTTCCCAATACAAACAAACTTAAACTTAGATACGTAAATTATATTTGTGTCACTTCATGGTGGAAGGCGGTAAGGAAAATGGTGGAAGGTACACGGTAAACACATGCTAATTAATATTACATTTCACTTAAGAAAACGCACAATGGTACCTATAGCCAACTATACTTGAAAAAAACAAGTAAAAAAATTATTAACTATTGATTAAATATTCAGACAACACCAACAAGAAATTCGTATAATAAACACATGTGCCGTTCACTGGTCTGGAAACTGGAAACATAAACATGGCTACCCATTGGCTGGAAACATTTACTGTTCGTACGTGTCAACAAACGCTGTCATAAATGCAAAATATGTTTTTAAAGTCCAGTCACTAATAGCCAAGAAAATTTAATATTGCTTTAAAAACATAATTTAAATCATAAATGTTGTAAGTATTACTAAGATTTTAAATTACAACTTTTAGTTCTGAGTACTATTTTCTTCCAAAGCAATCATAAAAATAGCCAACTTAACAACACGGATCCTGCAGCAGTTCATTAGCTGAAACAATACTGTACGAATGAGAGCATTTACTGTTTACGTAGTGTGTAGGTTGGTCACATTGTCTGTCAGATTGTACGCCACTTATATGAAATGGACAATATCTTTGCTTTTGACAAAATTTCTAATATAAATCATTTCTACAATTATTGTATAATGCAATGAGAAAAGTTAAAAGTTACCTTGGTGCAGCAGCCATAATAATTAAATTCAACAGTCAGTAACCTAATTTTCAATTACAGTGGAACCGCATTATAGCGAGCATCGCCTATAGTGTCACATCCGCTACTGCGATAGTTTTTAAATGCGCTGTCACTTGCCCTATCATTTGAAAGGTACTTAATTTTGTTTATAACGAAAATCTGTTAATGAAGCCTTTAACTACACAGCGATAGGAACATTTGTAAACTCATATTTTTTCAATGTTTAAACACGTTGCATCGCAAGTGACACTCAAACATTCGCCACGCCTGAGCCAGCCTGTGTCTCGTGGCGACACTCACATCATGTGTAGAAGCAAGACTTTTAAAGACAAGTGCATAAATACTGCCGTGTAAACATGGAGTGGATGCGAAAATACAAGTGCATAAACACTGCCATGCGGACGTGCCCTATGCACAAAGAACAGTAACAGTGTGGTACATAAAAGTATAGCTTCAATAAACAAAATCTTACAAACATGAATGTAACTGTGGGCAGCAATGTTCAGATTGCTAAGAAAACCAAAATAGAGGTTTCTGCCACTTCCCGCTAGAAAAATTCAACAGCTGTACAATTAGAAACTTTGTGGGAACATCTATAATATGTAAGTAGTATTTATTTTAAATTGCTAATGCAATCTTTCATTTTTTGTGTTAGACTGTAAATTTCTGTAGAAGTAATATGTAACAGCGAACAGGCAACAGATAACACAGAGGAAAACTGTCCCTCAACAGGTAGAGTCAAAGTGAAAGGAGGGAAAATGGTTTATTTTATGATGAACCCAACTATTTTCCATCCTTTTATTCTTGACAAAACCGTTATCTCCATGTAAGATGCGCAACCCTATATTTTAAATTTGTTTCTGAGAAAAAATAAACAAATAAGTTAGGGGGGGGGGGGGGGGGGGGGTTGACAGCATGTTAAATATAAGTCATCACATCACAAATACTTACAAAGTTTGTTAGATCATCATCTGGTTTCAGAGCATCTCGGTGGTTCTTCATCTTCTCTACAAGGTCCTTGTAGAAACTGAAGCAGTAGGTTTCATTTTTGGTTATGAGTGGCTCAAGAATGAACCAGAGGCACTGGCGGACCCTTTCCAGCTGTTCCAAACTCTCGTATGAAGTGTAGAGTGGGTCATGAGCAAGGATGGGAATGGCAAACACCAACATGTAGTCTGGCAAGATGAACGACACATCAATATTGTCTGGAACAGGGTAAAAATTTTTGTAGGCACAACAACTTCAAGATTAAAGTGCATTAATTATTTTTTACTACAATTAATATTCATTTTTCTCAAAATTTCTGTGCATGTCAAACACACACAAATGAGCACACTGTCATCTATGATACCCTTTAAATTTTGTTTCTTTAAAATTTACATTTTTAAGATAAGCAAGATCACTCACTAACTTAACTAGAATTTCAATTTAATTTTATATTAAGAGTTTGAATTTGGTTTTCTTCTAGATACATACCCATGTTTATATTACACAACTGCAGACAAACCTGCAAGGATAACGGTTCAATTCTGTCATCATAATTTCTGTGAAACAAAACTACCGTACTAACATAATTTAAAGCACACCACTCTTCATTTCAAGCCCCAATTAAAAAAAAAAAAAAAAAAATCACAGTTATGTATGTAATTTAGTGATGACCCGATACCCGATATCAGATATCAGTATTATCGGTACATTTACCATTAACGGAGATCAGCACTAAAATATTGACAGATCGGTAATGGATGTTCTAACCTCAACCTAAAGTATTTTCTGTCCTCTGCTGCACACTTAATTCCTCAACTCTTAACATGTGGATGCGGCAATGCAACTGAAAAGAATATTAATTTGAAATGTCACCCTTAAAAAAAAAAGGCAAGAATTTGAGATGGCCACAGAAATTTTGCTGGGGAAAAAAAAAAAAAAAAAAAAAAAAGATATATATATATATATATATATATGTACAAGCCCATCACTATTTTTTACTTCACGGATGAAATTTTTTATTATTGTTAAAGCAGTTATACATTTGACATAAGTTTATCAAAGTAAACAGAATGCTCATGACTAGTACCAACGAGCAAACAACAAAATTATGTCCTAAAAATAAATATTGTAGTTAATTATAAAAAAGAAAGACCTACGACTCAATGGTATTTGAATATTGGTTTTGTGCTTAAAGTGTCGTTTACTGGTACAAGTAAATTTCATTTAATGATTTTTTTTTTTACGTAAGAATTAAAAATACCAGAAGCAAGCCTCTTCCTACTAGCACTGCGCAGCGACGAATGTACTAGTATGTTCAGTAATGTTACACAGGTTGGCAATTCTTCAGAGTTCATTATTTACAGATGCTGCCCGAAAAGCTATTTTCATGTTTACATTTGGTGATAGATAGTGGTAAAGATTGAAAAGTTAAAAGTTTAACCATTCTTCATAAAATAAATTATTTTCACTGTTTTGCTGCCAAGATCAGTGTAATGATAGTTCTTTCGTGTAAATATTTTAGTGCAAGTTGATTACGTGAAACACTACTGAACTATGGCCATATTCCGTTACCTTCACAATGTGAAACTTACGCACCAAAGTAGTTCCCATCCCTTCTCACGCATAAACTGCACAAGGAAAACACACAAATGCTTCATGCGCTGACATCACAGTGGCAGGAAAATGCCAGACACGTGCGAATTTGGAGGTTAGCATCGTCGGCGACCAAAGGGTAAACTTGTTTATTTTAGGAAACATGCGCAGTGTTGTTTTACTAAATTATTCTGCAAATAAATTATATAATGCTAGTGATGAACAAATGTGATTTTGGTTAAGTAAACTTGTAAGGATTTCCATTGAAAAGCACGTGTTCAAGAGGTTGGGAAATTAACTAACAGTAAGTTTGCGTGTTTTGTAAACAGTTACTATAATATATTGAAATGCCCGCAGCCTACGAAAAGTCACACTTTCAACACTTTTGTAGTGTGTAAATAATATTTGTTTCTTTGCCTATATTGTGAATTCAACGAGTATAAGGTTAACTTCGGCCAAAGTGTGTGGTGTGCGTGTATTGCTGCATCTCTACGAATACAAACAGCCATGTATACATCACGTTTTTTTTTAAGTTCAAAGTGTCGAAGTTACAATAATTTGAAAGTTATTTTTATACGAGCAAAATTTTTCACTGCTCCATCAAAACAACATGAAACTCGGAATGTCACCACACACTCTTAAGTACGTCAAAACATCCAAACAATGCAGTCTCACGAAAGACGTTAACTAAAGCTCCCCCTCTCCTTTCTATCTTTGTTTATCACTTTTCTTTTTTCCCTTCGAAATAAAGTAAACAACACAAACAAACATAACTAAGCGAAAATATAATAAGTTGGAATACCAACCTAGCTATAATATTCTACATTTTTGTGGCACGTTAATCTGTTGTGTGTACGACTTTGAGATTAATGTGTGCTTGTGGTGGCTGTTAAATATTTAATACCTATTCTAATAATTTTACTATGTCTTGTTTACGTCTATGACAATTGTAAATTTGTTATCCTGTCAAATCGTACGACAGTATCATGGATTAGGTTTACTATAGTTGTATACATTGACGCATGCCAGAATGCGACGCAGCACGTCTGCGCGCTCTACAGACGACTCCGCCCCATCTACGAGCCACGTGCGCTCCAGGGCAGAATATGTAAGCGACAATCCGACTCTAATGTATCGCACCAGAAAGCCCACAAGCCTGGGTGGCCGACCACATAATTGCATATTACGTGCGTAATTGCAATCCCCATTGCCCGTCCAGAATGATTCATGCAAAAGGCACCGCCGCGACAGAAATTATATTTATTGTGAATTCTACTACTCGTGTCTGGCCTCTGGAAGAAGTTCCTACAATCACAAGATATGGTAGCACCCCTGTGACCTTGTGACATCACAGCCACCTCAGAGACAGGGGTTTTATTTTGTCATTGCCTCCACCTGTGGTGATAAGAAACCCGCAGCGCGCCTGCACCCCCAATAAACCTGCACCCGTGGTGGAAGTCTACACAACACCCCTGCACCCCCAAGAACAGCTGACCAGAGAAATTTTAGTATAAATATAACCCCCGCAGCTAGCACCAGCGTGTCGCCGGGCTCAGCGACCACGGAGGACACGAACCCAATCTCCAGGATGCTGAACTCTCCTCAGTCCGCGAGGGCTCATCCTCCTCAGTTCGCAAGGGCTTACCTTTCCTCCAGTCCACAAGAATTCTGCAGCTCACTACCCACTCACCTATACCCAGCTTGCAGAAAGCTCCCATTCGGGCTCGACCAAGAGCTACTCTATCTCCTACCGCCAACCAACCCTTCTTGACCAACGCCTTAATCTGCGTCAAGAAGCTCTATCTGAACCTGCATGTCATCAAGGACCTGCATGTGAGTCAACCAACAGCTACAGGTATACCCAACCTTAACCCGGTAGCGAGCCGTCGTGTTGTGTGTTAACTACCTGTTTAGCTTCCCCCTTTAATTAAGCTAGGCGCTGTACAAAGTGCATTGCTATAATTTTCATTTATCTAACTGCAGTAAATTGCATTGCTATAGATTCCCGTGTACAGCTACGTCAAATTTGCAGAGCTATACAGTTGGTACCTCAGGCTCGCCTTCGCCTGACCCCCGTTTTCCCCACGTAATATTCGTGTAGTTATTTTTATTGTTCGTAGAAACAATTTACTTATATTGTGTAATCTTGTATTAGTAATTCTTCATTGCCTTTACTCCCCAGGGAACAAAACCCCACAATAAACCACTAAGTAACTTTATAAAAATTCAGGAGCAATTGCTAAACCAGGAAAATGGAGCTACTCCACAGGACAACCCTGCAACACAACCCGAGAAAACCGTTAGCAATGTCAAGCTGAAATCTGGAAGGAGAATCCGAGTCAAACATCCTGTGGGCACAGTGTTACCTAAATGTTGTACTATTAAGCTAGCAACAGGGAAATTAATCCGGATTCGACTCCCGGCGCAGCCCGACTCCTGCTGTATCTGTATAGCACGCCCATCTGATGATTATGTGCCCACATATAAACCAACCCACCCAGCTAAAGTCTCGTCAATCAGAATAATATTCTCCCCTTTTCATCCAGTCAGGATCGCTAGCATCCTGTGTATATTGGCGGCCCTAATAGTGAGACGAATCACACTCCCAGGCTGGGAAGCCACTTGTATTCGGCTCACTCTGGGGTTTGACTCCCCTCCGGCCCATTGCAAACCTGCCCCCAAGCGACCGAATACTGTAGTAAAACCCCTAATGCCTCAGACGCCTAATTGAAGGTATAGTATTCGTTGTGGTAGGCTAAGCTAGGGCTTGGCGGGACGGTCAACGTACCGTACTACACTCTGAGATAGTCCACCCATATAGGACACGCATCAATGTTAATGTCTTGCCACATGTAAACAAAACGCTTAAATTACGCGCAGAAAATAGAGCATGGAAGTTGTTGCATCCTCCAACCAACCATTAAACACGTGGAATAACAGAACAACTGGCGGCTATGCAGCTGGTTGCATCAGTGCAGGGAACGGAACACGGCCTATACAAACATACAATGGCACCAAAAAGCTATATTTGGTTGCATTTCACTGTGAAAACCAGTGATAAAATAAAATGAAACTGTACGCCTCCATTGCTCTAAAGTGGGTCATGGTGGCAAAACGTCTTGCGAATTCAACACTACTAATCTTAGTGTGTGTCTGTTGACAACTACTACTCTGTCAGTACTTGAATTCTTGTCCTTTTACATATTTTTAGTAGTCTAGCGGCCTACTTCCAACCTTAAATAAGTTCTATAATATTTTACAGCTAGCTATAATTTTTTATTATGTTGAACTATTTTTCTGATGTACCAGTCAAAGTAAGCCTAAATCCTACCCAACAACAAATCTTTGTAGCTTAATGCAAACCAAACAATTCCAGGCAACTGTTTTCTCTCATCCACTTATTAGTGAAAATAGTCTGCTTACAGTATGATAACTGAAAATATTAGTTTAGAGGTATCGGATCGGTAAAATTCTAAATATCGGAACCTGCATCGGTATCAATCGTGTTTTTTTACTATCGAGCCATCGCTAGTGTAATTCACTAATTTGGACAAGGGCTTCAAAATGACAATCGTCAAAGATTACCACAATACAATGATTGAACAACCAAGTAACTGAACCAGTGCTCTCATAGTCCTGAATTGTAAAATTTACCTAACAGTAGAGCTGTGACAATTCGAATTGGCTTCTACCGAATCTGCTGATGTTGAGTGGATTGGTACCGGCTTCTGCTGTGTGAACTATAGATAATTTTCAACCCCTGATTTGACAAAAGCAAAATGTTGCTGTTAGTTCAGAGTTGTTCTACAGGGGAATTATGGACCACAGTGGCTGAGTGGTTAGTTTGCTCGCCTTCCACCAATGCAAACAGAGTTAAATGCGTGTGAGGATCACACCCGGATTTTCCCAAAAGGAAATTGTGGCGGACGATGGTTTTCTCGGGGACCTCCTGCTTGTCCCGCCCCTTCATTCTGGTGCTGCTCCATTCTCACCTCATTTCTCTCTTATTGGCTCTCAAGACCCCTATGTTAAGAGCTGCCCGAATTTCTCCTCTCCACTCTCTCCATTCAGTAGCAAATGAAAACACTTGCCTTTGTGAATATTGAAAAGATTTCCACAGCACGTTCGTCGATACACCACAACAGGAAAGAAAAGCAGCAGTATAAAAGAACTCAACTTCCACTGTTTTTCCAAACAAAGTTTGTAGTTTTTGTCCCACGCTGTGAACTGGGGATGCCATTCTGCTGCGCGATAATCTACCAGATTGAGAAGGGGCAGTGTCTCAGGGCAGGTGTAGGGGGATGGTGATATGGAGGGGTCAGGAAGAGAAGAGAGGGAACTGTTTTCACAGTTGCGTGGAGCACAGGAAGTGTGGCCGTCCAAGGTGCGTGTGGGTACTCAATGAGTGTGTTTGGCAACTACAGGAAAGGATACCCTTGAGTGGCAAAACTGCTGTTTATTCCATTTAACAGGAAGTAAACAGAGTGGTGTTGCACTGTCTCCTAACTGTTGGCAACAGCTACATTATCCAGGTGAGGGCGACCTGGTTCTAAGCTAACAATGGTAGGGTAGACGAGCGCTATGAAAATACTCAACTTAAACTGGTACTACTCCATGTGTTGCGATGATGTTGGCAAAGGGTGTATCTTCGGCATGAATGCGGTGAAGAAGGGTAGGTTTGGAGCGAGGCGAGCAGGCTTGTCACAATCTCTAGCAAAGGCTGTGATGGAGAAAATGATGTCTGAACTACTGTCTGGGACCTTCGGCACGAATGTGGTGAAGCTCGAGATAGACCGGCATTAACGGGCGAGTGACCCACTATTTATGTTCTGGATGATCCTTCCCTTTCAGTCAGCTTGATAGAGGCAGCAATGGAGAGGGGGTAGCTGTAGCATAGCTTCCTCAAGGCGTGACGTCACTGGTCGGCTTGGGGAATGCTGTGAATCGTACTATTAGACCCATTTAGCTGTGTGCTGTGGTACTCGGTGCCTTGGATGCATCTGTGACCGGTGAATAATACACTCTCTGGCTGGAACGTCCATTCTTGAACTGTACAAGCAGTACCATCTTGGGTGCCAAGATGTGTGGGGGTAACAATGAAAACGCCATTGGAATCAGGCAGCAAGGCTTGTTCACTGATGAGGCTAAGTTGTTGAAAAGACGTCATGCGTCAGTACAATTTAAGTTCAAATGTAACACAAATATTAAGTAAAAATATTTTTCACACATAAATAGCACACCAGTGTATCTGCATTACAAAATCGGCACACAAGTGATTTGGCATATAAGCATAATTTGTGAATTGGAACAGATCTACTGCAAGCGCCAAGTGCATGCAGCTCGCCTTCCAGATGCCTACACTAGGGCCGTCGGCATGGTTCTGCTAGCAGCAGCTGATATTAGTGATGGCCTGGTAGTATACATACTGTTACAAAAATATTCAGCGTGAATTTGCAAGTACACAAATGACTATATGGAGACTATGTTCCTAGTACGGTATAAGGCAGCTGCCAGCTGCAGGCGCAGGTGCCTCTCCCTTCACCGGCAGCACACCCACCCACTCTCCGTCAATTCAGCCACCAGTAGAAATGGCACTCACAGTACTTAACAGAATTCCATCAGTGTTTGAACATGTAAATTTTGTAAATAGTGGCAGTAGCAAAAGTGTATATACTGACATTTTGTAATTGGAACCTTTTGAACACTTGAATTACCCACGTTGCTGCTACAGTACAAAAGGATATGAATTTTATTCATTACTCCAGTATATAACTGGCACGAATATCCCCTCAAGAGATTTAAAACAGAAATTGACATTGAAAAAACCTGTCCTTTCATAAATTCTGTCCTCCAAAGATTCTACATGGATTTGCCTGTGTTGAAAACAACATTGTCCAATGAGCAACAGAGGGACCCAGGAGTGGAGAGATTTGGGCGGCTCTGAACATCCAGGTCCCCGATAAAACCCACAGACCAGCAGCATCGTCCGACATGATTACCAGATGTTAAAATCCGGGAGCGACACCATTGGAAATCAACCCTGGTTCACTTAGGTGGACGGCAAGAACTCTAACAACTCCACCACAGCAGCTCCCCTGGGATCCAGGACTTCACTTCTAACGCTTCACGAGAGAAAACTATAATTAAAATAAACCTGTGACATGAAGTCTTTATATCGACTGGAAAATTAAAATTACCCAACCTCTCATAAAAGTAACTTCTGCATACTGTTTGTAAGTAAGTTGAAACTTACTACTCGAAGATCCAACAGACAAGCTCTTGATGTAATCACGCCGTTTGTTGATGTCTGTTATCATGAACTGTCTCGCCTGAGACTTGAGGCGCTTGTCTGGTTCAGTGGCAGCCAGAACATAGAAGCCCATGAAGTCTAAAGGCAAGCACTTCTGCGGAATGCCCCGGCTCAGGCCCTTGTGAAGTTTTGATGTGAACTTCTCCCTCACCTGGTATACTTCATCCTAACAGCAAACATATATTAAGGCCCTTACAGCAAGAAAAACTGCATACTACTATGGCACAAATATTGTTTTAAAAATTTTGCTTATTTCATTAAAAATAATGACAATATTTCCAACACCATATTTTTATTGGGATGAAATTCCACCACCCACTGCTGCCAATGTTATCATCATCGAACTGCAAGAGACGTCAAAATAAAACAAAAAATACTGTATCACTGCTTGTTTTTACAGTAAAATACCTGTATAAAGTATGCAAAGAGACTTGCAATCAAACATTTAACACTGAACAATTACAGACTGTGTAATTTTAGCATTATTAAAATTTTTAGAAACTGGTCAAGTCTTACACAACTAGTCAACTACATACAGGACAAAGCACATTTCCAAAGAGTTGCAAGAGTTTATAAGCACAAGAGAGAAGTTTTTGAAATATATTAAGTGTTACAAAAATTTGAAAAATGTGTACAGTTTATGCCTATTCAAGTATATTAAATATGTCATGGAGTATCAACTTGCTCGAACACACATGTTTTATATGGAGGTAGGAATAATTGTTTATAATCTTACTTTTCATACCAATTTAGAATCTTTCTCTATTACGTTGTTATTAAATAATGTGATTAGAATTTAATAATGTCTAGAATTTAAAAATGAAGCCAGATTAACGGAATTTCTAAAAAATCTTTAAGTATCTGTAAAATTGTGGAATTGCACCAATACCTATGAAAACATGTTAATACCATACATGTATTTAGCTTCTATCAAAGATTTTCAGTGTATTATAAATATTTTTCACATACATATAATAAACTTTTAGAATTGAACCGAAACCAGAAAATTTTGGAACCGACCCATTCCTAAAGTAATCTATTTCCTTATTGGTGAGTAAAATATACTATTCCTTCTATGTGGTTGACCCTGTGACGTCACATCAATAAAAAGTATAGAAGAGGTAGGTGGTGCTTTGCTGTTTTATTGTACTAATGTCAGGAAAGTGGTAAATAATACCTTCTAAATTAGTTACATCACTTACGTAAATTATCAGGCCTAATGTTTAGTACAAACATAAACATTAAATCTGTACCTGAAAAAAAAAACCCTAAACCATTTGAAGACTGAAATTTTTTTTTACTCAATTTTGAGTTCTGGGTTAGAAACTTGACTCTACTTGAAGACCTGAGTATTTGCAGACCCTTCACAGAAACTAACTTGCATGATGCAAATAAGTGCATTAAAATTGTTATCTTGGTAGGTGTACGTAAATTTGTGCCACTGTGGTTTTCCTATAAAGCACCGTTTAACTAAAATCACTCACAAATTCTTTTTTAATAAATTTTTTGTTTTTCAGTGGTTTAAAAAGTCACGCAAGGACTTGAATTTTCCATCACATTTCGTAACGAATTTAGGAATGCTTTTACCTAGTCTTTGCATATCAAAAATTAAGGGTTGTGTTACATTCGTAATTTTCAGATTAAAATAGTATGTGATACAGGATGGCAACTATGGCCCTTAGAATGCATCCAACCTCTCTGCAAACGACTATCACGGGCTGATTTACACTGCTTCAATTATACACCTGCACCATCAGACAAGGGCTACTACAAATACTGACTTCATTACTTCCAGATGAGAAGGTTGATCTAACTTACTAAGTTCGATCTCAGGGTCTGCTTGCTGATGCAAAATGCTCACGTGTTGTGATTGTAACCAACAACACAGTAAATGACAGCAAACTTTACAAGAGCTGAAATAATCAATTCTTGTTTAAATTCACAGCTTTAGTTCCTAAATAAATGTAAATCTGGTTAACCTTCAATACAGTAAGCATCTCGCATGCAGCCAACAGACTGAAAAGATTTACTTACAATCATCAATTGCGATATATTATAGAACTGTTCTGCATTGAACTGGTCCCCAACTCCTTTCTGTTCACAGATCTTCAGCATAGCACCTCCTGCGGCCAACCTCAGCCAGGCCATCTCGCATTTGCTGGAGTAAGAAATGCAACACTATATTATATAATTTGTTAACTACATGAAACTCTTTTTACAAACAATAAAAAATAAATTTGCTGCTCTACCCTTGGGGAGCAAGGACATTTTGTTGGCACTTTAGCACAGTGTACTACTAAGCACGGTGATGGTGAAATTACGTAAAGATGGAACAGCGAAAGAATGCCGGGGTAGGGGAAAATGATAGTGCCCTGAGAAAAACAGTTTGCCAATTGCAACACTTCCCACGTGTCAAAATCCATGTGACTATGGTGGGAATTGAACCCAGTTCACCTTGGTGGAAGGTAAATTGTCTGACCATTACACCACTGTGGCCCACTTACCCTTGGAAGGGGAAGCAGGCAGGTGTGCGTGTGCACAACCACACATGCATAGATAGATATACTGTTTCCTATGGGATAAAGAATAGATGCAGAGAAATAAATTAAAGATGGAGAAGGGATGTAATGCAGTGGTGGAGGAAACTGTAGCACACATAAAACCCATAGTGCATGGTTGCCTTCTTACTCTCTAACTTAATTTTAGGTACATGTTGCCAACAAGGCTCAAACCAAGGACCTAACCCATAAGCATATATAAAAAAGCATAGTCTATGAGATTACTTCTCTCTCAGTGATTTGGATACCGTTACTTAAAATGTAACAATGAACAACACATATCTAACCTTTTAAGTCACATGGTGAATAAATTGAAGATCCCTGTTAAAAAAAATGTTAACTAGTAAATAATGCTTAATTTGTGTAACTATAAAATATACTGTATTTGCCTGCGTAGATTCTGTCATACAGCTTACACCCTCACATATTGTATTTTGGCGTGTTTAGGTCGCATCAGAAGTTCTCAATGAAAAATTAGGGATAATTAATATTTCAAGTATAGGCCGAACTGAATGTTTGTATTCCTGTAAATATTGTTAAGTGACAATTCCATGCAAACATAATAAATTCCAAGATAATTTCTCCCCTACAAAACATCTGAGACACAAAATTTGTATTATGTTGCAATATTTAGAAATATATTCCGCGCGATTACTATTCCACAGATGGTAACGCATCTTGTGAATGCAAAACCATGGCAATATGATACACAAAATGGTGTCTATCAATGTGCACTTTGGCACGGCGGCAGGCATGCGAACTACGTAAGATATCTTTCTCATGCACAGCAGCAAAATTATTTTCCCATGTACGGCATCTATGGCTGAGCTCCAACATGTTTCCATTTTACGCATGCAGGATGAAGGTTATTTTGTCTATGAATGTGAGTGAACAAATTATTGCACAAGTAAAAAGCTATTAATTTGTTCTTATTTTCTTTACTTCCTTAGAAACTAAGTTAAAACATTAAAATGAACTTAATGTTGACAAATTTCTAAACGAGTTTTGAGAATGAAGGCCAGGGAGGGAGATTTTTTTAAAATGCCAATATCTCATAAATAAGCAACACCCCACTTTTTACAGCAATTTTCTTTTGTAAAAATGTGCTGCCTGTACTCGCCGGAATACAGTATCTTATGCATATGGAGTTTCACAACGTGAATGCAAATGGATGGTGTGACTAGAACTATGTCGATCCAAAACAGCTTCTGCAGAATTCACTGATGTTAAATGAATTGGCACTTCTGCCTATGTATGAATTGCAGAAAATGTTCTGCCAAAATGACAAACATGAAATGTTGCAGGATAGATCCGATTTAGTCTTCAGTATAATATACACCGTATTTATGCAGGTATAATGCCCACTTGTGCATAACACCCATCATAATTCTCAATTCCAGAAATTAAATATTAAATATTCATGTATAATACCCGAAGCAATAAAAAACCTTCTGTGTGTCAATTAACGCCACCCCTCGAGCATGACAACAAAGAATGGACTCACTCAAGTTATTTTTATGACTATGCTGTAGGCCACAACAGAGATTGAATTCAATCTAATGGTATCGGTGCTATGGCTGGCAGAGCTCTGCAACATGTGGCTTAAAAATGGGGAAAAATAGGGTGAGCTATACCGCAACATTTAAGTTAAAAGTAGTCCAATATTCAGAGGAAAATGGTAAACAAGCTGCTGCAAGACAGTTTTCCATTAATGCGAAATGCATTTGGGAGTGGTGCCAAAAAGAAGAAAACCTCCAAAAAGCACCTAAAAACATATACATATTTTGAGGCTAGACGTGTGTATTCAGAAGTAGAAGAAAAACTGTTTGAGTTTGTCATGAATTAAAAAAAATATGGTTATTCAATTTCTACCTAAATGCAATTGGAAGCATGTAAAATAGCATGCAAACTCAACATCGAGCTGGCAAAATTCAAAGCAAGTCACAGATGGGTACAAAGATTCATAAAGAGGAAGCAGCTTTCTATTTGCTGCAGGAGCACATTGGCACAAAAAATTCCAGAAGAGTAAGAAACAAAACTGCTAGAATTTCATAGACATGTGTTGCGTATTGTGCAATATGCACACAGACTTGCGTATCCTTCCGCGGAGATCTCCTTTCTTCTACGGCAATGGCGTCGACGCAACTAGTTCCTGACGCCAGTGTGATTCAAGATGGAGATGTGGTAAGTCCACCGCAGGCGTGTCCGACAATATATATAAACGCACAATTGTGTGTTATTTCTCAGTCTATGCTAAACATTTTGGTCCTCCGGGCCGGAGTCGTGCCCACGTTTATTCCGTACACTGAATGTGATACGTTTTTCGGTCATTTTACGTGTTCTGCATAGTTGAAGTTTTATCTCACACGTGTGCACAAACTACCACCGCCACTCTGAATCCACTTATCACAGAAACAACACAAAAAGGAACCAGTATTTTCTTCATCACTGTCCAGTACATTTGTGAGAAATGTTGCAGTTTCGTGGAAATTCCAGGGAAACCACGTAGTCGTTTGTATTATTGTGTAATGTTGTATTACCAGCCTGTGCTAAACACGTGGGTGAGTAATTTTTTTTGTCTTATTTTTGTATCATTCCGTTTTCAGCATGTTTTGTGTAGCTAATCAGCTTTTTATCATCGAGAAGGTATGTAAGACGTCCTAAACTAGATTTTGACGTCTGTTTCGCTGTATTCCTGTATTGCATGAAGTGTTGATAATTTCTTGTTTGTTGTGTGATAATTTGGTAGGTCCTAGACACGGGATTCAAAATATTTTTGGCGAAGTTCAAGTTTCAGCTCATATAGAGTTAGCAAAAGTGTCATTGTAGTGCTCTATAATATCCTGAATGGCTCATGTCTGAGAAGGGGAAAGGTGTTTCGGTAGTGTGTTGGATGTGTTGTCTGTCTCTCTCCGGTATAAGGTATTTTCAAAATCCTTTTTGTTAAGCAAAACTGTTTTAAGAAATTGTGAAACTTTAGATGCATTTATCTGACTGCGTGTTTCCATGAACTGTGTAAACTGGGTGTTGAAAGTGTATGTTCGTGTGTATGGTGCTGCGCACTTTTGTGTAATCTTAAAATTAAACTACAGGAAAGAAGAAGAGAACACACTCCGACAGCTTACAATACAATTGGAGTGGTTCAAACAAACAAGTGAACAGTATGTTCGGCATGCATTATAAGCAGTAAAATTACAATACTCTAACTACGTAAAAGAAGCACTCTGAGGGGAATGGGTGTGCGAGAAAGGTAGATCGGCAAGGCTGCTACGCAAGCGCTGAGTCACGTACATGGTAACTGACATACAATATGCTGGCTTACTGCGGGAGTGGGACAGCTGGTATCGTGGGTGGGTGGGGCTGTCTGTTACAAATGGGGAAAGGGGGCTTACTCTGAATGGTATCGCATGCCAATTCAATGTTAAAAGTCAATACCAAAAAGTGTTCGTTCACCCAACAGACAAAGTTTTAGGCCACATCATCATACCCCAAGGTATGTCCACCAACTTCGAAAAGGTAGCTGAAATCGAAATTATGGCTCCCCTTAATAACCTCAAACAACTCCGCACTTTTCTTCGGATGACTTCCTAACTGCGGCGATATATTTTGTAATATGCATTCATTGCACAGCCCGTAAAAATAAGTATATCATGGTAATGATGGAATACGCCGTGACTTCTGCCTTAACAAGAGCTTGCACCCTTTCGTTAATGCGTTTCAGTTTGCTCTCCTGAAACTTGAACGCAATGTTTGTGTGAAGTCAGTTCAGTCTATTGATGCAGCCACATATGCTGGATTTATAAAAGAAGTTGTCTTGCAGTTTGGTTGCCCAGAACAGATACTTACAGAGTGCAGGACCAGTTTTCAAATTGAACTAATTAGCAACCTCCTCAGGACACTTGACGTCAAAAAACTAACTACCACTGCACACAACCCCTGTTGAAATGGTTTAGTTGAAAATAATAATCACTCCATTGGGAAACAACTTACAGTTTGTGCGAGTGCGGACCAATTAAACTGGGATTTGTATGTTCCGTTCATTCAGTTCAACCATAACACCAGCATTAATAGTTCTACAAAGTTCACGCCCTTCTATTTGCTTCATGGGGTAGAAACCGCCTCCCGGCCCAGGTAGTGGCCACCAAGTTTTCCGAGTGGGGGCATAATTGTTGCGAGCAACTTTTAGCCACTCACGAAACTGCCAGACACAATTTAATTCAGGTTCAGAGCCTTCAGAAAACCCAATTTGATAAAATGCACAGAAAAAAAACACCTCATGTGTTAACAGCTATGTCTGGGTATGTAACCGCGGAAGAAATAAGGACCTAACCCAATGCTTTCGCGGCCCATATCGTGTCACGGATGTTTTAGGCGAATCCACTGTTCGAGTACAGACGAACAAATCTGGCGTCACTTAATTAAACACTATATGGCACACCAAGTTGGCGCACAGCCGCTAATATTTCGTAATAATGTCGCTCTGTATAATGTGTTTTTCTGTATCAGTGTCTAATATCTATGTAAAAATGTGTTACAGTTTCTCTTATTCCATCGTACGTCATGTGTTAAACTGTGGGTGCTAAGCTGTCTGTGTCCTGACATCGCTGCACGGGATCCAAGGCGTCTGGCAACTGGGATGTGCTGACCAAGTTCGAATCAGCACACGTGATGCAGCGAGCAGCAGTCACAGCGTACCTTCTACCTCGCGTTCCTACCTTTGTGCTACTGTTCCACGTCCGCCACACGGTAGAGAAGATACCAGGCCTGCCAACTACATTCCTCACATCTTGCTGTCACACGGCACCGCTGCAATGCTCTTCTCGCTGCCCACCAAGGTTGGCGGCACTGTGTAGGGGCAACGGCCTTCTTGGCCAATGCCGCCTTCAGGAGAGGGGGGGGGGAGGTACTATCTCTGCCCACATCACCATAGCGATATTGTGTTTTTTTTTGTTCCAACAGCTGGACTCTCCACACAGCCTACCTTCCATACCCACGCAGGGTTACATTATATCACGCGGTGCCTGACGTAGTAAATGAGACAAGCATACCCCTGGTATACAAAATCCAGCTACAGTTTCCATCCCCACCTGAAGCACTGGACCAATTCCAACAACAACACGTCGTGTACGAATCAGAAAATTTTCTACAATTACATACAGGGAATTGAAGCTGGAGTACTGAGAGATTATCACACAGACGTCACTACCCCTTTCCGTGCAAAGCGCAGCATCCAAGTCATAGGAGATGTGGGAAGTTGGTGGTGTAATTTTCTGATGAACAAGCACCTCCACACTCTCCTACAAAATGACTTAAGCCTTGACCAGCAAATCCGAAAACTCGCAGCCAATGTCCACAATACACATCACACAAGGCATTGAATGTTTATTTTAATATTGATAACCATGTCACCTACAAAATTGAAACCAAAATCAATTCCCTATTCAAGGTTATAAATGGCATATCTACTGTAATTAAGTCCCAACAAACTGCATTTAGCATGGTTTGACCCTTGGAAACACACGTCCATTTGATTATGACAAGTGTTTTACACCTTATCAACAACCTAATAATCGAACATTCCATTGAATCATTCATCCACTCATGCCAATGCCACAAACTGCCTCTAGCAGCAGTAAACAAAACTCAACTCAACTCACGACCTCACTGCATTGGCAAAACAGCCGCGCAAAATCAATCTTATGCTCAGTAACACCACTAAAGACATATATAAGTACTATTCTCTCAACTTCACTGAGTGTACATTTTCAGAGCAGCAGTTAGTATGTAATTAAATTGCAAGTGCCACAAATCAATATTCATTCTCAATGGCATATTTATCACGTCAAGTCTGTCCCATATCACTTCAACAATCATTCCTGCCTGCTTCAACCGCCATCTCCGTTCATCGCAATTGACCACAAAACATAAACTGTTAAGGCGATTTCACCCTCCACCCACCCAGGATGTTGTATTCATCCCTCCCGATTCTCTCATCGGCGACAATGCCAAATGTATCACCGCTGCCATTTTGTTGACTGATGTCAGTTTGTTGTTCAAATCAAGCAAGTACCTTTGCATGTCTACTACCCCTTTTACTGTCACTAATATTTTCCCCCACCAGTTTGTTTTAACCAACCCCCTTTTTCAAAACTATGGTAATTTGTACAAACTCATCGCTAGACACAATCATCCCCACCCGCCCCTTAGGAGCTGTGGAGCTTCATGTCCCACGTGGTTGCCAGGACACCACACTCTCATTCATGCCTCACATCTATGTGATGTGCGGGGTCCTGTCATCCCTCTCCTTCAAACGGTCATTCCGGTACACTGGCTCTCCGAGCAGTCCTTCCACATTCCCCAACTGACCCTACCTGAGGGCATTCATTTTTACAACATATCAGCTGCTCTGAAGACAGACTGGCATGTCAACCATACTGAGTTCCCTATTTTGCAAGAGGTTGTCCCCACCAACAATGGTAAATTCATGTTCCCAAAGCTATTTTCCCTCCTCGACCCTGCTCATTTTGATTACTTCACCCTCGCTGCACTGTTTTTCCTGCTTTGCATTGTGATCACTTTTTACATCATGTTAATGAAAATATCTACCCTCCTTACATACCTTAATGTACCCCACTACGTTGTTTTGCACACTATGCACATCCAGGTAAACAGTCCCCAGTATACTCCCCTGTGACACCTTGTTTATTTTTATCAGATACTACCTGCTTTACGATTTGTATTCACTTCGGTTATCATGTTACTTTTACTGCAATGATTTATAATTCACTTCCCTTTTACATGATGTCACAGTTGTCTACCGCAGTATTATTTTGACCTTACCTTCACATCATTACAACTTAGACCTACAGGTCTGGACTTATTGTTCAATTTTAATTTTAAGCATTCATTTCACAAGCTTTCTGGCAGACTCACTTCCCTTGCCTACCTTGTATTTTATGCACAAACAGTGATACTCAATTATATTGCTCTCATGTTTATGTGCCCTCGCATTCTCCCTTGTGTGTACTGTTTCTATTTTTTTTCTCAGTGATTTTCAGGTGGATTTCACACGAGGCCTAAGGAGTCTCCAAAACGTCAACAGATAATTAAGAAATATTGCCTGACATAGAGTGATTCAATTCAGTTTAATTTTACACATTCCCATATCTCTGTCAGGCTATGTTGTCCCCATTTGTACCTGCGTTAATTAAGTGTCCTTCAGTACCTTCCCTACACTCTGCATGGTGTTTTAGTGTCCACGTCAGTTGTTTCATTTTATTTGAATTTAATATGAGTCCTATATTGCCCTGCAGATTTTCAGTTATAATTCCGGTCATTTTAAGGTTAAGATGTTTTCCTCCTGGCGTTATAGGTAATATTATAGTAATTGAGCTTATGCCCACTATTTTTTTTACTGTTACACGACTTAAGCTACATATATTTTGCACAAGATACATTAATATGACTATATATTAGAGTTATTGCAGTTCAAACTGCTTTTAAACTTTTACAAGGATTTCGGTGTATGCGACATATTTTTTGGTAAGGAATGAGGTAACCCCTCCTGGTTAAAATATGATTTTAATACTTTAACCATTCACTAATGAAGATGAGACAAGTATTGCCCGTTACATAGGGCTGATATCAAGTTATTATCAGTGACCAAGGGTCTCTATTTACTTATATATAATTGAGCGTTGAAATAGCATGCCTCCAGCCATTGTGTGTGTTTACAAGTACAGTACTTGTTACTTAGGCCTACGGGGATTTATTAACTATCTACCAGTTACAGTAACTGTTATACTTATTTGCTTGCACATACTTCAGCAATTATGCACAGTATTTCTGTTGCAATTTTGACATTCTATTCCTGCCCTGAGAGCAGTAGCTACTCAGTATATAGTACTTTTCAAGTGAGAATTTATTGCTTTTGATGTCATGTGTGTCTACTCCTAATGGACAATTAGGTTCACTTGCTTGTACTCTCTATTGCGAGGACTTAAATTCTTGTTATTTACTGTGCTTGTAATTCAGGCCTAAAGTTATATATTGTATGTTTTGATCCAATTATAAGCCTCATGGCATTCCCAGTTCAAGAAAGACTATTCTAGGGAATTGCACTTGCAAGTAATATTATCACATTTTGGGTCTTCAAGTAAGAATTTTTCCATAACATCCTGCCTTGTGTGCAGAGATATTCTGTGTATGGTGAAATTACTTTATTCATATCCAGAACATCACTAGTTGTCACACATATAGCATTATATTTCTAGGTTATAAGCTGTTTTTAGAGGAGTACTTCGTCCTTTTATTACCCACTTCCCATATCTGCAGATTGTCTTATGTTCTTTTTGTGTATGATGTTCAATAAAATATTTATGAAAACTACCACTAGCAAGTAAGATGTTTATAACTACGTTATAGTGTATAGGTTAAGAAAGCTATTCTGACCATAAAATATATTTTCAAATTCTTTTTCATACTATGTTATATATCTTTCGTTTTATCGTTCATATCACCTTAGGGCATCATATAATTCTCGCCACAGTGCTAATATTGATTCAACTTAAACATTATGGTAGAGTGCCCTATATCCCTTTCAAGGCAATCACGTACACGTGAAAGACACTTATAACAAATTGCAGTGCTACGAACTTTCCTAAAAGACAGTGCCACGTAAAAATAGTGCTTTCACAATATTCCGTGTACCTTGACAAACTTGACACTCCTGTGTGGGTGTCGTACTTAATTACAGTGGACAAAGAGAGAAATAAACTTTCAGCGCCATGCGCAGGGCTACCACCTACCAAATTTAAACTCTCTCGCAATGGCGTCTGTACCTGTCAATTTTCAGTTTTTACTTGTTTTATGTTACAAATCACAGTGTTTATTGTCTTCTAAGGAATCTGTGTATAGTTATCTGGACTATGTAGCAATAATTATCCCAATATTCTCGAGTGTATTGCATAGAAAATAATCACTGTACACAAGCACACCTAGCGCACCTTACATTACACCGTGTTGTCGACAGTTGAGCGTGTGTCTGCCGCAGCCAACTGCTCAAACTTAAACTGTGTTGCGCAAGTCGTCCGCGTTGCCAACCATAGGTCTTGTTGTATTTTCTCTTAAAATCAAACTATATTATTGCTGTCCTACTACAGTCGCACCATGGCCCATTGTATTGTATTGTATTTTTAACATGTAACTTAAGCCAGACGGCCGTACCTTTTCACCTTATCTCCTTTTATAGCTAATAATTCTGGCATGTTGTCAAGTGTTCACTAAAGGCGCACTTATTCCAATCTGCCACCTACCCGTACCCACTGCCTAGCTATTGGGGGAATTTTCTTTTCCTTAATTATTAAATGTGGCCGTGGACACTTCCCCTCCCCTCCTTCCTTACATGTCACTTACAACATGCTCAGAACTTGTAATTTTTGACATGACTAGCCAATTTCCTTGTACCACTGTAATGTATTTTAAAACTACCCCGCCTTGTCTTTTGCCCCATATAACAACATAAACTTAACTACTATACATTGTTCCAATCAAACTTTTATATCCCAAAATTTTTAATTTTGTTCTTCGATGCTGCGTTGAGGCTCTGTCAATGTCTGGAAGTCCCATGTGTCCTGCAGCCAAACAATGCCAGTAAAACAAAACTTACTCAAGTAAATTTATTACATATTCACTTTAAATTAAAAACTTCCATTTTTGTAACTGAGCGAGATTTAATTTTTATTCATATTAATATTTTTGTTCGCTGTTCCTTAGTCAGCCGAGCGATGCTCAATCCTTCAGAAAAAATTACCACAACTAATTTATTTGCAACAATTTTTGCCACTCAATAGTAATAACACAATGTATATTTGTAAACATTGCAACATAACACAAATTTTCTGTCGGGGAGAAATTAAGTCAGAATTTATTATGTTAGTACGAAATTGTGACTTAACAATATTTACAGGAATACAAATATTCAGCGAGGCCTATACATGCCAAAATACGGTATATTTTGGTTTTCGGACAGAATATCTGATTGATGGATGTTGGTAAATTAATGATTTAAGGGTTTTAGCATGCAGGTTTTTTTTATAACAATGTTTATAAAGGATATTTGTCGGGCCGTAAAAAAAGAATTACTGGAAATAGACTAACAGGATCTCAACAACAAAATTTCACTGCACATGCAATAATCACCGGCAATTTTTGTAAATAATTTTATAGATGTCGCCGAGTTCAAATTTATGTCCTTAATAATTTTTCCTTCTAAACTATACTTGAATTATATATAAATTACAGTACACTAGGATGAAACACTGTAATTAACTAATACAGCTGTGTTTCATATTATCCCCAAGACTTCTATGAAACCTGAGCAGCTAAATACTAATAATCTCACTATAACATACCTCAGCTTTCTTTGGTTAAGCAGGTCACCTCTGTTCACGATGAAAGCATTCAACATGCGAAATGTCTTCTGTGCTGACAAGACATCTACTTTCAAGCCCAGCAACCACCTAGCCATAGTCTTCAGTGCCTCCACCTTAAAACAAAAAATGCACACTCTTGACAAAAAAAGTTTTCTTTAAACTTACTGAATTATTTTAACATGTAGTATATCATCAGCCACTAGCAGTTTATATCAATTTAAAAATTCAAAACACTTGTTATGAAATCTGTACAATTACCCACAATACATCTGTGTAAAAAAACCAATTACCAATTTACCAGCAAACATAAATGATGTACCAGCAACATATATATGACATCTCTTCCATAACACTTCCAAAGTACCAAGAAGAATTTCATTAGATGCATTAAAAGGAGGGGAAATTGTAATGTGTGAAGATTAAAAAATTGTTACATAAAGTTGATGCACAAAGACAAAGTGTTAAAGGTATATGAAGGTTCTAAAAATTGAATTCCATTACAGTTGAAACATCAGAAAATAAAGCTTCAATTTACAATATCATCAAGCAACTTTTACACGAAATTTTAAATGATGCTTTAAGAAATTACGGACTACCACACTTGTTTTATATTTATTGCATCATATTGCATCTTATGAATTTTATTGTCAATACTTTGAACTGAATTACGTTAGTTTGTCAATGGTAAATTTATTAAATAACCAAGCAAGTACTGATATACTTTTTTTATCTGATTAGTGACATACTGTATATATATGAAATACACAGATAGCATGAATAAGTACAATTTGCAACATGTCAAATTCCATTCCACAATGATTTTTTGTTTTGTTAAACAAAACCATTATGTGCAGAAAATAAAATTGAATAAAAATGTATAACCGTGTAAATCTATGATACTCTGCTACTCAAGTAAATACAAAAATAACATACATGGAAACTTTTCCAAAATCAGTTGGTTATTCCAAATTTTAATGTTACTACCACAAATGCAGGTCAATACACAACTCATACCTTACAAATAGTCTCCTCTGGCAATTCATCCTCTGTACACCACTCCTTATGCTCAAACTCAGGATCTGGAGTCGCTGTAGAATCCCGTACAAGAAGCTCCTTTACAATCTACAGAACACACCAGATGGCAATCAAGGAACACTGCTTGCAAACAGAGATGTGCCCGATTTAAAAACTGCAATGTTACTTTGACAGATTTTATTTCATTGTACAGTATCATATGTTATAGGCAACATTATTAATTTTAGAATTTTATACTTCTTTTTAGAATAGCATTTAAAAAAATTATTATTTCTTCTATAAAAGTGAATTTCCCCCCCCCCCCCCCCCCTCCCCCCTCCAGATTAGAGCAGTTTTACATTCAAATGGAAATATATCTGAATAAAATATTTATTTATTTATTTAAGTTTTTCTAAAATTGTTACTGTGCCACAATAACTACAGATTATTAAATGTATGTTAAAGGAAGTTTTGAACGCTATTTTACTGTGCAGAAGGAGTTCTGTAAATTTTGTAACATTGATGATTTTCATAAAAAAAAAAAAAATCCGGGGAGGGGGCGGGGAAATTTCAGACAACAAAATGTCGGAAACATATATAAACACATTTACAAAAAACTGATCACCATGAACCAAGCACATGAGTACAACTAATGTTGCCACACATCATCACAGCCCACATGTGCACCATTTTTGTTTAATGTGGTTTGTTTGTGCAGATGTTCTACTTGGGAAAAGGAGAGGGGGGGGGGGGGGGGGCATACAGACACTTTCATCATTCATAGCTGCAAGACACTGAATAAGTGTAAACAGCGTGAGCCACAGCGCCAAAGTCAGTGAACACGCAGCATTCTCCAACGGCACATTCGACAAGCCTTTGCCTATACTGTGAGTCGGTATTGGACGCAGTGGCAACAGGAGGGTACATACATCCATCGTGAACGTTCTGGTCAACCCCAACACAGCCGGCTGATCTTATAAAACCATTAAGTTACTTGAACATATATTAAAAAGGCCAACTGAGTTCTGCAACTTGGTAGATATTCGGCAGTGCCCAAAACACTAGGTACTCCTCCACACATGGAATTGAGCAATGTAAGAAGTTCACACTCCACCATCACTTACAAAGGCCAGACAGGAGCTCGAACCACTATAGTCCACATGACCCACAGTGGATACTACACCTGAATACCTCTGTAATATAGTGACGTGAGATATTCTAAACTCTGTCCACAGTTTGAAAGGGCCGGAAGTTCCATCTATCACTTGCAAAGGCCGGATATGGAACACAAGAGTGAGATATCATGTCACAAGTAAGCGTGTTCAGCAGTACATCTAGACCTCGGCTTAGCTTCAAAGAACTTTTGTGCTAATTCTTTCCTCATGCAGTACTCCCAACAAGGAGGAGCAAAGAAACAGCTAAAGAATACATTGAGAGCCTTAGTACATGGGAATTAGATTTCCCCTTTGCGAATCAGCAAATGACCCTATTGATTATAATATCATATTACTCCCTGACCACGAGACCCCGTTAAAACATTTGTTAGGTTGGTGTGAACCGGGTGGAGAATCTGACTCCGAGTAAACACCCATTCAGCCAACTTTATACAGACATCAAATTCAAATACTGACACACAGAACCCCTCTGGCCGATCCACTATTGTGAGACTAAATTCTGGCAGCATACTTCGGGTTCGACACCCAAGAACAGAAGTACTCCCCAACTTCTGCACCATAACGTTGGCTTCCGGAAGGACGATCAGGGTTCGAATCCCTCCCAAGGCAGTTACTCGCACGCAGCCGAAACCATACATAGCCAACTTCATCCCCACTCGCCAACCAACGAGGCCGCAGTGGATCAATCCTGTCAGTGTAAGCCATATTGCTCACCCCCATAATCACTCATATCTCGTAACCAATTGAGCTCATTCACCCCCGTATCGGGACAGCTGGCGTCCCGACTATTCACGTCCCTTGTGGTGCAGAGAGTAAGGCTGCCCGAAGGGATAGCTTAACACTCCGAATTACTCTGGGGTTTGACTCTCCTCCACCTCATAAGGTCTGAGAGGGCAGTCAGCGCCCTAACCACTTATCCACAAAGCGGAGCATGCGTCAAGTGGCAACCAACATAAGGCCATAAACTCCACATAGCTAAGACTTGGGAGTTTGATCAAGCCAGTCGCTCCCCCCACCCCCCAGTTCTTTAGTCACCTCATTGCTCATGTTTGACTGCGCGTCAAGTGGTGCCCAACATGGGGCTTAAACAGCTCTAGGTAGCTCCGACTTCAGAAATATAAATAACTTTTTCACACATTGGCAGCAGATCAGTGAATCTGCATACTACGGGATATTGAGGGAAGTGGTGGACTGTCTGTAGTCTTATCTCTCGGTCTTACATCACTTCTTTCTCTCAGACCCTTCAGTTATGTGTAGGTCCAAACCCCGTGTCATGCCACAAACCACAGCTTCTCCATGTTAACACCCAGATGTTGCCAGTCCATGATTCTGCCATTCCTCTTTGTTTTTGTGGCAGAGGCTACCTATGTAGAGGAGGGGGGGAGGGGGGAGAAGGGCTGGGGCGAGGAGAATGGACAAGGAGGCGTTTTTTTTTTTAAAAGAAGGGTAGCATGACATTCTAGAGCAGCAAAAAAAAAAGTCACCACTGAAAGGAGAAAAAATAAACAAAACGAAGCCGGTAGTTTTGAGTAGTAAGAGCAGCAGGGTTTCGGATTTTTTTTCATTTTGGCTTTTTGCACCTAAGTTATTTTATTAAAGTATTTTCCAAACATATCACAATCACCACACATTAATATAAAAAAGAATAATTTGATCATTTGTTCCATACTTACTAACAGGGCGCCACAAATTTTTGGTGCAATTTTATTTTTAAATTTTTTTTTCTGGAACTCGTTGCAAAAATCATGGTGCGCACTATACATTATTAAATATGGTATGTCTTAGTTACATACCGAAAAAACAACCAATATGACAGTGGTCATGGGGCATCTGTTTTGGATACATGTGTGAAACACTGAATAGTGAAAATTTTTATTAATGCACTTAACATATCCCTTATTAACTATAACTACCATCACAAAACTAACCAAAATTCAAAGGAATATATGAAGTCTTCCATAATTATATGTATAAACATTTTCTATGTAAACCAATAGATATATTATATGTGCTTACCTTACGTGATATTATGTTTTTGATGTGCACTGGGTATTTCTCTGGTAAGTTGTAAGCTATGTGTCCTAGCGCAACAATGGCAGTGCGATAATGCTCAGAATCTGAGACCAAATTGTCTTTCACTTTCTGAAAAATATTGAAAAATATTATATTTCTGATAGTTTTAATTTGTTTATCAACTTGTGCTATGTGTAATCTTACAAAACTTCCCAGTGTCATGACAAAAACAAGTTTATATGATACTAACATATATACTAACATAACATATATACATATCCTAATAGTGTACTGGTACTTTTCACTATGAACTGTCCGTCGTTCAAATTTAATGCCAAGAAATAATAATTTTAACTATCACAATAACAATAATACATTCTATTCTTAGAGTCAGTTTCACTACACAAGTTAACCTTATTAACAACCATTTAAGCATGAGTTAAATGGAATTACTGGTTCACTGAGATTTAACACTGTCAAAATGCAATTAATTTGAACTATCTTGAGTTAGTTTTAATCTCCCATTCTTGGCAATATAACTTCTAAAATCCTGCTTACAATGTTCTAATGTATTTTTACTAACACTAGTACTTTCAGTTATTGCAATGTTGTTTTCTTTGCCCTTTTCCTATATGAACTCACAAAAAAATAGTAACTTATATTGGTAATGAGAAATATAAATCTTTGCAAGTACTTTTATTTTTGTATTAAATTAATACAGAATATTCTGTATGCTATGTAACTGTTACTTTTAAATTCTGATTTCATTTTTTTGGCACTTTAATAGTTTTATTTTTGTGGCAATTTGCTAGTTTTATCTCCAGTGGAATGGATGCTCAAATGTAAAATTTGATACATGAAGATAATGAAAACATTAAAGACAACCTTGATGGTTAATATCATGATCATGTGGATTTTGTTTCACATTTTTACTTCACAGAGAACATTGAGAGTTATACCGAGTGTTCTAAAGAATACTGTAAGTTGTTGGCTGACTAAGTCCCTCGCAGCAATCATTACCCACGCTTATGATTTGATCATTCACTGATAACTCATTTACTCTGTCATTTTTCAACAACGTCAAAGTATTTGCATGCTATTTCAGAGAGTGTTTTCTTTGAATATTTTGTAAATTTACATAATTAATCTCTGGAATTGAGAATCCTGGAGAGAGTGCAAACTGAGAATCTGAGAGGATGGAGGGCTGGAAGCGAATGGACAGTGAAACAGGATTCTGAGAGGAGGAGAGAGCAAAGAGGAAAATGGGGGTTGAGGTGGATGAAGAGGGGAAATGGATGGGAGAGAGAGAAACTGGAAAGAGAGGGAGAGGGTGGGAAAGCAAAAAGGCAAGAAAGGGGGTGATAGAAACAGGAAGGGGGCAGCAAGAAAGAGGAGGCAATGGGAAGAGAGGTGGGGAATGGGGGAACATAAACGGGAGGGGGAACAGGAAAGGGAGGGGGAATGGGAAAGGGAGGCAAACTGGGAAAAGGAGAAAGGGAGGGGAATGGGAAAGGGAGGCAAACTGGGAAAAGGAGGGGAAAGGGAGGGGGAATGGTAAAGGGAGGGGAACTGGAAAGGGAGAGGAACTGGAAAGTTAGGGGGACAGGAAATATTCTTAATAATGCGACAAATTACCATTGATTAAGATAGCATCTAAATACTTTTAAGATGATTAAAATTAATTTCTGTGGCCAGAGTGGGATTAAGAGTCAACCACACAAACAAAAAGACAGTTGTGTATGAAAACATGCAAACTAGAGTGGAACAATAATGTAACAAGTATGGACTGTACTGACTAATTACCTATAATAATAATTTCTGAATGCAGCGCTTACTCTGTATTAAATACATTACAAATTTACTTGTTTAAAAAGAGTACTTTTATGTGTTCTCCCTTGCTATAATGATAGTATCATACTTCTTTGTGTTCAAACATTTTTTTTGCCACAAGGCATATAGAGAGGTCAAAATAATAATAATAATAATAATAATAATAATAATAATAATAATAATAATAATAATAATAATAATAATAATAATAACAACAACAACTTTTCTTCCCACTGAACACAAAAGAAAATTGTGTCATTTTCTTTCCTCTTCAAAACTGTACCCCTTATTCACTCCCCCTCTTGACCATGGTTGCAAATTGTCCTGTTGCCAGGCAGAGTTCCATTTTGGGATAACAATCGAGGGTGTGTGTACTGATATGGGATGACAAAAAAAGGAAAAAGATTTTCTTAATCAGCAGTGATTATTAATTATTCA
This sequence comes from Dryococelus australis, assembly GCA_029891345.1. Lineage (NCBI taxonomy): Eukaryota > Metazoa > Arthropoda > Insecta > Phasmatodea > Phasmatidae > Dryococelus > Dryococelus australis. Next base: position 96,997,126 of record CM057004.1, on the reverse strand, counting down.
AATTTTAGTCATTTTTATGGAAATGTTTGTCATAGTGTGGAAAATGCCACTGTCAGATGTACTGCTATATTGTATTTCACAGTCAACACTTGTCAGCTCCCATGCACATAACAGCATTTATAAAAAAAACATATTCACCAGAAAGTGAGTGAATGATGATAAAATGACACTACACACTAAGTTTTAGTTATAATGACTCGCTATAGCAATCATTTATCTCACCATTGTAAGTTATCATTATAGAGAGGTTCCACTGTACATTACACAAATTTTATGAGAACAAAGGTAAATAAAAATTATCAAATATAAGAACAATGAACATTTGTAGCAAGTACTAACCTCAAGTATTTCAGCAAAAATGGGGTCTTGGCCATTCAATATATTGATGAAAAGACAGCGTATAGCATGTTTGGCCTGTTTGGGTGTTCCAACCACAGCAAAATGTTTACAAACCGGTATTATCTCTTGCATGATGTCTGGAAACACTTCCCCTGAAGACAAATATCAAAAGAAATGTGCTTTCACAATTGAAATTGACAACCTACATTCAATTGCAGAATAATCACACAAACTGCCAAACAATATTGTACAAGCACCAATGTTATTGAAAGGAACATTTGCCATGAATTGCCATTTTTGCACACGCAATCCGGATTTGGTGACTTTTGCATTTGGCATTCATATCACAATGGAGAGGAAACAAAAATTATCATTGATACTGTCTTTGTATAAACAAAAGTATAAGTGTGAGTGGAGAAACGAATTACCACCATGGTTTGTATATTCCAAATGTGGCCATATGTAGATCGCCACAGTAAATTTTGTGGTATTTTGAGAGAAGTTGGTAGTGTTTTAAATAATTTTTATATATTTCTGTTTCATTGTATTTTAATGGCCGGTCATATTTATTCCTGTTAGCGTACTTTAAAAACGAGTGTGTAAATAATTACATGTGTTTTATATTTATTCGTAGGCTAATTTAAATTGCCATTGTAATGCCAGTTTGTAATGAAATACTACCGTGTGGCGCAAGAGAGGAGAGGCGAGGCGTGTGATGTCAGCTGTTCTGCGTTTATGGCTGTTGCACAGGTCAAGTGACCGTGAGTAGTCTGTGAGCGTCTGTCGGCAGAGGCGGCCGCGTCGAGCAGTCTGGTGCTGCAGCTGGTAGAGGCAGCACCCGCGTCAGGTCAAGTAAGTAGTCGTTGGTGTGAGCTCAGGCCACGAGGATGATTAAAAACTTAAACGGCGGGCCCTGGGAGCGAAGGAGTGATGAGTATGCAATGTCTGCAGGAAAATAATTTGTGATTAAAAACTTGCAGCAATGCAAATGAAATGTTGTACATTAAAATTCTACGCTAGGCTTGTGACAGCACGCTGCTAATAGTTAACTGTGTCGAAACATCTTGCAATAAATTCATGGCAGCGGACACGTAATTTTTTGTATTGCATACAGCTGCAAAGGAAGTGTCGGCTCGCTGGATTTGATAATGTGGTGGTGTAAATCTGTTAAACGTCCAAGGGCATTTGTGAATTTTTCATGCTAAGGCGGACTGTACTTTTTAAATCACGTGTGTGGTAACGGAAACACATGATAGAAATTTTATGCGATATATTGGATAGCATACCATTTGCATAAAGCCGATCAATCCCGTGGTCAGACTTGCTACATAAAATGCATTTTGCACGCTCGCTAGTAGAACTTGATAAAAGCTGTTGCACGTGTCAAGGTGGTTAATGTGCTCGACTATCGTGTTTTTCCGCACGTATGCAAGACGAATAAAGTTGTGTTATGCAAAATGTGATCAGTGTGGGGATTACTGAGAAGCGTGCGCGGTGGCGAGGAAGCGACCAGCGTCAAGGCGCCTGCCTAGGATGAGTTGGGGTCCATATGACCGAGCGCCACAGCAGGAACGATGACACCACATCTTTTTCAGAGGTTGCCGAGGCGGTGAGGTTTGTCGTCATCGTCTCCGTTAAGGCCCCCAGAAGGGGCCGCTGCTCAGGTATTTATGCGTTTCGCCATCCAGTGCCCAGCCCGGCACGATAAAAATGAAACTCCTTGGGGAATATTGAAATTTTAGTGAACTGACCCCTTTTTCTACCTGGTGGTATTTTAAAGTGCATTCACATACATTTTGTATGAATCATATTGTCTCAAATTGTGCAATAAAAGACATGCTCAGTTGTTTAGACACATTAGGTGTTGAGCACGAACTAATACAAACCATCATCCGCCACCATGATAGTTCGCACTGAGTCAAAACGAAAACAATGGCCCCTATATGGCCAACCAAACAGCCAGTCACACACACAGAGAGTAATATGCATACTGACATAGTGAACATGATGTCTTATAAATTTAATTCCATAAAATTCTTCTTGAGTAAGACTGTAAAGAGCTAGTATACGATATCACAAAGCGTTTGAAGTTTATTTGTAAACTTAAGTGTGTAATAATATTTAACATGAAGTGATCAGTAAATAACCCAAAAAGAAATCCTGTTTGTTGAGAACATTTGCAGACCTCAATCATGTTAATTAATGGTGAAAACTATGATATTAAGATGGTGTTTGTCAAGTTATGATAAAATGATAGCTCTGCGTATATTTCTTGCAGTCAATAGGATCTTTAAGTCGAGTATCTTCCCTGTCCTCTTATGAGAGTGTTAGGTTAGGAATAAGTTGCGGGTGAGGCAGCTTCGAGAATATCCTGACCCCCCCCCCCCCCCCGCCCGTACCATGGGGGCAGAGAGCTGTCTCACAGACAAAAACCATTGCATTAAGTATGTAAACGTCCTACACATCCACTTTTCTTCAGTAATGACGCGTGTCTCTTAGACTTAGTCAATGTAACTTTGGTGCGCACTAAGTCAGACGCGCTCTGGTTAACAATTATTTGCTCTTAGTGGACTTTCTGCCAGAGGTTGACACTGGTCGGGTTGGTGTATGGCTCGCTACAAAATAAGCTATGAGTGGTACCGCAATATGTCTGACTGTAACCTTAGCCCGTTGAGGTAGGGCTGACCTACCAGGGTACTCAGTTACCTGTTTCTTGGGCACTGGTGCGGAAGCAGGTAGACTGGGGCCAGCAGTTTTCTTGGTAGTGCTGGGTGACGAGTTTCCATACAGTGAAGTACGGTACTTCCAAATCCACTCAGCAGCTACACTGCTTCCAGAATAAGTGTTGGAAAAGCCCAAACTTGTGTCACTCCCAGTGACCAGGGCACGAGCTGCTGGATGATACTCAATGCCTAGCCTAGTGTGTTTAGGGAAGAAACCAGGGATGCTGTCTGAAGAGGAAGGCCTCTCCAGGTGTCGGGCAGTTTGAGCTCATTCCCGTGGGGAGCCTCTCCCAAGTGAAGAGGGGTTATTGATACGTCGCCTTTTGCTCCTCCCTTCAAGCTTGACGCCTTTCCCAAATGGCATGGAGGCAGAAGTGACACTTAACTTACTTCTAGCTGGGAACAAGCAGTTGGAGGTACCCTAAGTGTAAAGCCCAACAGCAGTCGATGACATGAGCCCCAGAGCTCCAATCGTTCTGCACCTTGGCACACAAACCTGGAGCAGTGGGTCGTGTGGGCCACCTTCCTACTACTGTTGGGGTGTGGTCCAGCAACAGTTTGGCCACCAGTCTCAGGAAAATACCACTGCCAACAGCGGGGGCGCTCCGGCAGCTATACAACCTGAGGTGGCTGTCCTGCTCCTGTTGGATGAATACCTAGAGGTTGTGGCTCTACCTTTCTATACATCGTAGTGCACAGAATGGGTGGCCATTAAAAAGGTGTGTGTTTTGAATGTATAGATTCCTGAAGGGGATCTGCAGTCCTAAACTCTGATTTGTACTGTTATAAAACCCGGTCTCCTGCTTGCTCCGTTCAAAGGTTGAGTTCCTAGCAGTCGGAAAGGATTTACCTCCATAACAGATTCACTCTCAGGATAGGAATAAGTTGTATTTACCGTATTTACACGAAAGGACCACCACCCTGAATCTAAGGCAACCCCTTCCTAAAAATATTTTCGAGGGATAAATATTTAAACCTGCATTCAAGACTACCCCTATGAAGTGCTGAAAAAATTATTTAGGTTAAGGTATTTTTGCACGAATTTATGATAAACCCTTCAAGAAGATATGCTATTATATGAATAATATGATATATTTAATTTACTTTTAAAGAAAAACTAATCACAATGAAATAGGTGTGTCTAACCTGGATGTATGGAAGCAGCAGTTTTCTTACACTGTAAAACATTTGTGGGTGTTATATACATATTTGTGACTTAAGCCATTTTGCTTCCCAGTAAAGCAATTCCTCTTTACAGCTAGTTAAGTGACATCACAGATAAGGGATCCTTGTCAAAGTTGACAGGTACAGTCACAGCACTACAAAAATACATACAACCATAGGACACACTGTATTTAAGCATGAAAAGCCTTTGTCAAATCATGTAGGTTATGAATTGAAGATGATTCCCGAATTGTAGATGACCCCTCATTTTTTTCTATTCCTTATCTGTCAAAAATCTCTTCCTTTCGGGTAAATATGGTATTACGAATAACAAATACTGGTGACACGTACTCTCTTACTACTAAGCGAAATGTGAACGGAAGTAATTTATGCTTTACAAGTGGACATGACCTGCTCCTAGGCTATCCAAGATAAGAATGACTTTGACGATATAATAACTGAAGATGCAGTTATCTCCCCTGGGGTTGTCTAGATGAGACTTTACAAAAGGGGACAATACTAAAAGGGCAGTGGGTGTAGATGCCACTCACCAGCAAGTAGCGGCGGCTGTTGAACCAGGAGGATCAACAGTGAAGTGTGGAGTGAAGTCTTGCAGGCTTCTGGTGTTGAAGAGCTTCTGGAAGCTGTTAGTGGTTGAAGCATCTGGAGCTTCTAGTAGTAGGTGGACGAAGCATCTGGAGCTTCTAGTAGTAGGTGGACGAAGCATCTGGAGCCTCTGGTCGTAGGTGGCGGTAGACACTGATGGCTGCTGAAGATCTAGATGACCTGGTAGGCAGTAGAGAGCCCCAGCACAGAAGTGTTGAGGCGAGCTACTGGAGATGATAACTTCCGTCTTCAGCCCCACACTGCCTTATATAGTGTGCTTGGCTGGCCCATGCCTGGGCCGGAGTGGGAGGTATAACGTCCCTTTGTGAAGTCTGCCCGGAGCAAGCGGGGTGGGAGAAATCTACCCTTGCACTCAGATATATGGCCTCGGGTGCTCTGCCCAAGGCTTTGCTGGTGTGGCGAGACTGTCTGCCAGGTGCATCTGGGAGGCTAACGTGTTACTGCAGCTGCTTGGAAACAATGCATATTTCATGTACTACCAACTTACTAGGCTGGCAGCAATTCCTTATGCAACTGTGAATAACATCGCTTTGACCCTTCCTCAGGATACGTAGTGAGAAAGTTGGGTCTGGAATATCAGGAAATACCACGTGACTGTAACTGTCCCTCCATGGGAAACAATCCTGTAGCTATCTATGGTTGTGGTTCCTGGTTAAGAATTAACATATTAAGATGTGTCACAGTTGTTTGGTATAACTCATATAAGCTGCATGGATCAGTAATTTGCCAATTTTGTTAATTCCAAGGATTTTAACAGGATTTTTATATACATGATTTTTATATACAAGAACAAGAATTTCAGCTTCAGGGCTGGTGGAAGACCTAAATCGACACGAGGCAAGTATGAATTTTCTATCCGGAAGAACATGACGCGTGACATCCGTCGAATAAAAAGACTTACGTTCAATGAGAATGGTTGTTATTCGGATCTGGTGTCAGAAGCCCCCTCATATGATAGGGATTGTACATGGGGTTTAGTCCAGACGAGGTGCGGGGACATTCTCGTTGTACAGGACTGGCCTGGCAGCTTTGCGGCAGGGCACAACATCTGGTTCTGACAGTGTGATCTTGCATTTGGAATTTCCTGCCTTCAAGGGTATATCTGGGCAACAGATGTGATTGTTGGGCTGTGCCGGCAGTGGTCACACGTGGTGCCATAGCAAGTGTTGTCTGACTGTAGGCTGAGTAACTGGAGCTACTTCAGCTGGAATCAGGTAGGTGATTGCTTCAGTAGGCCATTGGTCTGGCTAGTTGAGGTAGGAAGCAAGCCACAGGTGAACTTCTGAGTCTGTACACACTGGTTCAGGAAACAAGTCCTTGGGCACCTCTGGTACGATGGGGTCTTGCAGATGATGTATTGCCTGAGCTTGTACCCTTGGGGAGTTTATCAATTGATGATACTAAGGCAGAGATTAGCTGATGCAGATGCCCAGAGGTCAGTAATGTAAGTTTCACATGCTCTTTCAGACCACGGTGCTGGGAATAGGTCCAGAGAAACACACAACCTTCATGTCTGCAAGGTAAGACAGGTTCCTTCTGATCTTTACAGTGTGTCCAACCACGTGTGGGTCGTCGACTAGGCAGACATCTTATTCCACACCTGGCACGGATGTACAGTGCGTGTTGCACGTCACGCCTCGCCGTCAAGGGTCACTGTGTGGGTGTAGTCCCGGTCGAGTCTTCCCAGTCTAGGGAACACCCCTTTGCCAGCACAATGGTGCGGTGGAAAAGATGTAAGCACCAAACCAACACGCTGGTCAAAGAGCAGTGTACCTGTGTGGGCTTGTACTGTTCTACTTATGGTGTAGATAGAATGGGTGGCTGTATTAGATATGTGTGGGTAGCTGTGTTTTGGCTCGATTAAGTATATTCTTAGCATCACCAGTATTCTCCTTGCTTTAATGAAGTCAACTGAAATGAGTGCTAGTCTACAGGAAGTGTGGTACTCAGGATTGCAACAAAACACATGTTTTATTTCCTTATAAGGGAAATAACTCATGATAACGTACTACCTCCTACGTCGACAAGAGCACCTGCCGGGAAGCTAACTATGCATTGCCGGTAGAGGTGGTGGTTATGAACTAACAGGAACAGGGTGGGCTAGGATCCTATTCTTGCCCAGAGGGGGGCCGCTGTGTCTAGTATGTAGACGACAGAATGGCATTAGTGGCACAGTGCTAGGTTGACTAAGCAGAATGTGACTGGACAATCCTCGGGTAGAATGTAAAGGAGCTGGAATTACCTTCTGGCACAAAGGCACAGGGAAGGAAGGAAGGTAAACGAGGATAAGCCAAACTAACCCTGGTGGCTAGCGCAGTGGATGTGTCAAAGCTAGGAGTAAGTGAAGACTTAAGGCACAGACAGGTCAGTGCCCTGGCAGTGCATGCGGTGAGCAGCTGAAGACTGGTGTCGCAGGCTGGTTAGCATCTGAGCAACGGGTACTAGACGACTGAAGACTGGCCTGGAGTCAAGCGGCGACTCCCTTTTTACACTAAATTTGCCGCTGCTCAGCGCTGGTTGTCTGGCGTGTCGTAGGCGAGGGGTGGTCACAGAGCAGGGGGTGGTGAAAAGCATAGCTCTCTGGCGTGACTTCACCAGCTACGCGTAGTGATATCTAGCGACGTGTGAAGGAACTCGTCACTCTATATGCATAGGTACGGTAGACCAGTGAATAAAACAATCTACCTTACCTAGAACGTCTATCCTAAAATGGTAAACAGTACAAACACACATGGCGGGTTTAGTGGCAAAACGAATACCCAAAACTCAAAAAGCAAGACTATGTGTAAGAATGAGTTGAAGTCGTTATACCACCATAGTTGAAAAAGCGTCATGCATAAAACATAATTATTGATAATTATAAATCTGCAGAGAGTAGTGGTTTTAAAGCAAACTATTGTAATTCCTTATTGTAAAAGTATTTTTAGCAAGAAATACTCAGCATTAAACAACACAATTCACATTCAGCAGTAATGTCAGTAAGAACCCAAACTTAGATCTTAATTATCACTTAAAAACATTTACCTAAGGGTTTGTACTTTCCCAAAAATGTTAGCACAGAAAGTACAAGTGGTGCAACATAATCTTCCTCTATTGCTAGAAGAGTTAACATGTGCCTGATGATATCTTCATGCAGGAAATGTGACGAGAACACAAAGGACAATTTCTGCAAACACAAAAACATTTCCATCAACAAAATCACCACCAATACTGTGGAAATGGCAGACAAAAATTAATTATGGTAATTGTGTCATTACTATATTTATGATAATTTCTATTACGATTTGGACAAGTGTTCATATTATATTTCTTGGCCCATGGATAACTAGTGAATTAAGATTGAGTAAAAATATAAATGGAATTTATAATTTCAAAAAAATCATTTAATGCCACAAATGTTTCCACAGTAACCAAAACATCAAAGTATTTAACTAACCACAAGCAATTTCAGTCCTTTCTCCCCTGCTGTATTAGGATGCAATCCAACCTCTTCTATAAGGTTTCCTCCTCGTAAACAGTCTTCCACAAAACCAATGAGGATCTAAAATAAAATACACCAAAGGCATTTTAAAAAATGTGGCAATATAGCTGAAGAAAGTTCCATGCCTACAGAAATTACACAAAGCTTCAATTTAGTACACAATAACTTCATTCATTATCTCTGATGTACGGCATATGTGCTGATCAAGAGTTATCTACATGTAAGCGCACAATATAAGAAACTATAGCTGTTCCGATACCGAAACCAAGTATCGATATTGGCCGATACTTCACCTTTTCCTGATGTATCAGTATTGGGTATGTATCGGGCCAATACATTAGTATCTGTTGTAGACAATTAGGCCAGGTTATTACTTTCTTTAGAGAAAAATTACAGTATTTTGGTGTCTATACAGTAAAACCTCGTTAATTCTAAGTAGATTAATTCAAAATAATATATATTTCAAAGTGTGTATTCGCCCCCAAACGGAAGAATAGGATTTTATATGAACGTGCCAGAGTTTTCACGTCTGTTGACTGGTTTTCGTCGCCTCTACCATCTGTTGAAGAGGTGAAAGATGCGACAGTTCTACGCACTGTATGACATTTGGGAAAGTAGAACAAAGAACATTCCAGATTGCCTGTTGTGACAGTTGGAGGGAGGAAGGAAGCTTGGTGCGGTGTGGGTGTGGCTTAATGGAGAGAGAAAAGGAGAGTAACAGTGTGGGCGTGGCTGGAGGATGGAAGGAGGGTTCTGGCTACCACAGTTGCAGTTTTAAACCAAACTTTACCTTTTTTTTTTATTTTCATATTTTGGCAATTAGGCCTAAAGGCAACAATTACAACACCCATATTTTACTGCACGTTAACATATAATTAATAACAAAGATAAATGCAACAAACTAATTTTTTGGGCTATTTCAATCACATTTTTGCTTTTTTTTTTCAACCAACAATTTTATGGTTCCCAAAACAGGGTTGTAACTTCGAGAGGGTATTTATTCCCGGGCCCGTAGATGTGTTTACTTTGTAAAGGGAAAATGTGCATTTCTTAAGACATTATTTTCCTTACTTAAACGAGTAGGGATGTGCGGATACCCACAAATGTCGGATTCAATTCGGTTCCATTAGTATTTGAACCCGGAATTGAACGAAATTTTCGGAATTGGAAAAACTCGGATATCAGATTCAGAGGTTAGGATTTAAAATAAAAGATTTAAACAATCAGTTTAAGAAATATAACACGGCACATTCGAGTAATTGGTTACACACTTTTGTGACATTCACAATGACACATATCCAAATCTTAAGATAGCATAAAAATCTTAGCACCTCGCCAGTAGAGATGTTCACGAGACATTCAAGCAACTTTCAGGTCTTACGTACGCCTCAGCATCGTCACATATGTAAACAATACCATTATAAACCGTGGGATAGAACAATATAGTACAACCAAGAATGTATTCCTCAGTAATTTAAGAGTTTTGGGCTAAATTAAATATTAATTGTGCCGGTTTTATTCAAGAGGTTAACATCACAAACACATGCAAAGGCAGCCATTTTCGCACTGCTTTGTTGATCCAGTGTGACCAACCTCGTGCCCATTTGCAGTTAACATGCACATGTTATTGTTACAGATAGTGCAATTTTAATTTCGCCTTGATAACAAGTAACCAACCTGGTTGTTTCCCATAAATGCCGGGTAATAGTGGTTTTTTTCTTCTTCAAAACCTAGGCCTATAACGTGAATATTTAATATTAGCAATAGTCATCATAACCTACCAGCTGTAATTCAAATGTTCATTCAATTTTGTAAGGTTGAATTAAGCTTGTCAGTCAATAATTTCATATAAAATATTGTATTGCCGTTGAAATTAAATGTTTTAAATAGCATTTAGTGAATTTCTAGCATTAATCAAATTTTCGGAGATGCAATGTGTAATTTTTAAACTATTTTAAAAGATCAGTATTTTTTGCGAATAATTTAACAGATGTTTGTGTTGTATCTCCCAGTGTTTACGGATATATGTTTCATTTATTATCTTTTTTAATGGTCAGGAACGATGCGATTAAGGCAAAGCTGGAGGCATCACATTCCACTAATCAGGATGATGTATTGGAAGATGACATTTCAAAGTACTTAAATGAACCTCTTCAGAAATGTTCTAAAAATCCTTTCTGCGATGAAAGAAAATAACATTCGTCACAAATATGTTTCAGTTGATGCAAGATGTCTGTTGTGTATTCCTGCTACATCTGTTCCCAGTGAACTGCTGTTCTCTTCCTTAGGAAATATTGTCACAGCTCGTAGAGAAAACCTTTCTACTGAGATTAAGGAGCAACTTATAGCATACACCAAAGGGGGCGCACACATTTATCATAAGGTACGACAGGGTACAGCGACGAGTGAGGCGCTAAGGTTATTTTATCAACTAATCCCCGTGACCCACTGCCACTAGGTATATAAGTTGAGCGCATTGCCCCCCCCCCCCCCCCCCAACATACCAGACAGACCAGTGCTGCATTGCGTATAGTTGTCGGAGCCGACAACGTGAGGCATCAATGAGGCTGAAGACCAGGGCAACTCTACTATCCAGGCCTAGAGGAGTTCTTGGCCATCTACAGACACTTCTTATATGGTGAGCATAACCCGACTTGGCAGTAGGCGTACGGCTAATCTTCAAGGCCCCATTAAATGGCTTATCCAGAACATTAATTATTGCTGGCAAGGACAGGTAGATCGTGGCATAGCATCATTATTGTTAATGTTTCAAGGCACAAACGTGCCTCAATATTGTGTAAGCATCAATGAAATTAATCCTATTTGTATATTGATTTATTGTAATTAATTGCCATGGTAAAAGTGTTGTGTTAAAGAATTCCTTGTTTGATTAACTTGAGCTCATCTGGCTACCCACCCCCTGAGCGCCTCCCCTTCACAATGCATTAACGTAGAATATATAGATAATAACCCCTTAAGGGAAGAACTGAATTAGGAGTGCAAATAGTGGAAGAAGGGGAGCGCTACAAACTAACTTTTTTAAATGAAAACTTGTTGGCCCACATATACAGTCATTCACATTCACAAGCCTAACCTAAGACCATATGAGTCTCAAATAGCTAAAAAACTATAAATTTGAAGTTGTTTAATATTTTGACACTTGTCCGGTTAAGGTCTGCTTGGCACGACCGCCTTGGATTTATATGCTAGACCAAGAGCGTGGTTTTATACAGGTTTGTCAGTGGCTGGCGAGAGGTGTTGGTTACAAACTTACTCCGAAGACCATCATGAGGCTGATGGAGTTGAGGTTTCGACTCTTGATTTCAACTTAATGGTCGCTGGGTTGCTCCAAACCGTATTAATGGTTCCAGACCACAGATTCCCAGTTCCAGAACCTGGGATTGGCCAGGCCATACCTAGCCTCGGTCTCATAAACCAGTCCTCTTGGAACCAGGTAATACTCTTGGCTGGTGCAAATATTCGGTGGAAAATATACAAACACTACGGGCGAAGTCGCGACTGCTTGACGCCTGAGTGCGGCGGTGCAGTCTCTGTCCACCTGCCTTTCCTTTGTAGAAGAGGGAAGTGCAGTCCACTGTTTGGCAGCAAGGAACACTAGATTTTGCTCCCTACGCCTTTTGCCGTACCTTATCTTGAAAGGCATAATGTGTCACTGCGTGAACACACATAGTGTACCTTGACGAGAAACAATTTAACAGTATCAGTACAGTAGTTGCTTGCTGGCACGAGCTCGGTAAAAGTCTCCACTGATCCCCCATTCTTGGCAGGCTGATCAGAGATGGGGAACCGTTTGGACCACCAATGCCTCTACTGGATGTGATTTTAGGCAAGGTTGAATTGCAAGACTCAGGCTATGGTCACTTCAGCACTATCAGTGCTAAAAGCAAGGGAATAACCTGTGCCCCTCCTTGGATGAAGGTATTCCTAGTGGTTGTGGTTCCTCTGTTCCTCCCCTCCAGCACTAACAGTGCTCAAGTGGTGAGAAAAAACAGGCTGCCGTCTAATGGGTGTGTTAATTTGGTTTAGAAAAATACTCTGTTTCTGTTGACAGTGCACGTCGTGAATTGTTCCAGAGCGGACAAAACAGAAAGATACTCTGTAAGTGAAAAAGCGTAAGGATAGAGAAACAAAATTATATTTAATGAAAAAACAATAAACACATTACTCACGGTACCTCCTACCAAACAGTGGAGTGGTGAAGGTTACCTACGTTAGCAAGGTGTAGGCAACCTGGTCCTAGGTTAAAAAGGGAAAGATTGTTCTAGATGTGAAACTACTTTACTACTGAACTGTATTAAAGAAAGCGGGTGTCTAGAAGAGACAAAGTGAAGTTAACGAGTTTTAGCGTGTTCGCTGGTCATTGGATGACTGGTCGTCGTCATTGGAAGTAGCCACTGAGGGCGTACTTAAGACTTGGAAGATCTCTGTAGGTCCCAGCACTGAACAGTGCTCGAAATATCGTGACAGAAGAAACAAGAATGACTGCTGGAGCACCGCAGCCACAGCGGAGTGCGGGGAAGGTGCGTGTCGTCCTGCCGTGGTGTGGGAGTTGAAAATCTCTGGTCAGCAGTAGTCAGCAATACTGCTTCGTTCATCTTCGGTAGCACTCGGCCTTGCCCAGTGGCGGGTGGCTTGTAGGCTTGTACGCTGGTTGCGTATCCTTATGGCCACGTGTTCGTCCACCCGGGAAATTTAAGCAGCCGAGAATTTACATGCAAAGTGTTGCGTGCACAACTCTCTCGTTGGTGGTTGATGTAGAAAACTCTTACATAGGTTGAAGTAAGGGTACACTTCACGTAAAAAGCGATGAGTCGTAATCGTAGATGATTAGTAGTAGGAGCGGCACACGTCAATTCGCCCCCCCCCCCTCCATTGCGATGAAGACTAATCATGAAAAGGTGGTGGAGTGAGGCGTAGGTCCTCTCTCTGGATCGTCTAGGTAGGAGTAGCGAAGAAAGTCCGGAAGAGAAGCAAAAAAAAATTTTTCATCAGGTAGGCGGGACCTTTAGTGTTGGGTGCTTGACCGCTGTAGTGGCGCACACTTTGTTCTCGAGTGGCCGACAAACCCGAGACAGGTGGGATGTGGAGACCGTAGCTCTGTATCTCTCGTGGTGGGCAGACTTCCGCTCTCTGCCCCTTGCCCAGGCGGTGTGGCGCTCGCTATTGTTGCAAATGTGTTTTCTCCCTGTCGCAGAGATTATTGTCAGGAGTGCTGCGGTCTATCGGGTATCCCACCGGCCTACTTTATTTTTGCATGCCGCCGACATGAGTCGTAATCATAGTTGATTAGTAGGAGCGGTACGTGTCAATTTAATTACAACAATAGTTATGAATGACATACAATTCTAATGATCTACCATCTAAATATTATAATCTCCAATAAATATAATGTCTTGTTCTGGATAAATATTGTAAATAACCTATTTGCATTTAAAAAAAAGTATAATAGAATTTTCTTACAAACAAGTTTACTTATGTATGATATTGTAACACTATACAGACCTACAAAAGGAATCTGAATTATATTTTAATTTCAACTTCTACTCTGAGAATCAAATAGATATGAAAATCATGGAATCGCACATCCCTATAAACGAGTCTAGAAAAAATGTTTTTAACGTATTAACAGTAATACTACTTCTAAAATTCAGTGCGAAGGGCATTGGTATCGGGGCATCAGTATCGGTATCAGAATACATGGTATCGGAACAACTCTATAACAAACCAATATAAATGAAGGAAATACTGAAGTACAGTGGAACCTCTATGTATTGAACTCGGGTGGATTGAAATCCTGCATCCATGGTACGTATTCTGTAGTCCCATTTTTTATTTATCTCGATTTATAGACCACATTCATTGAAAATCCTCATATATTGATATTTTTTGTCAGTCCCCTGAGAAACGATTGATAGAGAATCCACTGCACATACTTCCGGATAAAAAACAACTAAGTAATTTACTGTTCAAGTAACAAATAAGAAAGAGTTCAAGTTTACTTTGAGAGCAATCTGGTCGACCATTACAGATGAAACACGCTCTAGAAGCATCTTTACTGTGTTGTAGTAAAGGTTGGTCATCACAGGCTGGCCAAGCTTCTTCAAAATCAAGCTCTGGAAACAAAACAACATCACAGATAATAGGGGCAGAACACGAGGTAGAACAATTATTTATATTTTGTAAGTCATAAAATGGTTGCCACAAACATGGGCCAAGTAGGGGCTTGTATAGGCACCAAGTTCAGTTCAAGTAGGGTGTAAGTGTGCAGGGCGAGAAGGGTCCAGTCCGAGACTCCATACAACTGGTGAAAATGGAGGGAGTGTGGTCGTGATGGGTTGTCACTTGATATGAAAGATGTTCTGGGATTAGCACACAACCTTCACCTCAAACACTTCTTCGATAATCTGCCTACCATCAAGGGCAATAACACTACCATAAACCCAGCTTTAACAAAGTTTGCACAACCATCTACCTGGAACACCCTTCCAACGACACCTTTTCATCCCCTCGAACAGTTCATCCCATTCATACTGATCAACATTGATGCATGCCGCTTATATAAGTTATACCAAACGACTGCGACTCATCCAAACATGTTAATATTAAACCAAGAACCACAACCATAGAAGGCTACAGGATTGTTTCCTGTGGAGGGACAGTTACAGACACATGGTGTTTCCCAATATTCTAGACCCAACTTTCTCACATTACTCACTTAGTATCTACGTATACCAAGGAAGAGTCAAACCCAACATGCTATTCATGAGTGCAACGGAATCGCTCCCAAACTAGTGATCTGTTCTAGCATGTGAAATAGGCAATGTTTCCAAGCAGCCACAGTAACACGTCAGCCACCTACACGCAACTGGCAGACAGAGTGTAACCACACCAGCAAAGCTTATCGAAGAGGGCTGAGTGCCCGAGGCCATGTAGCCAAGCGCGAAGGTACTTTCTCCCACCCCACTCGCTCCAGGCAGACATCACACCTCCCACTACAGCCCCGGCATAGGCCAGCCAAGAGCACAATATATGGCAGTGCATGGCTGAAGAAGTTAGTTGATGTTCTCCAGTAGCTCCCCTCAACACTTCTGTGCTGGGGCTTTCTACTGAATCTTAGGCCCTCACCTCCAGAGATCTTCAGCAGCCACCAGAGGCTTTCAGAAGCTCTTCCACACCAGAAGCCTACATGACTTCACTATAAACTTCTGCTGTTGATACTCCTGGTTCAACAGTCACCTCTACTTGTTGGTAAGTGGCAACTACACCTATTGCCATAAAAAGTAGTGGCCCCTTTTGTAAAGTCTCGACTAGACAACCCAGGGTAGATTACCTGAGTCCGAGTTATTTTCATAGCTGTCAAAGTCATTCTAATCTTGGATAGCCTAGGAGCAGGTCACCTCCAACTGTAAAGCGTAGCTTACTTCCATGTCAAGAGTATTTATTATTCGTAATAAATACATTTTTATCCTATCCCAAGAGTCAATCCATTATAGAGGTAAATCCTTTCCGACTACTAGGTACTCAATCCTTAGACAGAGCAAGCAAGAGACCACGTTTATATAACTGTACAATCCACAGCGTAGGACTGCAGATCCCCTTCAGGAATCTGTACGTCGGAAACATACATCATTTTCGACAGCCACACGTTCTGTGCACCACGGTGTACAGAAAAGTAGAGCCCAAACCACTAGGCACTCATCCAGCAGGAGCAGGACAGCCACCTCAGGTTGTATTGTTGCTGAAGCACCATCAGTACTGGAACGGGGATTTTTAGAGATGGGTCGAACGTTCGAATTTTGAACTGAACCCGAACTATAAGGTTACGTTTGGGTTCAGTTCGAAATTTATTGCCATGTCATTATTGTTTTTGTAGCAGTGATTACAGCATTAAATCTTAAACTCTATAGTATGTAAAACCAAGTGCTAATCTTTATTTACATGATTGTATACAAAATAAGTGATTTGCTTGAGTTTTTGGAAATTACATTTTCAATTAACATTTTCTTTGTGCTGCTAATTTGTGGTTTTCACATACCACGTCTAAAACGACTATAGTCCATTCCCCATTGGAAGCAACTTTCTCGGAGCCCTGCTAAATATCTACTTGCAGGCCCGTTTCGTATCCTTCCGCCCAATGTAAACAAACATTGCCATGTGACTGCCATGAAGCATCTGTCAAACTCAATGTTTACATGCCATTGTGTGTGTATACGTGTTTGAATACCTTCGATGCACCTAAAAATAAACATTGAAATGTGACTTCTACTTTTATACCTGTCAAATGTGTTGTTTACTGTTTAAAGCTTTTCAAAGAATTCTGTCTTAGGTCTATTTCAAAAACCATTTTGTACGAATATTCACAGTTTAGGCCTATAACACTATTTAGGTCAGCTTTATAACGTTTTAAAAATGCCTGAATTAACAATTGTTCTTATGGTTATGTTAAATTAACATATTTGTTTACCATGAATTGCACATTACACGCAATGCTCGTTAATATTTTGCCGCGACTGTGTTAAACACAGTTACAACTGCGGGGTAATGGATTGTAGTATTTAACTTTTTGTTATTGATATGTGTTGAGTTATTTCTTTAAAAGGACGGCCTCAGTTTGAATAACGAAGGAATAGCAAGTCCAACGATAGAGCAACACAAAAATCAAGCACACAACTCGTGTCACTCATTTTTTGTTATAGAAACTTAAAATACAGCGGTGAACATGCACACAAATAAGCCTACTGTAATTTTTATTCCGCTCATATTTATATGTATTGTTACTTACTGTGTATCAGGTTTATTGAGATTTATTGGAGCTGGGCTTGGTTATTTTGTTGATTGGTGGTAAATCACGTTACACGACTGTGTTTCAAACACCCACCAGGGCAAAGGTACAATGTTGTGATAAATAAACAGACATGGATGTAAATAAATATCTTCGCCATAAAACAGTTCACATATACAACGTATAAATAGTTAATATCAAATATTTGAAATCATGCACACATGGCCAGATCGAGCACGTAACTTTCCTAGGTAGGTTTAATAAACACAACGTGTACAAACATGATGTGGTAATTTGAAGTATTTTTCGGTGTAAGTATAATTTACGCTTCGTTTGGTAAAACAGCCACACGCCATGTCAAGGTTCGCCACGTCTGCCTACTTCACTGTGTTTCTGCCCTGCCATTGCATCTAAATATATTAAAATAAGTATTCAAACATTAAAATCTTTTTTCAGTTGTAAATTACAAATTCAAAAAATCATTATTTTGCTGCAATAAGTATGAAATATGCTACAATTGAAAACATGTACAATTATTTCAGCGTACTAGCGAAGTGAAACTTCCCTAGTGTAAAAGAGACAAAGACGTAAAGAGCTCCAAGCCTCGCTCAGCAGACAGTTATTTCAAAGTTGCTCTCGTTCGATAAAACAACACCGTACCATTACAGCCTACTTACGATATTTTACGCTGTTATTTTAAACTGTAAAAATGAGATAGGTTGCCATCAGGGCTACCTAAATATTTAAATAGGCATCAATTAATTTACAAATAGTATACTAAAAAACGAGGTTAAAATAATATTTTAACTGTGAACTATTTCTTACCATCCGTTGCCAACACGTCGCTGCTCTCGCTGTTGTTAATTCATATTTAAAAATAAATAAGTATTACAAGTTATACAAGATATTAAGGTAAAGTTTCCTTTATTCAATTATACAGTACTCTAAAGTTAACCACATTGTTAAGATATTTGCGGAATACATATTACTGAAAAAAACAGGTTGACATGTTATGCCTGGAGTGTTATTTTCAAAGGTTGATTTTCATAAGTCGCTTCCAATCAGGAATGGACTATAGAAAGATACATATCCCAGTGTTACAATAAATTATATCAACCAAATCTATAAGTTAATATTATGTTAATTTTGTACCTTTTTTCCATTCTAGAAAATATTTGGCCAGTACATTTTGGAACTATAAGTGGTGAAACTGTGCACGTTGTGTGTGTGTTTACTCTTTCTTATAGTTCCACATGTTTAAAGAATTAGACGAGAAATTGTGACTGTGGTTGTATTTGTATGTGTTTTGTACTTGAACAAATAGGGGCTGACTATGAAGGCTGTATGTATATATGTTTTTTTCACTTTGCACCTGGTAGCCAAGTCCAGACGTCCAGTAATAAAACTCTAATTACTTGTGTGAACAACACTGCTAAAATGATCCACGGGACCACTGTAATTGATGTTAGGTACTTCATTTGCAGATATGCGCATGTGTGCACACTGATTACTGTTTAGCATCCATAATCTACTGTATTTTTAAGATTGTTCTAAATATTTGTTTTTTTTTTTTTGTTATATATATATATATATATAAACACACAAGCATGCACACACACACACCAATTTAGGGCTGAACTATGAAGGCATATATGTGATAAGACATTTTTTAAAGTTCGGCTCGAGTTCATTTTGAGTTCTACGAATTATAGCATAGTTTGGTTCGAGTTCAGTTTGTGTACAAATTTAAAGGTTTGGTTCGATAAAAATATTCTGGGTTAACTTCTAGTCTGGTTTGTTTCCAAAATCTGGGTTCGTCCCATCCCTAAGTATTTTGCCTCGGAGAGAAGGCCCGACTGTTGCTGGACCACTCCCCAACTGTAGTAGGTAGACGGCCCACATGACCCACTGTTTTATTTTTTGCACCAAGGTGCAAAACTGTAGGAGCACAGGGTTCACGCCCAACTACGAGTAACTTACGTGTCACTGCTACCTCTATGCCATTCGGAGAGAGGCATTGAAATCGAAGGGAGAACAAAAAGGAAAAGTTCCTTGCTGCTAAGCAGGTGTGCACTAGTCCCTCTGAACTCGAAAGAAACACGCCTCGGGAACAATCTCAAGCTACCCATCACCTGGAGATGCCCCCCTCTTCAGTCAGAATCCCTGTTTACTTCCCTATGCACACTACCCTAGGCATCAAGTTCATCCAGCAATTGGTGCCCTGGTCACTGAGAGTAACACCACGTTGGGCATCTCCAACACTCACTTCGGAAGCAGTGAAACCGCAGAGTGGAGCAAGACATATTGTACCTCTCTGCACAGAAACTCGTAGCCAGCACCACCCAGGTGACTGCTGATCCCAGTTAACCTGCCCCTGCACCGCAGCCCAGGAGACTGGTGAGTGAGTACCCTGGTAAGTCAGCCCTACCTCAAAGAGCAAAGGTTGTAGTCAGGCATATTGCGGTGCCAACCACAGTTGACTTTGTACCAAGTTATCAGCCAACCCGACCTGAGTTAAGTCTCTGGCAGAAAGCTCAATCAGAATCAGTAATTGTATACCAGAGTGCGTCTGATCTAGCGCACATCAAAGCTACAGTAACTAGTCTAAGCGACACGCGTGAACATCTTAAACCCAGATTGGCCTTCAAAAAACCCCGAACCTTCGAAACAAACTGGTGCACTCCAAATTACTACCCAGTGCTACAATCAGTAACATCATGACCCCCAGGTGGTCTCATCCTTGTAACTTCCCACATTGTAGCTCTTGTGCTATACACCAGTCTCCCACCTTCTTCAACCGCAGGCTCACCAATCAGACCTATCCTATCCAGAGCAGATACGACTGTGTAACAGAAAATCTTGCCTACTAGCTACAGTGCATTCACTGCAATGCAAAGTATGGCTTTACCAACAACACACTGACGCATGCCCGGCTATTTACTGTACGGCACGATCGTAGACGTTTATTGCGCAAGACCAAGTGCGTGGTTATAGGTAGCTGATGGGATATGTTAGAAACCTGACTTACTCTGAAGGTCTTCGGTCGGTTGGTAACATGGGTTGGCTGACTGAGCAAAGCTGGTGCTAGAGTCCATGGGTTAAATTACTCTCTCACACCGTATTCCAAGTTCGAGGCCACCGACTCTTGACTCCAGAATCTCAGATTGGCCAGTACGTACCTAGCTTCAGTCCTGTATAATAGACCCCTCAGCACAGGGTGGTAATCGGGACTGGTTCGCACTTGCGGTGGTAAATATACATATATTGTACCACAGGGACAGTCGAGACTGCCCGTAATCTCAGTGAGGCGGCACGGTCCCATTCCACCTGTCTTTCCTGCATAGGAGGGGCTAAGGTACTCCGCTGTTTGGCAGCTAGATGAGCAATCTTTTGTTCCCTATGCCGTCAGCCATGGCTTATCTAGTACGTCATAAGTGTTTGGTTCGCCGCTGAACAAGACACGTCTTGCACTCTGGACAAGAAACTATTCCCTATAATAGTGTAGGTCCAGTAGCTGATTCGTGGCACAAGCTCAGTAAGAATCTCCACTGTTCCCGTGTTAGCAGGCAGATCAAAGACGTTGAGCCATGTGGGCCACCAATGCTACTACTGAAAGTGATATCCAGCCAAGGCCAGGCCGCAATACCCAGGACAATACTGCCTCCAGCACCTAACTGCTCTTGTAGGTGATATAACCTAGGCTTGCTTTCTCTCCTTGGTAGAAGGTACTCTTAGTGTTTGTGGCTCCTCTGTTCCCTCCAGTACCTGGGTTCTCGGGGTAGTAGGAAGCAACAGGCAGCTTCTAATGGGTATGTTACCAGACTGTAGGTCCCCAGTAGGGGGGCCTCAGTAAAGCTAGTTGGGATTTACAAAAGTACTCGGTTTCTGACGGTAGTGCACACTGTGACTTATTGCTAGTGGGCGAGTTAGACATTACTATAGAAATAAAAGCGTTAGGATAGAGAACAAAGCTGTATTTATTGAAGAATCAATAATGCTATCTCCTACCAAGCAGACAATGTACTGAAGGTAAACTACGTTAACCAGGTGTAGACGATCTGGTCCTAGGCTAGAGGGATAGTGAACTAGAAAACTGAATATATAAACACTCAACTAAAGCTGGCTACTGAAGACTCATATCCACATGGAAAATGTGTTCACCTGACTTTTGTTTGTGTCTATCCAAGAGTACAGCCCTGTTAGTACTTGTGCAATCTGTCTAACCATATCTCATTTTTTGGTTTAAATTATTGTGAAACCCTGTTAAGACATTTCAGAAAAATACTGAAAAATGTGTGCTTATTAAGCAGGAAAACTTCTTAAAAGAAAACTTCTTAAGAGGGTTTGACTGTATTACTGTTTGTAATTAATATATAATTTCATGCCTACATGAGCCCAACGTTACACACTTAAGGTTACAAATGCTTACTGTTGTATCTGTCGACTCCTTACAAGTAACATCTGGACGGACGATAATGTCCATGCCTGAAAGGAGAACGTCATCTTTCAGCATGTGCGTGGAGAACTTCGTCAAGAACTCTTGTGCCTTTACGGGCTCAGGGAGGAATCGTGACAACACAGTAATCCTGTTGGAAATCTCCCGGTCACGGTCTGCTGAAGGTATCCTGTGGTGCTGTTCCAGCCACTCCGCCACACTACGTCGCACCCTGCAATCAACATGCACCCTATCACACTGCTGCAACTAGTGTCAATCAAACACTTAGAGTGTATGTATTATTTATAGTACCTGTAGTACCACATGTTACAAACCATTATGTGTATTAAATAATTGTGGTTATCAAATTATAAAATTCAAATAAAACACCATTCTACCAAAAAATGTTATAGTTGAACATAAATTATATGAATATCTATTAAGGTCCACACTGCAGTATGCTTGACTAGGTGACTTGTCAGAAACCACAGCACTTATAATATTTCAGGTTAGTCGAGAGCCAAGACGACTTTCCTAAATTCTGATAATATTTCAAGGCACTGTGACATATCAGTAATAACTAGTTAATAATACAAATCATTTGAACAATTAAATTCATCATATTTCTTAGCAATAATATGCAACTTTACTTAAATCGTAATGATTTGTATAAGTTACAAAAATTTATTGCAACACAAAATTTTGTTTCAGCTGAAGTGTTTCATGACATCACAGGAGTGACATGCAATAATGGTATAACTTTTGGCCATTTTAACTTACAATGTTATCTCAATAGTTAACATCAAAATACGGGTGAACATGATGCACCACTGGTGTCTTCATTAACCATTCTAGCCTCGCCACAGCTGCGGTCCCCTCCTAATAGAAACGTTGCGCCGTATACAGGGTTGGCTAGGCCCAGCTGATGCAACCTGTTGAACCACAACCAGCTTCGCATCACATTGCAGTGCTTACCCCTTTGGCTGCCTTTAGCCATCTCCGCCGCCCTCTCCGCACCCCCGACGCTGACCTTGTGCTCTGGGTATATATAGAGGCCACAGACTGCAGCAGTTCAAGGCTATCTCACGTGACTCAGTTGTAGAGCATTATTCTGCCCGATCACACATCGGCTTCAACTGCCAGCTGACTCTTAGCAGTCAACGTCAACGGCTCAAGTCTTCACTTACCGCTAGAAGATTGTCATCATCAGTCTAGATTGTCACGCTGTCCATCAGCTCATCAAAGCCTTCAGTGCTTCTCAGCTACCTCATAGCAGCACACCAAGAGTTCACGAGTTCAAGTATCGTGCGGCTGGAGCCACCTTCATCCTCCCCTCCACCGCGTCTACCAAGCCCAGGCATCACTCTGGTTTGCATCCTAGGATCAGCTCTTCAGACCCTAGTCAGGGTACAGCCTGGTTTATTTGTGTTTACTGTTCCAACAATAAACAGACATAATCTGAAAAATTGGCTGAGTTATCATTTGCAGATCAGTATTCTTTCTCTAATTGTTCCTGCCATCTCCTATTTCATCCATCGAACCACCAACATTCTTGCAGGAGCAAGTACAAGCTGCAAACCTCTGTTCCTACCTTACCTTCAGGGAGAACCGTCTCTATGTGATACTCGGATATATGCTCGTGTATCGCCTTCCTGAGTACCATGAGAGCTGTAATCTTTCCCTTAGCTATTGTCAACTTCTGTAAGTGCTTGAGTATGCCGGCAACGTCCCACCCAACAAGTTACTACTTGCAGGAGACCAATGGGCACGCTCCCACTACGGAACTCAGTTTCTTCACGATGCTTGGATCTATGGTGATGTCCCGTAATATGAGTGGTAGCCCCTATCCTGCTACTGACATATTCTGTCAAATGCTTGAGTCTGCCAGCAATGTCCCGCCCACCAAGTCACTTACTGGAGACCAGTAATCAGGCCTAACTACCCAATCCACATGCCTTCCCTTACTTCCTCTCAGGCCATGCCTACCCCTATGGTACACCCATTGTCTACCTCTCTGCACTAATATACCCCATTATGCCTCGCCACAGGACTAAGCGAGATTAAGCAGCAAAATAGGGGTTGCCCTGGTTGGAGGCTTGGAAAGTAGTGAACACGGTGTCTGCCGAATATACACATGGAAGAGAGAGGAAGATGTTCGGCAGGAGGAAACATCCACAAGCTTCACCGGAGGGAACAGAAGGCTGTTCTGACATGTCCCACATGCTGTTTTTACTACCTCACCTACCCACAAAAGAAACCTGCAACACCAAGCCGACCCTCAGCTGCAAACAAGGTGGTCAGACACCTAAACTTCAAACGTAGTTACACACCAACTCGTGGATACAAGACCAACTCCCACTAGCGCCCCTCATCTTGTTCAGTGCTCCGTAATTGATATTCCGAAAACGGCTACATCAAACTACAATAGTAACCCAGTCACGTGGACGATGCCGGCTTCCCAGCCACCTGGGAAAGAGGAGGAAAGCACTGACATCCGCCAACACTAACAACACCCAATCGGTTGTGTGTCAAACAGCATACCAATTTACCAAGAAAATATTCTCATGGCATGGACAATTATCAACTGTAGCCTAATGTATTGACGTGTGCCGCTCCTACTACTAATCAACCACGATTACGGCTCATCGTTAAGTGTTCCTACTTCCACTACTACAGATGTGAGAGATACGTAGAGAGAATTTTCAAGATGAAATCTCAATTGCCTACTCTACCAGGCAATAGGAACTTGACGCGTGATGCTTATACAACTAATATAATATGATTACGACTCATCGCCAAGAGTACCTATCCACCACTACAGACGTGAGCGACACATTGCCTACCCTACAGGCAGCAGGAACAAATGAGCGAATCCTTCTCACCTGGAGGATGCGCAACGCGGTAGGCACGATGCCGAGTGCAGCCAAAGAGGCACGAAGAAAAAACATTGATTACTGCTGACGCAAATTTTTTGTCTCCCATGCCAACCAAGGCAGGATGATAACCCTCCCCGCAACCCACATCGGCGGCCTACAAGCTTCCACTATGTATGTCCGGACGCTGCCGAGCTTGGGAGTCATTCTTTCGCATCTCTAGCAACCTCCCACAGCACTATACCAGTAATCGGGATATTTGGAGAAGTTTGTTGCTTTGAAGTATGCCCCTGCGGCTACTTACTACGTACGTCGATGACCAGCAAACACGCTCACATATATTTTAACTTCACTTTGTCTCCTCAAGACACCTTTTTCTTAGCAGTTTAACTTTAAATAAATTACATTCGTCTTGAACCAGCTTTTCCCTTTTTACTTAGAACCAGGTTGCCTACACCTGGAACCGCAGTTTCCTCCAGCTATCCACGACTTGGTAGGAGGTAGCACAGGTCACGTGTTTATTGAATCTTCAATACACACACATTGTTCTCCACCTTCCTGTCTTTCATTTCCAAGGTATTTATTTGTATCAACAGTTGAGGATAGGATACGCTGTGCACGACCAACAGGAACCGGGAGTTTTGTTAAACCGAGTTAGCCTGACTGTGGAGACATTTCCAGGTGTCCACACGTCAGTAGATGTACATATTAGACGGTAACCTGTTTCTTCCCAGTTACACATCAGCATTAAGTCAGTGTTCGTGGGGGAGAAACAGCAATGCCACAACCACTAGAAACACCTTCACACCAGGTGGTGCGACAGACTCAGGTTGCTTCCAACCATCTGCATTAAGTCAGTGCGCAGTGACGGTAGCCTGAAGCTTTGCCATTCATCCTAGTGCGAACGCACAACCAATAGAGGCTTGGCGGCCCACACTGCTCCACACCCCTGATCAGCCTGCAACTGTGGGGAATAAGTGGAGACTCTTATTGAGCTCGTGCTGGCAAGTCACTATTGGGTTACACTATTAACCTTCCTGTCTAAGTGCATCACGTAGACTTACTCTGCTCTCAGGCCATAAATAGTACTACCCCGTCCTGCGCAGGAGAGGCTGGTGGAATGGGACCACGCCGCCGAACTTAGACGAAAGCAGTTGCACCTGCTCCTTTTCTGGTAATTGGCTTCCCACCGTGTATCCCCATACATCCTACGTGTCATCTGGTTGTCAAAGGATTCCTGACCAGTACTGAAGTGCGCTTAGGCTGGGACAACATAATCTTCTGGTTTAACAAAGCACACCTGTGGAACCTCAGCTCCGGCAGACGGAATTCGTCGCGCCTAAGACAAAACTATTCTGACTACAACATCAAGAAGCAGGAGTGAGTAAGTACTAGCAAGAAAAACCCTCGCCTCACGCCAACTATATTAACTCAACTACCCTGCTTTTGGTCTAGCAGACGAAATCCTCAAATAACGTGCCAAGTCAATCTAACCGGGCACGCGTCAAACAGTTTAATAGTAATATATTTTACAGTCTAGATTTATCTTTCCCGCTTTCAACCTAGAACTAGGTCACCTACACCTGGCCAGTGTAGTTACCTTCAGCACTCTACTGCTTGGTAGGTGGTAGCACATGTCACATGTTTATTGAGTCCTCAATAAACATTATTTGATTCCTATACTTCAGTTTTTTCTTTCATAGAGTAACTTTCTGTTTGCCTGCTAGAAACAGTTTACGATGTGCACCACTGACTGGAACCGGGTCTTTTTATACCACCGAATTAGCTTGAACTACGGGCACCCTTCAGGGGTCCGTCAGTCCTTTCACACACCCATCAGACAGTCATCTGTTGTTTTCCAACTGCCGGAACACTCATTAGTGCTGGCTGAGAGGAACAGAGGAGCCACAACCACTAGTAACACCTTCATTCAAGGAAGGGCGACAATCCCAGGTTACTTTTTTACACCAGAGCACTGATTAGTGTTGGGGTAACCGTAACTTGAGACCTGCCGTTCGTTCTTGCATGAATGCACATCCAGTGGAGGCATTGGTGGCCCATACAGCTCCCAGTCTCTGATTAACCCGCAAAGTATGGGGGATTAGTGGAGACTGTTACAGAGCCTGTGTCAGCACGCCAAAACCGGACATACACTGTAAGGTTGTTCCTCTTCAGGGTGCACTCCGTATGTTGTAAACAGTGACTATATACCCTTCCAGGTGAGGCACGGCAAGAAGCGTAGGGGAGCAAAACATAGTGTTCCTTACTGCGAAGCAGTTGAATGCGCTCGCACCTCCCACGAAGGAAAGGCAGGCGGAACGGGACCACACCGCCAAACAGTTGCACCTGCTCCGGTTGTAATTGTATATTTTTCCCCTTCACGTTGTACCAGCACAGAGTACCACCCTGTGGTGAGAGGGTTGGTGTACAAGACTGAGGCTAGGTACGATTGGTCAAATCCACACTTTTGCAGTGAGTCAGCCGTGTGGAATCGCCGCTTCAGAGTGGGGCGAACACGCCGCCATTGAGTGAGACCCAAACAGCATCAACCAAGACGACGGTGTAGTCAATACCCAACAACCCTCGCCAAACCCCGTCGAGCCTAACTTAAAAACCCCGCTATTGGTCTAGTGACAAAATTCTCAACCACGTGCCATTCAGTATAACCGTGCACGCATCAATATAAGTTTTGTTCCATATTGAAATTTGTATGAACAAATACATAAATTAAAAAAATTTTGTAGTCGTTTTACTGAAATAATTTTCCACAAATTTCATACTTTTTCCTGGTTATTTTTTTCATGTCAAAATAACAAAAAAAGCAGTATGCTAAATTTGTAAAACATAATTTTTGGTTTTAGCACCTTTCATTTAGAAGTCAATACTGTGATCCTGCTCCCTTTGACCACCACAACTGTCTTCATACAACTGATTGCCTGTCTGGCTCCCAGCTGCTGACCAGCTTCTTGAAAGGTTTGTTCAACCAGTCTGACCTGAGCGACACTGCCCTATCTTCGTATTCCTTTTCTGCAATGTTTCTGGAAGACAAGTCTCAAAACACCAAATGCAACATCCGCACAGGTCAAGTAAAGTATTATCTCCACTCAATAACCAGTCACTAGTCATTGTAGTTATCCACTTGGTGCAATCTTTAGAGCTGTTGACAGTCAAAAAATGTCACTCTAAGCTGCTGCCACATGAACCACAAATATTTAACAGCAGCACATCAAGGCTGCACCTCACACCCTCACCAGCAAATCCAGAGACTGCACAACCTCCCTTGACTGGAGTATTGATAGCCTGGTTATCTGAAATTTGAGGTCACCCCTACAAGTTGGAGCAGAGACCATATCAAGTCACACTACACCACTACGCCTGACCCACCTGTATGCCATCACTCCTAGTAATTGATTTTCCTGTTAGAATGGCCAACCCATAGTATCAGCCCACAAGTCAATGGCCCCAATGATGTGACCTTCACATATCGGCTCAGAATACACAAAAACCCACACCCTCCCAAAAGTAAACAACATTTTTAGGCTGAGTTAACATTACAGGACAAAGGAAGGCTGTTGCCAAGTGTAGATATCATCCCTACTCAAGTGAAACACCTGTCATTCTTGGGTAGTCTGAAGAACTGAGCAAGATGTGATGGGAAATGGGTAGTGGAGGAAAGAAAATAAGAGAAGAAATGGTAATACGTTGAGTAAACTCCCCCCCAACACCACAGAAGAAAAGTCCACTATACTACCAAGAGAGAGAATTACTGCGCAAACATTCCCTGACCTGCTAAGTCCAAGTCCAAACTGGGAACCTTACAGATAACAAGCTAACAAATAAGAACTAAGAAAACCACACATCATGAATTCATTTAAAAGGTACAGACTGCCAACAGTTGTTTTGCGCACACGAGACCCCAAAACGCATTAACTTTAAGGTCAATCACTGAACACTTTCCACTTGCCTCATCACCTCTAAGCACAAAGTGATCAAATGGCATGCAATGTTCCCATCTGCAAATCATCAGAATGTGCCTAGGTGGTAATTGTATTTTCATGGTCAGCTAATTAAGATAAACATACAATGCATGTCTACACACAATTCTAAACTTTCTGAACAAAAATTTAGCAGCCAAAACTAATTTTGAAAACATAAGTTTTAGCCATTTTCATGGCCAAAAAAGTAATCCTTGTGGTTAAAATGGGTACCTGAAACTTGTCCTTAGACACAAAATATTTCCAACACCAGCAGAGAACATACAAACTTTTACAATTGTGTGTTTACTAACAACCACTACAATAAACTTCATGCACCAGCCAAGTTATGAGAAACCACATCTAAGGAATCCGCAAGATGAACTTACGCCAGCTGATGTTTCTGCAACTCCATGAACGCTTTGGAGGCATTGTCATCAACGGTGCCGAGCAGGTGGTAGAGTTTCTTCATCCGTTCCTCTGGAGGCAGTTGGAATGGGACTAAACATGTGTTGAGCAACCGTTCCACTAACAACCTGCCAAATGCAACATCCAAGTGATGAATGCAATACATTCACAAGTTCCTATTAATTTACTAGCTAAAACAGTCTAATTAAAAAATGACCCATGAAATTAGCCACAAATGCACTTCAACTGTAAACTTAAACTGTGAACTACAAACTATATGAACTAAAAATTTTGAGCAATAGTTCACCCAATGAACCACAAAACCCCACAAATTAAAGTTATTTTTACTGAGAATGTAAAAACTTTTATGATTCTTAATTGGTAATCTCCTCTACCTCTACCCTATACCCTGACCCCAGTCAACTTCCATTGACTCCAGTGGTAGCATGTCGTAATGCGATACCGTCCCCTGGATAGTGCACAGCTAAAAGACACGCTGTCAATAGCGTACTTTTGTATTTGGCTTACCCGTTAATTATTTTATATTAAATTAATAGTTTTATTAATTTTCTCCCAGGCTCGCCTTCGCCTGTTGAAAATTATTATTGAATTGTTTCTACGTAGTTTAGTGTCAGGAGTGAAATCATTTAGCTTTTAGCTTGTATATCGTTTGCCGGGACTTTCCGCCCCGTATTCTTTTACATTGTAATAAATATTACGATTTTAAACCAGTGTTGTCGCCTACCCTAATTGTTAATAAGATCCCTTTAGTCGTTTCTGCCTACATTACAGTGTGTTGTCTTTTACTTGGACACTTAAATTATTCGCTTCTTGTCAGGTAGTGCAGTGAGCTGAATATCTTAAGGAGAAGTGGCCTGATAAAGGCCCACTCACTAAGACTTTGGTGCACCCGCTGCCATCAGGGACCTTAGGTCTAGTTGCGGGAGGTTGACTAGCCAGCAGCAGGTCCATAAGTGTGACTGGAAATTTCACCCCGCCCTGAACTGTCACCTACCAAACCCCGTAACTAGTCCTTTGCTAAGATTCTATCTTCTGCTATCTCACTGGGCAGACAACACGGCGGATTAGGAAGCCATCGGAGAAGACATGAAAGACATTCCGCTATTACCCAGGCCCATTTAAATCAATTAGTGCATGACTCAAACCCCAGTACGTGGACTCCATCAGAACCCGCTTACGAAACCCTGGATTATAGCGCGATTGTTCCTCCGGATTGCGAGACTCCGCTGAAACAGTGGTTAGGGTAGTGTCCCCCAGAAGATATCGCCAAGCTTGAGGCTACTACGTGAGGTGACACCGAATCACACTCCCGACACATTGAGTGTTAGACCTGTCGAGCCGTCACGTACATCTGTCGGACCAGAATTGTTAAGTTGTTGTCAGGTAAAGCCATTCGAGTTTGACACCCGGAGACAGAGATACTCCCCGGTTATTGTACCGTGAAATTGGCTTCAGGGAAATTCATACGGGTTTGCATCCCTGTCAAACTGTCTCATAGTACTACTGCCACAAAGACCCCTGCCAATTATGCAACCAATACACAGCAGACAAGGCCCTAACGAGATTGCCACCATAACACCACTCCTTTTCGTATCTCAAACTGAGCATTCACCTCATCGAGACAGCTGGCATCTCAGCTAGTGGTGACTGGCATGGTCAAGTGTACAAGACTACTCAGGAGGGACAGCTTGACCCTACGAATAATCTTGGGGTTGAACTCCCCTCCACTTAACCAATCCCGTGAGAGCGGCTAGAACGCTAACCAACTGCCTAGAACACCACGACGGCAACGTAAAGCTAGAAAACCCGACCACCAGAGAATAGTGAGAGGACCACCTCAAACCTCCATCCCTCTCACGGCAAGAATTGCCATGCCACTCGTCAGAACAAAAAGCACAGGTCCAAGAACAAAATTCATAACCAAGCATATAGAAAGAATGCTGTGTCTAGACAATCAGCCTTTCAATTTAATTAAGAGTAGAGACTTCATCAGGTCTGAAAGGTGTCATTTGTGATATGATTTTATAAATGATTTTGAGTATTGGCTAAACAAGTTCCCTTGTGACTACTGGTTTGGGTGTGTTCGAGCGTTCCTTTTATAATTGAAAATAGTTTAGAAATTCTGAGTAAATAGACAAACCTCTCCCCCTGCAATTAATTTGGCGGCATCCATCATCTGTTTACACAACAGCATACATGGAAGTAAATGATACCAGTTAGCCATGCATATTGCAGTGAATTACAACTGGGAAAATTGAATGAATGTCTGCATTAGAGTTTTTAAATATCAGTAAAGAACCTAGCAATTCTTAGTATTTAATTATCACATACTTTAAAGGTGTGTTGCACAATTACCTAGTATATTGAGAGTTTACTTCTTATATACCACATACATATTTGCTGCTATTTCAATACAACAGGAACCACATATACTGCTATTGATATTAGTAGTTATAAACTATATGAAATAGCGGGATTCATAAAATTACCCATATAAATTGACAAGTGGATTTCAGATAGTAAACTGCTGAAGCTATTGTATACTTGTGCTCGAACTGTTTTAACATAAGCCAAAATCACATATGTCCAACTTTTAAAGATTAATTCATATTACAAAAGGTTCTGCAATCACTTTCTACATTTTTTCTTACCATGTGTGTCCACAAATTATGCACTGTTGCATCATTGAAACATAAAAAATTATATTTTAGTACACCCAGATGCTAGTCATGCAAAGAATCAAGTTTATTTTTTGATTCTAAATTTGTATTTTAGTGTCAATGGGTATCAAAAATCAAATCTCCCATTCAAAATTATAAAGTTAACTCTCTATTATAAGAATTTTAATGGTACCCAGGAAAATGGTTGTTTTTCCGAAAGGGTCATTATCGGAAATACTTTTTCAATTAAATTATTCCATGGTTCCCCAAAAAAGGGTCGTTTTTTCAAGTTTTACTATTGCAGGGGTGTTAGAAATGAGTGTTGACTTTATGTATAAAGTCTGTGTTCTTAAACTTTTACATATACAGGCAGCAAACGAAAATATAACAATAATATATATGTATATATAATACTGAACAGAAAACCTGCAAAATAAATTAATTTCAACGACTAAGACAAATGCTACATCACCAACCTGTCTTCCATTCCTGTCATATAGTACCCATGAAGAATCTTGTCTTTTATCCACGTAACGGCCTTCTTTGTTGCTTGAGGAACATCAGAGTCATTTAAATGTTTCTTGTAAATCATGGCGAGCCCTGTCATTGCTTCCTTCCGAATTTTGAACTAAAAAAGTGGTAATATCCAGGCGTAGTTAAACACTTTTACCAAGTGAACACGGTAAAACAGTACCACTTACATAAACAGTACACTACTGTATATAAAAATTAAACAGCACCCTTACAAACAAAATCTCCAGACACCAATATGGTCTTTGGGCTTAACTATCCCCTTCCTCTCTTCCCAAGTTAAAACTTTTATCCAGTCTCTAATCTTCTGTCATCCTGCCAAATCCCTCATCTCATTTTGAGGCAGTCATCCCAATAAGTGTTAGTCACAAGGTTTTTTAAGTGAAAAAAAAAATATTAAGAAAAGCAAAAGGTAAAAATTGTAAAGAAAACAAATTAATTTTGGACAAAAAATTTATTACAGGAAAGACATGAATGTAATTGCTTGAATATATGTATGTTCTACTGTATACAGTTTCCAAAGTAACTGATACACCCATAAATAAGTTTTCACAAAATTTCTACTGTTGCATAATTTAATAACAGCATACAAAGTTATCTCAAAAACACCATTGTACTGGTAATAGCTAACCTGATGACAGTTTGAGAGTGAGTTAAAAATACAGTAAAACGCTGTTAAGACATTTCTGAAGGGATGCAAAAATAATGCTTATTAAGCAGGAAAACTTTTTAAAAGGGTAAAATTACACATATGCAGATAGGCAAGGTGCAAAATTATTCAACTTATTAAGCAGGAAAAAATCTTAAGTGGAACTTCTTAACAGGGTTTCACTGTATCAGACAGACTAGAACATCAAAACTTGATGTGCAGATGGACACGTCAGGAACTATATTCTTCTTTTACACAGCTTTAACGGTGTTGTGGGATTTTTTCAAATTCCTTCAGCCAGCTTTCATTATGGATTTACGATGAAAAAAACAACTAGTGCTAAACCACCAAATGCCACTTTTCATAACATTTCTTTCAAAAAGATAGCATAATCAAATTAAATCACGTACCTTCTTGTCAAGCGTCCTCTCTTTGACGAACTCGAGGAGATCGTCGCTGTCAGAGATGACTTCAAAATCTTTCCTTGCTGTTGTGACAATTGCCATGACCACTTCATACCTCACGTTCTCCTCTGCATCATGTTGGCGTAATTTTAACGTCTCCGTAATATCTTTCCTCAGTTCAGGGTGGTTCAACAAGAAATGCATTGAATACTGAACACATTTAATTCGGATCTGCACGCTGATGTCATTGAATCTACATAAAAAATTAAGAACACTTACTGAAATTTGACTCAGAAACATGCCTTACTAAATTTGTTACCAGTATAATACAAATTACTCAGATTTTATTGGTGTTATGTGATTCAGAATACATATTACAAAATTACAGAAAATAAAGCAAAATTATTCCAATAAGAGCAGCAATATTTTACTTAGCATAATTTTGGGGTTAGTCTCAAAACAAATACATAATAATTTATAAAAGGACAGGAATTCTAGTACTCACAGTGTAGTACTTGTCGACAGGCACACACACACAAAAAGAACGACAAATTTTCCACACGGTTGTGTGATCACTATGTTTTGCGGGCTAAGCCAGCTTCATCAGGTGGCAAGTTGTAGGGCACTGGTGTATGGTAGAAGGGCGCTGTTGGTAGTACACCTACTGGCCAGGTGGCAGTAATTGTGGCATTAATGCTGAATTATTATGGGCCAATTTAGTTTGTGAAAACAACCTGCCTTCAGAGATAAATTCACATAGTTGGTGCGAAAGATGTTTCCTTATACATAGTGACTCAAAGTTTGTTGCGACCACACCGAAATTATTGAGAAAATTCATCATGCCAAGAAGAGAAAATCAAACACTATAAGAACATCTCTACTTACTCTTTAGAAAAATGAATTCACCAATATAACTATCCACAGGCAAATGATATAAGTTATATTTTTTACCGCCCAACAAGTGAAAACTGTACATATAGTTGATTCATGCTTTCTTCTGCCTTTTGGAATCGCACCTTTGAAAAATCACACTAGGCGTAATATGTCAACCTGGTTTTCCAATAACTTGTAATTCCACAAATATTTAACATTGTGATTAACTTTAGAGTACTGTATTATTGAATAAATGAAACTTTACCTTAGTATCTTATTTAACTTGTAATATTTATTTTGCATTAAATATGAATTAACAACAGCAAGAGGTGTGACGTGTTGGTAATGGTCAGTAAGAAATAGTTCACAGTTACAATATTTTTAACCCCTTTTTTATGTATGCTATTTGTAAGTTAAACAATGCCAATTGCTATATTTGTATTGTTAGCTAGCAATGACGGAAACACATTTCATTGCTGCAGTTAAAAATATCTGCACAATTCACTATACTATCTTATCTTCTACTCTATATTCTTCTCCTCTTATATTCTTCTCTCTATCATCTCTCTCTCATCTAATCTCTCTCTCTTCTACTCTATCTCTCTTCTCTATCTCCCTCTCTTCTATTCTCTATCTCTCTCTATCTCTCTCTCTCTATCTTCTTCTCTCTCTCTATCTCTCTCTCTCTCTCATCTCTCTCTCTCTCTATCTCTCTCTCTACTCTCTATCTCTCTCCTCTATCTCTCTCTCTCTATCTCTCTCCTCTATCTCTCTCTCTATCTCTTCTCTATCTCCTCTCTCTCTCTCTCTCTCTCTCTCTCTCTCTCTCATCTCCTCTCTCTCTCTCTCTCTCTCTCTCTCTCTCTCTCTCCCTCTCTCTCTCTCTCCTCCCTCTCTCTCTCTCTCTACTCTCTCTCTCTCTCTTCCTATCTCTCTTCTCTTCTATCTCTCTCTCTCTATCTCTCTCTCTCTACTTCTCTCTCTCTCTACCCTCTCTCTCTCTATCTCTCTCCTCCTCTATCTCTCTCTCTCCTATCTCTCTCTCCCTCTATCTCCTCTCTCTCCTCTCACTCTCTCTCTCTCTCTCCTCCTCTCTCTCCTCTCTCTCCTCTCTCTCCTCTCTCTCTTTTCTCTCTCTCTCTCTCCTCTCCTCTCCTCCCTCTCCTCTCCTCTCTCTCCTGGAAGATCATACCACCTGTGTATCAGGAAAAGTATACTTTTGTTAATTCTAATTTCAGCACATTTCGTACTTATTAAAGCAACAATAATGATGTTTGAGATTGTAATCTACAACTGAAACGAGATTTCATTGTTTAAATACCTATATGGATGTAACAACATATTTTAGATGTGATGGCGTGACACAGCTCGTTGCACAACACTTACAAATCCAGCAGGTTGGCAGACGTGGTGTGGAAAGGAGAATCTAGCCACGCACTTGTCCTAATATGGCAGTGGTGTGGCGATATGTCAATGACACGGCGTGTTTCCGAATGAAGCGTCAAGTTCGAACTCGTTTTTTTTAAACATCCAAGGGAAGTTACAATGTTGTGATAAGTATGCGTTTCCACGGCAGGGTTAATTAATATACTGTAACGAGTGTTGTGATCGCCGTGTGTGCACGAGCGTGGCCGCCATTTCCGTCTATGGTGGCTGCGTTGTAATTGTTGCGTAGGCCAGATGTGTGTGGATTTCAAATATGTGCAAAATTTATACGTTTCAACCATTAACTGGTGTTATGACGAAGTTAATTATTTATATTCATGTCTGTTTATCACACCATTGTATCTTCGTGCTAGATGTTTGAAACACAGTTGTGTAACGAGCTTATGTTTCTGTGATTAGAATGTCTGCCACAATCTCCACGAAATACTAAGCCCACCCAGATATATTTAAATAAATAATAAAATAAACCTACAAACCAGTTAAGTACCAATGCATGTAATTATTAGTGGAATAAATGTTACGGTAGCTCTATATGTTTGCATGTTCACCACTATATTTTACGTTTGTCGATGCTACATACAATAAATGAGCGACATGAGTTGCATGCTTGAATTTACTGTGAGGTTTCATTGGACTGGTTGTGCCTTCGGATTAATTTTTATTCCGAATAAGGCAGCCGTATTAATGAAATAACTCAACACATATTAAAAAAACAACAGGTTATATATTACTGTTGTTTCCACCAAAGTTGTAACAAACACCGTCGTGGCAACATATTAATGTGTCTTATGTGTAATGTGCCTTAATTGTGAACATTCGTAGAAAATATGACAAAATTCTTTGAACAGCTGTAAACAGCAACAACGTATTTGACGGTTATAAAAGTAGAAGTCAAATGGCAGTGTTTATGTTCATGTGTAGCGGAAGGATACGTAATCAGTAACCAAAAGTAGAAATTTGGCAGGGCTTCAGAAAAGGCAGAAGTTATCATGAATAAACTATAGTTGTTGCATTTTAAGGTAAGGCAAGCAGTGAAAATCTGTTCAATACTATAAATAATGCATTAGAAAAAGTCAACATACCATGAAAAATCTACCTCGCCATGTCCTCAGATGGTGCATGAATAAAGTGATCAGACCCATGGCATTGAAAATTTTACAAATGATGGAAGAATACACAAAGTGTATATACTAGTACAGCTTAAGCAGCACTTTCAAAAGTGCTGTTTTCAGTGAACGACCCGTACCACCCAATGCATCCTCTGTGTGTGCTATTTTTATTGTCCGACAGTGTACATCTTCCGGAGATTTAAAAGACCTATTTTAAAGTGAAAAGTACTTTATACTGTACTGAGATTTTACTGTATTTGAAGAGAATGTGAGGCAGCTACTCACCGGCCGAGAAATGCTCTCCATAGAGCGACGTGGTGCCTAGCAAGGTTAGATTCCCTCTCGCTGAACATGCGGGCCAGCAGAGCCACAGCCCCGAGCCTCTCCTCTTCCTGGGCGCTCTTCAGCTTCACCTCAAGCTGCGGGAGGACCGCAAGCAGAACACTCGGGCAGATATGATTCAGCTCATAGATAAGGTCATACACCTTCTGGCAAATACCCAGAGTCTTCTCCTCCTTTCCCAGGATCAACACATGGTTGAAGAACTAACAAGTACAGAACAGGTTGTTACAATTGCCAATTCCACTATGAAACTAAATTTAACACAATTTTAATGAACTTTTAGAATCATCAAATGTAATAAAATTTAGACGGTACTACCTAAACACAATACAGAATTAAATCACTACAAGTTTTACACACTGACGCGTGTCCAATTAGACTGACTGGACACAGTAGTTACAGATTTAACTCGCTAGACCAAAAGCGACTTAGGTAGTGGGGATGTGGCGAGGAGTGTTGGCTAGATCTGATACACTCTCACCTCTAGTTAGGTAGTTGAGTAGTCTTGGGCGAGCGAGGTGAATGCCTGCATGAATGTTCCAAAGTCATGCTTCTTTCGTCCAGAAGACCAAGTTGTCCCAACCTAGGCGAAGTTCCACTCCAGTTAAGAAGCCGTAGACAACACGGTGATACTTGTAGATGGTACAAACACACTGTGGAAACTCAATATTACGGGTACAGGCGCGACTGCTTGACGTCGGAGTTCGGTGGCACGTACCCGTTCCGCCTGTCTATCCTGCTTAGGATAGGATGATAGTATCTTCGGCCAGGCAGCAGGGTGAGCCAGGTGTTGCTCTCTACGTCTCCTGACACTCCTCTCATGAGGCATAGGGTAACAGTTCTATAAATCACACCGTGTACCCCAATAGTGA
This sequence comes from Dryococelus australis, assembly GCA_029891345.1. NCBI lineage: Eukaryota > Metazoa > Arthropoda > Insecta > Phasmatodea > Phasmatidae > Dryococelus > Dryococelus australis. Next base: position 96,959,392 of record CM057004.1, on the reverse strand, counting down.
CTTGTCGGCCGGCTCGACAAGAGTCCCCACTGATCCCCCACCATAGGCGGACTGATCAGGAACGTTGAGCCGGAGCTGCGCCAAGCCTCTACTGGTTGTGCGTCCACCCAGAATACCCAGCAGTACTGCAGGTCACCGTCCCCCGCGCACTAATAGTGCGAGTGGTGCGAAGCAACCCGAGTGTGTCGTGTCTCCTGGTGTGAAAGTGGTTATGATTTCAGTGCAAGGCAATCTAGTCAATATGTTGTATATGGGAACAGTCATCCCATCAAATGAAGGAGTAGCAATTCCAATAATTTAAACTGTGCTTCCTCATGTTATTTTATAAATAATCAGTGTTCTGAATAAATGTGCATGCTTATGTGTTAATTAGGGAAGTGACGGAATAAGTTTGGTGGGTTTCCAAACGGGAAACCAATAATATTTCTTCTCTTGTGTGTTAACTAGATTGGTGGGCACTTAGCCAGGCAAGCTTCCAAATGGGAAGCTTTTATTTTATTTCTTGTGTATAGTTAGTATTTTTCAGTTTCGAGGTTAACTTATACTTGTACAAGTCGAGAATAATTAATAACATCCTTTACATTCCGGGTTAACATTCTCTGCAATACTCCACGTCCCCGAAGACCTAAGCTGTTGGTTGCCTTTGGTGACTGAAAATAAACACTCGCAACTACATCTCTGTGATAGGTCCCCCAATCACCTGTAATTCAATTACAAAGTTGGGGTGGTGGCAGCAATTACCTCCCTTTTAACATCTTTGAAGTATTCGCAGTGTAGCCATAAACTACTGCTTTCCTATGTCGCTACTGGCCTTCAGCTGGTAGCGGCACGACACCTTGATCAAAGTATATTTCGGGTCCCGTCAGTTTGTTAATTCAAACGTCCAGTAATTGAATGTGTAACACATCATGCGCTCCACCGTTTATCACTGCTTTGTGGCACTTTGTCCGTCTTCCCAACATGTCTGTCTGACACTTCTGTTTGGTAACCCCCCTTAGATAGAAATTAATGCAGTGCCTGCAACTTTGTTTGCATGGACTTCAGTATTTATTTACATGTGTTTAAAACATAAATTTCGCTTCGCTTAGGTTTTATAGAGTTATTAAAATACAGCACATCATCCCTTCGCTCAGGTTTTATGTTTAAAACAAAAATATCGCTTTGTTCATGTTTTATGGAGTTATTAAAATACAACCTGACATTGTTTCGCCCAGGTTTTATGGAGTTATTGAAATACATACCTATGTAACTGGTTTGAAAGATTGTTACTTTATTATCGGAAATAGTTTTACCATCGCGTTAGTGTTGATTGTTCGATAATATGTTACTTTATTATGTTTTTCCAAAAAACTGATGTATCTTTATCTATGATGCATATTATATCAATGATTATTTAAAACAGTTTGTTGTTTCAACAATGCTTTTTGACAATAATCCTTTTGCGAAAAACTAAGATATGAAACATAAAAAAAATTATATGAAAAAATTAATTTACTTCATAACCATTTGAGATATTGAGATGAAATAAAGAGCATATTTTAAACAGAAATAAACTCTATGATATCTGAAAATGTTATCAACATTGATTCAACCATTTCTGATTAAATTCTGGACAAACATCTGGACAGACAGGCAAAAATTTTAAAAACAGTTATTTAAGCTTCAACATCGTTTGAATAGCATATTACACCTAGAACCTAGATATTGTTATTAATTTTTTAATGACAGACACATCAATTTTATTTATTAGTATAGATTTCAATACCCACATCTTTTGAATAAACAGTTAAAATGTGTCTATGCTACACCTTTGGTCATCTAATAACGGGTAAGCATCAAGCCCGAGTGCAATGCAACTTGTGACAGGGAAAATCAGAGGACGTGGTTTTGAATGAATAATTATTAAGACCGTGAAGAAATAGATTTTAATCACCTTATTTTTTCATTTCTGTGACCAAAATTACAAGCTTTTTTTGCAGTGAAATCTAACTAATAACAGTTTACAAGGCAGACATTTGCCTCGCACGCAAGGTGTCTGCAACATGTAGCATCCTGCCGCCCACCCCCCACTCCCCCAGCAGTCGTGAACACACTGCCTGATCAATAAATTCTCCGCGCTCTCTCCTGATCGAGTGTGCGTGGGACATTCAAAATTTTCTTTTCACTCTGTGTCATATTATTTTCATTTTCTGAGGGGTTGAAAATTTTAGGAAAGCTTGCATTTGGTGTCCGATTACAATCAATTACATTCATACTGTATTTTGAGACGTCATATTCTTTATCTAAACAAGTTCTTGTGAAATGTTTTTTAATGTATTATAAACAATAATACATTTCCTAAAATTCCTATTTTTATTGTGTATATTAGCTAAACTTTATTCGCAGATAATGTACAGCTCTCGTACTCAAAATGAAGTCTAATAAAGTCGAAAGTTGTATTTTTATTGATGTACATATCAGAACCCTGTCTACTGAAATCCTGCATGTACGGAAATTTTTTGACAGTCCCCTGAAAAAGATAGATAGGGAGTCGACTACAGCTGCAACTCTCGCAAGCTCGCCACTCTTGCCATACCGCTTACCTTCAGCAGTACCATTGAAACTTAGCCTTGTTACGTTTCTATTCAAAACTTGTATTTCTCAACCCTGCAAGCAGAAGCTCGTGCCACAGAGCCTTCTATTAATCAAGAGTGTTGGCCACATGCCTTGTCTGCGCCGGACGTAATTGTACCGGGGTCGCTCTCACCCCGAACTTCGGTTCACATCTCGTTGCCACCCTGCAGTGAACGGCTTGGAAAAATTGGTCCCGCGTCCATCAGACGTAAGCGGGCACAGGTAGGAGATAAACGTCTCTTAGAATACTTCAGACGGAATAAAACATATCTGCACCTACCAGTAAACCTCTTTTTGGTCCAATCATTCTCTTTCGCTTTCACTTTCCCTATCCTCTGTCTTCTGTGTGCATATCCGCGTAACTACTTCTTGGTGCACGCACGCACTCTGCAATAGAGATTCAAACCAAGTCCCCACTGAAGGGCGCTCCCATCGTTCATCAATGTTTAGTGTATAGTGCTGGCTAGTCATGCCACCCTCTAGCGTCACTGTGAAAGGGGAGAGGGAACACTTCTCTGAGACTCCTGAGGCTTGAAGAGAACAAACATGTTAAGACACTACGACTGTCAGACTACAAGCTGATCACGCCACTTACCGAGAGCCTTAGGGTCCTTATGTGAGAAACGCTGTGAACCCAGAGGGGCAGTTGAGGTCAGTAGCTGGTCACGTTGCTCACTCAATATCCCACAGATGGGCATCGGGGGGGGGGCTCTCTCCCCAAGTTGCTATAGGACCAAGCATCGTTCATTGTGAAGCACACTTTGTTGCGCTGATCAATTGATAGGACTCTGACAAGCGTTTACCCCATGCCACTGGCCCCAGAAGAGTAGTTTCCTCCCTGGACAAACTATGCCAGAACCTGTCCTCCCGCTCGCTACTACGTAATTTTTAACCATATCTACAGTCATGCCTTCGCCTACAGGACACCCAATAAATCCTCTGAATAATAATTTATTTATTTTATTTTCATCCTCTGAAATTATCGTAACATCACTGACTGTGCATAGCAGTGTACTCATAGCTATTCCTAAATGCTCCATCAGCAAATGGACCGGAAAAAGGCTGACAAGATCAGGTGAATCAGGACCCGACGCCTCCAGGGTGCATACTAAGGAATGAGAAGAAGCAACCATCTTGCGATGTGCCACGTGCATCCCAGCTAACGCCTCAATTTCAGTACCTGCTGCCCCAGCATCCAGACATGAGGTACAACATGCCTCAACCACTATCGCCACTGCCGCCTACACTCCCGAAATGGTCACTACCAGTCGCCACGCCACCTATTGGTGCACCTGTATTTTGGCAGTTAAATCTAATACCACTCAACCTGCTTCCACGGAGTACATCACTGTCAGGACCCCCTCGAGGACAGCTATCCACCCAGCTCCGCCATCCTCGGTCCGCAAAGTCATAGAGGTGCCGACCGGGACCACAGGACCCCGCAAGTAAAAGGTAAAATCCTTGTTAGGAGACACGATTTCCCTAGTCTCTAGAGGGATACTGGGCCAGTGCACCTTCGTTCCACATTGACGTAACTGGCATCGAGCCCATCTCATGTTTTATGCTGGCCCAGTGCAAAATGTAAAGTATCCCATTATTTATTTCTTCATAACACTTTTCCACTAGGTTTTCATGCAGGTAGTATCCGCAGGTAGTTTAAAGCTTCCACGTAAGTAGTAGTCTATGTTTGTGTATCTGCATTCCACAAAATATTGGCCACTAGTCAACAAGAAAACTGGTCAGTAACCCACAGCAAATAGTATTTATTTCCTTTTCAGATGCAAGGACAGGGTAGCAGTTCATGTCAATCTCCTCCAGTATTACGTAGGTTTTCTGGCTTTGGGAAGCCAGTGCACAGTAGGGTACCATCTTGCTCTGTGCAACATACATCTTTCCAGTTATTTAATAAATCCCGAGCCCCCAGTACTATTCTAACCAAACACACACATTGCAATAATCATAACGAAGATGAAGAATAAACACTTAGATGTAGGGTTGAGCGATTATTCAGGATAACAAAACGAAAACAAAAAATGACAGCTTTCATTTTAGTTTCTGCAAGATATTTGGTTATCGAAAGTCATAACAAAACGAAAATTCTCGATTTCGATGAATTTTCGGGTGTTTAATGAATAATCATTTAGTGCACCAGCAAAGAAAATTTTTGCCTGTAAATAATCTTATTTGTTTAATATTTTATAACTGAAATAACTACATAAAATGAAAATTTAAATGGAGGGAAAAACCCCATTTGGTAAATACTCCATATCCTAAATATTTTTAGTTTGATTTTCCAACAAATTTGTTATAATGAATAACCTGCTATAAAATTAGGAAATTCATTATGCTTTCATTGAGGCTGATCATTATTTATATTATTCTTCACTTTCGTTTCAGTTTCATAAAAGTTCATAACATGTCTTTCATTTTCGTTTTGAGAGAAAAAGTCACATTCACACAACCCTACTTATATGGCATTCTACAAGCTGAAGTTAGAGGTGGGTGATAGGTATTAGAATGCTGAACAGAGTTCACAAGACTGGAAAATACAGGCTTGTGCCACTCTGCACATGAACTTCGGTCTTAAAATAAACATTTTTCTTTCTACGAACACTGGCTAGTTCAATATTTTAACTCCTCCTCAGCTATGTCTTAACTACTTACAGCTTGTATGTACGGTTCCAGTGTGTCACTGCATTTAACCACCAACTCCTTGGCAAGCAAGTAAGCATTTTTCCTATGTGTCTTACTTGGCTCCACAACATTCATTAATATTATGTCCAGAAGTTCGTTAGAAACAATGTCCGACTCTGTGATGAGCGGACAGAGAACATCCAGCATGAAACTTTTCACTTTACCCGAGTGCTCGTCACTGCAAGAAAAATAAACCAAAGCAACTGTTAAGATAATTCACTAGAAACCCATCTTAAGCATTTCCTGTTCATATGTTACATTTTTTTAATATCTATGTTTCTGCTATAAATATATTCTACAAACTAAGTAAAATCTCGACACCTCTCTGAAAAATTCAAGAAAAAAACATAACACAACAAACCAAAAACAATCCTGCATGGAATGGCCAAACAAGCCAGCCAATATGAGTGAAATGGCCTCATTGGCCAGCAGCTTCGGCTAACCAGAAAACACCCTCTTTGGCAGCCACTGATTTGCCTGCAACATTGGCGAATCAAGGAGCACCACCCGCCCATCCCAAGGTAAACAAAGGCCAGAAGGGCAAGCAAAGCCTCAGAAAGGTAACAGTTCTGCAATGTTGAACTAACATGTCCGAATACTTTTCCACTTCGACATGGCTGAAAATCAAAAGTGCAAGATTATTCATGGGCCTTACGAAGTGATTAACGATATTTAATTTAAAATTGTGCAACATTTGAGATAGCTGCAAATAAATATGATTAATATGTTTCTTTACAACCTTCAATGATTAATCAGCGATTCTAAAAAAAATGCTCACAATGTTTTCACCAATATTGCAAAATAACTTTTTTTATTACAAAATTTCGTATTATTTTGCACAAACAAAAGGAAATAGAAAATTTTCTTAACTTATCAGTTTAACAATACACCATGTTACTTGGCAAGTTTTAATTAACTGCTGAAGTTAGGTAACTAATTCAGCAGTCACTTCCAGCAGAATAAAGAATGGCAAATGTAAACCACTATAAGGGCACCAAGGACGCTAACATGTTACAAGTCACTAGCTACTTATGAATAGGGACCCCAGAAAATGGTAAAATAAAATACCTGATTACAGTGAAAAAAATAGTGAAAATCGGTGTTAAATTTTGGCGTTTAAAGACAAAAGCAGCGTCAATTTTGGTGTTTAAAATAAAAGTGATGGTAAATTTATGTAGCTTGTTTAAAAATAAAATCAATACTGAATTTTTATGCATCCATATTAATAAACCAAATTTCTATGTTTGAAAATTAAAAAATTTGGTAAATTACAATGTTTTAAAGAAAATTAATGACCATGTTCAGCGTCTGAATAAGAAACAGAAATAAAATTATTAAATACTAGAAACAGCACTACCATAATTCATTAATTTAAGAAGAAAATATTAATTTAAGAAAAAAGGTACAAAGATTTCTACAATCCACTTGAATTAATTTCATAACAGACACCTCCACTTCATGTAAGTAGGGTAAGTTTTGACAGTTCTAGAAAAGTAGCATGGCCACAATGTATTCTTCCACCACAGCTGTTTTGTCACTGAAGGATTACCATGTTTGTAAACAAATGTTTGAGTCCAATGCATACTTACATTTTCCTCTTTCCTCATGTTTCCCATCATGGCAGACACTGAAAGCCTGATGTTAGCTAATTTTTGTCCAGTAATTAAAGTAGTATATTAGAGCTAGGTTGGCATTCGAACCTGTTTTATTTTTGTAATTGCCAAGTTAACTTTGTTGGGGTTCTGTATATTTTATTTCGAGGGAAAAAAGGAAACTGGGAGGGGTGGGGGGCTTTAGTTTAACATTTTTCGTGAGACTGCATTGTTTTGATGTTCTTACGAGTGTTGCCTTTTTGAGATGCATATGGTTTTGATGGAGCAGTGGAGAATTTTGCTCGTATGGAAATAACACTTACATTATCATATTATCGTAACTCGCAATATTTTTAGCTTCCATGAAAAAACAAAAAGTGATACTTGAGTTGCTGTTCGTATTCATACAGATGCAGCAATAGATGTGCGCGCATGCATGCACACACAAACACACACAAGTTGACCAAAGTTAACCTTACACTCAAATTTACTATATAGACAAACACCTATTATTCATTATTTTCAGAATCATTCAATAAAATCAACACTAAACCAACAAACTTAAACTTAGATACGTAAATTATATTTGTGACACTTCATTGCAGATGGCAGTTACGGAAAATGGTGAAACAAGCAGTTTTACAAAACGGTAAACACATGTAGTTTAATATTACATTTCACTTCTTTGTTTCTATATAATCCACCTAACCTTAAAAACTAGAACAGCCAAGTACTTTTTCACAACTCAGTCAGCACGCACGTTATAGAACTTGATCATTATTTTATTCTTGTTGTCAAAAATTAAGAAACCCTCGTGGTTCATTACACATTTGCAATAAAAAAATAGTAACTATTTTCAACATCTCAGCTCAAAAATAATCACTACAAAATATTATGAAGCTGATATCTATTGACAAGGTTTGATCGTGTGGCATTGCTCTCTACTCTCGAGAGCAATTTGAGATCCTGCTAGGTGCAAGAACAAAGCAGAACGAGAAGTTGCTCTCAACGATGACCACCGGAACAACAAAGAGCAAAAATGTAGTGAGTTGTTTTGAATATGGGCATAGACGAGTGCTTGAGAATGTGTTACACGCAGTTATCTATATAAATTTTTTGTCCGGTGACGAAGATAATGAAGTAGATGTTTGACAAGCCCACTTAGCCTAAATAGCACTAAATTTCTTCACCTAAATCACACTTTTCAGAAGCAGTTGGGAGTTCAGTGGACCTTAAAAAATATGATGGCTTACTTTCCACGATAAAAGTGATTTCTTTGTTTGCATTAGTAATAATGTATCATTCAGCACTTCGTAACACATTTGGACTAAAATCTAAATTGTTCTGCTCTGAGAAAGTTTTTACAGAACTCTAATTATACAGATACCATTAATTTTTTAATGCAATTCTAATATCATGCATACACTATATTGTGGTGACAAAAATTTGTATTTATTTCTATTTAGGGTCTAACTGCCAAGCCGGTATTGATCAAAATTAACCTATGCTTTGAGCGTGCCGCTTTCAAGAAGATTGTCTCATTTGTAAACTGTGAAACATGGTGCAGAAATAAACTATCTTGAGAAATAAGATGGTCTTGACCTAGACTGGCTTAAGACCATGATACTTTTCCAGAATCTATTTTTATTTACGAAACTTTCTCCCACCGCACTTCCATAACACCACGCAGAATGTCCACATCAACAAGCAGGTAAAGATAAACATGTTTATATTTTAAACTTTTGGCGGCAACGTCCTTACTCTCAAACCTGCGCCTTCTGCTCCACCTCAGCGAGCTAGAGCAGAAAGAGCCGCTCTTTGACAGCAGGAAGTGCAATGCTCCTGCTACCCGAACACAAAAAAAAGTGCTTTTGGCAACACAAACGTTAGGGAGCATGAAAAGAACATTAGAAGAGCATACCACATGAACACACCTACTAGTTATACTTTACCGTCAACACAAAAAAAAATGGTACACTGGTGCACCACAGGAGTTAAAACATTATATTTAGCCAAAATGAAAACACGTTGAAGCTGTTTGGTGTAAATGTTATGTCTTCGTGCCACAACTTACTATTCATTTCAGTTAATTCACTTCTTCAGCACCGGATACTAAAGCTAAAAAAACAATATGTTCGTTACGCAGGAACGATAGTACAGGCACTCTCCAGTCCTGCTGCTACCTAGTGCCACAGTAAATAAACACATTTGCCATTTGCAGTACAATTGATTGTCGACACACAAGTTTATACGATTATTTACCCCATCCGAAGAATGCAAGTATTCGTATTAATGCAGTTTTCGTGCAAAATTTCACATTTTGTAAAACAAAAGGTAGATTTCGTGAAAACTGTGAAATAACATCTAATTTTGCGGTATTTAGTGTATTTCGCAGTTCACCATTTCACAGGGTCCTTACTTATGAATATAACTATGTACCTGCATATGGCTGAGCAGAAAATGTGAATCCATTATCATGATTATACCATATAATTTGCACTTTCCAAAATAATAATAAATGCTTCAGTAGCAGAGACAATGTAATAAAGTTATGTTTGATTGCTTTGACACCAAATCTAATAATCAAATATTCTGTAATTCTACTAATCATACTGCATTTCAGAAACTATGATAAAAGCTAAAACTTACTTCACAATCTTGAACATGAGACTGAACAATGCGCAGAATATTTCTTGGCAGTCCTCGAGCTCAAAACACATATTAAAGGACTTCACGTATGCAAGGTTCTCCAACAAGTAGAAGTACCTTTTAAATGCTGGGTCCTTTGGATCTTTCAAGCCTGACAGTTGCTTGATGAGGAACAAGAATATAGTCTGCAAACAACAATGCGCTCTACATGTTGATAGCATACAGTATTTAAAGTGCACTTTACTACTCAATTGACTACTTGATCTAATAGTACACAGGGCGTACGTATCTAAATTCAACCGACAAACTTTGGCTGTAGATTAGTCATGAAAAAATAAGTTGAAAACATATATCCAACCAATGGTCTAAAAAGAATGCTAAGGGTGGTACACACATTTTAAGTTGAACCTGGAACACTTGTTTACTGCAAATATTGGAGATAATATTTAAGATGGAACACCGACCGTCCGGCTAAGGGTTAACTGAACAAAGATCTTCAAACACCACAACACTTGTCACTGTAATCAAATAATTTTACGTAAATAATCACTGTTACTAGTCCTATTTTGAACTAACATCCATGTCGTGGTAGCATATTTGGGATTCAAAGGATGTTCATGTCAAAATTAACAAAAATGTCACCTTGATTAAAGACCCTAAAACTTACAGTTTGAGTAATTCGTGTTTTACTTTCAAAATAATATTTACCAATACCTGGCGGGTGGGGCACGCACAATACCCAATATCACATTTTTGCAGCTATTAAAGGGAAGGGAAGATTCCAAAGAGAGGCACAGTACACCAATACTGTAATAAACTTTTTCTTTTACTACAACTTCAAAAACATTCACTTCCCATAGAATTAATTTTAAACCATATCCCATATACATATTTTCAAATTATTTTCTCGTGATTAACCTACACCCGAAGTTTGTTGGTCAAATTTATATACAATCTGTATAGTCTGCTTACTTCTAAAACCTGTTTAGTCCAATTTTTCCTTAATTTTCCATTCTGGGTGATTTTTGTTTATTATTTGCAAAGCTCGTGTGCTGATGCAATCCCTAAAGTCTATTCTGCATCATGCATCAATATTTTTAAGTAATGGAAGCTCTCTGGTTTACAATTTTCCTTTTTTGCCTTTTGTACCATTTCCTCAAACGGTGTTATGAGGTTTTAGAAGTAAGCTAACGAAAGATTCAGAAATGGCATATTGCACTGAACAAGTAAATATATGCTTGGACATCTATCACAACGCTGCTATATCACAAGCAACAGCATATTAAAAAAAAGTCAAACCATAACCCAAAGAAAACCACAGAAATTATGCACCTGTCAAATATCTGATGATGCTTGTGCTCTTACAAACGGAGTAATCAAGTGAACACCTTCTCATCAAAATACACAAACTATCATAACAAATAAATATATATAAATTTAATTCTCAAACTAAAAATTTTAAAAAATATTTTAATTCAGTTGATTGTTACAAGTTTTTTTGAAAATATTGTTTTATGCCATTAGTGCTTTAGACAACTTCCAAGTGTGGTAGAATATACAATTGTGTGTGAAGAGATTTGGGCGGCTCTTAACATCGAGGTCTTCAGAGCAGATGAGGGGTAATTGAAGTGAATATGGAGCGGCACTGGAATGAAGGAGCAGGGGAAGCGGAAGATCCCCGAGAAAACCCTCCGACCAATGGCATCATCCAGCACGATTCCCACTTGCGAAAATCCGGTGACCCGGCCGAGGCTTGAACCTGGTTCGCCTTGGTGGGAGGCGAGCGTGCTAATCGCTAGCCACCAAGGCCCTGGTGGAATATACATACTGTGTTTGTTACGTACATGGCAATGGATTTATTTGAAAAGATGGTTACGGAATAAAAAACTGTCCGAGGGCAAAAAGTAACTAGTAAGGCCTCAAAAGTGCTCATTTTATTGTTAATAGCCAATAGAAAACACGAGACATTTACACAAATGACATTTGTCACAACTAATTATACACACACTTTAGCTTTGCTATAATCTTTGCCATAAATTAAAAATTCTCATTAATTCCAAAATGACATAAGACTTGATCATTCAACTTATAGGTTAATGAAACACAGGTAAAATACTGCTCTCCAATTACCGTGGCTGAGGAAATGTGGCATTTTGTTTAACGAAATTAAAATTAGGTTATTGACTTTCATAACATTAAAGCAAAAAAAGGAGAATTATTTTCCGAGAACCCCTAATAAAAGTTCAATGAAATTGTTTTTTTAAATGTATTATCAAAATGAGTGTTTCACAGTGTCAAATAAACTCAATTTTATACACAAAATCAGACGTGTGGTACTATCAGTTGCCTAGTCTAACAAAACTTCAAAAATATATCTGTCAAAAACAAGTTACTTGAGTGGACTACTAAAAATAAAGTAATTAATACTGTAATAAAACCCTTATAAAAATGAGACCATTTCAAGTTTAGTTTTCTGCAGTTATTTTGAAAATATTCTAAATAAAAACCAACAAGTGAAAGCTAAAACAAAACTTATATATTGTAATTCAATTAAAGAAACATTTGATAAACTCTCAAACATCTGTCGAACTCAAAGTTTTTCATTTTGTTACAACTGCCTGTAATCAGTTTTCTTATCTAAATCAAAAAATCAAAAATCAAAATTCAGATATTAGATTATTGTTTCGAGATATATATATATATATATATATATATATATATATATATATATATATATATATATATATATATATATATATATATATATATATACACACACACACACACACACACACACACACACACACACACACACACACACACACACACACACACACACACACACACACACACACACACACACACCTTAACTTGCTCCGGATCTTTGTATGGAGCCTCCGGGGCATAGACACGCAGCACATCCGCAATGCAGCAGGCAATGAGAAGCTGGACATCACGACTCTGGTGCATGAGGAAGTGGTCCTCCGCGAGATGAAGAGCCAGAGGAATGTACTGCTGATACATTCCTTCATCCTGACCCATAGCCTGCAGGGTGTGAGCTAGTGTCTGCAAAAACACAACACACAGTCACAACCACCTACAGCTACTAGATATTGGCAGTGCATTCTGCTACAAGTCTGTGATGTGGCTTTAACTACAATTGAAGCACAAACTTCTAGCTCAACCGGTTAAGAAACGCAAGATTTCAGTTTGGGAATAAAGATGCCATCATATATTTTTTTTAAAATAGCTGTAGGTGGTTGTGACTGTGTGACTGTGTAGAGGCACAGCCAGTTCACGAGATAACAAGCAAGACAGATATTGAGAACATTATAAGCCCACACTTAAAAAACTTGCATAGTGAAGTTATTCATCTACACACACGGGACATTCCCTCCTGGCACCATACTGACCTCACACCAACATAAAGAATTAAGGAGAGTTGTCATTTGGCCTAATGGCAGTGAAAGAGGAAGGTCATGAGTGCTAATCGGTGACGCCACAACTCGCCACCCCACCTTCGTACTCATTGGCTAGCAGCATCAAGCCACCGAAACCGTCCAGTCTGGGCATCATGTGATGCTGCCACAATCAAGACAAAATGTGTTATTGCGTCTCCGAGATCTTCCAAAAACGAATATGATCCCTGTCCCATCTACCTTCTCACTCTATCTTGTTTGCCACGTTGATTACAATAATTTTTATAGTTTCAATGGTTTTAAAAATCATAGTTATAATGCATGGGTCCATGCAATGGTCATTCTGTATTATGTTAATTGTAAGGCCTTGCATTTCATTTTGTAGCCATGACCTTTGCATTATTAGATCTACATTGGTCTACTGACTGTCTTAGTTTTAGTTCATGACACTGAAGAAAATTTTGACGATTCAAAGCATCTAAAATAACACTTAATACACGTATAATTAGATGCAGACACTAAAATATGAGGCCATTTGATAAATTTAATCATTATTGATCTCATGGTGGAGTTGAATGTCCTAAACAAAAAGGTCCAAGTGGTAAGTCTAACCAAAACCGAATTAAATATAAATCCACATCCACAGCTAGTGATACAAGCTTCACTTGTACAGGCTGTTCACAGTTAAGTGAGCACTTTAAATAGGGCCATTATAAAATTTTTCCTTTCATCCAATTTCCATCTTCCTGCTCCTTTTTAATATAAACATTGCAATGTGACCAATACACACAGCGTATACATTTCACCACCTACAAAATTTAATGCCTGAGGCTGCAAAAATATATATTTAGTAATGGTTTATGCCTGTTGGAAAGGCCTTAAAAAGTGCTCACTTTACAGTGAACAGCCTATATCAACTTTTACTTCACAATCAATGAAATTACATGGAAGCTGTTGCAGATAGGAAGATTTTTATTACAAATGATAATATCAATGTACTTAAAAATTTAGTAAGTACTGCAATTGCTCACTCCACACCCAGCATATTGGACAGCACTTCTAAGGGAACATGTTTGACTGTGAATAGTGAATGTAATCAGCTTGTCAAGATGGTAAATGATCAAATAGGTTGTGCAATGCCCTTAAGAATTAAATCACTTGCCACTTAATCTTCTTGATACCATGGTATGAAGGCCACACGTACCTAAGTCAACAAGTTTAGAGCCATTAGCATCTCCTGCTTTGCATGTCTCCAGAGAAGTTGAGGCAAATGGTTGACTTGATATAAGAAAACCTGGGTGCTCTATGAATAATAAAATTTCCAATACAACAGTAGCATTTTATATTGTTAAATATAATATTGCCAAAGCTTGTTCAGGATACTAGAAATCAGTTTGAATTTGTTCACAAGCCTGTTCGGATGCCTGCCTTTGACCAGCTTGTAGACAGTGGCGTGTAGCGAATTTTTTATAGGGTAAGTGATATAATAGCCCCACATATTTGAGTGTTTTAGATACCACTTGCTAGTACCCGGGCTGTGGTTTCATCTTCAATAACAAACGCAACTTCCAACTTTGCTTACCCTCCACATGCATTTACCATTTTATAATACCTAACGTCAGTTATAAAAATGGAAATGAATGTGATAATAATTAAACTTAATATTATTTAGAGAGCATATTACAAATTATATGAAAACTCCCGTTTTCCCAAACACTTTCATCCACTTTCCAAGGATAAATGAGGACTGGAGTACGCAAACAGAAGGACTGCTTACCCTGCCAAAAGAACGCGGCAGGGTAGGGTAACTCGCTTGCGGGTTCGATTCATCGCTAGTCACTGCCATTTGTGGAAATAAATACTAGATAGCAGCACTATGCGTATAAATTCTGAATGTTTTGTGGCATCAATTGAGGGTGATTGCAGAGTTTGTCAGAAACAGCACAAAATCCACAAATTTCTGACAATCTTGGGTCACTCACTTGAGAAGAGAAGAAAGTTAGTGGTTCAAAATAACTTGTGTTTTAATAGCCTGTACCACCACACGGTACGTGACTGCCCTTCCAAGAGAACTTGTATGTAGTGTCACAAACGTAATCATTCAATGCTCCATTACACAAATTCAGATTCCACCAACATACAGCAGCAGACATCAGGTTTGTTACAGGAAGACTAAGCAGCATCAGAGCCATGTGAGAGCGAGGGTTTGTCATTAGTGGTTTCACTCACGTCCTCTGTTAAACAGTGATGCTAAGGACTGCACCTGTGCATATACAAACTGCTAGTGGGAACTTTCAACAACTGTGTGTGCTGTTGGACTCTGTGCCACAGTCTTTATTCATTTCGGATGATTGTGCCTCTGTAAGGTACCGGCCTAGTTGACTGGCGGGTAGGCACGAAATCAGGTGCTACTGTAATTATCTTACAGCAATGCTTTACCTGTGGCTGGAAGCACATGTTGAATGTCTTCCCCACTGCCGTACTCACTTGGCATGTAGGAGGTGCTGACAGTGCTTTTGGGGCAGGTCAAGGGGGGATTGTAGATACTGGCACGGCTATAATAGGGGTTATACTCTCGTAGTAATCAATCCTATGCCAGGGCCAGTCTATTCCTAATGAGTCCCCGTTCTGTCGTACGGTCTCAAACTCTGAGTGTTCACTATGACTTGCTCTTATCCACAGGCCAAACAAAGGAACCAGGTCAGCACTAGCGGGTAATTTATTACTATTAGCAGGGGGTGTTTCCACAGGTTGTAATATTGTTATCTCTCTGAGTGTTGCCTGGAGGGCTAAACTTCGTATTTGACTTAATTTGCCTTTTGTTGCATACGACATAGCAACTGAAGGCTGTAAAGAGCAGTTACTTTTGCCGCAAGAGTACTTACAGAAAACTGGGCCATATCCGGTGTCATCTAGCCTTACTTCAAGCTGAGACTAGGACATTGGATAGTCTAATAAGCCTAGTGTACCAAAAGCAAGACCCGCCAGAGGTCCATATTAATTTTGAAATTGCAGCATACACATGCATGTTCCAGCATATGCACATGCACATACATGCACTCATGCGCAGAGCTTAATGCAAAGGATCAAATAAAAATTTTAGGACTCACTGTAGGGTATTCTTCCATTAGGGTTGACTATTTTCATACATGAATATAGTTACACTGACATTGCAAAAGAAAAAACCTAAGGTCATGGTTAACTACAGAGATAATGCAGAGGAACCCAAGATGGGATAAAAATTATGTGAGCTAGTCTCAAAAATAATGGGGCAGGCTAATAGAAATGCTGATTAAGTTAAACATGTTTCCTCTCCAACTATGTGATGCATTATGAACCAATTCCATATAATGGTTGCTTTGCAGGCCACTAATGACATGCACTGATAAACATGTACACAACAAATTTTGTCTGTGCTTTCAGCAAACAGAACATGAAATTTCTCTGCATATTTTGGTGCTGATATTATTGCAGTAGTTTTTTTTTTTACTACATATTGGCATATATCTGCATATCAGACATTCTTCAATGAACAAGAACACAAAGACCAATTCAATCTCTTCAATAAGAACCAAACAAAAAAACTGGTGAAAAGTGTGAAGATACTTAGATTTAGTGGGTGTATGGCAATGCCTGTGAATATTTAAATTCCTACTTAACACAAATCTATAATGATGCATTCACACAGCTTACTTAAAAAACTTTTTTAAAAATTATTTCTTCAACTACAAAAATTAGACAAATCAGTCTTCTGTTTTTATGCACTGCATTATTTTATAATATGCTAGGCTGGCTGATGTATTCTGAAGAAATTAAACTAGCAAATACAGTTTGTCAACAAGTACTACAGAATAAACTGAACTAATTTCATTTCATTCCAGTTTAATTGTAACTCCATGCTGCATTTACATACCTTTGTGGGAATTTTTACCAGCAATATTAAATTCCCTAATAAGCTAATAAAAAATTTATGGGAATAGAAAAAAAAAAACACATTTCAGTCTACCTTCTATTTTATGCACCAAAGGTTCTGCGACAATTGGATTGTCACGGTTGTATTTGGCTATAAAATGTTAAGGTTGGCAACACCATGCACGGTGACATTTAGTCTTTTGGAAACTCTTTGTAATTTTAATGAGTAATTTTTATATAAGCTTTTATTATTGTAAAATATTTTCATAATCACGGCCACATATTTTATTCCTTTTATATATAATTTACCTTTTAGCACAATGTAATCTTTTAAATTCATTTCATGTGGAGTATTAACGTGGCCATCTACACACTTTGTATTTTATAAAAGTGTTGTTCAAGTAGCCACCGTATGGGGCACGCGCGAGTGCCGCAGTTATTTTGTGGTAGGTCACGGACCAGGAGAAGTTCGTTGGCTTGCGAAGGTGTGAGTTACACGTACGGGGATCAGCTGTTCGCTTGGTGTACCAAGCGGAGTATCTGTATAATGCAGTGGCATGTGTATGTTAGCCGGCAGTCGGGTGCTTACCAGAGGTGCATATGGGACCCATACCTTTGATACGTATAAGTTAATTATTCCTGCACTGTGTACCGAACTGTATACTACAAGAATTGTGCATTAGTTTTGCACGTGCATGCACAGTACACATTATAGTAACAAGCAGGATTATACCGTAATTGTTGATTACAACTCTGTGTGGAAGTGTGATTAAATTTCACAAAAGTGTAACTCGTAACTTATTCCCTATTAAAACCGTGCAGGACGTTTTATGAATTTTGAAGATTTTTCTTTTTGGCGGCGAGAGGCGTGCTATCATGGCTGCGAGGGAGTGGCCGAGGCGGTCCCATTTACCTCCGGCAGCACAGCAGGCTGGGTGGCCTGAATTAACTATGTCGCAAGGGAAGTCGACCGGCTTGTGTGTATGCATGGTGTTTTGCATACTCGTCTTCGTCATGCAGCAAAGTTAAGGTACTGTGTCATTGGGTTTAAAGCCTGATTATATAATGGGCATTGAAGTCATAATATTTGCCAGAATTTGATACTAGTCATCCACTCATGCCGCAAACCAAATGGTGTCCACTTTTTAATGTGTTTGCATGCTATACATTTTAATACTATTTTATTAAGATGTCTGGGCCGTTGGCACAAGTGTGTGTTGTATATAAATTTTATAATGCCAATTTATAGGTGTACAGATGTCAGACAATATAAAATGCAATAAATGAACAGTAAAACTGATAAGATTGCGTATCCGTTGGTAGCGTCGCAATACCCTGTTATTCTTCATGTCAATATAACTGAGAAATTAATTTATGAGATTTTGCATTAGTGAAAATGTCTTAAACATTACAGCAATAAACAGGTTTGAAGATGAGAGATCGTGTACCCTAAGTTCGAGTAGATATTAAGTAAGGCTGTTTAAGAGTGAGGTAGCATTGATGGACCTGAACCCTAAGAGGGTACAGAGGTATTTCAGTTCAGAAGATTCACTTCCAGCATATTCAGGTTCAAGACCCACCATACCACAAGGAGCAATATCACTATGCCACTTCAATAAATCTTCAGTCAGTGGAAAACCACAACACAATACTGTGTGACATTGTCAAAATGAAACATGGGTGCAAGCCACCCCACACGTACTATAGGTACACACAATATTCTGTACGTGTGGCATTTAAAAAAATCAACACAATTTTGTAGTACACACAAACATTAAGAGAAACACCATACCTGTAAATACAGATCACAATATTTCTGAAACAAGAACCTGCATAACAGCTCATTCTGAAAATGATTTTACAGCTTTTGCCAGATACCATCCTGACATTATTTGCTGGACAAACTACTGCCTGAATTATGTTGTCAGTACTGCTAAAAAATATTGAGAAGTCAGTTTAAAAAAAAAAACATTACATTATTTTGAAGTTAATCCTACACTGAAAAATAAATGGTACATTGACATAAAAAAGAATTTTAAAAACTACACAAAAGAGTAAAGTAACAGACACAGGATATTTCCAATGTTAAATTCCATACCTTGAGTCTTCGGATCAGTTCATCTGAACCAAGGTCATCTGTAACAGGACGGCAACCCTGCGGATACACTATCTCGTGTGGCATTGTTCAGTCCTCTTAAAACACCATCCAGACCCAGACCCTACAATATAAACAATATAGGCCGTTTGAATTATAAAGGCAGGAATCACACAAGACAATTACAATTCAATGAAGCACAAATGATAGCCTAAATTACACTCATATTTGTTTATCAGATACACACAAAACCCATACAGTCCCATGTACAGTCACCTAAAAACATTTAAATCATGTTCCAGTGTAAGGAAACACAAACATTGATGGAAGTATTTCTTTGTTTAAATCTGTTTGAAACATAATAATATCACAATAATAACACACCACATACATCAGATATAACCCATCTCTAAATGATATCTCCGTCACCAAAACCATAAGGCCTACATACCATCTAGGCTTTTATTAAATCCAAAATTACTTGCACCAACGTAAAGAAAAGTAGGCTCATTAATTACATTGGTAAGTTCTTGTCTGTTATTCAAACAATTATAACAGCAAACATATTATGGCAAGTCACGTCATTTTAGACCAACTGTGGCAACTTGGAACTTGTACCCTTGATGAAGACAACAGCAGAGGATAAGTTCAAAATTAAAAATAACCAAACAGGAAACCTGACGAAATTTCAAAAATTAGGTAAATGAGGGTGTTCCGAGTGTGGGCTAGGGTAACACACAACTAAACTGCATGAAGCACAAGGGAAACTCTGGCAAATTCCTTCACAGCGGGGAAAAGAAAAGTTAGTCAGAAATTATTAGGTTAAAATGTTCTTCAGTGTTGTATTACATCTAGAATTGAAACTGATTGAGGAATATATGTGCCAGCACTTTCAAAAGTACTGACAGATTTGTTGCAGAAGTTAGCTTTATCATGGGAAGGGAATTATTTAAACAGCCAGGTGAGCTTGCTGTGGGCAAGAATTGTGTTGTATCATACTTCCTAGTGTCACTTGGGGCAAAGACCCAATAGTTTGGAGATCAGACAACTGACTTTATTCTGTAAGCATGTTGCCACACAATGGCAAAATACTGCCAGTAATGTTTCATAAACAAGTTGGAGACAAAATGGTCAAATAGCATCCCTAGTGAAACACAAAGTATAGTAATATGCTTGCTTACATTATATGACTCTCTCTCATTTGAACTACAGTGACCAAACTCTGTAATCCTATACAATGCCTGCTGAACCATTCCGTCTCACATGTCTTGTTATAAGTCTTCCCACTTATGAGGAGCCTCACTCTCGGAATGGCAAAGAATGTCATGGATAAGTTTGTTAAGTCTAGTGCAATTCATATTTCTTGAACAAGAAAAACCAATATTAATTAAGCACTAATGACTGAATTGCATTAGCAGCTCTGCCAGGGGCCTGTTTCACAAAACTACAAGTCTACAAAATACACGTGAAAAGACTTGTAACTTGTGAGTGGTAAAAAATTTGTGTTTCACAAACCTACAAGAGTTTACTAGTATCTACAAGTGAATTTTTACAAGTTACAAGTAAATTTTTGAATAGTTACAAGTAAATCAGTTTCATGAATCTACAAGCCTGCTCTAAACACTTGTAAAAAAATATCATTTTCTTACAAGGATGGAGAGATGGGTAGACATTTTTACAAGTTATTAATAACAGCTTGTTTGGCATCTAATTCAATATAAATTGAATTTCTCATTCTTTGTTGTTGTGAATCATAAACATAAATGTTTATTATCAATTCAGAAGAAGATTAAACATGCATAATGAACTTGGGTATCAGAGACGTTGAACATTAAGGTTAAGAGCGGATACGTAGTTTTGTTTTTTGTGTGTATATAATGGCTTCACTATCAGTTATAAACCCCGGATATAATTATATTATGATTTATATTTTCAGTTTAATGTTAATGGTAAATCCATCTCATTATCGACACAGACAAAAGTATCATGCAAGACAAAATAAAAACTTCTACATTAATGTGTGTCTCACTCATATCAGCTAAAACTATTGTAGTTATTTTATTTTATGATGCAGGTAACATAAAAGATCTCTAACGTCATAGCAAAATAGTATTGTTTCAATGCTTACGAACATGTTATTTTCTTTAAAATTTTAACTAAGATGTATTCCTTTTTAGGTTACATATCTTTCCCAAAATTTAAGGTCAAAAGCAATCACACTGTCTGGAATATTCTCTCATTTCTATCATTTTTTCACGCGTCGTTAACTTATATGAAAAATTACCAAAAAAAAGACATCTTTAGTTTCTCTGACCTTGTTCAGTGCAGTCAATATATTTTCTTTGAATTTGGCACTTTGTTTACTAGCAAAATATTTGAGTACACTTGTAGAAAAGAACTAGTAATTACAAGAGTACCAAAACTTTCCAGAAAACACAAATGTAGATATTATTGCTGTTCGTGAAATGGAATGTACAATTACTTGTAGATATCAGTACTTATAACTTGTAACTAATAACTTGTAAAACTGTACTTTTGTGAAACGGGCCCCAGGTAACTGTGTCTCCCAAGCAGTATCTGATAATTTTCTACAAATGACCAATTTTTATTTTATTTATTTTCTTTACATTCCGTAGATCCTATTACATAGCGAAGAGGGCTGCAAGGCTATGGAATATGTCATGTCAATACTTTACATAAAACATAATATGTAAAATACAAAATATTACAATAATATTACATAATCATATATATGTGCTAGTGAATTTCACAAACAAAAAAAAAAAATACTCAAATAGACCAATTGAGTTACAAAAGTTAAAATAATTGTATGTTGAATAAAAAGCACATGCTAATTTAAAAAGTCCTAATATTATTTACAATCATTTGATTGTTTCTCAAACATACAGTAAATACTTGAATTGTTCATGTAAATAATTAAATAATTTTATAGAGGTTGAATAATGAATAAACAAATTTCCAATAGTGTGTAAAAGCAGTTGTTCAAACGTGCAAATTTCCACTATTTCTGGTATTATATACATGCATTTTATGGTTAAAATTAAAACCATTTGAACTGTAACTGTTTTAAACAGGTAAGAAAATAATTCTTATTGGCATGTAAGAGTAAGGAACCTTCCTCCTTGAAAAGTTGCTTACATGATTTTGATATGCGACATCTTATTGCAACTGAAGTACGTCAAGACCCTGAGGTGTTTTTGATGGGTGCAAGAACAGATGCAAAAGGGGGGTATTTGAGTCACTCTCTAGACCTTGCTTCCAACAGGGCACAAAATCTGGGACAGCTAGTATGATTCTATCCTTCGGTGGGACCACTCTCACGGGGTTGGGTTGCCTGGGCGATGCTTGACCTGCGGATGCTGCTGGACCAACTATGGTTCAGACCATGGTGCAACTGGGTTGGCCTCTGAATCTGGTGCGCTGGTCAGTGAGTGTTCGCAGGTAATAGCTGACAGATCGGGGTCCCCCAAAACCACAAGTTAGCTAAGCCGAGTGACGTGTCTTATCCGCTCAGGTAGGCCGATACTACTGGGTGTGTTTTGCAGTTGACTCTTGTAGGTAGCACGAAGAGGGCTGGTTCATAGGCTGGTGAAATGGGACTCTAGACGGCATACAGCTTGCACTTGCTCTCGGTGAATGAAGTGCTCGAGTCTGGTGGGGATGTGGCTACACTCCAGTTGGTACTTAAGAGATAGCCTCAACCCATTTTACCCTCTTTCGGACACCACTTCGAGACGAGAAGGGCATGAGGTAAGAGTATCTACGATCAGACCTCACAGAGGTGGCGCAGGTAATGTGTTGGTTCTACTCAAGTGTACTTCCACGTACTGCCTCCCTCAAACCAATGCATTCTCCCTATCTCATTACCCGGCACCAAGAGCACAATGGATACTGAGAGTCAAGTAACACTGGCTGGCGGTGCCAATACGGGGGTGAGTCCCCTTGAAGGGTCAGTCTCCTCAGACCCGGTGAAGTACTCCTTGCACCAGAAGCACAGTGGAAAGAGCTAACCCCAGGCTGACAAGCTAACCCCTAGTGTTGGGGATCTAAAGTTTCGTACACTGTGGTGCACAGAAAGGGTTGCAGTCCAAAGTGAGAGTATGTTTCTATGGGAGTGTTTAGAGGTTTGAGCAAGTTTCCCAGTCACCTGCTGTCCCTCTGAGGGGCTGACATCTACAGGGAAAAAAGGTACTATGGCTACGGAAGGATACCTTGAAGTGGATGAAGACTTACTTATTCTGTTTAAGAAGATAAACAAGGTGGTGGTGTACTAGCTATCAACAGGAGCTTAACGAAGGCTGACTATGCATTGACAGGTGAAGGCGATCTTTTCCTAGGTTAATGGGGTAGGTAGACAAAAGTGCTATGAAAATAACTTTAACTTTGACTATGCTATGGTGTTGTTCTGAAGGGTCCCAAAATGTCTTAAGTATTGTACGATGTTAGATGAAGAATCTTCTATGAAGACTGGCGAGGACTGATAGAACAGTAGGAGTCTTCGGTGCCAGGAGTGCAGTGAAGACCGAGGTTAGAGGAGGACCTTTGGCAATAAGAGCATGGAGAAGACCACAGGAGAGGAGCTGATGGTCCCTTTGGCACCTAGTAGTGTAGTGAAGGAACAGAACAGACTGGCGTTCCAAAGGCCGGGCCCCAGAATTTACACTCTTCCTGGCTCGCCCTTCGTCAGGTGAGGAGGGGGGTGGCGGATCCTGATCTAGGGCTGCAAGTCTTGGCGATCGTACTAGTGGTGCCATCTGGCAGTGCGCTGTAGTACTTGGATGATCTTGATACATAATCTTGGTAACTCTGCTGGTGAACAGTACAAGTCCTCTGGCATGGAACGTGCGTATTTTGCAGTGGCTAAACATTACAAGTTTTGACATCTCGTAGAATGCACTGCCAATCAAACTCCTTTGTTATGTCCGACTGAGTGATGCGCACTGAAGAGTATAAGTCGATGTAATATTAGTCATAAAGACATCATGCATCAATTTTCTGGTTCTTTTCTCAAACAAAATTAAAACAATTTTCTTTTGAATTACAAATACTTGTTTGGCCCTTGTAGAATCTCCCCAAAACATATTCCCGTAATTTAACTGTATGCTGTGATACAATAAAGGATAAATACCAAAGACTAAAACAGGTTCTATTAAGTGTTTTGAATAAAATGTTTACATGTTCTTTTAAATTTAATGTATTATCTATAATTAACCCCAGGATTTTGTTGATACAAACTGTTTGATGTGTATCTTGATATTTTGTGTCCCTCATTCATTTTACTTCCTCAATAAAATTGCATACTAATTGTTTTATGAAGATTTAAAACCTATTTACAGTATGATTTCCTCCCTCTTGTCTCTTCTGCTGTGCATCCAACTTATATATCAAGCTCTTTCAATTGTTGCTACAAACTAGCATACTGAACATATGAACATTTATATGCTTCCTGCACCTCCTGTGAGACTTCCTTTGTTAAATAATCCACTTACACAATAAAACCTACGGTTTCCAATTTTTGTAAAGTTTCCATAAAATTTTCCCATAGAAATCTACAATTCATAAATTTTACACATATACACTTCAAACCTATACCAGATGTTCACAGACAAATTATAAAAAAAAACCAGAGTGGGGTAGATAAGTACAAATGGTGCATATTTCATCTAGGAACCAATTGTCTAATGTCCATTGTTATCCTACTAATGGCAGTGAGAACGTGCAGGGGCAGGTATGCTACCTTGAAACGTGGCATTGTAACCAGCCTGTGCGCAAGTCTGCATACCTGTTAACAGTGCTCAGTACCACACGGTCAAAGTTTCAGAGGTGCTACATTTCTACAGTTCCTGCAGGACGTGTTACCGGAATACTTCTAGAAAATTCCTTTAGAACTCGTGAGGCAATGTGGTTTCAGCAGGAAGGGGGCCCGCCTCATTTCGCCATTACGGTTCACAGGCACCTCAACATGCACATCCCAAAACAGTGGATAGCATGGCCACCACGCTCACCTGACTTCTGGCTGTGGGACCACATCAAATTGATGGTGTATGCCACACCACTTGACATGTGGGATGAGCTCATGCTGGAAACCTATGCAGATATGCGTCGCAACATGCTTCAGTGCTGCACCCCCTGTGCGGCCGACGGTGGCAGACAGTTTGAACACACACCGTCCCCATGTCTTCAGTCCAAATGTGTACATAAAATGTAATTTCATTGCACTGCCTGTAGCGTAATTATTGTGACTGCCTGGTCATCCCTGCACATTGCTACTGCCATTGGCGGGTTAACTATGGATGTTAGACTATTGGTTCCTCGATGAAATATGCTCCATTTGTACTTATCTACCCCACTCTGGTGTTTATTATCATTTGTTTGTGAACATCCAGTATAGTTCGGAACCCTTTAGAATCATGGAAATCCCATAATCTTGAGCATTTCCGTACATAACCAGACAAAACATAAACTCCAAAACGCGTGCGTCCAGTCCACTGTGCCTGAATGCCAAGGTGAAGTTAGCTTTGAATACCAGCTTCAACCTTATGCTGCCAACAAACATGCAAGAAAATTACTAGTGATGCACCCTTTCTTCAGGAAATGCTTTGTGCAAAAACAGCATAAGTTATGTCCAAGTACATAAAATTTTGTTCAAAATGGTAACATGACAACTGGTTACTTTCAACGGTGTAAGGATCATCACAATGGTTATGTTGTAAACAAAAATTCAATTTTGACTAATGAAGAGATAATAAAAACGTAAACATTTACATAAATGTATTTATAAATTTTTTTTAACATTACTAGGAAATAAGTTTAAAGCAGCTATATTAAATACCTTCCAATATTGCAGTGAAATCCACACTGTATTCTAAACACAGGTACTATATGAACTAAAAAATATACCAGATTCATGGTAACCAAGCTCCATATTTTGTGTAAGCATCAATAAAACATCCAACTCTGAACAATACAGAGATTCTAGGTGGCAAGTTTAGGGCCTTGAAAATTCAAAACCTCCCAATGTTACAAAATAATTCGCACTATTCTAACCACAGCTACCATAAGTACTAAAGATGTATCAGACTGATGGCAAGACTGAGATCCAGTTTTTGTTTAAGCGCAGATAAACTTGTGACTTAGAACAAGATAGTGCTCTGGGAAACAAGTTTATAATTAAAAATCTTTGAATGTAAGATTCACATTGTATTCTAATCACAACTGGTATAGGTACTATATAATGTATCCCTACTTTATACAGCATGGGCAGAAGAGGACAGAATAGTGATATGATAGCGGGCGGCAAGTCATGAAGGAAAGTTTGAATGACAGACAAGCAAGAATCCTACCAGGGCTTTGAGTTATAAAGATGTGCTGCCACACATGCTTGCTCATTACACTGTGATAAGCTTTTTGCAGCTCGCACACTCCTGCCCTTCAGCAGACTGAATTCTGCATTTATCTGAAGAATGTTATGGTTTTGATCGTCCTTGCCTCTTTCAGCACGACTCGGGATGTGAGGAATATTCCAGATCTTGGCTGCTTACACTATTAAAGTGCATTGGGCCTCCAAACCAGGAATTTATGGGCATCAGGAGTTTGGGCGATTGTGCAATAGACGAGTGGCGCTGGAAGTGACTACCAGGAGGAAGATCTGCGACTGCGAGCATCGGTGCAAGGAAGAGTATGACTGGTAGGTCGGAGGCAGGACTATTGGACTGAATGTGTGAAAGAAAGATATTTCAAATGACGACAACAGACAGACTGAACATGTCTTAATGATAAGAGTGAGGTAATTGACTATAACCAATATGAGACCAACAGAAGGAATTTAATTATAGTTGAGATAGACATTAAATGCTGCACTCATTGAGAAATGAAAAGAGTAATCGCAGAGATAGATAGATTAATGTTGTAAATAATAGCTGTGTGAATACCAGTACCGAATCAAACTTAGTTCTTTCATTTTCATTAAGATCTCCATCCCTCACAAACTTGGACATGCCCATCTGGCATCTTTTAACAGTGTCATATTCACAATGACTGTTGTCCAGTTTCTTTAAGTACAGATAATACTGTGACTAGAATGAGATATCAATTCTGGGAGAATATTTTTCACATTCCGAATTCAAAATCTTGCATCATAATTGGTGTTCTGCCCATTGGCTGATTTTCACATGGTATCTCTCCATGCTCTCCTATCTTCTGCCAACCTCTTCAGGTCCATATACTTTCCGCTTCCCTTGATTTCATTCATAAACTTGTATCTTCTCCTTCCTTTCAATCTTTTTCCAAAAACTATTCCTTCCATAGCGTCTGTTAGCAAGCATTTTCCAGAAAGCAAGTACAGAGAGTGTATTCAAAGAGAAGAAAGGCTTTGAAAATGCTAGGAAGGATTTCGAAAGGGGTAACTAGGGAGGTGAAGGAGAAGGCTTTTATGAAGTTATGATTAGGCAGATAATAGAATATGCAGTCACAGTCTGGGACCCATATGTGGAAGAGGAGGTATGGGAGCTGGAGAAGGTGCCAAGGGCAGCAAGGTGGGTTAAGGGCAGCACTGTGGAGTCAGTAAACCAAATGTTCAACTGACTCGTCAATTCTGACTCCGCCTCAACTTAAAAGTTAAAACCCAAAACATCACAGAGCAAACTGCTTTAATAAGACATTATCATCACTGGTTGAACAAAAAATTATTTAATTTTACAGAATTTAAGGAGTAAAAATTATATTAAATTTTGATTCTGTTACAGACCCTGCTTATAAACATTATGTTGGTTTATGTTTACAAGGCAGCCCTCAAAACTTTGCTATTTAAATTTGTTCGAGAATTTTGGTTATGTGTATCTGTAAAATTAGATAATGCGGTAGAGTGCAATGCAAACTGCACCTTTAACTTAATATAGGTAGATGATTTATTTCTCTTAATATATTGTTTTGCTAAGAGAAAAATAAGTGTATGAAATTTCAATGTGAAATGAGCTGTGTAAATAGTGGCTATGCAAAATGATTTTAATAAGAAGGTACCACAAATTTTTAAAAAGAAGAGCGATTCTGGTCTAGCGATTTTGATTTGTTCAAGTACATGTCTCTAGAGCATGTTATTGGGAAATGAATTATATAGTTATTCAGGCTAACACTTTCCAGAAATGACATGCATAGAAGACATGTCTAGAGTTTTTATTTTTAAGTAGGCTATGGGAAGAAGCCAGAAAAGCTAGTTAATTTAATTAGGAAATATATAATGATATCAGTAAGCACATTAGCAATTAACAAAGTAAATGGTGACACTGCAGGAGAATCTTCAAATTGTAATATCCAACTGTTTATTTTGCTTTTAAAGATTAATGTAAAGGATAACTATTTTTTATATATATATATTTTGTTTAAATATACCCAGTGGATGCCCAACTTGAGATGAAACTGTAACTCAATAATGCTAGCCTCATTAAAGCTTTTCTAAATAAGGCAGAATAATCCTACAGTGGAAGTCAGTAAAAGAAAAAAGTGATAATTAAAGAATATTGATTGAACCCAACAGAACTTAGTCTCATTCGTTCATGGGTTAGATTAGAATTAATTAGGTATTTCTGTTGTAACTTTTCATTGACAGTATAACTATGTGATAATGAGTCCATGTTGTGAAGAGGAGTATTAATTAAAATTGCTTCATAATATTCTAATATTATTATATATGCCTATTTTCTCAAACTATCGTGTGTTGTCCTATGTAAGCCTATATTAGAAAAATTGTGTTCTGCACAGAGTAATTCTATGGGATATGTTCCTCTATAAAATTACATATAAACAAAGGATAATATTTATGCTGCACTTCCCTGGGAATTAACATTCAGTTGTGATTCAGGATACTGATGACTACAGATTCAATACAATATAAGAGGTGTAACGTAATTGAATATTAGCAGAAATATTTTATGATTCTTGATTTAGAATTGCAACAGTAACAGCGACAAGTAAGGGAGTGTACAATTAAATGTTCCCAATTTTTGTAAGGCAATTCTGGCTCAGTTACACAAAATTATTTACCTTCAATATAACTTGCCAAAATCCCCAAACCAAATTAATAAGAGTAAGTGTATAATATTTTGAGTGAACATAATTTCATTCAAAACCTAAACTACTTATACAGAACACTTAAACATTCGCTAACACTTTCGCAGAAGAATAATACACATTTGAAGATTACATTAAATATTTACCCAATAAAATGTTCTAAATTCTAATGAAAGTATGTATGCAATAACATATGTTCAGTCAGTACAAAAATTAGTTCCTTAATAAATTAATGTATTAATATAATGCTTCCCATTAAACAAAAACTGAAATTTACTACTCATACAAAATGTAACTTGATCTTACTAGCTGGAGTAATTTAATCAATTTCTTCAAAATATGCACGTAATACATTGAACTAAAATAACACCCAATTGTTAATAATCAAATGCAAAATATCCTGAACTGTACAGTATACAATACTGTGATATACAATGACATTCAATGGTTTTAATTTCGCCACAAACAAATTATCAAAAACAAAAAACAAACCAAGTCCTCTAGTTCAAACTTTGTGAAGGAAACCAATACAGAAAAAAGCCAAGTGCAAGAATTTCAGTACCCTAAAATAAGTTCAGTAATAATCGTAATATTTTATCACAAAAACATGCATAATTGCAAAAATACTGAACCAAACAGTAAATGAAAATATTACCATCACAAGTTACAAATAAGATACTGGAAGGGCTATGAAATGGAAGGACATCGCAGAGTACAATTTTATTAAGAAAACGTACATATTTTCCACTCATTTATCCTGCAATTTCCCAGATGTTTATAGCCCTCCCCACTATCATATTTGTAACTTGTCTTAGTAATATTGTCAATTTAGGTATAGTTAGGTTAGGTCTGTTTGCAATTTAACGTATTGTCGTGAATAAATTTTACGATGATGTACATATTTTTTACTCGTTTTACACCACAATTTCCCTGTTCTTCATAACCCTCCCCACTACGTTAAGTTACATTTAATTTTGTAACAAACTCACCCACTACATTGCCATCAATTCATCAAAACGACTTACCATTCTATTTGACTCTTCATACACTCAAATGACAGCACAAATATTATAACTTCACTTACTGCATGCAGATATTGCCACAGCAACACTAGTATTTTTGCACAATTATTTTATTTAACCCATCTAACTCAATTAATTGCAATGAAACATGCTTTTGAGCAATCTTTTGCAAACATACGACTGTTAAAAACTCAAACGTCCGTTCAGGGACTTCCCAGACTGCAACTGTGACATAGAAAATTGACAAATCGTCATACTACGAGGTATTCAAATTAATGGTACGCTGACACAACACTATGGTACATTTTGTACCAATACTACTTAATCATTGTACACAAATCCAAAAAATACATGTACCATAAATGGTACGCCAAACATGTTGCCGGCCAAACATAAACATACAGAGCAGACCGTTCGTATATTTAATAATGTTATTTTTTAAGTTCTACGCAATATATCCTCAAGCCCAGGTAGATATTGATCAGGAGGTAAGGCTTGAGTAATTCACTAGAATAACAAGTTCTTCCGACACTGTTTTACACCTGTGTTGTTTATACCTGAATAACCCTATTTAAGCAACACAAATATACTCTGTAAATGACATTTTAAGCATTAAAGATCAGTTTCAAATTGCAATCTCAAACTTAGAACAATTTTTTGACCTGATATAAATATATTCTACGTAAATTATACACATTTTATACCATAAACACAGCAATCTTGATAACCTTCCTCCCTCTCACATTTTATTTTTTTTACACGAAATTACTTGAAGCCCCTCCAAAATTCCTAGTAATTATGCATATCCAGGTATTATTTTTCCGATTTTTGAAACAGCCCCTATTCTGGAATTGTACCTTTAACAAAATTAAAATCAGTTAATTGCAAAAAAATATAAGAATTGTCAACCAAGGTAGAGTTGGAGTTGCTATGTTTTAGCAGACTCAGACTCCACCCTAACGTGCTCGAACTCAAACGACCCTATGATTCTGAAGGTAAAGGCTAGAAGATGAGGATGAAAGGAATTCTAGGCCAACCTTGACAGAGTTGCGGTGGTGCACCCTAATGGACAGGCAAAGATTGGAGAGAAAGGTCAGAATGTAGAGGATGGAGTGGGAGGATGCAGGAAGTAGGTAGACGTTTAGCCAAGGGGCTGTACATGAGGAGAGGTACAAACAGTACAAAGTTTCACTGGTTATTGACGAAGGCAGTCTATGCTGGTGAGCACTGTGAGGGAGTAGAATGAGTTGCAGGAGATATTGATGGTGAACGGGGGTTGGGCGATTTAGGAAGGGACTGGAGAATGAAAAGGGATGAGGGAAAGAAGCAATTGCCACTGGGTGATAGCCCATTTGCAAATTGAAAATTATTATTATTACTCAAGAAATCCACCAAGTGGCAGTGATGGTAAATGACTATAGGACTAAATATAGTTAGGTGGGTTAGGTATAAAACCTGACTTGTAAACAGAAGTAAGTTTTTACTACTTTACAACCACCAATAAATCTACTTCGACTTGTTTAATGTTTACAATCTGTGTAATGAGACGCAAAATTCTATTACAGCAGCATTTCAGTATTTTTGTCTTAATCAAGTTCAGTTCAGTTTTCAACTTTAATATGATGCAACATGTATTTCACATAATAGAGCTACTGTGGCTCGAACACAGGATTTACAGAATCTAATAACTGTAAATAAAATTCCAGTATAACTCGGGCAGTGGTTGACATAAGTAAGCTTTTATATTATTTGTGGACTTATGGGATTATTTTGGTGGCAATTTAGCTGTTCTAGTGTTGTACAAATTATATAAACTGATATATAATTTGTAGGGTAGGTGGAGAAGGCAGGGACAGAATGATGAAGAAGGGAACTATAGGCCATCAGTGATGATGAAAGAAATGGGGTGGAGTTCATTGAAGGACAGGAGGAAAGTTAAACGGTTAGTCAGGATGTACAGGGTGGTGAAAGAAGAGGGAGGAAGGGGAGGACTACACCGCAAGCTAAGTAAGGGGGTGTTTAGAGGAAGAGGAAACAACAGTGAGAAGCTTCAAAGGGTGTGGAGGAGAACGGAGCGGGGTAGGCAGTCCATACTTGTGAGGACTGTAAGGGAGTGGAATGTGTTGAGGGAAGTATTGGTATCTGTGAGAGGGGTTGGTAAGTTCAGGGGGGAGTGGAAAAGGAGTTGGTTGCGTGAAGGAGAGGTGAGAGAGCTCGCCACCAGGCGGTAGCCTAATTGTGAGAAGATGTGTGTGTGTGTTCAGCTGTTTCTAAGTTTTGATTTTTAAACAAATATTTTTTTTAGTAATGTTACAAAATTTTGTAGGGTGGGGGACAATCTACATCCTTTCTTAATCATTGCTTTAATAAATTAATATTTTTACTTGTATTATCTCTCTCACAATTAATTTATCTGACTTCAACAACCTTCACCACTGGCAATTGCTTAAGTTAAAACACACACACATACACACACCCACACATTAAGTAATTTTCAAGATTATTAACAAGTCGAAAATTTTTACCGCTGCATTTTGTATATGCTCTATGACTTTTCTCCATAAAATATTTTCATATTTTAAGTAACATATTCAGTCTATTATACCATACCAATGTTCTTAGCAGTATAACACATTTAAGTTAATTATTGTATCACTTGCTTTAAATTAAAAAACAAAGGTTAAGTTGCCGGACACAGTTTGACTGTTTGCCATACAAACACACAAAGTATTTAAACAAACACGTCAGATTACCGTAACATAATATTCATGTATATCGCCATTACACAGTTAGGTTATATTAAATGCACGAGATAAACAAAGGTTCCTATCTGAACTGCTACATATTTGAGTATAGACTAGCTTGTCCCTTCCATTATTCTCGTTCAATAATTAAAACTTATAAGCAACATCTCACCTCAAATATAACATACAGGCAGCAGATATTCCACTAAAACATTATAGAGCTTGTCAACCGAACGGACACTTAACGGAGTATTGTAAACATTCTTGCAGTCGTTCTCGCAAGTGCATCAACTTTTCATACGAAACTGACATTTAATATTTACACACTGGACCATTTCAAACACAAAATAAAACACATACAACTGCAAAATATAGCCAAAACAAGGTGTTCGACACATCAAAACTGCGGGAAACGACTACTAGACTCTTCTCGCGACATGGCTATTCAGGCCATCCAACCTAACTTTACTTTATATCATCAGGTCAACGAAACATCTCATGGCCATTAATGCATATAATATAACATTCAAATATTGCAAATAATTTTGCTCCGAACAACCGTGTTCAATGCAAATAAAAGAAATTATAAAAATAGAATAAACTATGAACTAAAGACACTGAGCTTAAAGCATATGCACAAATCTTCAGTGACCAATGAAAATGATCAAACAAGAAAATGCAAAATGCATAATTCCGAGTGATCGATTGCATTAAGAAACTGTGACATTTGCCACATTATACCCTTCCTAGTCCATTTGCCCACCTCATCTCAATCTTCAGCGCAGCCATCATCTACACTTATTGGTGCAGCAGTTCATAAATGTGTTTGGTGCTCCGCACAGAATCTGCCATGCAAGTGTAAGAAAGTGTAAGGCAAGAACGTGTATGAAGTGCAGTACGACAAGTGAAGCGATAGCCGATTGGCCATATCTCTGGGCCACATGCTCCTCGGTGTGCCTAGATACATAAGGTACAAATAGGGCATTAGTGTTTATCGAAATGGACTAAAGGCAAATGTGTATTACATAAAAGAATGTGAACACCAGAGATGCCTTCTAAAAGAGTCCAATGATGCCATAGAGTTAGCAAGTGGTTAACTGAATGTTTTCTGAGTTGTATCATTTCCACATTTTATCACTTCCATATAATTTCTCACCTTGTTTTGTAGTGTATCCTATGTTATTCCGTGCATAATAATTTAATAATATATTAAAAAGCATGTACAGTAAGTTAGAGAGCATATTATACAAATATTCATGTAGCAAGTAGTAGCAGCCTAAACGACCAATGTGCCACGTCCCAAAAATTAGTCATCAATGAAAGTTTTGAAAGGCTAAATGTTTAACACTGTGTCACACAGTTTCGCACACCTGGGTGGCCAACAACTTTTGTTACCAGTCATTTTATCTTCATTAGTGTAATTTGCTGGTCAGTGGAGTGGGTGCGCTCGGCATGTAAGAACTAGTGAATAATGGGCGAAGTAGTAGTAGGAATTTTGCTGGTCAGATTGGAGGCATGGGACTTCGATATGTGGGGTCGGGCGTCATTTTTCTGGGGCTTTGGCATGCAAAGTCAGGCACCAGGTCAGTGGGGCTTCGGCATGTGGAGCCAGGCACATATTTGCTGGACAGTGGAGAATTCGGAATGCAGAGTCTGGCATCAGATCAGTGAGGCTTCGGCATACGGAATTGGACAGCAGGTCAGTGCGGCTTGAGCATGTGGAGTCAGCAGCCATTTTTATGGTCAGTGGAATAGGAGAAATGTGACCATCAGTGTGACCAAAATGATAGACCATGAGGTTCCAAAATGTCAGCATGATGAGGGTAAACCTGCATTGGAATAACATAGCAGGAAGTTCTGGTCCATAATGGTCTGCGGCTTTGGCATAGGATGGTGCATTAGATAGGGGGCTTCAGAATATGGACACACATAGCTACCACTTTGTCGGTCAGTGGTATAGAATAATGCATTAGCTAGGGGGCTTCAATGCAGGGACACACACAGCCACCATTTTGTTGGCTAGTGGCATGTGGCCATCATAGGAGGCTTCAGGACACACATGGCCACCATTTTGCCAATCAGTTGCTTCGGCATAGGATGATGCATTGGCCACCATTTGTGCTGTTCAGAAGGTAACATACTTGTGAAGGGGCAGTGTTATGGTCGAAAGTAGCTTCGTGATGGGAACACACAGCCACCATTTTGCCAGTCAGTGGCTTTAACATAAGATAATGCATTGGCCACCATTTTATTTTGTACTCCAAAAGTGCAAAATCAATGTCACACTGTTCTTTACATTTATGCAACATTCTTTTGGAAATATCAACAAATCTCTCTACCAATCCGTTTTATTTCGGATAATTTTGACTTGACATCACTAAAGCAAAATTCCACCTTTTTGCAAAATTTTGGAATTGAAACAAACTAAATAGCATATTATCAACCCTAACAACCGCTGGTAAACCGTGTGTCGCAAAAATAATTTTCATTTCAGTAATTACTGTTTTAACTGTCTTTTAACTTACATCCTTTAGTTCAAACCATTTAAAATAATAATCTACAATAATTAAATAAGTCTCACCAAATAGATCAAAAAAGTCACATCCCACTTTCTGAAATGGTAGTTCACTCACCTCCTCTAATAACAAAGGCTCTTTTGCATTCTAATTACTATACTTTTCACAAAGCCTACAACCTGATACAACGTTCTCTACATTAGCATCTAAACCAGGTCAATAGAACAAGGATTTGGCTCGTGCCTTTGTTTTAAAGATCCCAAAATGAGACGAATTAACTTTTTTAATTATTATGTCTTGCATGGACACAGGAATTGCAATTTTGTTCCCTAGCAACACTAAACAATTTTCAACACTAATATAATTTCTCATTTTGTAGAAAATTTCACCTGGTCTGGCACTTTACTTTTACACACAAGCCATCCATTGAAATTGAACTTTACAATAAAATCTAATATTTTATCTTTAGTAGTCTCTTCTACTATTTACTCAATTAAACTGTCACTAACATTATGGACAACTTCAGCTGCGTACTATCAAGGTTTTAATCTACAGCAGTAGATGATGTCCTCCTGATAGCATCAGCAATATACATTTCTGTCCCTTTCTTATATAGTACATCTATGTCATATATATCTAATTTCAATTTTATTTTTCCTAGCCTTCGCGATACAATCTAATTTAAATCTTTTCTCATTAAAACTATCAATGGCTGATGGTCTATTTGCGTTATAGTATACCAGCCGTATATGTAGTAGTGAAATTTTTTACATTCAAACAATTTTGCAAGGAACTCTTTATCGTTTAGACCATACTCACACTCTGGCTTGGACAAACTTTTAGACACGTGTACTACAGGTTGTTCCTTTTGTAACATAACACTTTCAATTGCATTTTTTCAACTATCTGTTTGTATTACAATCTGTAATTTATCATTAAAATTCCTTAGAACATGCGGACTTGCAAGTCTTTGCTTAATCTCATTAATATACGTTTTTCATGTAGTCCGCTTTCCCATTTAAATTCAACATCTATATTTAACAAACTCCTAAGCGGACCTGTAATTTCAGACAGATTGGGGATAAAGTCGCGCAGGTAATTTACAAAACCTAAAAACATCTGCAAAATCTTTTTATCCATAGGCATGTCACACTTCATAATTGTGTCAATCTTCTCTCTATCGGGGTTTCACAATCCATCAAAAATCTCATGACCTAAATACCTGACTATCTTAGGTAGGTATTGAAATTTAGTAACATTAAATTTCACATTCAGAACTCTTTCCCTAACCAAGACCTTTTGATGTTCCTGCTTGATTTGTGCAAAAATCAAAAAATCATCCACATAGATGAATATACTACGAATGTCACCAAAATGTGGTTGATACATTACTTGAAAAACCTCAGCCGAAATTTCGAGTCCGAAAGGCAAAACATTAAAACTATAACACCCTAATATAGTTGAAAATGTACTGTAATGTTTACTGCTATCAGTGAGTCCTATCTACCAAAAGAATTCTTTGAGGTCCAACACAGTGTAATACTTTTCATTTCCTATTGTAGTTTTAAGGTCGTTAATAGTCGGAATTGCATAGTATTTCTTATTGATGCACTTATTAAGGTAATTTGGGTATAAACACAAATGCAATGAGCCATCTTTTTTTCAACTATTACGAACTTACTGACCCATTCCTTTGATCCGTCAACCTTAGAAATATCACCTAAAAGACACAAACGATCTAACTCAGCCTTTAACTTATCTTTCAGTTTTAATGGAAACCTGTTAGGTGTGTTCGATACAGGACTTGCATCCTTTCTGAGAATGATCTTATACCTTTGTGGAAATCTTCCAGACCCAGTGAAAACATCTGTGTATTTGCTTATATTATCACACTTTTCGGAAGCTATATGTTTACTATTCGTAATGTCCACTTTGTCAACTGCCTTTTCTGAATTATTCCTAACTATATGCATGTATTTAACCCCAAAATTGGCTGAAACCCATTAGAGGTTATCGCAAATTTTGTCAGAATTTTTCGTGATTTTACCCTAATTTCAAACACAACTGAACCAAACACTTTCGCATGTGATCCATTATATGCCTGTAAAATAGCATTTGTTAGCATCAACTTCAAATTTGAGCGCTTCCAATTTATATTTTGATACATGCTAATGGGAATTAAATTTACATCAGACTCGGTATTCAACTTGAAATCGCATTTCAAGCGATTTTCTATCACAGGCTCTTGGTACCACCTGATGACACTATTTACTTGTGATTCAACACCATTAATATCCTCACCAGCTTCAGCCACCAAATCTGTGCATTTTTATTTCTTCGCTCGACATACAGCCGCAAAATGATTATGCCTGTTACATATCGAACAAGTTTTTCCTCTTGCCAGACACATATTGAAATCACGAACATACCTCCTACCACACCATGAACACTGGAACATTTCTCCTTTTTTTTTTTGCCTCCCATGACCGCAGCCCATCGTGCTGGTTTCCCATTTCTTCGCATGGTGACACGGTCAATCTCAGCTGCGAGGGATACTTGCACTTCACTGGTCTGAATCTTGGTCACTTCCGCCAACTGTAGCTTTTCAATAGCGTAATCTAAAAAGACGTCGCCTTTCACAATTGATATTTTCTGTGTGTTTTGGTCGTTGTAACTTAAAACCACTGTGCCCTTTAAGATTTCTTCCTCTGCTTGAAACTGGTATTTTTTTACCTGGTTTCATTCATCTGTGAGAAAATTGTCAAAATCTTCACACGGCTCTTGTTTTCTTTTGGAGAACAAATATCAACCGTAAAGAACATTTCTCTTTGGTGCACAGTATGCCTCAAACTAACATAGAACATTTTGGTATGTGTTTTTCCTTTTTGTAAATTCAAATATTGTTTACACAGCTAGTGCATCTTAACCTATTACATTCAGTAATATAGCAATTTTCCATTGATGTTTATGTTTTGACAGCCTTGTGGCATTCAAATATATTACAAAAGACTGTTTATATCGGCTCCATTTTTCCCCAACATTTCCACCTAAACTTAGTTTGTCAGGCACCACGTAACAAAATTATGCCATGATGGATACTCACGAATATGCATAGACTGAACACATATCACTGTCGACTATGCTATGTATTGTAATTAATTTCATAGTCACCAATATTTATATTCATTGTCATTACACTTTATTACAGATTTCCGAGTACATGATTTATTGTCTTACGCACATTTCATATGAACAACTTACAACTGCATACAACAACAAAACATCAGTCGCGTCTCTGCTGGCTGCTCCCATTTCAAAATGTAGCCAACCAAACAACACTGTAATTCCCATACAACAAATTTAACATTCTTACTTTACTACATATTTTGATGTCGATCCTTCATCTTATGTGGCAGAGATGGGTGGTGAAAGGTAAGGTTTTACCTAAACTCATATTATGGAGACAATTTTATCAGGTCTCTAGAAGGTAACAAATTCACAGTCCATTTAGATAACAAGGTTATAGTTTTTTATATCAGACATTTGTTTTGTACCATGGTGTATGGGGGAGCGGGTATGCTTGTGGGACCCTTTATACCGGCACTTACCCGTGTAGTTGAATCCATTTTTTTCGAACACGACACTCAGGTGCGAATTGGACCACAATCCGATATAGTGCCACGCCACTTGAAATATGACTAAAACGGAAAACGTCAAGTCGACGAATATCAAATACTAGGTTTAATATGTAGTTTTCCGACCAAATATCCCGATGAATTATTCAATATAAAGGATATTTCCGATATAGTTGCTGAAATCATTCTCTCCTGGTGATGTCCACGGCTTTGCAAATCGTGGGGGTCGCTGTTAGAGCATGTGCTGCACTGTCTCTTTCTTGGATTGTCGTATTGATCATGACTGCAGTCTCTGATGTGTTATTGAACATTTACGATCCACTCAACATTAAAATCTTACAAGGTCAAAATTATGCAGATAATATATCAAAGCTGGAATTAGAATTGAAACAAAAGATTTGGGGTTTTCGAATGATGGAATATACACTGATCGTGTTCGTGATGATGTGGAAGAGCGCGCACGAAGTAGTTGTCGATTTACCGAACAAAGTTTCCATCAAACCGGCCCTTACTGCCATCCTTAACCCCTAACCCAGTAAAGGGTAGGTATTCTTCCTAGTAATAACTCACGATTTCAAGACATCATTGCAATTTTGTTTACACATTCCCTATTGGATCTCAAAATCAGCTCGGATAGATATTGCATCACTGGAATAATGCGAGCAACAATAATAATGATACAAAATTTTCAAATGAAATGAACACTTCTAGCGCACAAAAACATAACACATTTAAAATTAACTCTCGTGTGTTCATGATCGATAAAGGATTCTATTTGCTCACAGTTTCGATTTTAGTAACAATATAACTGTATTTTTCGGCAATTGAAATAATACATTTATTTATTGTATTAGTTGCTTTATTATAAATTGCATCGCTTGTACAAATGTCTACTATTTATTTATAAATTTTAAAAATTGAATTCAGAGAATTTCTTGATTGCAAGTTGTTCTTCGATCCTTGGCCAAATGCAAAAGCTAGCAAACTGTGGTTACACGAAACTTTTTTATTTTTTTCATACCTCTCTTGATGCATGTACAGGCATGTCCATTTTCTTAACATGATAAAATATTTTTCGTCAGCCGATCGACGGAAAATACAATTGAATCGAAACCCTTATTTTCGACTTCATATTTGTTGTTATAAGTAATATTGGTAGAAATTACGATTATTTTGACATTTATTTTAGTCACTCTGGATACAATGCTATGTGTACCGACACAGAGAGAGAGAGAGAGAGAGAGAGAGAGAGAGAGAATAAATTATAAAGCAGATTTTTTTTTTTTTTTCAAAAATTAGTTATGTAGATGAATGCAATGTTTGACAAAAATATCAATATGATAATGTTTTATATAACATTCGTTACCTGCACTATTTGCATAAACATGATAGTCATGAGGGTCGACATGCAACGTGGGGCCGAGGGATGAATCTGGATAGACTGGTGAACTGGTGTCTACCCAAGATCCTAACACTCGACCATGAACCTTCAGAAGTAGTCTGCCCAGGAGTATCAGCAGGCAGGGGCAAACATGTACCCTTTGCGGGGCAGACTTCCACCATCTCTGCCTGTGCTGGGAAGATGTTGCCCGAGTCTGCCGGAAGCTATGTTTTCTCTGCAAAGGATGCAGAGTAAATCCAACAAAAGTGAACACAGAAACACCACTACCAATATGCTGCTTTACCTCCGAAATCCCTCGTACTGTGGTAGTACTGACCATATGTCAGACCTTCCAGCATCACTATAATCTTTCTTTTGACATCATCCACGAGCATCAAGCCCGTTTGCCACGTGCTCTATGAATTTTGTCCGCATGATCATAGTGCTATGGTCACCGAGTACCACTTGTGTGCATGTGGAATGTTAGGGTAATATTAATGATTATGAAGGGTAAGAAATGACATGTGTTTTGTGTAACGTTTTTAAATTGCCATTAAGTGTTGTTTTTCTGTTTTAATATGGCAATGCTCAGTAAAGTCGTTCCATTTATTACACTAGGTACTCTAATGCAGTAAACCAGATTAAATATGTTATTATTATTTTAAATCAATGTTTGGTGTGTAAGTAAGGGTTATGTTGTGGCCATGATTGCTCGTCTACAATTCTGTTTCTATATATATTATTGTGTTCCTATTCCTCATGCGTACAGAACACAGCATTTGCCTTATAAAGTACATGTTAGTTTTAAGAGTGTCTTGTTTTATGTATTTATTATTTAAAGTGACCTTGTGTGCTCACGTGGTATGTTGAAGTCACACAGAGCACCCACATGATTGTGTTTCTGTTTATGTTTTCTGTGATGCACGGAAACCGAGAGTGAGGCTGGCGCCATAGAATAAAAAACAGAGTGGCTACTTTTTCATCACGTGACATGATGTGTAAATAGGAAAGATAGGCTGCCCCAAATCTTTCCATGTGACACCACAGATATGTAGTGACACTACAAAATGGCATTGGTGTAAACTAAGTGGCAATTCTTTCCCTAACCCTAGTTTTATTTTAATTTATAAACATTAGAAGTTTTTTTTATTATATGTAATAGAGTTTTATCAGGTTCAAATGAGTGTTTAGATATTAAGTTGTACTCGGGAACTATCCAGATACTTCCTGGCTCACAAAAAAGGAGCTCACCTTGCACTCCACGGACATAATATTTTATATATATTTTTATTCAAGACTTATGGTGTTTCTATAAAGTAACATTCGGTGTGTACATTTCACTTGCATGGCCACGAGCCATTTCAGTTCATTATTAATATTATGTTGTATGATGATCACGGTCACGTGATCCGAGGCGGGAGTACCGGCCAATCAGCAAACTCCACGCCAATGGCCATTTTAGTAGTGTCCAAACTTAATAGAGGAGTGGTCGCATCGCTGTGCTGCTCCAGGCCTTCATAGTTTGATTCACCATTCATCATGTAATTCAGTTTAAATAACATTATGTACTGGGAACTTTTGTTTCTTAAGCCCAGAGCGAGTACCACCTCACATCACTGGTCCATTTGTTCACTGCCACTGCATAATTATGTATTTATAATTACATGCAGGCAATGTGCCTTTTTGTTCTGCATCAGTGGTCGCCCACTTAAATGGCGAATCGTAAACTCAACAGCCCAGTAAAGGGATTTAAGGAAAATAAATTAACATGTATTACAGTCAGAGTTATTATTTCTCTCTGATCATGTCTCGGCCATTTAACCTGCAAGATGCACAAAAGTTAATATTTATTAATATTGTGGGAAGAGTTAAATCCCTTCGGTAGTGAGTGGCGTTTGGGGAGGCCGACAGCCCCACTAGACCATCCACTTTACAAGATTTAGAACAGCAAGGACTACAGCAGCAGTACTTCTGGAGGCGGAGGATATTGGGGGACAAGTCACAGGCCGTCGGCCACATGACCCCTGCACCATTGTGCTCTCCCTGAGCTGGCACCCTACCCGGAAATTCTCATAGAATTCTCCATTGTACCTATTCATTAAATAACTCCCCGAATGGTCCAGCCAAGCACCATCAATTGGCTTTCCCAAGTAGGGGCTTAATCATCAGGAATGACTTCCCGCCATTTTCCTGCCCATAAAATACCTCTGTATTTTCCTACATACAGCTTATCCAGTTTCATCAAATGTAAAATATCGTGTACTAATGTTCTTTATTCACATTCCTCCAGTACCACGTGGTCACGGCTGTTAGAGTCAAACTGAGCCTTAGGGTTCTTTAAAATTTTGCTACTGGCAAATTTCTCTCGAAATCATGGTACGCCTCTTCTGGGCGAGAAGGGAATGCTGCACGACAGCAACAAGTTTGCACCAATATCAGCATAACAACAACATCGGAGAGACCACCATCTTGGGCCTGCCCATCATGCTATTGATTACTGCAGACCATGATATCAATCCTACCAACATCTTGAGCTCGTCCAGAAATGAGGGGAGCGCAACACCTGCCAACCCCACATCCTCCAACTGCACCTTGCTGTGTCCACATGGGTGACAGCCGTGAGGCCATATGGCCGAGTGTAAACAAGGACTTAGACCATTGCGACCTTCTTGTGTCAACCGTGCTGTGTGAGCAACTCGGGTCGCCTGGGATGGCAAACAGTAAACGAGAACCCATCTTCACTGTGCAGGAAATGTCTTCAATCTGCACTTTCACAGGACCCATTTTCCCCAGATTCCTGAAGGGAAATACATGCATCTGCCACAATTCCACTGCAGCAGCACAGCTTCAAGCAAAAAGGGAGCATAATAACGCAGAACTGTCCGAGAGCGAACTGAGGAGCACCATCTCCAGCACAGTGGAGGATGTGTGTGTGCAATGTATGAGATGTCGCCAAATCTGGGGCTTTGCAAACCTTGTCCGCATACCGGCACTCTGCACATGCACTGGCTACATAATAATACCAGGACACTCACTACCTCACTTTTAGCGAACCATACAAAAATGTTCAAATTACAGTTTGTGTGAAGGAGCAAACACAAAAACATTCGCCAGCGCTCGGGGTTTCCGAGTGTACCAAATGCAGTGTATCTCGTCACAAGAATGTGCAACATTACGAATGACCAAGGATAATATTTACATTGACTGTTCTCGATGTATCGTGGAAGTACAGCCTAACAGACAGCAAAACAGTCTAACAGTTAAGCCAGAACTACCAGCGGCAGATTTCGCGGGAAACACTGTGAGTCTACCGAACTGCACCTAGGTGGAGGACTACCTAATCAACCAGTGGTTGGTGGAGAAAATACACAGCTGTCATGTGCTACAGGGGCTCTTTGTGTGCGCATACGAATTCGCAGCGCCTACCTGTGGTCAAGTATTAGGAGGCAAGGTAATTTCAAGTTCCCTCTGCACATTCCACACCCCTGCTGGAGACAACAAAGGTGAAGAACAAAAACACCATAACAGAACCTGTTTTACCACGTGTTGTGGAAATACATCGAGTTGTGGAGCATCCAGCGAAAACATCTTTGTGCTTTCAAACATTGCCGATCTACGCAGGAATTGCAAGTGAGGATCCAGTAGAGTTTTTACATGTTTGTGTGAGCAGCCTCAGCTGGTACGGTTTTGGCGCAGACGACTGGCCAAGCAGTATCAGAGAACATCTCAGTGGCGATGCCGAGTTATGGTGGAGGGGAGTATCAGAGAACATGTGAAAGACTTGTGGCGTATTTATGTTCCATCCCCGCTATGTGATATTGTTTTGTCTGACCCATGTGCCAGTAATTTAGCCGGCCAACTAGGTGCAAAAGAGACTCGTAGAAACGTACTGAAACATTTATATTGGCCTGGTATCTCAATTCATGTGCTTGCCAACAACGGCAACAACCACATGAGCCATTTGAGACAGTTGTGCTTGATTTGATTGGGCCTTATCCATGCTCACCATCGGGAAAGAGATGTATTGTTGTGACAACAGACCTGTTTTCATTCTGGGTGGAGGCCTATCTGGTTTTAAGAGCATGTACTAATGTGACGGGAAAAACCATCGAAAATGAGTTCTTTACTTGCTGGGGCTACACACACACCCTGCTCAGCAACAACGGCTCACAGTTTACAGGGCATCTCTGGCATTATTACCGTACGAGATGGGCTGTGAGAC
Source organism: Dryococelus australis (assembly GCA_029891345.1). Lineage (NCBI taxonomy): Eukaryota > Metazoa > Arthropoda > Insecta > Phasmatodea > Phasmatidae > Dryococelus > Dryococelus australis. The sequence goes on along the minus strand of CM057004.1, from coordinate 96,914,812 downwards.
ACAATGTGACAGCAGTTTACCCCCTACTCAGAGGCGTAATCAGGAAATTAAGAAGCAACTCTGTCTTCGTGTAGAAGAAAACCACATGTCCTGAGCAGAGCATTTGCCGGCGGAACTCTTCATGCGGACAAGCTATTGTGGAGTAGGCCTAAGAGCTCTCCAAGCTAGAGTGGAGACGAAATTGTAACTGCCTCAAGTACGTCAGTTGAGTCTGCGTGTGATTTATTTATCAGTCTGTCTGACCACATAACCTACATAATTGTTTTAGTTAAAAATGTACGACGAATTATTTACAGTGTTGGGTGGCCGAAACAACCTGCTACATATGCAATGGCTTTTAGGAGATACCTTTTCCCCCTACTAGTCAAGGCATAAGAAATGTAGTACATCAGAACTTAATCTCAGCGAAACAGGAATTGGGCTACAGAAATTTGATGTCGGGACACCAGGGAGGCTACATGGGCCGAACATTCTGACCAACAGAGAATGTGAATGACCTTTTTGGTTGTTATGTCACAAATTTTATACTCTGTTTGGCCCTGCTGGCCCGAGCTCGCATTTAATTTTGACATGCGGACACGTCCATGCGGGTCGCGTGAAAGGTGAACGATGTTCACACATTAAGCATGGTGAACTTAATTCACAATGTTCAGTAGCAATATGGCGAACTAAAGTGCTCAACTGCTGGCATGAGCATTGCTTCTTGCTGCATAATAAACGTTTATGACTCTGCCAGCATGACAGCATTTGTGCACGCTTCGCTTACGAAATTCGTACTTACCCTACCGGGCTGCGGCTGTCTGCGCTAGTTTAGAACACGATTTTGCATGTTGTGGTCACACATGCGGTGGGTGGTGGGATGATGGAAGTGTTCAGACATGTGAGCACTTGATTGGTGCTGATTTCATTCCTTTGCATGTCACTCACTTGTCCACATGGTGTCACTGTGTTCCTTATGGTATGTTGAATTTTACTTGGCCGATTACAGCATCCCTTGTGCCAGTGATAGGGTGTTACGGGACAGTATCTGCAGGGTTGGGGTGTTCATGACGTTTGCATCGGCGTCCCGCAGTCCGATGCAGTACTTTGGAGCACTCATGGAGTAAGCCTGCTTTTTCTCTCATTGGCATGCACCTGTTGCAGGTCCACTGTTAGTGGTATCAATTTCTCTGGCCAGCTACGTTACGATTTGTTTAAAAACTAAAAAGTAGGCGTGGTGCAGTGTTTCTGCGTGTTTCGTCTGGACAGCTAGCTCCCGGCTTCAGAAGGGAGTACTGGGTGAGTCACAGTGTCACAACACATAATTTTGTTGGTATTGCGCACTGTTCATTCTGTAGTGATGAATGGAGCACTGTTGATTGCACTCTGTGTGGTTGTCGGTTGACTGTCTGAATATGGGAGGAAACAAGATTGTTGTATTTTGCTTGGTGTGACGCTAAGACTTTTCCCTTGTCCATTCTTCTGATGAATGCACGCATTCACTTCACACTGACTCGGCAGTGGGTTGGTGGTGAAAATGACTGCGGGTGTGAAACGAATCACTTGGATGGTGCGGGATTTTCCATAGCTATGCATTTTCTGCATACAGTGCATTCTTCATGGTAATCTGGTGCCTTCCATTTGCTTGCGATCGCGCATTCTTCATGATATCGGCACGAGCTGTTGGCTAAAATTGATGCAGGTTTCTGTTTCTTGGCATGTGTCCTTTGGGCATTGATTATGCAGGGCCAATTGTAGCCATGCTGGAACAGATATAGTGAGCGCTGATGAACCATTACAGGTTTGAATGCCACTGGCACATTCACCCATACTTTCCAATTGACCCTACTGTTGGCATGATAAAGTCCATAGGTACAACTGAAAAACCCTTTTTGATGTTGGCATCGGTGTTGTTGTGACGACTGACAAGGTTGTGACGATCAGCACAGATGGCATAGAAAGTTCAAGGTGCTTGTTTTTTGCCGGGCCATGTGGCACGCAGCTAGCTGCAACACCCAGTGCTGCGCGATGCATCACAAGTGGAGGGTGGCGGTAGGTGGGGCACTATCCCTCGGCCGGTCACGCGTACAAGATGGTTGATGGCTGATGTCGCAACTGCACGCTCAACAAAGAAGAACCAGGTCCCAAAAAGGCAGACTTCACACACTAGCCCAATGGCGATTTTGGCACTAAAGTTTCCTCTCGTGGTTGCAGCTCACGCTTTCTCGTCCATTTCGTGTAAAAATGGTGAGCGAAATATGGGAACTTCACCAGTAGCAAAAATGGGGACCGTTATGACCCAATGGAACAGATAGGCCTACTTGTGGGTCCACGTAGTGCACAATAGGTGAATATGAAAAGGAGGATATCAGGATAGATATTCCTGGCAGATAAGGTAGCATTGTTTAACGGGAGTTGAATAGCACTAGGATGAGTGTTGATAGAATTGTAGATGACCTGTGTGCCAGCAGCAGCACATATAGTTTGCGGAAAGTTATGCACCATAAGGCATGGGAAAATTTTGGAGACTTTTGTAAGGTGTGTATAGCCACACGCCTTAACAAGCCATTTTACACCTCTGTACTCTGCATTCTCGATAAATTAGGATCACACACTTAGGAAAATTGGTTTAGGACATAATTAATGGGATGTGCACCAGCGCTCAGCAGTCGTGAGCATGAAGCAATGGGGGTCATGTGGTCAACCGCCCTGAAGGTGGCTTCCTCCAGGAATTCGCAGTTGATCTGCGCTGCTCACAAGTTCTATGATAGTGGCATCCAGAATAAATTAAAGAGATATGGCCTGGGCTAGTGTGCTGTGTTTCGTCCCGACACGACACGTACCAAGCATTGACAACATTTTTTCCGCTAAACGCCATGTGCCTAGGCTAGTGGGGGCTGTCAGCCTCCCCCAAATGCTTACTCACTCCCGTAGAGGCTGTTCTGCTCTCCTCTGAACCCAATAACTACCAAGTTACACAATAAAATGGGTTAAGCAGCCAATAAGTGGCCAATGAAATGAAAAGATGAGTCAAGATACATACTTATTTATTACACGAGACCTTCATATGAAGCACTTACAATATTACTGTCCTGTTTAAGCAGGAATGCGCCTACACATAATGGCGGCATGAAGCCTGAATAAAGGTTTATGGCAACTTAAATCTCGTCCATGAACAAATGGATGGGCTGTGAGGCGGCTCACTCCCCTGGCTGCAAACAAACAAGTTTGTAGATTACACAATTGGTGCGAAAACTGTGAAGTGCCTGGAAAGGACGCATGCCGATGTCCGCCAGATGTGGTAACTAAGATGCTACTGATGAACGTGGCGGTGGGCTTCCTGCTCACTGGTTCCAAATCCCACTGCCATGTCACATGATAACTTATATTAACACACATAAATATTAAGTGAAATGAAATGAATGAACATGACCCAGAATGAAAATTACACACAAAAAACATAAATTTTTACATACAAAGTCACTAGATTAAGATATAAAATATATAACTTAACATTTAACTGGGAACCTAACCTCACATTTGGAGGTTAAATTGTGCATGGTCCTGTACATGCAGGGATTCAACTGCATTTATTTACACACTGATAGATTTTAAAATACAACACACAATGAACATATTTAACCCTTGACATGAAACTCTTAAAACCTATTTGCATTATTTCGTCCACTTTTTGGGTGTGTCCTATAAATTACATTGTTAGTGTATGGTTCATGAACGCTATAAGTGAATTCTGTTTATGGGTCTTATTACTGTTCTTGGTACTGTCCCAAACTAACTGATACCTTAATTTTAAATATTCATGCAGGCACATAAAAACAAACAAGTTGAATATGCTTTAAATATTATTGTGTAGGTACATGGCGCAAGCCAACACGTGGTAGCGCAACGTGTTTATCAAAATGTGTGCAGCACATGGTAAACAACAATTGGTTAAAAATCAAAACAAACACATATCTGCACTACAAAAACCAAGTTACAATTAAAAATACACACTGCACTTGATTGCAAGGGCGATACACATTTAATAACAAATATTACTCACTTTCGAAAGTGTTGCACTAATGCACTTTTTGCGTCATGTTCCACTTCACGAATGATTGAAAACGGAATATTTGCTTATGCACAGAAAACATGATAATTAAATTTAAAAGCATACTAGCTCTCCCAAATAATAATAATAGTAATAATAATAATAATAAGGGCCATGGAAAAATAATCTGAAAAAAATTACAAATTACTGGTGCAAACTCATGCACCCACACAGGACACTGGTTTGAGCACTGCTGCAATCGTGTGGTGTTGAGTTGAACTTCGGCGGGTTGCTAGACGACATGGAGAAAGGTCTGGGTCAGGGATGTGGCATATGTCAACCTCCAGATCCCACTCGATAACCTTCCCCTACATTCACAACTTCCTCTTCCTCCGGGACAGTTTCTGTGTCATATGGCAGACCGACTGTCCCCCTGTACTAGAAGAGTTTACACTTTCCTCAGGAGGTTGTGCCACCAGATGATGGCAGAGTGGAACTTGAGAGAAAAATCCTCCGCCTCCAATCCCACTCAGCATCGTCTAGCTCCCCATGGAGTCACATCCGAGCAACCTCCACCACAATCCCACCCCTAACCACTCCCGCAAAGATGGCAAAACAGCAGCGGCTTGAAATACTTTCCCCATTTTGCCCTGACCTCCGCATTCTATTTCAAAGCAGCCAGTTAGTCGCGAAGCAGCCGGCCGAGCTCCGAGCGACCCAGGACCTGCCTCTCCGAGAGTACTCCACCAATCAGGGACATATCAACTGATGCAAACTTGAAATGTTTGATGGAAACTGAAGCCATCCAACTTTTTCAGACATGTATGGCAGTGTTTATGATGGTTCAATGATGTCATAACTGTCCAATTTTATTTCACCAAACTTATTGGATGTATTATGACGAAAAAATTTAGGCCACGTTGGTTTAGTGGTTAGACTACTCGCTTCCTACCCAGGCGAACAAGGCTCGATTCTCGGAGGGGCGCTCCCGCATTTTCGAAAGGGTTAGTGGTATGAAAGGTAGCAGGGTGGCAAAGGTCGTTCTCATTCATGTAGGGGGAAATGACCTGTCTCGTAGGGAGGCGGGGCAGGAGGTAGAGCGGGACCTCAGGGGATTGCTTAGGAAAGTGCAGGAGAAGTTTCTTGGAGCTAGGGCAGTAGTCAGTGGCGTGCTGGTTAGGAAAGGAGTATCCTATAGGAAGGCAGTGGCTGCGAGTGAGGTATATGAGGAGGGTGTGTAGGGATTTGGGGGCTACATTGATAGATAGTAGGAAATGGGTAGGCTGGGAAAGTGTAGGGAGGGACCAGGTTCACCTGATAGAACAGGGAAAAAGGATTCTAGGTGACCTGCCAGGTAGAGAAGTAGCTGGCTGCATGGAGAGGGTCAGGGCAGAGCAGCAGTTGTTGAAATAGCAATCAGTTAGAAGCAAGGAAACGGAAGGGGGGAAAAATGGAGAGGATAGCATTGATGAGGCCGCAGGGGTGGAGATAGGAGGTAAGGAATGTAGGATGGTAAAGCAGAGTACTAGTATAAAGATAATGGTGGTGAACTGTAGGAGTGTGTACAAGCTGGAGCGCTTCTGGGGAAAGGTTGAAGGATATGGGGCGGATATAGTGGTAGCTGTGGAGACTTGGTTGACTGAGGAAGTACTGGAGATTGAGGGTAGGCAGGATAAGGGATGGGTGAGGAGGAGGAGGAATAATGGTGTGTGAAAGGAAAGGGCTAAAAGGGGCAGTAGAATGGGTTAGTGAGGATGTCGAGGTAATGGATATTAAATTGAGTGGTAGTAGTAATAGGAGTATTACTTTGCTGGCAGCGTATATATCACCAGGACAGGGATGGCAGGCAATTGAGATGATCAAGGAGAGGGTCGATAGACTAAAGGACAGGTATTGGGTTGTTGTAGCAGAGGATTTGAATATGCCAGGGGTGAAATGGGTAGAGGGTGCAGAAGGAATGGGTAGCATAATGCAGAGAATGGCAGCACAGTTAGTCAACAGAGGATTAGTCCAGATAGTAGAAACACTTCCGAGATGGAATGAGGAGGGTGTTGGGTCAGTGCTGGATGTGGTGTTGGTCAGACCTAGGAATGCTGTAGTTGGTGCAATAGTATTGGATGGTATAAGCGACCATCATATCCCGGTTGTAGAAATTGGGATTGGCAGGATGGGGGAAGTGCAAATGGCAGAAAGGTTGGTGTGGCAGTATGGGAGAGGAGACAAGAAGGGGGCAGAAATCTTCCTGAGAGACAGGTTTAAAAAATGGTCTATGGAGGAGGGTGTAGAGGGGATGTGGAGGGAGTTTAGAGGATTAATGGAGGTTATGTTGGAGAAATTTGTGCCAATGAAAAGGTTACGGACTGGGGGAGATCCCCCATATTATGGACAGGAGATTTTGAAAATGAAGTGCAGAAAATAACTTGCCAAGTGGAGAAATGAAGGGATGATAAGATCTAAAGAAATGATGAAACAAATGGGTAGGGAGCTTGAAAGGAAGATCAAACAGGCAAAGAATGTATTTCTGGGGAACATGGAAGAAGGAAAGGGCAAGAATGGGGGAAATTGTTTATGTATGTTAGGTGGTTAAGGGGAGGAGAGAAAGGGATCCCTCTGCTAACAGGAAGGGATGGTAGGTATGCGACAAATGTCCAAGAAAAATCGGAGATGCTGCAAGGGCAGTACTTGTCAGTGTTTGAGGCAAAGGAGGGTTGGAATAGGGGGACAAACATGGTTCGGGGGGTGTATAGTGAGTTTAAGATGAGGGAGTGGGAGATATAAAAGGTAATTAGGGGTTTGGAGAGTAGTAAGGCAGGGGGTCCAGATGGGGTAGGAAATGCAACACTAAAGTTTGGTGGCAAGGAGTTGGTGAAATATTTAGAAGTGCTGTTTAAAGAGTCCTTAGGAGAGGGTAAGTTACCACAAGATTGGAAGGATGCTATGGTGGCACCTATACACAAGCAGGGATAGGATAGGGGGAGGCCTGGCAGCTACAGACCGGTGAGTCTCACATCAAGTACAGGAAAAGTAATGGAGAGGCTGGTGGTGCAGTATGTGGTTAGGGTTACGAACAATAGGAATTGGTTGGAGGAGTCCCAACATGGTTTCAGGAGGGGTTACTCATGTGAGACTCAGCTGGCTGAGTTATTAGAGGATCTGAGGCAGGTAGTTGATGGAGGAAGCAGGTGGATGCCTGCTTCATAGATTTTGAGAAGGCATTCAATAAGGTGCCCCATGGGACATTGATGAGGAAAGTGGAGGTGCTGATACCAGACAGGAGGGTAGTGGAATGGATAGGGGACTTTCTCAGGGGGCGAAGGCAGAGGGTGATTGTGGGGGAGGCAATATCGGAGGAAGATGAGGTTACATCAGAGGTACCACAGGGAAGCGTGCTGGGTCCTTCATTATTTACCATAATGGTAAATGACATGGGTTTGGGGATTAGGGGAAAAATCAGATTGTTTTCAGACGATTGTGTTGTATATGCTGAGGTGGGAGAGGGGGGCGGAAATTTGCAGGCGGACATTGATAAGCTATGGTTGTGGACCAGAAAAGATAAAAGTAAGAAATACTATGGTAGTGAGGTTCATAAGGAAGAAGATATAAGCAGGGACATGTACAGATGGGAGGGACAAGAGATAGAAGAAGCAGCAGAATATAAGTATCTACGGATTGTACTGCAGGGAGGCCTCAGGTGGAAAAAACAGGTAGAGAGGGTGGTTGCAAAGTGAAGAAGGGTTCTGGGTATGCTGGGAAGGGTGCTGAATGGAGTCAGCTGTGAGATGAAGGAGAAGGCGTATGGCACAATGGTACGGCCAATGTTAGAATATGCTGCAGCAGTATGGGACTCGTATGTGGAGGTGGAGGTGCGAGAACTGGAAAAGGTGCAGAGAAAGGCAGCAAGATGGGTGAAGGGCAGGTGGAGAAGGCAGGGGTAAGATGGTGAGGAAGAAGGGATCTATAGGCCATCAGTGATGATGAAAGAAATGGGGTGGAGCTCACTGAAGGACAGGGGGAAAGTTGAACGGTTAAGTCAGGAAGTACAGGGTGGTGAATGAAGAGGGAGGATGGGGAGGGCTACACTGCAAGCTAAGTAAGGGGGTGTTTAGAGGAAGAGGAAACAACAGTGAGAAGCTTCAAAGGTTGTGGAGGAGAACGGAGCAGGGTAGGCAGTCCATGCTTGTGAGGTCTGTGAGGGAGTGGAATGTGTTGAGGGAGGAATTGGTATCTGTGAGAGTGGTTGGTAAATTCAGGAAGGGAGTGGAAAAGGAGTTGGTTGAGTGAAGGAGAGTTGAGAGAGCTCGCCACCGGGCGGTAGCCTAATTGCAAGTGTATGTATGTATGTAACGTAGGCTGCATGTTGGCCTCTGCACTGGCACGATGAGGCCCTGCAATGTTTACAGGAATGTACAAATTGATTGCGGTCTACTTCTAATATTATCCCAAATTTTTCATCAAAGACTTCTGACGTAGCCTATACACCCACATGGCTTAACTCGCCAATATGGTAATATAAGAACACATTTTATTTGTATATACAGAAAAACATACAATATTGGCTGTAAAGAATCTGTAAAATAGATCTCGCCACTGAAAGGAGGGAGAATGCGTGCCCACTCCCTCCGCCTCTTTCATCAGTGTCGTCGCTCACGACCTCCCACCGACAGACCACAAGACTACCTCACTGCACACTTTCTCCTTATTTATTGAGGCTGCGAGACATAAATTATCCCGCGGTATAACCAAATCCGCGCTGTACCGGGCCATGGTATTCCGGGCTTCCGCTGTATTATGTCAAGGATAGGCTAGGTTTCACACTGAAACACGCAATATTCAGTTACAACCATACAAAACTTAGTGTTGGAAAAACTTTATTTTTCTCTTAGTATGCCGATTATCCGCGATTTTGGGTTATCCGCGGCAATATTACTTACATGGCAATATTTATTTTAAAAAGTGCTGAATGGATAAAAAGGTTGATAAGAAAGAAAAAAACTAGGTCCTCAAAAGTGCTATATTTACCTTGAACAGCTTATATAAAAGTTTAGTATTAATTGTTTTGATCCCGTCATTAATCGAAGAAAATCCTAGTTTTTAGGAAAGTTATTTGGTTCATTGCGAGGTGATTCTCCCAGCTTCTACTCAGAGTTGGTACAAACTGCAAGCAGATTGGCAATCACATAGGAGATAATGTTTTCATATTTAGAAGTTGATGTGATGATTGTTTTATTATTTGTAAACAAAATTATGTGCTTATGTCATATTTTAATGAAACTGACAGTTATGTATTTATCTCAAATACAATTTAAAAATGGTTTTAAAAATAATTTTACTGAACATATGTTCTCAATGTATGCATTTATAAGCTGAATAGAACCTCATTGTAGGTTTAAAATTACAATTTATTCAGTTAGATTAATAATAATTATTCAAAATGGACAAGATCTTACGACCAAACAAATTGAATGCCAAACCTAACTCAATTCTAGCATCAAAAGAATGGAAACATTGGTTTAGAACTTTTAAACACAATCTGGATGAAATCCCCAGTGCTGCTACTGATTCTGAGAAATTAAAGTTACGTACTTATTAATTTTGTATCATCAAATGTATATGATCACGTCAGCCTTTGTAAAATGAAGCCTATTAACTAAATATTTGCTCATCACCAGCTTTTCACAAGGCACCAAGAGGCTCACAAAACAATTGATCAATATCAAGATTCACTTAGACTGTTAGCTACAGATTGTTAGTTCAAAGCAGTCACTACTGAAACTTGTAAGGATGAATTCATATGGGACACATTTATCAGTGGTGCTTGTTCCACAGTTATTCGTCAGTAGGGTCGTGAAAGGTCTTCACTAACACTGCACGAAACCTTTGAATTAGCTTGTTCCCTTCAGTTTACTCATGAGCACTCTCAGCAGTATCAAACTCATATGTTTCTAAATACAGTTTCTCCTCCACGTGACCTTGATCAAAATGCTTCTGATGAAAAAGATCCTTCACTAGCTGCTATCAAAGCAAAATGTTATTTTTGGGCAGAAATAGACATCCAAGGTCCAACTGCCTTGCTAGAGACTCTAACTGTAATTTATGTGGAAAGAGAGGATATTTTTCAACGGTAAGCCAATCTCAGAATTATAGAAAATCTTTCAAGTCAAAAAAGGTTACTTTCTTTATTATTGAGTTTGAGAAAATTATTGCTTCCTTGGGAGGTCTTTCTATGATCATTATGCCCATTTCCATAAAAAATGGCACTAAAGTCTCTGGTCTTGTAGACACAGGAAGCACATCAAACTTCGTCAGTGACCGTGTTGTCCGAAATCTAAGAGTAAAAGTGTCAGAAAGTCCTGGGAAGGTTTCAATAGCTTCTTTCTTGTCGTAATGGTTGTTAATGATGATACATAATGTTAAATATATCTCATTTCTTTATTCTATAATCTCATCGTGTACACGCTTGTCCTCCATCCTGCCTGCACCAACACCAACCTTACTTAGTTGCAGTTCCCACTACAAATGCTGGTGGTGCCAACCTTACTCTCCTTTTCTCAGTAACAATACACAGCATCACCTGTAAGCATTGCAATATCCTAATTACAACACAAGATTGATTTTACTTGTTCAGTGCCTTACTCTCATTACACACTAGTAAGCAATACAATGACAAATATAGGCCTATGTACTACTCAGTTGTTTACAATACAAGATTGCTTCCACCTGTTCATGTCCTGTTTCTTCAACAAAGCAAACAAAAATGTGATAATCATTTTACAATAGGCTACAGGTGATTTTACAAATGAGTGCTGATACGTCACCCAATCTCCACACATCTATTGTTATGTAGGTGGTCTCACAACTGGTTCGGTAACTATGATGAATGTGTACAGGCTCATTTTACTCTACCAATTCACACTTTGCATGCTTAGATTTAGCTACACATAGTCAGTGCTACTATACTACTTAGATCATTCAACTATTCTGCCATACCTGGTTTTAGAGACAGAATTATTGCAGTCATTGGGAAATGTATTGCCTGCCAAATTAGCATCCTGCCCCTCTGTTATTGCCTTTTCATTTCTTAATTTCTGCACATTCACATGTCCCTCCTGTTCTGTAAAACCATGAAAACCATCCTTAACTAGAACCTCATAGTCACTAGAATCATGATGTGAGTTCACATTGTGTTCATGATTAGCAGAAGTAATAGTCTTAGTCGTTCCTCCCTCCAGATGCCCAATGTCTGCATCATCACAGTACATGCTCTTTCTACCGTTTGTTTTATCTGAACACAGCACATTGGCAGAACGTTTGCCAATTTTGCCATTAGGCATTTTCACTACCTATATAAGAACATGGGCGATAAGCTGATATAATAATTGTGGCATCCTGTACCCACCCTTTGGATGTTTGCAGTCTAACAGTCCCTGACAGTGGTGACTCCTCTGTTCTACAATCATGTTTATCATAATAGCACTTCTGTTGTTTCTGGTTATCTAACAGAGAGTTACGAACAGCTGTGTGATCAGGTTGTAAAGGGTTCAGCAAAGATGGTACAACAGGAAGGGATGCCCTAAGCCGCCCACCCATGAGCAACTGAACTGGGGAAAGTCCATTGACAATAGGAGTGTTATGAGTCTCAAGAACAACCAACTCCAAATCCTTCTTACCAGCAGCAGCTTTCTTAAGGGTTTTTTCATGGTCTGGATATAGCGTTCTGACAAACCATTTGACTGGGGATTGTGTGGACTAGATGTAGCATGAAGAAAGTTCCACCGTATAGCAAATTTTTTAACTCCCCCGAAGTGAAATTACTGCCACCATCTGACATGGCCACTGATAGAATACCAAACCTAGCAAACAGAGTTTTTAAATTTTTAAATACTTTGTTACACAGTGACTAGTTTAATGTTCAAGTTTTTGAAGCTCAACTCATTTGGAATAATAATAATCCACCACAAATAGGTATGGCTTATCATGTAAAAGGGAAAGTTGTAATTAGCTACCTAGTCGAAACTGCCCTCAGGTAGCTTAGAATCAGGTCCCCTTCATCTGAACAGCGACATTTACTACATCTGGTCAACTCTGGGTACACAGGAGATAGAATGGACAGTGGGCGATCAGGGACTGGATGAGAGAGCAGCCGCTAGTAGTCATACAGAGAGAGTATTAATTGTGCATATGGTCTTGTCTTACAGGGAAATGCTATTGTTATTCCCAATAGTGCGAGACAAGAAATACTTTGTTGCATTCATGTATACACAGAGCACACGTGACACAACGGGTCACAGTGTCTTAATCCTCTCGGAATAAATACATTCCAATCCTACTTGTTCACTCATTTTCCCTTTTGTTCTTTCAGTTTCCCATAGTAAACACCATGTCCCGTAGTGTGGAGCAGGAGACCGGGTTTGAATATACCAGTTTACTGCCTAGTGTAGGACAGCGAGCACCCCCCAGGGACTCATACGTCGAGGACACACATACACCATTCGACGGTGACCCGTTTGGTACACCACGTAGAGCCACAACCACTAGTCATAACCCCTACTGAAGAGGATAAGTCACTAGACCAACTTGCACCCATCCACCGCACCCCTTGTGTTGCCGGAGGGATTGTTTGCTTGGTTCAGTAGAGAGCCCCAGGAAAAAGGAAGTGTTGAAGCAAGCTGCTGGAGACAATAACTCCCGACCTCGGTCCTGTACCGCCTTATAAATGGCTCAACAACAGGTGTGTGCCGGGCCAGGGTGGGAGGTATGATGGGCCCCTGTGACGTCTGCTCAAGAGGCTCACCCGTAAAATCTATCAGGTCCTCCTGAATGTTGAGTCCATTCCGTTACCACTGTGCCACATTGCTCAGTTTAAACTTCAGGAGCCTACCAGAGTCACTGTCCCTTAATAACACAAACAATACTTATTTAAAAATTACCTTAAAACATAAATGTAACAAGGGGGTGGTCTGATGGACCCTATCCAAGCCCCTCGTAAAGGAAATTAAAAACATTCCACATTAAAATGATATTAAAATAGCAAAATGTACATTAAAGTTACATGAGAATTATCATGAAATATTTAAGAAATGGAAACAGCGACACGAAAGCGAGTGCACTCCCTTTCAACTCTTGCATTAATGTGTCAAACAACAGCCACAGGGCTGGCCAAGAAAAAGGTAAAAGCACTAGATTACACACATTATGTGAAATAAGGAACGTGTTTAAGGGATCCACAAATGCTACCACGCAAGTAAAATCAAACTCAATTTTGACAGGGCTACCAAAGGGAATTTTGAATGCTGCAGATGATTCTTGCCCTATACCACACTAGAACTAGCCCAACACATTTTATTAAAAAATTCTACAAAAACCAAGAAACATTTCAGCTTGTGACCCACCTGCTCAATACAGTTAGGTCTTTGGTCACATCTGCCTAATTGATCATGATGCAGGCAATTATAGGTGCAGAGCTAGAGAAGTATACTTAATTTCTCCACAAATGATTTGAACAAGTAAGCTAACAATTTATCAGGGTCTTGGCATTAAAAGGTTTAACACGTGTGGTCCACCTATTCAAAAAAAAATATTTATATAATATGGGAAGTGAAAGCTTAACACTGTGCTCAAAAATATTTAAACAAGAACTTGTAGAAAAATTATATGCAGTTATTTATTAACAATCTGTTAGTTTTTAAATGACTATGTAAAGTTGCTCGTACTGGAATAAAGAAACGTATAGGTACTGAAGTAAAAATATGACCTTAACATTTTTAGTACGTGAAAATATAACACCATTCACAATTTTATGAAGTACATTAATAAAACCTTGTCTAATAATTGGATAAATACAGTATTTAAAGTGATAGATGATACTTAATACACACCTTCAACAAATATTTTTTAAGAAGGAGTTCTGAGCTCCTTCTGGCCTCAACTTACCTCAAGTAGACTGTCATGAATGTAAGCTTAACAGTGAATTAAACCCGGTATACTCAGCCAGCATGTGGATACTTTAAGTTACGCTGTCACCTGATGTCGCACATGCTGAGATATACAGTACATTCCCGTTTATTCGTGCTTCGCTTAACAGGTTTTCGGCTTATCTGTGCAGCGGTAAGGCGATGCTGTAAAGTGTGTCGTTTAACAAGCAGCGGGACTGTATGTCTATCACTGTGCGGCGTGAGCTAATGTTTACCTCTTTAAACTGTCATCCTGTCACAGAGACCTGTGTGAGTCACCCATTACTGCCTGTTGAAACGTGCATCTGATCGCACTCTGAATCATCTCAGGCCATGTCCAAAATGGTACATTTTGTTGACAAAATCACATGACCCAACTTTGTATTCAAAAAAGGTAACGTATTTGGTAATTTGGTATTTCGTATTTTCTATCCAGTGGATGCGAGCAAAAATACAAAATGAACACATGCGCAAATGTTTTCTATAACAAACAATTGTTCATAAAATACACTAGGCATGTTTTAAAAAGCATGTAACTGTTGTGCTTTGTTTATATATTTCATGACAAATTTTTTTGAAGTCATTATTGAATAACTTATTATTTTCTTATCTATTAACGTATTCGCAGCATTCCAGTGATGATTGTAGAAATCCATTTTAAACATTAAATTTGGATAAAAAATGTTTCACTCATAATGTAAACATGTGTTACCACGAGTGCTAAACAAATAACTGACGACAACGTCTAAAGTGAATCTTACGAAATAACAAGTTTGTCTTTTCGGACAATGCTCAGTTACCCCTCCTCCAACAACATCACATCTGGCCAGTTTATCAATCACTCGGGCACAGTTGCTGTTCACTGTAGTGTCATTTTCGCAACATCAACAAAGCATAAAAGGACAGTTTAAACTATTACGGGAAAGTTATAAAAGGAAATTTGAGCATGGTGTGTTATAAACAAAAACATCAATCCCGCTACCAAGCAAAAAATTGAAGTCTCTTTCAAGACAGGCACTGCTTAACTTTTCTTACATTTTTATGACGCCGTCGGGTGAGACATGAGATGAACAATGACACAAATACTTACTGGTAATTTGGGCGCCAGCGGTGCTTCCCAATCACCGCACTACTGAAACTCAGGGTTCTCAGGGATGCTATGGGTTCTGTGTGTCCGTCTCACCCATGCGTACTTACAAACGCGTAGGCAATACTAAACTTTTTACTAAACATCACTGGAAATAAACACTTAGTAAAATATATGTAGCTAGGACACTGTCACTACTGAATAAGAGATATAAGTTCACTGTAGACTTGTTTTTATTGATATTATTCATACACATCAACGTGCCAATGAAATGATTATCTCGGTCGTGACTAGCCAATTCCGCTTGGATGCTCCCCAGCCCGCAATTACTCTAGCGCACGTCTAGATGGATGATCTCACCGAGGGTGCGTGAAATCACAGCCTTCACAAGGGAAGAGGGCTGACAGCTGCTAGGGTGGACTAACGGTTTTCCCTGAAGACAGACACGGTGAATTACAAATGAAACCCTTAATACATATTAACACGTGTGATTACTTGTCATCACTAACGCAAACTCACCGGGGCTGGCCCTCCAGCACGTGGGTAGTGTGGAGACGGCCTATACACAGAGCCGGCTAGGACGTGAATAATTGCACTGTACACTAATTACAAAATTACATAAACCCTTGAATGATACATGAAACAAGATGGGACATGAGATGATTATTCACAATAAACACACACACATGTGTGAAAACAAGCTTAGATGGCACGGATGCCGCTGGATGAAGTTTGTAGTGGACCACGTGGTGCAGGTGAAATTGCAATATATCTGCGTGGAAACTGCATGTTAAATTCAGACAAAAGATTATTCTGGCTGAGAAAATTGTTCTTTTTACAATTGAAGTAGTTACAGGCTTGTAACATGCCTGCTGGCGGTAAAATCAAACATTAACATGACTGCATGGTCAAGTACAAAAAGCATCAATTTACGTGAAAAATACATTGAACCCTGAATAAAATTGACATAGAACCCTTAGTAAAATATGGCACATACAATGTTACATAAATAAGCTCTCAAACGCAACGATGACATATACCAAGGCTTGGTGTCTGTCGGCCACGTGGTTATACGTGATGTTGCCGTAAAATGTTCAAACACGAAAAATTACCCTCAAATACATACATAAAAACAAAGCCCTTGAAATTGCATGTAGCAATAATGCAGAAGTTACAATGAAACGCCATAAACATAGGCAGATGGCGCCTGATTCAAGTTGTGCGGGTCGCATGACCTCTCTGAAATCTTTCTCCTCCTTCTCCTCGATTAAGTTAAAAATGCCACAAGGGCGCAAGAAATTAATAAAGCAGAAGCATAATGCTGGGGAACATGTCTGGCAAAACGTACACAAGCAAAGGTTAACCAGTAAACTAAATTGACTATGGAAACCTAAATCAGTGAACAAAAGTTGTAGTGTGTACATGACAGTGTCTTAACTCGCCAGCTCTCCTCGACAGACTGTCCAGAGACAAGCGTCACACAGACCTACCATGGCCGCCTACGGGGTTCACATAAGCGGAAGTGCTATGCACGCCGAGTAAAATATTTTATTACTGAAATAAAATGGCACAAATTAAATTAAATATTGTTTTACATTTTTATAATTTTCTTATGGATTTCAATATTATTTTAGTGTCTCTTTATGACGGCGTTCATGCTGGAATATTAAGTGTTCTTAATCTCGGTGCCGCGGGCACTTCGAATTTTATAACCAAACAAGTTTTAAATAGCAACAACACTTGAACACATTTTAAGACATATTAAACCCTGCAAATAATATAACACATTTTACACTGAAAATAGCATTTATACATAAGTTCAAAATTATTGGCCACTTTGCGCATGTGTGGGATACTTGAAACGTGTGTGGTGAGCGCCATCATGGACTCTAACGCTGCTGGCTGTTAGCTGGTGACAATATCAAGTGTTTAAATGTTTACAACATTTCTTAATTTTTTTAATGTATGTGTGTGTGTGCAACATAAATATTGTTAAAAGTATTGTGTACTTTAAATCCTGCTCAAATACAATGCATGATTTGTGTTTGCTTTGAAATGTATAATAGATACTGTGTTTAACATGATTTTCGAGCCAATATCACCATTCCATTAGTAGTAAAAATTTGTAAACTAGATTATCCGGGCTTTTTAATACAAGTTTGCTTATTCGTGTTTTCTCTGGCCCCGATTAACATGGTTAATTGGGAATTTACTGTATTGTTAGTAATAATCTGTATGGAGGGTGCACCCTAGACTGGTAAAATTTTCATTGAAGTTATTAACTTTTCAATGTGAGGCTCATAGGTATCAGTTGATACCTGAACGATGATGCAAAGTCAGACCCTACAACAGAGTTGTAACAGATTGGAAGGACAGGAGATACAGGAGTTCCCAGAGGAAATCAACCCGCCACTGGCAACCTCCATCATATTGCCTGTGGGACGACCCCGTCAGGAACTGAAACTGCAGCGCCATGCTAGGAGGCCAGCGAGATAACTGCTGGGCCTCTGGGGCTCCTTAGAAAAATGTGTGTCTTCCTGGCAAAGCTAAGAGTGTGGTTAACCCTTTGCAATTTGAGACACTACAGTCGCGCGACCAGAGTAACATGATAGAGCAGAGAAGAAGAAGCTACAGCACGTGGAGGACATGTTCCGGGAGAGCATGATGACGACGACGGAGACCCACAAGATTGTACTTACGGAGGAGATCAGGTGACTCTCTCAGGAGCTAGATGCCCACAGCCAGAAAATAGTTTACCACAACTCGTACTTGTAGCCCTGAGCACTGTTGCTGCTATTCTAAACTGCTGAGAACTTTGACGAAATATGAAAGTACATGTTAGACATTTTTGTGAATGTCA
This sequence comes from Dryococelus australis, assembly GCA_029891345.1. Taxonomy (NCBI): domain Eukaryota; kingdom Metazoa; phylum Arthropoda; class Insecta; order Phasmatodea; family Phasmatidae; genus Dryococelus; species Dryococelus australis. The sequence goes on along the minus strand of CM057004.1, from coordinate 96,896,885 downwards.
TTGTTATAATTCAATGAAAATTTTAATGTGTTTAATGATTATATCAGTTGTACATTGTAATACCAAAAAAATTATATTTTTTATTAACATTGTGGGAATAAAGTTTATAACTAAGATTTTGTACTCATTACGCACGATGTTCAAGCCATTCATTACCTGTGTTTACAGTCTTCCAGCTATCTTATCAGCCTCCTGTATTCCCATAGATAAGATGGGGAAAGTGTTGTGAAAGCAAAAGTGACATATGTACAGCTAGTTTTGTATTCAAACCACTCGGTAATTTAGACAACTTGTGTGTTGCTAAATTTTTTCTGCTACTAATATGCACAAGTGTGTTGCAGTAGACTAATTTGCAATTATAGGAATCTTTTTGATGTTTTCAAAATACATAAGCCACTTCTGTTATGACTACAAGCCACAGTGATCTGGCAGCCATCCTTGTTAGTTGTGGTCCATAACATAGTAAGAAGAAACAGTTGTGTTCATGTGTGAATGTTGGAATTGTTAAACATTGACTTTCAAGTGATACCAGTACTACGTGTATGTGTTTTTAGCTAAAGGTATGATCTTGCATAGTAACATTATTCATGTATGATTTTTTGTTCATGGTTCTAAAAGAGATGTCAAAAAATATATGGTGATTAAAAAAAAAAAAAATAATTAATGGCATTTCAAAAATATTTATACCAGGAATAGTTGGATAACTTATGTTTTAACAATTTACTTATAAGAAGTTTTTTACTTGTGTTTAAAATTAGTTACAATTACATACACAATAATTAACCTACAAAACTAATTTAAATAAGTTGTACCTGTATGTGTAGGTACAGCTGATTTAGAGAGTTTGTGGATATAAGTTTTCAGATTTCTTCACTTCAAATTACACAGCATTTGTGCATTTCAGGGGCATTCATCTGTAACAAAGTAGAGCAGGTTGAGCCAATAATACCACATCTGACAAACGTAAGTGTTATTTGCTGCTACAAATTAAATTTAAATTACCAGTCCAACTGAACAATACAGAAGTCGAGTGTAGAAATTGCTGAGTGCATTTTGCAAATTACTTCAAGTGCTGGACTGGCGGAGAACATCTCAGATCCTCTTGCCCCTGCAGTTGTTTGAAAAATGTCACAAAAAATGATCAAGCAATGAGGAAATCAAGCTGCAATGGTGGTCGATACAGAATTCAACCTACATTGTCTGTATTCTTCAAAAAATTCTTAGAAAGTAGTTTATCTATCTGGTGCTTAGTTTCAAGTGAATTAAATCATAATGGGGAAAAAACTGATGCATTAATAATTTTTGTACATTTATCAACATTTTTTTCGCCCTGTCTATCACATTTCCTGTGTGTATGTGTTTGAAAGGTGTGGATATTGAACAAGTCTTCTAAAGATGAAATCAAACTGAGTTGAAAGGTAAGTCAATATTTCTTACAGCTGAGTACACTAATTTTTTTTAATTACTTTTCAAGGCCAAAATTCAGGAGTGCATAATGAGGTAAATTTATGCTGTATGGTACCGAGCAGTACATGGGGCCAATGAAAACTGGTGTGAAACAGAAAAGTGTAAAGTTAAGGAGCTTAAAAACCACACTTGTTCATGTGGCCTTCGAATCTGGTCTGCTAAACTGTAATAAGTAACCTTCAGATGTCCAGAGGAAAAAGCAAATAGCAAGTATAATATGCTAAACATAGTGTAAACAGTATATGAGCTATATGTTTGACTGTGACGTTATCTCTGTGGTATTTATGCGGTAGTCAGTTTTTTTTTATAATTGTGATTACTTTTTCTGTGAGTGCATTAAATTTTCACTTGGGTGTAATTTTCCTTAGCAAACACATGATATGGCAGTGTATGATTAGTGAGATCTGGTAGTGCCATCAAATACGTTTTATTCCAAGACAAGAACCCCAGTAGACACTCTGGAAGCAACTTCTATTAGCAAACCTTGCAAGACTTGTTCAAAATTGCATCTACTGTAGACAGTTGCTTGTACTGTAAACTAACAGATAAATCACTCTAGACAAGCTGACAGCATTCTAAATGGATCAAGCGTACGTGCGGTAAGAAAGAGCATGAAATGTGAATTTCCGCTCTATGTTCTCGAGTTGTATGAAGTAGTGCTAGAGAAAACTGTTTCCCAATTTTCCCGTGCACACACTGTGGTATGGATTGGAATATAACGTACCTAATTCGGTATCACATTTACCCAAAATCTGTAGCCTTTAAACACACACACACACACGCACGCGCACGCGCGCGCACGCGCACGCGCACGCGCACACACACACACACACACACACACACACACACACACACACACACACACACACACCACACACACACACACACACACACACACACACACACACACACACACACACACACACACACACACACACACACACACACACACACACACACACACACACACACACACACACACACACACACACACACACACACACACACACACACAGAGTGTAAACCCTTTGCATACAGTTAATATTATGTGCAGTATACATAGTTGTGAAATAAATGTTTTACTATTATTGCAAAAGTTTTTAGTAGTTTCTGCAAACTTGAAGAATTACTGTAGTACTGAGGGTACTGGAAATTTTTTTTTATGGTAAATAATAATATTTTGAAATTTGAAATCGGTGTTTTCATTTCAGTATTTTCAATTAACTTTTCATCTTGATATTTTCTGGAAATATTTGTATGCATTCACACAAATAAATAAATAGAGTAAAGGGATGCCATAAAACAACCGTTTAACAGATAAAAGAAGGAATTATTTATACAAGCCCTTAGTGACGTAAATATGATACATTAAAAAGTTTACAAACAACAGACATTAGTAACAATGTTTCAAAAACACGATAAAGACCCTTCTGTTCCCCAATAATTTAGCAGAAGATTCATGTGTAGTTTGGATGAGGTTTTACCTGTGTAATGTTGCAACAAAAGCATGAGACGTAAATACTGGCGCCATAACGAAAAAAAGAGTCAATTTTTTTTAATGACATTTATTTAATTTACGCAACTCTCCTACTTCACACAGCAGCGATACAAAACAGTTTGAGATAGGTGCCAGGCAGATTACGAGAACAGAGAGCATCACAGTGTTCCTTAATTATTTAGGTGACATGGATGTCACTGTAACCGTGGTTCTGCATGACGGACAAGCAGCAGAACTACAACTGCTAATGAAAGTCCAAGTGGCAAATGTGAAATGGGCAGTGGGAGCAGGCACTGATAACTCTCCAACAAACCACCCCCACCACTTACATCACTGTCTCATAAACGTACACAAATAAGGGCATCATGCAGCGCTACGCTTATCACGTGCTCCCATTGTCACCTAAAAAGGCATTGTGCGGTACAGAGAGTCACTTCGGACACTGGTGCGAATCCTGTCGCAAATACTTTTATATGCGAGCCAAACTACGCCAAAATACACAACTGTATTTCCATAAAGTACTCTGATGCATGCTAGACTAGGGGTTTTTATTGGTTAGGGCTATTCACGTCAAAATTTGGCCAACAACATGTGAAGTTAAGTGCAATGTAAACTTTTTCTATGTTACTTTTGAGAAATGAGGTTTTCGTCATGGCCAATTTTACAGTGTGATGCCAGAATCACGAGGCACATGGGGTCACCTTAGTGTTTGACTGGTGCACGACCAGTGTACAAGACAGGTCAGGTGGCCTGTCAGAAGGGACCAAAGTCCAGAGACACTGTCACGGCCCTGCGGACGGGCTGGCCCTCATGCAGTTGTTTACCTGTTGGTAAGTTGCTCGGCTGGAGACTCTGTCTCTGTCGTGGTGACAGCAGGTTGTCGCTGCGGTCGCCCCAGGACATGAAGTTTTCTTGCTGAGCTGGTTGCTGGAGGAAGGCTGTTGACTGCATGCAAGGTGATCACTGAACCATTGGTTAGTGATTCTATAGAGTAGTACTTCTCTTCTCAATGCCTCGACCAATGGATGAGGGGTGCCAGCTGTCTTAATTAGAAGGGGGGAAAAAGGGGTATCGATAGTGCTGAGGGGTGAGGCCTCTCAGTAGTGTGGGCGGCATTAACTCTGCCCCGCTTAGGTAAAGAGCTGCTAAGTTCAGAAGAGGGAGTGGGTTTGCAGTTTGGATTACCTTCAGAGGCGTAAGCTGTCTCTCTCAACTTTCTCTGCACGCCTCCCTTTCGAGAGTATGGCACACGTGATAGGGGCAAATACAGCCTTGCAAAAGGCAAGTCGGTGACCCAAAGTCCCAAGCACGTACTTCTAAGTGGTCGCTGCTGCACAGGTAGAAACTATACCTCTTGCTCCCTTCGTACGGCCCTGTAGAAAGTGGTAGGTTGGTTCAAGCTGTTTGACAGGATACTTAGGTGTGGTATTCACAGGGGGTCGATAATTCAAAGCTATTTCCAGCTCCCTTCCGGCCCCATAAAGAGTGGTGGTGGAGTATGGAATAACCTGACTGTTTGGTTCACCTGGTGAAGGAGTTTCTAATAATTGAGGCTCTACCGAACACTACCCAGGGACAAAGCTCGGGTGGCAGTCTAATGTGTGTGTGTTCTGGTCTTAAATAGCACAGCGTCTACCAGCTTCACTCTGGCAGGCTGCATTTACGTAAGAAACAACACAGTGAACATTGAAGAATTTAGCACACAGAGAATAGCTTAGAAATCATGTGTTATATTAACGGAGTATATAACATGGTGGTCCTGTACCAGCTCGTATACTAATCCAAATTGACACGGAAATTTTAGACTACATAAAGTGCCAGGTGAAGGCGACCTGGTTCTAAAACCTGACTGGAATAAAGCAATAATATTTGCTAGGAAAGTAATCAACAACCTGATCGTAACTATCAACTGTTGTCCTGAAGGAACAGGAGAGGTGACTACCAGAAGGGTAGTGTTGCCGTTACCAGCTGGTAAGGCAGGGTCCTACGGGTATTGTGGCAACCATTACCACATGGGTTCAATACCATGGGCTGAGGCTGATAAGGAAGGAGCAGACTTCTTCGGGAGCCATTGAATGGTCGTCTTCCAGAAGCAGAGGAGTCTACAACGCGTGCAGTACAGGCTTCTGGAGGGGTTGTCTTCAACTGGTAGGGGGATTCCGGCCCTGAAGAGAGTGGTGGAATCTGCAAGCGTACCAGTGAGTGCGAACCGCCAATGGCTTCCCCAGCCCAATTGTGAGCGGTGGAGGAGCATAGACTGGTCTACTGGTCTCTCGAGGGTATTTATATTAATCTCTTCCTGGGCCATCGGAGGTGAGGGATGCGGGGGGTGATAAGCTTGGCCGCTGAAGTCCAGGGTTGAAGAGTGCTGATGCAGCGCTATCATCCCCTAGTAGCGGTGGCGTGTTCCCTTGGCACTTCGTGGTGTTATCTGTGACCTTGGCAGTGGGTTCAGTGGCTCGTTTGACAGTACAAGCTGGTCGGCAATGTCTGTAGTATCATTTCTCATGTGAGTATCCTGTAGCCACATGGTTCAGATGGGGCGAAGTCAAGTGAGCATAAATGCTGCAGAGCATCATGCATCAACTCTAAAAGAAAGAACACCTATGAATATCCTAACAGCCCTCATGACTAATCCCTGGCGCATATTCAACTTTAGAAGAAAACAAATTCTTGACAAATACACAACACTGTCAAAAGTCTGAAATACTGAAAAACAATTGCATTGCCTTGCCAAACAAAAAGAAAACTACCTAACTAAATGTTGCTATCAAATCAGTATTAACTGCACCATTATCTCTTTTAATGTAGAGAGAAAGAGGGAGGAAGAGAGGGAGGGAGGGAGAGAGAGAAGAGTGTGTGTATGCATGTGTCTCAGAACATGTAGACTTTTTAAAAATATTTTCAACTTTACCAGTGCACCTAATGGCAGCTTTCCATGCATTTACTCAATAGCAATGTCTGGCTTATCTAGTTTATGTTAGATGACAGAATGTTAGGTAATGAAAATACGTTTTATTAACTTTTTATTTTTGGCATCACTGGACAACTTTTTATTGCGATGCTCCTAAAACACAACTCAATATTCCGTACAGACTTACCAATTATAACTAGGTGAACCTTTCTTTCACAGCATACAAATCTGTTAAGTGTAGTTGATGAAACATTGTTTATCTTGCACACTAAAATTTCTTGAAACTTAAATAATGTACTATTTTTTTTTTTAAACATGCATGCAAGATTGAAGGCTCCAGGAAGAATTTCAAAGGAGGACACAAAGTAAACAAATGCGTAATATAAGACTTAGTTTAAAGATGGCAAAACTCCAACAAACCTCTACACAAACCCAGGTTTTCACTTTCTGTAATTTCATTGTGAGTGCTAAGACTTAACTCACAAATCCACGAACCTTAATGCAGTATATTGTTATAGAAATTATATATCTAGTTTTTATACTAGTTCATTGTGTTTTTAAATTAACTTCTGTATACTTTATCAAACTGCTACCTTATGTCTACCTGTCCCAGCATTACCATATTCATTCCATTTTGCAACTGTAATTTGCTCCCTAAATGTTTTTAATCTTTTCTTCTCAATGTTTTACGCCGACACCTGTAGTTGCTCATATATCTTCAGGACCAAAATAACACAACGGAAACAATAAAAGATGTTTTTCTCATATACTGCTGAACAAATTGCTTGATCATAATTTTTTTTACTAAAATTACATGCATAGTTATTTTTTTTTGTTTGATAGGTTTGCGTTAGAATAATTTTTAATGTTATGGAGATCCATAAAGTTTTTATTCTGTTCTCTTTGCTTTTTTTGAAAAAGTACAGGATGTTACAAATAAGGATGTATAAAATAGCATTCCTTTGCTGTAGCATGTTAAATTTTATTAGGAAGGGCACGTGCCTCTGCACCCATTGGCAAGAGTTGCTCCTGGTGTATGTGACTAATTTTGACACAACTATAGTAATACACTTAGTATTAATAACTAGGGTACCAACAGTTTGCTGCGCTGAATTGCTAATTTGCAGTTAACTAAGCACTTTTGACACCAGCCCTTGAAACAGAGCGAGGCTGCGCAGTGGTAACTCACTGGACTTGCATTTGGGAGGACCCGTGTTCAATTCCCGAAATCACTCCAAGCGAATGCTGGGATGGGTCCCTAACAAAGGCCATGGCCAATTCCTTCCCGATCCCTCTTCCCTGTGCAACTTGCACTGTTTCTAATGACCTCGCTGTCGACGAGACATTAAGCCTACCTACCTACCTGCCTTTGAAAAAGAATACCTCTGTCTGGAACTGTCTATACTAGTTTACCGACTCATATCCACAGTAATGTTGGCAGCAAATTAGAAAGAGTAATTTTATGTTTTAACATCTTGTTAAAATATTGGAGAATAGATAAATAGATAATGCCAAGGCACTCAGAGAAGAAAAATGAAGACTATGTGTTCTGAAATGAAGTCATAACTTGTGTCTTTCTATTTGGCAGCCATTAGTGAAATGTTCAAAGGGGTAGATTGTTGTCTTAATGTATGCATTCTGAAACACACCAACTGCTGTTCAGAATTGTTTCCTAATATTATTTTTATTGTATGTATGTCATCATTAGAACTAGCACTGTAGAAATATATTGTTCTCATAAATTCTTGTGTCATTTGGTTGATGATGTATAGATATGTAATTTGTCTCGTGGCTATTTTGAGGGAAGGATACATGACAAGGAGAAAGAAGAACCTAAATATGATTCAAAAGTGCTAAATTAATGGCAAATTCTTTGTAGTAATGTTAATTACTAATAAGCTTAGATTCTTTTCAGGAAACTTTTCTGGCTATGAGTGAGTACGCAACTGAACTGCGGCTAGCCGTGCTGTACTTTGCTGGGTCATTGCTTGCTGTGGTCACGACTGTGAGTGCTGCGGTACCATCAATACACTGGCACGAGATTCTCGACAACTGTGTTAACATGCGATGTGGCTGTGTACTGTATGGTGCACATACATTCATTTACTTCAATGGTGGCCGGAACATCATCTGCTACTTTGTTGTGTTTGCCTCGCTACCGGCTGCCATCATAGGACTAATCATGTCTGGATACCATGGTTACCGAGTCTGCATCTCGGCTCACAAAACAAGTAGCAGGGAAGATATGCGCATCAAAGGGTACAGGTAAGTAATGATGCATGTTCCGAGGGTATTCTTGACCTGTGACAAAAAAGTTAATGCTTACACATATTCTTTAATGCTAATTGCAGTTAACATACTCAGCACAAGTTACATCAGAAATTGGTCAGAACATAAATTTCTTACACTCCATTATGTTATTTAATTTTGTATTCTTAGATTTTCATATTAAACTGTGAAACATAACATATGTAATTGTCCTTTATTCAGAATTCATGTTTCACCATATGTAGAGTCATAGCTGAGTGAACAAAATTATTTCCTTACTTATGACAGGTGGTGGACAAAATAGTATATGAACACCTGTGGTAACACAAGATCTTCATACTCTATGGAGTTGTGCTCCCTTTGCTGGGCAGAATTACAACTTGTATCCAATGTGTAATTGAAAAATACATTTAACTTACTATGTTGAAAGCAGTATGCATCCTTTTCTCATGGAAAATGACCTACAGTTGAGAAAATGTGAAGGTGATAACCTAGTACACACTTAGCCTCTAAAATACCTCACAAAGATTCAATGTTGAGATCAGAGAGCTCAGGAGGCCAGAGAGTATGTCAGTCATCCTCATGCTACTTGAACAACGCTTGGACACACCAAGGAGTGCATATGGAGAGCATTTTTGCTTTGGACCACAGACTGTTTGTTAGGGAGCGCAGTTTGGAGCATAGAAAGGAGACAATCTCTCAGAATGCTAGATGTTTCTGTACTGTCTGACTACAAGTCGCCCTAGATAATGTCCAGGTATTGTAAACCACACCATCGCAGAGCCTGGTCCATTGCCTTGTAGTAGAACAGAGGCATTCATCATATGAGTGTCTTCTATTGGAACCCTCCAGATATCTATGGCCAGTGGTCTTAATAACGTAAATGCAGATTCATCAGACCACATGATAGTGTACAGTCTCTATGCTCTTGAAAAATTGACTGTCTCTTCAAAGCATTATGTGGTATCACCAATAGGTTTGTATTAGCGACATTGCAAAGAATGCTCCCACTGGTAGTAGCATGTGGTACAAGATGCAAGCTTGAATACTACATATTATATACCATTTAAAAAGCTTTTCTAAGCGTTTGGAAGAGATAATTTCAAGTAAAAGGAAAGGAAGATGAGAAACTTGTTTATTGGTAGGAAGTACTTCAGCACAGCATATTATTACATTTGTGGTATTTATATGACTGATAAAAACAGCCTTATAGTTGATTGGACTACTTACCGCAGGTATGCAGTACATAGAGGCACATTTTACTTTTGTTACTAACACAATAACACAATAAGAAGGGACTGAGAAAATTTCCATTAATTTGCACAAAAAGTACTTTTCACCCTTGGATTTTCTGCAAGTGTTAATAAGAACATTATTTTCAGGGAACTGATCAAAGGAATATATTTAATGTCCATTAGGAACCTGCTAAAGACTGAGTGCAATTTCAGTGTTTTTGTACAGCCTCACCAATTTATAAAAACTGGCTGTTTTTAAAAGTATGACCAAACAAAATATAGCAACAAGATAAAGATAATTAGTCATTATTAAGCTACTGAATGAGTGAGAATGTGCAAGTTCTACTATGGGGGGGGGGAGAGAGAGAGAGAGAGAGAGAGAGAGAGAGAGAGAGAGAGAGAGAGAGAGAGAGAGAGAGAGAGAGAGAGAGAGAGAGAGAGAGAGAGAGAGAGAGAGAGAGAGAGAAAAAATAGTGGGGTGTGAAGGGATAGAGGGGGAGAGTAAGGGAGTGGAGTAGAAATATTTGGGTGGCTGTTAACACATAGTGCTCAAGAGCCGATGAGGGTGAAGTGAGGTGAGTATGGAGCAGTGCTGGAATGCAATGGCAGGGGAAACAGGAGATCCCCGAGAAAACTTTGGCCAGCGGCATCATCCGGCACGATTCCCACATGCAAAAATCCAGGTGTTACCCTGTTGAGAATTGAACCCGGTTCGCCTAAATGGGAGGTGAAGAAAGGGAGAGGGAGCGATAAAGAGAGGGAGGGGAAGAAGTGATTAAATGGGAGGGGGAGAGGGAGGAGAAAGTGAAGAGAGGAAGGAGAGAAAGGGAGAAATAAGGATGATACAATGTATTTACAGAATTGGGTAAAACATACATATAATTGGATATACAAACATGGTAGCATATGACGAATCATAAAGGTAACTATGGAGAATCACTTGTAAAACCTCCCATACCTACTGAGGGGTATGCTGGCTTAGCAGGCAACCAGTGAGCATTGCATTGGGGCATGATGATTGCTGCGAAACTGTTTCATTTACGTAACTATCATTCTGTGTGTAGGATATTAAGGGAATAGCTGATTAGGACAGTTGGCAGCAATGCGTAGTAAAGTAATGGATTAGACAGTAAACAAGTGAAGTAGCAATATGTATACTTATTAGTGAAATAAAGATACTACACTGTGGTCAGGCACTTTGCCAGGAAATGGTGACAAAAAATCCTTTGTATAGTGATGCGGATCTCATGTTCTACCGAGCATGATTTCACAATTACTAATGGCACACCTTCCCCAGTTATACTCAAGGTCATTTTCCAAGCACGTGCAGACAGCATTACTGTACTACATGAATCGGCAGTGACTTACGCAGAGCCTGATGTTGGGATGAGGAAAATTCACTGAAATAAATAAATAAAAAGTATTAGATTAAACATATATTATATTCTTTACTAACATATGTAAGTAACATGTACCATATGTTGCACAGAAATGGACAGCTGGTAACTACCCAGCCCACCAACAGAGACGTACAGGTGAAACAGCCTGCCTGTCGCTGCTGGATCCTGTTGGCAGTGTTGGCAACCCTCAACATGCTGTTGCTGTTTATGGTGGCTGTAATGCTGAGTCATGGCTACCACACAACGTGCAGTCAGTACCGTAACACGCTGGTGAAGACACTTCCAGCAGTGGGGCTATCTGCTCGGGCCATACATGAGCGCCTACCATGCTCCGCCGTATTTGACTTCATGGACTTCCTGGAGCCAACCACGAGGCCGTTCAGGAGGCGCCATGATATCGACTACTCGCGGCCGTACCAGGAGATAGGCCCATCCAGGGGTAATTTCTTACACACTGCTGCTGCCTTGCTTCTGGCCATGTGCTGTGCCTGGGCCAACACTGTGGTGTGGGCATTGGTCACAGGACACAACATTATGCTGGAGAGGTTCACCAGGGCGAGCTGATTGCCACATACACTGACAATGTGCTGACAACAGCAACTACCTTTTCTTCTGGAAAAGAATAAGATTCATATCAGTATTGCACTCTTTACATGGCTGAGTGATGGTGTTGCTGCATCTTTACTCAGAGTCAAGTACTTGTCAACAGGTACGCACACAAAGAAGGATGACACATTTTTCACATGGTTGCGCAATAGCGATGTTTCGCTGGCTAGGTCAGTTTCATTAGGCAGTGAGTTGTAGGACATTGCAATATGAGGGAAGAGCACTGTTTGTAGTAAACCTGGTGGCCAGGTGGCAAACTAGGGTGCGGTGGAAAAATTGAAAATTTGCCGGTATACCTGATGAGTATGGTTTGGAGCTGTGATCATCTTATATTGTGGCCAAGAGGCTGCCTGGATTTTGTTATACATTTGACGCGTGACGTCTTTCTCAACATTAATGAACTGACTTCTACTCATCAGTGCATTTCACTCAGCCGCATGATTCCACAGAATTTGATTGATGCTACACTCTACAAGATGCCAAACTTGTACTGTTTACCCAAGGGAAAAATGCATGCTCCACGCCCGAAGAAATGTACTGTTCACCGGCAGAACCATCGAGACTATGCATCGACATCATCCAAGTACTGTAGTGCACCGCCGGATGGCACCACTAGTACGATCACCAAGACATGCAACCCTGGATCCAGTGCTGGCCGGTCACATCACATGCCCAAAGGATCAAGAGCTACCCCCCCTCCCTCCATACCTGTCCAAGGGCGAGCCAGTAAATACTGGGGCCCAGCCCTTGGAATACCAGTCTGTTCTGTTCCTTCACCACGCTCTCGGATGCCAAAGGAACCATCAGCTCCTCTCTCCTGGTTTTCACTGCACTCTTGATACCCGACCCTCCTCTAAACTCTCTCTTCACCACACGCCTGGTACCAAATCTCATTCATCGTCAAACACCTAGACACTTCCGACTCCTTCAGAGCAATACATTAGCGTAGTCAAAGTTTATTTTATTTTCATAGCACTTTGTCTACCTACCCCGCTAGCCTAGGTACAGGTCGCCTTCACCTGTCAATGCATAGTCAGCTTTTGTTAAGCTCCCATTGATAGGCGGTAGTACAACACTTAAGGGTATCTTTCCCATAGCCATCGTACTTCTCCTTGTAAACATCAGCTCCATCCGAGGGACAGCAGGTAACCGGTAAATTTATTCCAAACCACCAAAAACATCAGTAGAGTACACACACGCATACTGGATAGCCACCCTTTCTATACACCATGGTGTTAAGGAACAGCAGAGCCATGACACTAAGTACTCCTCCTCTTGGGGTTAGCTTGTCAGTCTGGGGTTTGCTCTTTCCCCTGCACTTCTGTTGCGGGAAAGAGTACTTCCCCGGGTCTGGGAAGACTGATCCTCAGGAGGAACTCAACCACGTATCGGCACTGTCAGCCAGTGAGACCTGACTTTCCGTATCCACCGCACTTCTGGTGCAGAGTACAGTGATAGGGATACCGCATTGGGTTGGCGGAGACGGTACGTAGAAGTGCACCCGAGTAGGACCACAACGTTGCCTGCTGCACCTCCGTGAGGCCTGATCGTAGAGACACTTTCCACATGCCCTTCTCCCGTCGCAGTGGTATCCGTAAGAGGACTAAACAGGTAGAGACTATCTGTAAGTATGCAGTCTAGCTGCATTCCCACTGGACTCGAGCACCTCGGTCCCCGGGAGCATGAGCAAGCCGTCCGGGAAAGACCCGTCTTGCAAGCTTACGAACCAGCTCTCTTCACGTCATCCACCAGAGTCAACAGCACAACATATCCAGTACTCTTAGCCTACCTGAGCGAACGCTCACCAGCCAGCACACCTGTATTAGGGGGCAACCCTGCTGCTCCCCGGTCTGAACCACAACAGGTCCAGCAACCTCCATAGGTAAAGCATCTCTCAGGCAACTCTGTGAGTGGTCCCAATGAAGCGTAAAATAACACTAGTAACAGATTTCTTGCCCTGCTGGAGGGCCACACAGCCAATCTTGTATTCCGGACGCGCTCCAGTTCCACGCAAGGACTAGAGTCCAGCATCACCCTGAGTACGTATGTCCTCGCACCTACTAAAAAGCCTTGAGGCAGTGACATGCCTCAGTTACCACCAGACATCACACGTCAAATTAATGAACTAATTCTCAATGTCTGAGTTCTCGGCACCAGAGTTGTGAGAGTCCTATCACCTTCAAGCAATAGCTCACAACTCAGATGTTGGAAATAAAGCACATCAATTTATAACAAAATCCAGGCAGTCTCTGGGCCTCAGTATATGATAATCACAGCTCCAAAACTATACTCACTAACTATACTGGCAAATTTTCAATTTTCTCACTGTACCCTAGTTTGTCACCTGGCCACTAGGTTTACTATAGACTGTTCATGGTAAACTGAGCACTTCTGAAAGCCCTGCGTTGGTCAATTGAAACTGTGAAATTACAATTAAAGTAAATATATTACATATCTACTAGTTCTTATAATTTGATACTTAAAAAAAGAAGAAAATAAACAGAAACAAAGAGAAATAATATTAGTTTCCACAAATGTTTCACCCAACACCTTTAATTCAACTTTAAAACTTGGAATTATTTGCCCTCCGTAGTTACCAACTTTACTGGGCACATGCCACGTAGCGCGCACGTTAAAACATATGCAGGTATGGCCAGTGACATTTTTCAAAGGTTGATTTTAAAAGTGCTCACTTTACCATGAACAGTCTTTACCAACAGCGCCCTTCCACCATATTGCAGTGTCCTACAACTTACTGCCCGATGAAGCTGGCCTAGCCCGAAACATCATGATCGCACAACGTGAAAAATGTGTCGTCCTTTGAGTGTGTGCCTGTTGACGAGCACTGTGCTTGGATTCTGTAACTCCTCAAATTCTCATCTCAATTTTGATTGAAATCCATTTTGATTGAGTTCCATTTTGATCGACTTGTGAGAGAGCGATTCTGTAACTTTTTTCACGTCTATTGAAATGGTACCAGATATTTCAATCGCTTTCGCTGATGACTATGTGGCAACATTGGATGGCCATTGCAGAAAATGAAAGTGCATTCTTTGGCAACCAGTTGCCAATCAGAATTTAGATTATTTACACCTTAAATGTATTTACACTGATATTTATTTATATTTTAAGTGTTAAGTTTAGTAGTACCTATTTACAACAGAGAGTAAGCACGTATTTTATGCTTAACATTTAATAGATATGTTTATTTACAAAGAACATTGCTTACAATATGTGTTTATTTTGATTCCCAATCTGTAACTACCCCTTTATTCAAATAATAATCTGAAAATGCAGTTGCTTTGCTTTATAAATTATTAGCAATACACCTACAGCACCTAGCAGAGTAAATAATTTAGTGCTATTTGAACTAATTGACTAAATATTAGCAATGGTATGATTTCGTACAAACAATTTGAAATAATGTAAATATGCCGGCGTAACATACGTAATGTTAAAGAAAAGTACTTTGTTTTTAAAAAGTATACATTTTTTTAACCTTCATGTGTTTTATAAATTAATACTTACCCATTTTGATCATTTACATTCATACAAGATTACAAATAAAAATTTAGAGTAAAGAATAGAATTTATTAACTTTAGCACGATCTATGTATATGTATTACAGGTTATTTTGTGAAACGAATCTGTATGCAAAATTACAATATAATTGTACATATAGTGTTCAAGACCTATACATATATTCTCTTAACTGAAATTTGTGAATATGCAGCCCCATACAAATTGAAATCTTTAAACCTTAATCAAATACGGGTCTTCTAACCCTCTGTCATGTAGAAAAGTCTAACACTTTCGATCAAAACGAGAACTCAATCGAAATGACAGAAATTGATTGAAATTAAAGAAAAACCAGTTACAGAAGTGCATTTTTCATTTCGATCGAAATTAAAGCCAATCTTGATCGAAATGAGGTGAAAAATAGTTACAGAATCCCTGTGCTGGACTGTGAGTACTTGAGTTTCTGTCGTTTTATATATTTTTAATTACTAAGTGTATAGGTTTGTAAAGAGAAATAATAATTATAACACATCTCTTTGTCGAACATACACAGAATTAAGTATGACTGTAAGGGACCTTACACGTCTCACAATTAGTGTACATAATAAACAAATGAGTACAGTATCTCCAAGAGGTATGCAAAGTGTAGCACATAAATTTACAATAAAATTTACAGAAGCTGCACAGTTTTAATAAGTACCAATATCAAATTTTATGACACCTACTGTTAGAATCTAGATCAATGGTAAAATACCAATCCATTAGGGAACAAAATTTAGCACTGGAAACAGCAGTCGCACAAATGTGTACACACTATTTGCAGTTTCAGTCTGCAATGTTTTCCAGAGTTGTGTGTCACTACAAATGATACCTGCATCTGATCTAGTATAGTAGTAGATGTAAACACAGGAGAGAACTTCCAAACATCAGCTGTTGACACCACACTGAGGTTGCTCCGGAACACCTACATATATTGAGCACTGATTCCGACAATCGTTAAGTATGTCTAATACTGTTAGCATTAAATGGGATTTATAATATGCACATTTCCATTAGCATGAAATGGGGTTACATCTGTGATTTTTCAACCTCTTCCTCTACCCATGCAATGTCAGGAAAGCAATAATTCAGTCAGACCTTGAACATGAGGTCTGCAACCAGCTTACCAGTGGTTGCAGGTGATGCCAGCACATTAGTTGACGGGAAGTAATACAGTCGCAATAAGCGTCCTGAAAAGCTATAATAATACAGCAGTATTAAATATTTCTTCTGCCCTTTCGAAAAAAGTTGTTTGGTATGTATTTGGAAAGAACCATTGTCTCAATGGTATTATTAAAAACTTTCAGCAACCAGTGCACCAAACTCTGATAGGAGAAAAAAAAATCCTTCAAATGGTATGGTAGTAGTTTTTAATTGTCTGCCATGTGTGTGTGTGGAAGAGAGAGCACGGAAAAGACACAGAAGGCTAAACAGGAAGAAAGGTAGCAAAATGAGAAAGAGCTAGCACAAACGAAGTAAGCGAGATACATATATGTCTGTTCCATCTAAAGGTGATGGCATAACAAATTCCTCCAGCATGTACTTAATCAGTGTTTAAAGAACAAGGGTCACGTTTGCCAATCTTTCTACAATAATGACCATAGCAAGGGAATGAGGAAGGGCTCGGGGAGGGGGGTGGGACATACCACTCGAGGCGACTGCTCAAGACTGTTTAACAATAGCACGAGCAATAGCAAACAACGACACATGTTTAAAAAAAAATCATGTTAAAACAAGCTAATGAACAAGTAAGGAAACTATCATGAGCTGTGTATGGCAAAGTTGAGGCTACATAACCACTTCCCAGTGAACTGCAGTATTCTGGTATATGTAGCAGTATTTCTAGAGTTCCTGAGTGTTTTGCAAGCTAAGGGAGGAACAAGAGGTCTGGATGGAGGGTGTAACCACCCCTAAACACAGCTAATATGCACCTTTGATATCTTCCTTGTCTGCGTGCGCTCTGCTTGTGAGTCCACCTACGTTCAGGCAGAAGCGTCAAGGCGGGCAAGTTGCATGCCACCAGGCGGCGAACTAACACATTGGTTCATGGCAACATCCTTCCAACAGCGGTGGGTATGGAACGTGACTGTGCTCTGCATCGTGGTGAGCCTAGGGAGTGTGCCAGCGGCTACGCATGTTCAAACGGCCACCCGCATGATGCGTCAAGCCTTCACTCGTGATGTTTCCTTTGGAAATGCACATTCACAGTTCTCATCTCTTCGAATGCAAGAAACTTCAAAAAATCTTCCACATTTTAGACTACGATAAGCATTTAAGGTAATACAGTGGCACTGTGCCATGAGCATGGGCTATAATGAATCATTTAGTATGGTAATAATTTAACACACTGTTGTGTTCTACATAGAAAATATGGTAAATATACTCAAACTAGTTGGGTTCTTACCCACCGTAGTAAAACTACCAATCTTTCCACCGAGTTGAAACACATGAGAATGTTTTCATTTTTGGTCTGCAAACACTTTACATTGAGGTCGAAAGGAGATCAATTTTTAGTGATGGATCGAGTCTTGAAAACTAGTCAAACCATCAAAGATTGACTTGTCATTCGAGTTACATTTTTTCCCAGCAGGCGTCGAGCTACTGAATATGCAAGTAGTCACAATATTTGTAGGTTATAAACAATCAAATATTTGCACCATTGAGTCGTGTCTCTTCAGATTATAAACAAATTTTCACAAAATATTTGCACCTAGCAATCACTTTTAGTGTCTCGTGTATCAATAATTATACGTTGATAAACCATCAATGTTGCATCGTAATGACAACAACTCGGCTACATGCGTTGATGCTCGGTTATTTGTGATAATGTCCGCAGCGATAAAAGCAGATGAGTCATGACACACAGCTTCCTCTATTGCTGTCTGAATAACTGCGCCACGACACAAATACATACAACCATAGGATGTATTTTCACATGAAAAGCCTTTATCTCATGGCCTGTCATACCCTCAGCAGAAATATGGTTAGATATGGTACACTTAACATTATTTTTCTCATAATTACCTTTTTTTAAAAACATACATAAAAAAAGAACTATTAACCAAAAATATTTAATGTGAACTGCTTGACCCCTCACTCTGTAACATGCAGACAGAGCAGCCTGAATGCTATCCTCCTAATCCACTGCTGTAAATGTTATTTGATTTTTACTTTTCTATCAGCATCTGGTGGCCGACATTATTCCTTTTGTTCCTTTTCTACCTACCGTAGTCATTCATACACGTTCACTCGTTGGCGGGAGGGAAAAGGCAGCGCTCTGAATCTTTTATCAAAGTAGTAAACGATACTTCTTTATTGTAGAAACTAGTCCCAAACTTTTTTCTTGGTAAACCATGACTAATAAGAGGAGGGAGTTATAGTTCATACATGGTTACCATACTTCCTACTTTTCTGAAACCCTGCTAAGGTTCTACTTCCAGGATATTCTTCCACCTCAAACAAACAACGCTTAACCGAGTCAAGAAAATTAGACTACACCAAAGGGACAATGCACACTGCAATTGTGCACACTCAATGCAATAACATTTTGCCTAAGAACTATTTATTACTACGCATTACCAACAAATCCATTTTCATAATTTTTATTAATATTAATTATACTGTAAATGAAGTATTTAAACTTACGCTTACGGATAATATATAAGTTTGATGCCTGACGTCCTATTATACTGGAGGCAAGTCACGGCCTAAGTGATTTCGGTGAGAGTGAGAGCAGAAACACACAGAGATGAGTTTGAACCCTTTAATTACAGCACAGAATAGAAGCCCAACCAGTGTAGAGAACTGGTTGTGGCTTTCCGGCTGGGTACAAAGTCGGGGACGGCAAGAACAATCTTACGTATAGGTAGAACCACTCTCACTCACATACCTGGATGACTGGTGGCCTGTGGAGGCTGCTGAGCCTGCTGTGGCACTGGTCGTGATGAGCTAAGGCTGGCACCAGAACCTGAAGTGCAGCTGGGCTGGTTGATGATGGCACTGCTGGTCATCCTTGGTGGTTCGGTGAGCTGGTGTCGCCTGATCCAGGGGTTGGCGATGCTGTAGAGGACTTCCCCACCACTGAGGAAGGCCTGGATTTCTCAGTCGGTCTTGGCAAGTGGCTCAAACAGATCTGGAAGTGAGGCTGGGAAGACCGGCCTCTCCAGATGATGGGCGGCTTGAGTTCGTTCCCAGGGATTAGTGTTGCAGAGTGCAGTCGGGGCTGAGATGCAGTGCCTGTTGGCTTTGGAGGTGGTGGCTGTCTTCCTTTCTTGCCACTTAGTACCACTCCTTTGGGTGTAAGGCATAGGCCAGGTAGAAGTACCGGCCTCTTACGAGGGAAGCAGGCGACTATAGTCCCTAGCTAGGTGTTAAGACCTCAGCAGAGGCCCAGCCGATACAGCCATACCTGTTTACCCCAACCGAGACAGCGGCGCGGTGGTTGGAGGCGCGTTTACTCTGAGTATCCAATGATTGACAGTGGGTGTGGGTCCAAAGGATGTCAGACCTTCAGGACCAGACTAGTACTCCTTCCGGCGACAGTTCAGCACAGTGGATGGAGTATAGACTGGGCTGGCTGACTAGCTTCCTTGTGGATTGTGTTTCTAGTGGTCATGGCTCTACCTTACTGTACATCAGGTGCACAGTACAGATGGCCGTTGAATGTGTGTGTTCTGACGTACGTGTATCCCAGTTAACGCAACTTTGTAGCTGTGCATCCAAGGTCAAGAAGCAAAGGAGCGACAGGGGCAACAGTTACACGCATGCCTAACTCCTCATCGCTCCTACATGCAAGGCATGCAGTGTTTCCATTGTAATGTTGAACTGTGAAAATTATACCTGTAACATAAGGGTTTTAATACACGCCATGAAATGCAGCAGATTAAACTGCATCCATATTTTTGTACTTCTCTCTTGCTGCTTAGGAAAAATTGCATAGGCAAGTTTTAAAAATGTGATATTTGACCATTTTCAAAGAAATTTTTTTCCAAGAATACACTTAATATGAAGAAAAACAAAAAAAAGTCATAGATAATAGTTTTTTTAAATCTTTTCTGACAAAAAGTCACGTTTCCAGAACTTTTATTAAAACGATATAAGTTTACGCACAAACAACAATTTCACAGTAAACTAGGGCTGATCGGTTAACCAAATTTTCAGTTCAGTCCGGTCATTTTTACAAATAAAAATTATACCGAATTCTCAGAAAAAAACAGATCAGTCTGGTTTTTCTTGCACCGAAGTTGAAACTAACAAATTAACAATTTACCAAATAATGACATTTCCACTTATATATAAGGTACGTAGCATATCTGTGGCAATATGTTTACTTCATTACTACTTACATGTTGTAGCGTTAAAATCATCCTAAACAGTTCCCCGGGATAAAGAAGTTATGGGTTCCCAATAAACCACGCATTCCCAATACAGGAATACTCTTTTATTGTGTCCGGTTTTATTTCATTCTGTTAAACGTGGTTATACATTCAAATTGTGTACACAGATGCATGTAATGTAAATTACTTAAATTATACTTTTATATTAACGAAGCATATAAACAGTTCCCTCGAAAATATTTAGCAAAATACAATGCTATAGAGCTAGTGCTGACACACTTGCTCATGCAGTTTTCCCTTTCCACTGAATGGGTACTGACTCAGTTTTGTTCATTGCACGGACATAATACTGTACAGGATTCTTTTTTCTGGTTACATTTCTCTGCTTGCTGACTGCTTTGTCATTTTCTTCGGCAACACCAATCAATTTAGGTTAACCATTACGTTTTTTAACAGCCTGATTATAAACCAGCCATGGCATCGCTATTGTGTGAAGCCGTGTTTCATTGCCTGCAAGAGTGTAGTTAGAAGAACATTAATTTTATTTTTGCTTCAGGCGGGCATTTTTTTTACCGAGGTCTTATACTGCTTGCAGCATCCTATTTGTTTAAGTCCTTTCAGGAGGCAGCGAAATATAAAATAAGGTTTCATAAATTGGATTTTTGCACGTCTGAATTCAAAAACTGTTGTAAATTTTTAACTCAGGGTGCGTTTTCATGGTGATAGTAGCTATCACGACAATGTGCGGACAGTAACCACCACGATAGGGCCTGTTTACACACATGACAAGACATGCTGTGATAGTTAACTTCAAAAAGGACATTTCCGACAACACTTGTGTAAATATATTGTTAGGCCCTACATTTATATCCTTTTGTCAAGAAGTTGATATTTGTTGGGGCAGTTAAATATTGTGACATGATATTAATGAAAGTAAACATATATTGTTCCCGTGGTTTAGGTTACTGGTAATATCACTTTTATAGGGTAATTGATATCTTTAGATATAGTGAAACAAAACACAAACATTTGCTTGACATGAAAGCCAATTAGACAACAGAATTTTTGTGCGCATAAATATTTTTGTAATGTGTAGCCATGACCAACCTGAACCGAGAACCAACATTTTAAACCAAAAATAAAACTGAACTAATAATGTGAGAACCGATCAGCCCTACAGAAAACGTTTCAGTAAATAGCACCCTTAAGGGAGCCCACAGTCCTACGCTAGGTTCAGAAACCGGTTTAGAATTTACGTGGTCTCCTACTCCACTGTGACAGGATGGTGTCTACAGAGGAATAAAAAAAAGTCACCCTTTGAAACTAGTACACAGAGGTTTGAGAGAAACGCGTATTTATTTCATAAGGAATAAACTCGAAGCTGTAAAAATCAACTCTCCAGTCACTACAATTTTTCCTTCTGCCATACACATGAAAGGAAGTGATAGGAAAGTGTAGCACCTCTTTCTTCACCTTCAGTAAGGTACTGGCTCTTCCCTCCCCACTTGACTGTGATACAGCTTGCACTCTAATCGTGCTTATGTTATAAAAATTAACCAACCACATGATTTACTGCAAAAATAGTTTTATTTCCCATTCAATACAATAACCAATTAAAAAATGCAAGATCATTTCAGTCAGATTATATTTGAGCAACATATGCTTTGTGCAATTTTTGTACATACTGCAGATGAATGCATGCTGCACTCATAAAAAAATTATTTCACAGAAATATAACTTCTCAAATCATACTTTAAGTATAAAATGAAAGTTCACTAAAACATCAAACAACAACAGCATTAAAAAAGTCACATATCTCATACAATCAATCTCAAGTCAGTCATCAATCATAAAAATCTACTTTTATCATCTGACAATCACAATCCAATGACTCAAATTTTGATACCTTCAATGTTAGCAGTAAAAGTTAAAATGTACTAGTACTTTAGTTTTCTAGTTCCATACGACACCACTCCTAAGGGAAGTTTATGATGAAAAGCTAATTCCACAAAGTACCATATTTTCCACACACTGTAACTCCTACCATAAAATGCTACTCTAGTACCCAAAAAACATTTTTAACCTTTCATCTAAACTGCAATCTTGCCTAATCCTGAAAACATTTTATGGTACTACTATTTAGAGATTAGTAATAAAAACAACAAAAAGCCACGTGGAATGGGAGCATGATTCTAAAACACATCAATGAATTAGTTCTTCAACAGCCTTTACAATGGCTGACGCACTGATGCCAAACATTTCGAGCAAAGCAGCTGATGGCCCTGAACGAGCAATTTCCTTCACTGCCAACTTCTTTACAATAACATTCTTCTCCAGTGCTACTGCAGACAGCACTGCCTCACCAATGCCACCTGTGAAGCAATGATAACAAAAAAATTGAAGCCACATTTTGATAATATTCTGCAAATTTGTAAACATTCTTATCAAAATTTTGTAAACAATATTATGCCTACAGCATAAGAGTAGCTTCTAGTGTAGACTATATTTGCACTTCATTACAGGAACAGCAACAGATACGCATACATTACTTTACTAGGGGTGTGCAAATAGTGGATTTTGATGTTCAAATATTTTTTAATTGAACAGAAAAAATTTTGAACCACACGCAAATATTTTCCAAGTCCAACAGCTACGGTAAACATTTAATTTCAGTTATATATAACACAAATAAATATAAACATTTTAGTTGCAAATAAAAGTAGACCACTAGGCTACCAAAAGTATATAAAAGGGCAGAAATTCAAGTACTCACAGTCTACTTGTTAACACACTACACAAAAAAGGACACTTTTTTCATGCAATTGTGTGATCATGACATTTCGCAGGTAGCGAGTTGTCAGGTGAATTGTTCGTTGGCGTTGTATAATGCACAGCCTTAAGGGTGTTACAAAATTTTGGGAGCGAAATTCCTTGGAACTTCGTGTTGCAAATTGAACTACAGTACTGCACGCTGTGGAAATGGCTTTCACAATTACAACTGAATTTTGATATTTTATGCTTAGTTACAAAACCACAAATTACACACGTACAACTGCTGCTGTATAACAGATATGACAATGCTTAAAAGGAACTAATTTTTTAGGTGGTGAAATATTTTCACTATTTAATTTTAAACTTAACAATTCCAACTACTTCAAAGACAAACCAATAGAATTTAAGATGTATATTTATAATTAATCAGGAGTTGTTTAAAATGCAAAGTTTACAACCTGAGTAAAAACTGCGTGATATAAATTCAACTCCTCTGTTATCGCACACAATGCAAAAGAAAACTACTCAGACAATGAAACTGACATTGACACAATGACACCTTTAAACGGTCGTACGAATAATAGCAACTTGCAGCCTGATGAAGCTGGCTAGTCAGCGAAAAATCACGGTTGTGCAACTACGTGACAAATGTGTCGCAGTCCTTTGTATGTGTGCCTGTTGACAAGTACTAACCTGTGGGTACTTGAATTTTTGTCCTTTAACATAGTTTTAAAAATAAATGTACTTTCACTTACGATTTTTGTGTGAAATATGAATTAGAGATACAATATTACAAAACTATGATAACGTGCACACATTATTGCTGTACGGAAGAAGAGATACATATTGGTCACCAGAAAATACCTAGTGTTCTTTGCAATAAAATAAATGCTTTATCGGGAAAGGAAACTGTTTCTTTGGTGTTGCAGTTTTATTTTCAGTGATTGTCATTGTTTGCAACATGCGTGAAGGCGTAAGTTTAAATAGTAGGGTTGTGTGAATATTTGGTTTACTGGGAAGAAAAAAAAAAAAATTAAATTCATTTTTGTTTCAGTAAGAACTTTGGTTACCGTAAGATGTAACAAAATGAAAATTCTTTATTTCAATGAATTTTCAGGTGTAAATGAATGTTCATTTAGTCCACCACCAAAGAAAAGTTTTGCCTGTAAATCATCTTGTTTGTTTTCATTATTTTATAACTCAAATAACTACATAAAACAAAAATTTTAATGTTGGCAAAACCACTGTGGTAAATAATCCATATCCTAAATTTTTTGGTTTGATTTTGAAACTAATTTGTTATAATGAATAACTTGCTAAATTGTTATGAAACTTGTTTTCATGAAAGCTGAGATTTAGTGACATTTTTCATTTTTGTTTCAGTTTCATAAAAGTTCATAACGTATCTTTCTTTCTTTTTTTTTTTGTGAGAAAAGTGTCACATTCGCACAACCCTATTAAACAGGCATATTTCCGTAGTTGAATTGGTAGAAGATTCTGCAAATGCAGAAGTTTGGTGCTAGTGGTTGAAGGTGCTATCTGCTAACTGATGAAACTGTAAAAGCAAACATTTTGTTGTTAACATACAACTGGCTTGTGACCAATTTAACTGGTACAGCGATCTACTACTAGCACTGTTAGTTCTCATTCCTTCACAGCTATGACGCGATGCCACGTTGGTATTGTTTGTGTTCACCGTGTCATCTCATACCCTTTATCAAAATACCAAAATTGTATGCTTATGAATGTGTTTCCAGGTATAAAACACGACAATTTCAACAGCATTATAAAAAAAAAAAACATGTTTTCACAATATGGGGAAGTACAGAATTTGAATAAAAGCAATACAATGTCTGGCTGCTAGGTGTACTGATTGCCAACCACCGCTCAACAAACTGCAGTGTGCCATCACTCACTGCATGAAGGAGACTGCCTAGCCAGCACAAAACTTTGTGACCGTGCATCTGTATGGAAAATGTGTTTGTCCAAAAAAATGTGTGAATGCACGTGAAAGAGAGTGTACGAGAGAGTGGTGTGTGTACGAGAGAGAGTGTGTGTGTGTATACAAGAGAGAGAGAGTGTGTGTGTATACAAGGAGAGAGAGTGTGTGTGTGTGTGTACAAGAGAGAGAGAGAGTGTGTGTGTGTGTACAAGAGAGAGAGAGTATGTTGTGTGTGTGTACAAGAGAGAGAGGTTTTATACAAGAGAGGAGAGTGTGTGTTTGTACAAGAGAAAATTGTGTCAAAGAGAAAGGAGATGGAGAAAGAGAGAAGAGAGAGAGAGGAGTGAGGTGTGTTGTGTGTGTACAAGAGAGAGATAGAAGAGGAGAGAGATGTTGGTGTTACAAGAGAGAGGAGAGTGTGTGTGTGTACAAGAGAAGGAGGTGGTGTACAAGAGAGAGAGAGATGTGTACGAGAGAGAGAGATTGTGTCAGAGAGAGAGAGAGATGAGGTTGTAAAAAAGTGAAGCAGGTGTAGAAGAGAGTGTACAGAGAGAGAGAGAGAGTGTACAAGAGAGAGAGAGAGAGAGGTGTCAAGGGGTGGTGTTACAAGAGGAGAGAGAGTGTAGGAGAGAGAGAGAGTGTACAAGAGAGAGAGGTGTGTGAGTGTACAAGAGAGAGAGAGAGGAGGTGTGTACAAGAAGGAGAGAGGAGAGTGTACGAGTGATGAGAAGATGTACAAGAGAGAGAGAGAGGTGTACAAGAGAAAGAGAGAGAGAGTGTACAAGAGAGGAGAGAGAGAGAGTGTACAAGAGAGAGGAGGGAGAGAGAGGAGAGTGTACAAGAGAGAGAGAGAGAGAGGTGTAAAGGTAGGAGAAGAGAGTGGTACAGGAGAGAGAGAGAGGAGGTGTACAAGAGAGAGAGAGGAGAGTGTACAAGAGAGAGAGAGAGAGTGTGTACAAGAGAGAGAGAGAGAGAGGTGTTACAAGAGAAGAGAGAGAGTGTTACAAGAGAGAGAGAAGATGTGTACAAGAGAGAGAGAGAGAGGAGTGTACAAGAGAGAGAGAGAGAGTGTACGAGAGAGGAGAGAGTGGAGAGAGAGAGAGAGGTGTACGAAGAGAGAGGAGAGAGGTGTACAGAGAGAGAGAGAGATGTACGGAGAGAGGTAGGAGGGTACAAGGAGAGAGGAGAGAGTGTGTACGAGAGAGAGAGAGGAGAGTGTACAGAGAGAGGGGAGAGAGAGAGGTGTGTACGAGAGAGGAGGAGGAGGAGAGGAGAGAGTGTACAGAGAGGAGAGAGAGTGTAAGAGAGGATGTAGAGAGAGGAGAGAGAGGAGAGATGTACAAGAGGGGAGAGAGAGAGAGTGTGTACGAGAGAGAGAGAGAGAGTGTGTGTACAGAGAGAGAGAGAGAGTGTGTGTACGAAGGAGGGAGTAAGGAGAGAGAGAGTGTGTGTACGAGAGAGAGAGAGAGTGAAGAGAGAGAGAGAGAGTGGTGTTGTACGAGAGGGGAGAGGAGAGTGTGTGTACAAGAGAGAGAGAGAGAGAGAGAGGAGAGTGGTGTGTACGAGAGAGGAGAGAGGAGAGAGAGGGGTGTGTACAGAGAGAGAGAGAGTGAGAGAGAGAGGTGTGTACAAGAGAGAGAGGAGGAGTGTGTACGAAGAGAGAGGAGTAGAGGAGGAGAGGGTGTGTGTACAAGAGAGAGAGAGTGGTACGAGAGAGGGAGGTGTGTGTAGGGGGAGGTTGTTACAAGAGAGAGAAGGTGGTTACGAGAGAGAGAGAGAGGTGTGTGTACAAGAGAGAGAGGAGAGAGTGTGTTAAGGAGAGAGTGTGTGTACGAGAGAGAGAGAGAGGTGTAAGAAGAGAGAGAGAGAGTGTGTGTACGAGAGAGGAGAGAGAGAGAGGGAGAGTGGTGGTGCGGAGAGAGAGGTGTGTGTGTACAAGAGAGGAGGAGAGAGTGTGACAGAGAGAGAGAGAGTGGTGTGTGTACAAGAGAGAGGGAGGGGGAGAGAGAGAGGGAGAGGAGAGTGTGTGTGTGTACAGAGAGAGAGAGAGAGAGTGTGTGTGTGTGTACAAGAGAGAGAGAGAGAGAGAGTGTTTACGAGAGGGGGAGAGGGGAGAGTGTGTGTGTGTACAAAGAGAGAGAGAGGTGGGTACAGAGAGAGAGGAGAGTAAGAGAGAGAGGTTGGAGAGAGGAGAGGAGAGAGAGGGAGAGGAGAGAGAGTGTGTGTGTACAAGAGAGAGAGAGAGAGTGTGTGTGTACAAGAGAGAGAGAGAGAGAGAGAGAGAGAGAGAGAGTGAGTGTGTGTGTACAAGAGAGAGAGAGAGAGAGAGAGAGAGAGAGAGAGAGAGAGAGAGAGTGTGTGTGTGTGTGTGTGGTAGAGCAAGGGAGAGAGTCCACAGGAGAGTGAATGTGAGCACGAAAAAGAGGGGGGAGGAGAGTCCACAGGAGAGTGAATGTGAGCACGAAAAAGAGGGGGGAGGAGAGTCCACAAGAGAGTGAATGTGTGTGCATGGAAAGGGGGGTGGGGGTGGGGAGTCCACAAGAGAGTGAATGTGTGCACGAGAAAGAGGGGGGTACGGGGGAGAGTGTGTGCGCATGAGAAAGAAGGGGGGAGAGTGTGTGCGCACGAGAAAGAAGGGGGAGAGTGTGTGCACGACAAAGAAGGGGGAGAGTGTGTGCACGAGAAAGAAGGGGGGAGTGTGCATGAGAAAGAAGGGGGTGTACAAGAAAGAGGGGGAGAGTGTGTGTGTGTACGATAAAGAGGGGGAGAGAGTGTGTGTGTATGTGTGTATGAGAAAGAGGGGGGGGAGAGAGAGAGAGTGCATGTGTGTTGTGTACACGAGAAAGAAAGAGTGCATGAGGGAGAGTGGGAAGGGAGTGCACACAGGGAAAGTGTGCACACAGAGAGGGAGTGTGTGCAAAGAGGGAAAATGCACACAGAGTGTGAGATAGTGCACAAGAGAGTGATTGTGTGAGAGAGTGCACGAGAGAGAAAAAGAGTGCGAGAAAAAGAATGTGAGTGCACTAGAGAAGCATTTTCCTTTCCTACCTGCGGTAGCAGGTCGTGACGACGTCCCCTCTGGACTGATAAGCATTAACTTTCCCCTATAGAAACAATCTATAGTTTGTTTGCTTCATACATGTTTTTTTGCAGATAGCCTTCACCTGCCATATATTATTAATTATAATTATTATCTTGTACAGAGCTAAGCATTCCATTGTTTTCACAAAGTATTGAATAAATACGTTTATTGTCAGTACTTGTGCGTACCTTCCTTCTACCTAGTTCCGAGTAAATCTTAAATTAGTTAAACTTCTCATAATAGTCCCAGATAACAATTGATTCACTCTCTGTCTAGTGCAGGTGGAACCAATAGTCTTTGATTTCCTCCAACACGAGCACAGCCAAGGAGTCCAAGATTCATTGCTCACCACCTAAATTTCCAGAGTAGAACACTCAAAAACTGCAAGGTCAATATACTGTACTTACTAGTGTACAGCGTGCCCTTTTTTCCCAAAATAAAGGAAAAAATTTCTGGGGTGCATACAGATGTCGCCGGTCGATAATTCCACCATCCCTCTTTGTTTCCATGGCAGAGGCTAACGAGCTATACTCATGGAAGAGTTAGAGCGGGGGAAGAGATGAGGAGACCCTTTTTTATAGATAAGGGTAGTGCGGAATTCTATCACAGCAAAAAAAAGAGAGCCGGTCAATGCTAAAAGTAGAAAGGAGAAAAAAGAAAAACTAAGCTGGAAATGTTGAGTAGTAGGAGCATGAGGTTGCCGGAATTTTTATTTTGGCTTTTTGCACCCAAGTTACATATTTAATTACAGTATTTTCCAAACATATCACAATCACCACACATTAATGTGAAAAAGAATAATTTGTTCCATACATACTAACAGGGTGCCACAAATTGTTGGTGCAATTTTATGACGTGTGCCCGGTTAAACTAACAGGCACAATAGTTAAGGATTCTGTCAGCTAGACCAAAAGCGGGGTGGTTTAGTTTAGATAGACGTCGAGAGGCAAGGGGTATTGGTTAGAATGTATTTTTCGTGCTTGGGCGACGTGGTTGTGGTGGGTTTTGCCCAGACGTAGCGAGCTTGGCCCATGCCGAAACGATGATTCCACAGGTGGTCTTTGTTGGTCCAGAAGTGGATGTTGTCCCAGCCGAATCTTACTTTGGTACCGGTCAATAAACCTTTCACCACAGGATGGCACGAGGGGTGAATAGTTAGACAAGGAGATACAAATAATACAGTAACCGGAGCAGCCAACACTGACTCGTACCTGAGTTGGGCGGCGCAATCCCATTCCGCCTGCCTTTCTGGTGATGGCAAGGAACGTTGCATTTCGTTCTTACATTTTTGCCCGTGCCTATGGTCGTAAGGCATAGAGTGTCTGCTCACAGTATACTGGATACATCCTGACGCGAACAAACTAAACACAATTTACAGTGTTAGTCTGGTTTTGGCTTGCTGACCAGTCTCCACTGATCCCCCACACTATGCAGGCTGATCAGAGTCAAGGACTGGGAGCTGTTTGGATAACCAATGCTGCCACTGGATGTGCATCCACACAAGAATGGGCGGCAGGTCTCAAGCTATGATATATCCCAGCACTAGCTCCTGGATAAAGCAATATCTCTAGACTGTCGCTCCTCCCTGGGTGAAGGTGTTACAAGTGGTTGCGGCTCCTCTGTTTCTCTCCGCCAGCACTAAGGACAATGCTGTGACAGTTGGAAAGCAACACATGGCTGTCTAATGAGTGTGTAAGAAAATATGACTAACCCCTGAAGGGCGCCCGTAGTTGAAGTTAATTCGGTTATTACAAATTACCCGATTCTTGTCAAGGGTGTACATAGCAACCTGTATCTAGCAGGCAAACACAGATACTTCAAGAAATAAAAGCTGAAAGGTAGGAAACAAAAGTATATTCATTGAAGTCTCAATAAACATGCGACACGTGATACCTCCTGCCAGGCAACTGAGTACTGAAGGTTATTATGATGGCCAGGTGTAGGCGACCTGGCTCTAATGAAGAACAGGAAAGAATTAGCTAAACGATAAAATATATAATACTTCTAAGCTGTTCTAATAAAGATGTCTTGAGGAGACGAAGTGAATTTAAAATGTGTTGGTAAGGGTGTTCGCTGGTTGTAGGGTTGACTGATTGTCAAAGGCAAAGTAGCCGTAGGGGGCGTACTCAAAGCTTCGAAGTTCTCTGGAGGTCCCGGCACTAAGCAATGCTCTGGGATGGCGCAAGAGAGATGGAACAAGAATGACTCCTTGCACCCAGCAGCATCCTGACATATAGGCGAAGCTTGTTGGCTGCTGGCGCGGGGAGGATGTGACATCCTTCTGCCCTGGTTGGCGTGGGGAAACTCTGGTCAGTGTTTCTGCTTGGTGCCTCGTCTGTAGCACTCTGCCTTGCCCAAGGTCCAGGCAGCTTATAGTCCATCAGCACGGGGTAGGGAGGGCGGCGTACCTGCCAGATTGCATATCCTTCAGGTGAAGAGAATTTGTTTTATAAGTTCCTATTGCCTGTAGGATAGGCAACGTGTCCCTCACGTCTGTAGCAGTGGAAGTAGGTACTCTTGGCGATGAGTCGTAATCGTAGTTGATTAGTTGTATAGGCGACACGCATCCACTGGGAAAAAAATTCCCTGGAACTTGCAAAAATTATGGTGCACGATATACACTAGTAAATAGGGTATATTGCCCACCGTCTCTATCCCAGCTTGTATAAGGCTGGATTTAGGAGGTAACAGCTGCCATCTGAAGTTTTTGAGATTCTCTTGTTTTAAAGGACCATTACTTGTAATAGTGAATTTCCAGGCATCTCCTTTTATTTGATCTGAAACGGAAGTACGGAGCGGAGTTTTCTGGATTACCCCAGCCTGAACAAAGCCGGAATATTTCAGGAACACCCAGAGATGCCCAGTCCTTCAGTGAGATGTAACTGCAGGACCACAGGCTTGTTTACTATCCCCTGCTTCAGTCCCAGCCTGAACAAGGCCGGACCAGGGAAGCATCAGATACTGCCCAGGGAATCCTTGTGTATTTTATTATTGTTATTGAGATGCCTTATGACACTAAAGAACGTCGTAAATAATTTGAGAAGGTTAGTTCGACGAGCATTATGAGAACTAGATGGCATACTTGCTAGTATTCCTTCAACTACTGAAAATGACCTTTCTAGTGCAAGAACAATTACGGAGTCAGAACCGTTATTTGGACCAGGGATTAGATTAGACGCAACACATCTTGAAGGCGAGGCAATATTGTAGCGTGGAAACGCAGTACTAGGATTAGATTGGCCTCAGAAAACAGTTGATTATCTTAACTATTTGATCCCAGACCCACCAATTTCGAAATTATTCCAGCCAATTCAGACCACTCCGAATTTAGGACCTGTTGGCTCTTATGTGTTAAGTACACACAGCAGCTGGTAAGCTCATCACTGCCTGCATTCCCCCTCACGTGACTAGTCACAAAATAGCGTCACCCACTTCAGACTTTGTAGGAATCTACCAATTATAAATAATCTCGCTAGAATCTTTTCCATTTACGTGACAGCTGGCATCACTTATATTTTTGACAACCTTTATGGTGAGTATAACCAAGCTCCCGGGACGGGAGAAGTATTTGATTAAACTCACTCTAGGTTTTGAAATCCCTCCTCCTGTCAAGATTACGCAGCCTAAAAGACACAAATTCCAACCTTCCAATGTGGGAGGATCTACGACCCAGCCAGGCAAACATCTTTCTCACACTACTCATTCCCAAAGGGAAACTTGAACCTCTATATCCCAGGGGATAATTCAGCCTCCCCACCTCTACGAATTAATTTCGTTAATTCACGAGAGAGGGAGCTGCGTCAACATACTGGGGATCGGCTTAATATATTTTTATCAAAAAATAGTTTTCAAACATGCTGAAATGCAGGTCAAACACCAGTTAGGCGACCAAACAGGCCTAAATTACATAACCAAATCATTTGTGCAGAAATAAATAATCAATGGATACGAAAGGAAAAATTTAAGGTAAGCTATATTTTCAAGGCCAACCTTCATTCATGTAAATACGGTATACTCTGTGCAGATTGCCCTCACCTTCAGGATAGTGATCCTCAACTGTGACGATCTTGTGACCCGCCTCCTTGGCATTCTTTATGATGCCAGCAGCATCAAGGGGTTTGATTGTGAACAGGTCCATCACTCGGGCGTGGATACCCTTGCCCGCAAGCAACTTGCTGGCAGAGACCGCCTCGTGCAGGGTCACACCACCTCCGATTATTAACACCTTGTCATCCGCAGAGTGCTTCACCACTTTCGCCTTACCAATCTGCAACCAATAAAATGAAACTATGGTCAGTACACGCAACGATCGATGCAGACAAGGGAAAACGTTCACCTTCGCTGTTTAACACTGAATCATATGTATTAAGACTACAGCTACCACTACCAGCCATATGACCAAAACTTAGAAATTGATCTTGCCTGCCACACCACGTTTACAATAAAATAACATACACTGTTAGATGACAACCAAAGAATAATCACTTAAAAAGTTTTTGCTTAATAAATATGTGGTGTGTAATTTGAGACATCTATTGTAAAGATTTATGTATTTTTCACAAGAAGTTATAAGAGTTTACAACATGGTGACGAAAATTACTTGGTTAGGTTACTTCAAAACGATAAATAACAAACAGGCTTAAATGCAGCGCATTGAGACATCAATTAAAATATTTGTTTATTAGATTTTATTTAACTTCTGTCATCTCCCATTATTGTGTACATGCAAATACGCTGTTCAAGGTAAAGTGAGCACTTTTGAGGCTCTATTTACTTTTTCCTTTCAGCCATGTTTTATCTTTTGTCCACCTTTTTAAATAAATATTTCCACGTAAGTAATGAACACAATGTGTATATTCCACCACACTCTGAAGTTAATGCCTAAGGCAAAAATAAAATATATTTATAGACTATTATTTCAAATGAAAAGGATTTCAAAGTGCTCACTTTACCATGAATAGCCTATATAATAGATGCTGACAACATATGAAATTGTGCAAATAGTTTTGTTCAGAATAATATCCATTCATTCATCATTCCTGCATGAACACTAAACAACAAAACTTTGCCAGATTTAGCTGTTCACAAACAGTTGTAAATATAGCCCATCTATAACAAGATTTGTTACTGGATTTTTCTTTGCCTATCAGTTTCAGTCACGTGTACAACATGGTAGATATAGTGCCATAAACATATTACATCAATTATATATTTTTGTTAATGCTTCGTTGTCATGATTGGAAGATGCAATCTTTAGCAACGGGACTGAAAAAGTAATTTGGTCACTACAGTAAAAATATAATCCTAGGATAGAGACAAACTGACATTTTTTTGCATTATTTATACAGTAATGATGGACAGACTATTGAAAACCGTCTGTGATTATGGACTTTCAGTTTCAGTCCACTTTTGTTTGACGTACAGTCAAAATGAAAAATTACACTCTATCATGGTTCGCAGGGAAATGGCACTTACTTTGAAGGGCTTATAGGTTCTCACATTTTTAGTTCAGTTCGGTTTTTGGTTTAAAATGTCTGTTCTCGGTTCGGGTCGGTCATGGCTACACATTATTTACGAGTTGCTAGCAACAGTCGTGACATAACCTAAACCACAGGAATAATATATGTTTACATTTCAATAATATCCTGACACAATATTTAACTACCCTAACAAAAGGATATCAATGTAGGGAATTTCAATATATTTACACAAGTGTTGTCAGAAATGTCCTTTTTGAGGTTAACTATCACAGCACGTCTCGTCATGTGTGTAAACAAGCCCTATCATGGTAGCTACAATCACAGTGAAAACGTGTAAAAATCCAATTTATGAAACCGTATTATATATTTTGCTGCCTCCTAAAATGAATATTTCTCTGCTAATGTTTTTAAATTCTGCCAAATTTCGGGGAAAGTCAGCTGAACGAACTTAAATATATGCCACAAGCAAGCCCTCGCTAAAAAAAATGCCCGCCCGAAGCAAAAACAAAAGAAATTATCTTTATTATTCTTTTAACTACACTCTTGCAGGCAATGAAACACTGCCTCACACAATAGCAATGCCATGGCTGGTTTATAATCAGGCTGTTAAAAAATATAGTGGTTAACCTAAATTAATTGGTGTTGCCGAAGAAAATGACAAAGCAGTCTGCAAGCAGAGAAACATAACAAGAAAAAAACAATCCTGTACAGTATTGTGTCCGTGCAATGAACAAAACTTAAGTCAGTAGGCTACCCATTCACTGGAAAGAGAAAACTGCATGAGCAAGTGTGGCAGCAGTCACTCCGTAGCATCATATTTATTTGCTAAATATTTTTGAGGGAACTGTTTATATGCTTTGTTAATATGAAATTATAATTGAAGTAATTTACATTATTTACATCCGTGTACACAATTTGAATATATAACCACCTTTAACAGAATGAAATAAAATTAGACGCAATAAGTATTCCAGTATTGGCAATGCATGGTTTATTGGGAAACCATAACCTCTCTATGCCGGGAAACTGTTTAGGATGATTTTAACGCTACAACACGTAAGTAGTAATATTGTAAATATACTGCCACAGAGATGCTACATACCATAATATAAGTGGAAGTGTCATTATTTGATAAATTGTTAATAATTTATTAGTTTTAACTTCGGTGTAAGAAAAACCTGACTGGTCGGTATTTTCTGAGAATTCAGATTGGTTTAGATTTTTGTAAAAATGACCAGACTGAACCCAAAATTTGGTTAACCAATCAGCCCCAGATTTTGGACTCGTCTGACCAATCCCTGCCCCATATATGCAAACATTGCATTTAAATTTTACTTAAGCTGTTTTTGCATTGTTTTAGCAGCATAATCACAAGTTATTTTTGTTAAATATAATCAAATGGTTCCCGTGAATTAAGACCTACATTCTCGGATAGTAAATTTGTATTATTTGGATTGACTGACCCCAAAATGTCAAAAATTGCTTCCTGTTCAATTGTTTCTACAGCAAATAAAATGTTTTAATGAAATATTAATTTACATATTTTTTAAGTCTTCCAAGAGAAATTATACCTTACACGGACATGTAGGTCCACCTCTTGTCACACAAAAAAGTGAACCTAAATGCAGCGTGCCAAGCAGCTTTTAGCGAGCGCAAGCTACATTTTCACTGGCCTCTTGCAGGAAAATCAGTTGACATAATTTTTATGTTAACTTACTCTAACAGATCCATTACCAGGCCCTTCGCAGGATTAATACAAATGGGACATTAAGTGTGGTAAAAAATAAATGTCCTAATGCAGTTGCAATCAGCATGGCTCAGTCATCCATATAAACAAACTGAGTACCAGTACCACAATGGGACAAAGCAACTTTGCAAAGGTGGATATGAGAGCAAAGCAGGGCAGTGTCATAAAAATGTTAAACTAAACTCCCTAACTTCTCCCCTTTCCAGAAAACAAAATAAAGAGAACCGTACAATAGCCTACAAGAGCCATGTCAAAGAAGGATACAGTAGTCTTCGCCATTCAGTCCAATCCTTTTATTATTATTATGTGGTCTTACAAAGAGTGCAGCACTCTCTGGCCTCGGCAACTTAGGCACGTAGCTTGAGTAATGGCAGACTAGCAGGTGTGTGTGAGTAAAAACATTTGTGACCTTGATGGAAAAGAGGGAGGTGCAGTTGTGTGTTGGCGAGTGGTGTCTATTTTTACATCTTTCCTTCTTCTGGGGTTTTATGGCAGTGGGAAAGACAATCACAATGTTTAGCAAACACAATAAATGCCACAAAATTACTTTTCAGTCTTGACGCGTGACAGACCCGGCTGATTGGCTGCCCGCGTACCTGGATAACTTGTTCTACACTAGGCGAGTCACGTCTTTAGGAGTCTAGTTGTCTCTTGGAACTGGTGCCCGACCGGAATATAATACTGGCCTCGTAGGCCGCCGGCTTCGTACAAAGTCTGGTTTGAGCAAAATCACTCTGCGTGGTTCAGGCTTCAGGTACGGGACTGAGTTCAAGTGAGCAGTATGGTCCATCAGGCCCTTATGGGGTTTCGCTATGAAGGTCCCTGGACCCTGATTGCGCTTGACTGGAGCATGGGGTGTGCATTTGAGGTTGGGGTTTTCTACAGCCGTGGTGCCACCAGGTGCTGCCAGAGTGTAGGTGAACCCCTCACTGAACAGGATCTCCTACCACTGGATGGTATCCTTCCGCTATACGGGTGGGTGGCTCAAACAGTGCTGTAGGAGTGACTGGTGGTACAGGTATGGCGAGTCGTCGCAGTAAAGAAGATTGTTCATGTGGACTAAGTAACCCCAACGCGCTAGGAAGAATGCTAAGCCCTTGTGGATCTTTTATATTCCTGCGGGTTGCTGCCCGATACTTATTAGTCAGCGTCATGAAGGAGAGGGAGTGGTCGCTGAGTGAGGGGTAGCAAATGCATTAGTGAAAATGTGACATCACCGGCCAGCTGGAGGATGGGAAGAACAGAGAAACAAAAAGCCTACTAATAACGCTATCTAGTGGCAAGTAAAAGAACTCTTACTTATATGCATAATTACGGTGGCCCGGTGAATAAAACAATTTACACAGTGGATAAAACAATCTCAGGTGGGGACAAACTGTAATGTTACTTCAAACTCCCAAGAGCAAAGCAAAGCTAAGCGTAGGATGGAGCTGGTGTCGTCAAATCACCACTGTTAAAAAAGTGTTGTGCATTAAGTTAACTGTATAGCGCTTCCTCTGTATATTTAACACCCAATATAATGGTTATAAATATAAATTTTCATGCTATATTTCCTATTTGTGGGTAGATATCCTGCAAATAAAACTTTGCTATTACATCTACACCCTTTCCGCACTGACTACTGCTGTTACCTCAAACACTTCATTGTTCTTGTAAATTACTGAAGTGTTAGGCCTGGAAGTACGAATGTAGCAAATCCCCTTGGTGTTGGCTGCAAGTTCCACGGCTCTTTCACAGCTGACTGCATCACTGGGGTAAAACACAGTTGCTCCTGCAACAGAACGTTGACCCATATCTCCACTCTTGATTCACCAATGGCACTTTGCTAATTAAATACTACCAACTACAAATTAATAACTGCAATTACAATGATCGTATTTAAATATAATTTGGATAAATGGTATGTAAAATACTATTATGTACCGCACTTCTTTAATAACTTACGTAATTTAATTAAAACTAGGGTTGTGCATATGCAACTTCTTCCTCATGAAATGAAAATATGTTATGAACTTTTGTAATACTGAAATAAAAAATAATTTCATTAAGTGCTCAGCCTTAATGAAAGTTTAACAAATTTCCTATCTTTTCAGCCAAAAGTCCTTCAGAGTGAAGCAGGAGGAAACTACCAATTTCGCACCACACACACATTAGATGACTACCCTTGCTGTGCCCCCAGAGTACAGCACGGTAGAGCCCCGACATGGCTAGCCAGCCAAACCATTCTATACTCAGTCCACCGCGCTGAACTGTGCCGGAGGGAGTGAGAGTTTGGCTCTGGACGACTGACCACTTTTGGATACCACACCCAGGTGTCGAAGGGCAGCTGGAGGAAACCCAATGCTCTGTATACACCGTGTTTAACATTGCCGGACGAAGGAGCACAGGACACGACTCTTGTCTGTTCGGCTTCCGCCTTGGTTTTACACACCACTGGGACTTAGCGACGTGCTTCACTTTGTCAAAACTGGTTGTAGTTCCTTTCCTTGATGCCCTATACTCGGAGGAAGGTTATACGGCATAAAGAGAGAACGCAGCTCCAAATCTAAGCAGAGTTGTAACCCTGTCATAACTGCACTTCGCAGCCTAACCCAACAGGAATGAGCTCTTGTTGCTGGCAAGCTACAGAGGCATCACTTCCCAACTTCTACTCCACATTTATTTCCTGCGCTCACCAAGACTGCCGGACAACCACATTAACTGGCAGCAGTCATCCGCAGGGGCGAGAACATCCCATACGGAATCGGTAATCCCTGGTTCAGCGGTTCCCGGGCTAACTCCAGCTGCAAGCCATCTCTGGTTACCTCCAGTCACAGCCCATCCCTACAGCATCACCGGTGCACCACGTCCCGGAGCCAGCAGCAGCAGCCAGTAGCCGACACCGCAGCTGGGTCATCAGCCCCCTAGGCCACCATTCCAAAAGGTAAACCTACGGCAGTGTGCTGCCCCATCCTCCGGGCCGTGACACTGTTACTGGACTTCGTTCCGAGAAAGCAGGCCACACACCCTACTCTGTACACGGGCCGTGTGCTGGTCCCCAGGCACTAGGCATTGACATTATTCTCGACCAGCTCACAGCCTAAAGCCACCATGTAATCAGGGTTTTTGTGGCATGCCACAAAGGCCATCATGCCTCACTATGTATTGTGTTTGTAATTGTGCTAGTTATTAAAATTTTTCATTTATAAATGTGATTCATAATACTGTAATACACAATGTTAGTATTTGTTTTATCTTGGTATAATAATGAGTAACGTTAGTTTATATTTTTTCCTGGTTGAATAATGAATATGTACAACCTGCTAAAGTAATCTGAATCGGAATCGAACTGAAAATCTTGGGATAGCACAACGCTAGTAACCACTGTACATGTTAACCCTGATGCAAAAATTTCATTTTAGCCAAAGTTGCTACACATCTTTATAATCATACTGTGTTAGTTAAATGGGATGTCCAACAACATTTCAAGGGATAGAGATAGCTTTATACATCAATTATGAATTATGGTTACCTGGAACAGAACGAAAGAGAGCAATGTCTTCCAGCCCCATCTGACTAGGACCATCTTCACCAATACTGATGCCACAGTGGGAGCCAACAAAGTTTACATTTGTCTGAGATATTGCACCCATTCGGATCTACAATCAAAATAAGTGTTATCGAAACACATGATAAAGATTCCATTACAGTCATTAAAATTAAGTTATCCAACATTTCCTCTAACAGACGTTAGCAATCATATCATCAAATTAATGTCCTACTAACATAAGAATATACAGATACACTTCTCAAAATTGTTCAATAATTTTAAGTTACAAAAATAATCTTTATAATGTATTAAAATAAAAAGGGAAGAAAAATCTAAAACAATTTTCAAAAAATTCGGTTTTGAATTAAGGTTTAATGGTAAATACAAATTGTCGTCGAAAAGTTACACAATCTGGAAATTCGAAATTTAAACGAAATAACGACTGATTATAACTACTACTTACTGGTATAAGAAAAGGGAAACTTCAGGTCAACAAATGTGACAATTTCTAACTTCTAACCTTTCCTTTTGTATGGAAACTTGTACAAATAATTGTTCCTGAATACAGTATAACCTTGATTATCCGCGATAATGCAGGGGATGAGCGAGTCGGATAATCAAGGCTGACACTTCTTGGGTCCCTTGAGAAGTTTTATAACAGGGTCCTACTTTCCCAGCAGTTAGTAACCGAGTAAAATTAAGTTGGCTAAAATAGTAATAATACGCCAAAATTTTCATAGTAATACTATGCCAAAATTTTCACGGCCGTAATATTAACTGCAAAAAAATCCATAAAGATAGTACCTGGTCAAATGCTCGAGTAAAAAATGCAGCAAATGTGGAGACAAAAGCTACAGTTCTATCACGGCAAGCAGCTCCCATCGCAACCCCAACAAGATTCTGCTCCGCAATGAAGCACTCAATATAGTTGTCTGGAGAGACCTGAAAGCATTAAAAATGGGAAAGTGATTAACCTTATGTTAATACTTAAATATTTAAAATCGATGAAAAAAAGTTTTCGACATTAACATAGTGAAGCCTAAAAGTCACGTGATAGTAAGAGAACACTAAGCAACAATTTTTTAATAAAACTTGTATTAAGTAAATACTTAATCACTATGAAAGTTTTTACATTTCAAAAGGAACCACAATAAAAATAGTGGAACCGGTACCGGAATCAGCCTTTTTTTTGTGTTCTGACCCATTCCTACTTAAAACAGATAAGTCCATGAATGCT
This sequence comes from Dryococelus australis, assembly GCA_029891345.1. Classification (NCBI taxonomy): domain Eukaryota; kingdom Metazoa; phylum Arthropoda; class Insecta; order Phasmatodea; family Phasmatidae; genus Dryococelus; species Dryococelus australis. The sequence goes on along the minus strand of CM057004.1, from coordinate 96,856,814 downwards.
TTTCCAATTTTCCTATGTTTTAATATAAACCTGTAGATTCAATGAGGTAAATAAATTACTCCAACACAGCACTGCTGAGATAAACTTAAAAAGAAATGTTTTCAGCATATGAGTCTAGAATTAACAGTATGACGCTACATCGATTAATTACACTTTACATGTATTTTCTTACCTGCTTAATTTTTTCAGAAAAAGTGGAGTTTTTAGTGTCTCCATCTAAAGCGATGACACGGTTATTCGATTTTGCAAGCTTGGTAAGAGCAGTGCCATATGCCAGTCTTGTAGCAACAGAATCATCAGGTTTGTATTCTGGAGGAGAAGAGAGCTTGATGTTGGAAATGTTCACTACGGGAACATTGGCTGATGGCTCACTAATCGACAAATGAATGTCCTTTCGCTCTTTCTTAGCGAGTGTTTGGAGATACTGTACAAAAGAAAATTTCTGTCATACACACAGACAACACAACAAGGAAACAAGTTTTTCACAAAGTATTAGGGATAGGCGAAGCTTTGAATATTCAAACAGAATATTTTCAATATTCAGCTTCGTATTTGAAATCAAATTTTTGCTTCGAACTTTGAAACAAAAAAAAATACTTTCGGCAACTTAAATTTTTTATTATTATTCGCCCAAAAAGCAAAAGAAGACAATGTGCGCACAATAATATCAACTTTTTTATCCTATGTTTGCCACACACATGACTAGTGAAACATGAAAACATAACCTCAGCTCAACAGAATGCCCACAAATTAGTCCAAACTACATTTGATGTAAAATAATTGTCAGTATCTAATTTTACACGCAATATAGCAAAACTGAATTATCTGAGAAAAATATTTTTATTTAACTAAACACTTTATTATCTTTCCAAACTTAGTTCGGCACCTCACATTTTAATCGGTATTATGTGTTTATTTTCCTCATGTACAACAGTTTTGCAGTGTGATAAATATGATATTAAACTGCACGTTTTACAGACTTAACTGTTGTAAAATTGAACCCACTGCTATTCAAATCTCACTTTTCAATAATGTAATTTTAAAAAATGGGAAATTGTTAACAAAATACAAATGTGGTTTCATGCCAGAAGTAATATATTGACTCTTTATGTACACGATTATGATTTGATGAATCCAATTTAGTTGACAAAATTGATTTTTCGGCATATTCACAGAGAGATTTGAAAGTTTGTCATAAAAGCAAAAAAAATAATTGTAAATAATATATTACGTAACTTGAGCCATTTTGCTTCCCAGAAAAGCGCTTCTTCTTTGCAAACAATTTGCAAATTAATTGGATTAGGATTAACCATTAATCGGATTAGCCCTTAATCCGCAAACACTATTTTTAGACCATCTCATCAACATGTCATTCGCCTAGTGAATTAGAACCCACCCGCCCCCTACTACTCTAGAGTTTTATTTCTCTGGGCGACATCAGATAAGAGGACCTTTGTCAAAGTTATTAGTTACAGTCTCAGCACTACAAAAATACGTTCAACCATAGGACACACTGTATTTAAGCATTAAAAGTATTTGTCAAAATCCTCTGTCTCATGGCATGCCAATTTTGGAGGATTAACTGCTTCTTGAGTAAAAAATTATCAATAGAAGCCCATAGTAATGTTGTGCATGTAACACAAACTTAAATACTGAACTAGCAGTGTCACACATTTATGATATTTGTGGTCCTTGGTTTTGAATTGAATATGACCTCAAATTGTAGATGACCCCTTATTTTTTCTATTCCTAGTCTGTCAAAAAGACCTCGTCTCCCTTTCGGGTGAATACGGTACATGATAAAAAAAAACTACCTTTTTTTTGCAAATCGGTGGAAAACATTTCTTTTTTATCTGTCTTTTACTTATCTTGTAAAAATGAATGTAGTTATCAAATTTATAAAAAAAAAATATAATTGGTGCAATGTATACCTGTCAACGAAACACTTTGAATTGATATTCAATTTGATATTCTATTCGAATTCGTGAATATTTTAACAAATTCACTTTGAAATTAAATATCCAGTTTCGCCCACCCCTACAAAGTATATGAAATATTTTTATACTTGATCATATTGTATAAGTTAAAATGTAGAGCAAAACCACTTTTTTCATCCCCAAATTTTACATCAATTACCATTGGGTTCAGGTTACTGTTTTTGCAGTATAAATTCGCCTTTATACAATCTCTTGAATTTTGCAATTAGTTTTCCTAATCCTTTGAAAAGTGTAAAAACAGAGGTTTCACTGTAACAAGACTGAAATTAAAATTGAAAAACAGTTTGATACAAACATCTTTCAATATGTGCACCAACCATTCACGACCATGGTGGTGTAATAATCAGACTGCTGCCTCCTACCAAAACAAACCCAGTTCCATTACCACCACGGGAGAAGCCCGGGGTTCTTGCACATTGGAAATGTAGTGCAATGTGGCAGTTCGCACATAGATTTTCTCTATGTACTCCAAATTTTCTGTACCAATGTATTTCATTGGTATTCAATCACGTCACGTTGCCCCCATCAGTGCTGAATATCATTAAGTGTCAAGCGCCACATCACGCGCAGGCTGAATTCACATGACACTTGGATGAAAGGGGCTTAACAACTAAGAGCTGCAGGGGATACAGTGCCCCTGCCTAGTTTTAGTAAAGTTCACCAGATTGAGAGAAAATGGGTATGCAAATTTGTTTTGTTCACAGAGATGCATTGATATATGAGCTACAATCTCTACTTAATTGTAATAACTTATTTCCGATAATTCATAAAAATCTTTGCTTAATGATTAGAAACTTTTATCTATCTTTTATGCAGCATTTAATTTAAATTTTGATCACACCAAAATGAAATTTATAAAAGAATAAAAAATGTCTACGAGGGGCATACAAAGGTTTGCCAGTCCTAAAGGCATGCCCCTTTCTCGGTTGCAGACATTTTGCCACTGGATGAAACTTTAGTAAAATCATACACACAGCACACCTTGATAAACCAAATTTCTTGCAAGAGGTATGTCTGTACACACACATTTACACAGCTGCTATGTCCAACATGTTACCTCGAGTGTACTGTGAGAGTTGTTGCCCAGAGGCTTCCCATGCCAGTTCTCCTTGTCTTCGATACCTGGGAAGTTTTTGCCTTTATATGTCTTGGCTAGGATGGCAGTGGGTTTACCCTTCACTTGTGAAGCATCATGGAATGCCTGCGCACAAGAGAAACAAGCATTTCAACTGTGATTCTAATTCCCCATAACAATGGCCAATTAGTGTTACTGTTTTCATTTGGATGTACATAAAATAACTTATTTCTCAATGGCACATACAGAACATTCCGTACCATTGCATACCAATGCTTAAGATAATAGCAATTTCTAACAAAAAAAATTCTTGTAGAGAACCCTATTGGCAAATTAAATATGAACCAATATACTGCAGATTAAAATTAGATACTGTAATTATGTATAAACAACACAAGTAATAAAGTGAAAAATAAAATATAACTTAGCATTGCAACAAGAGGTGCCAAAACAATAAATCTTTGGTGCTACAAATTTACTGTATGGGCATACAACCTCTTCTTTACATACACAGCACATGTTCATTTTGTCACTTTACTTTCGTTATCATTCTGGAACAGGATGTGTTCTTGGAAACCACAACTTTATCAAAAGCAATGCAGCAAGGGCTTATAATTCGTCCTTGTTCATTTACACATAAATACACTGATAACAGTAGTGGAGTAACACATACATGCAGTATGACAAAAAAAAAAAAACTACACATTGGTATCAGCACTTCTTCCAGTTTTTCACAGAGAACCACAACAGTTGAATTTTGTACCTTCCAACTGTAGATATGCGACAATTTGTCTAGATTATAAGAACAGTTTTTCTTATAAGTCAATATTTTGTTTAAATACAGCAGTGGTAAGTCAGATTAAGAGACACAGGCATGTAAAAACAAGAAAAGAATAGCAAAGTTGTAATATGAGACCATGTTAAATTATCAAGGGATGACAAACAAACAAGAGCTACAAATCTCGTATCACAAATGTGACAATCTGCTACAAATAGGATATCTGTGGTTACCACTGATGAAATTGCATAATAATAATACATGTGATGTATACTGACATTAATACTAAATACTACGACTTTGCCTCATCTTCACGTGATGCCACATCACCTTGAGCGGGCTTTGAACCCAGGATGACTTGGTACCAGAGCCCACCAGCACGCCCCTAGGCAAGGGGCACCCGAGGACACAGCAGTGAAGGCCATATACACCATGTCAGTAATCACGTGTCTGCTAATCACCCCCCACGTGCGATAGAAGCAAGCCAAGCAACCCAGCGCTGCCCCCAAGGATCGCAGGAGTGACACAGTTCGCATACAAGGAACAGAGCACTTCCAGTCTCCCCCGAGAGCTAGCAGCCTTAGCCCAAAGATACCAGACCGGCTGAAGGGCCCGCAGCCAGCTATCCATATAGGCGAGCGCACAGCCCCCAAAACACCAGTTGGTACTTAGCAGTTTGCTCCCCCAACTCGTGTGTTGGAGCTCTCTGCTTAACTGCCTTTCTCACAAAGGACCACTGCTACCTTCCAAGACATCTTCCAGACCTTTGCCTAGTCACCCACGAAGAAATCTTCAGCCACCCTTTTATACACTCACTACCACTTTGGTAGTGAACCCAGAGTCCCTTCTGGACAACACTGTAGAGTTAGTTAGGGTCAATTATTATAGCTGCCTAGCCACATCTACTTTTGTCTAGTTTAGACCCAGGTCCCCTTCACCTGAATTACCGTAATTTACTTATGTTACAATTAATTGATAGTTAAGAGTTAGTATGGACCACCATGTCTATTCCTCTGCAGAATAAACACGTGATCTTACCTAACCTCCAAGTACTTATTTCAAGGGTGACTGTTACATCCCAGTAGACGTCAACCTAGTACGGAAAAGCAGGCGACTGCATTTGGAAACATCTTTGCAGATAACGTAGGACTGCGGGCTCCCTTAACCTAGTGCACGTACATCACAAAACACACACATTAGATGGCCACCCATACTGTGGAAAAGGTACGCAAAGCTACCTGGTGCACATATACAGCAGAGCCCCAGCCACTAGAAACCCAATCCATGACGAGGCTAGATGCCCAGCTCACCCAATTCACTCCATCGTACACATCATTTTCGCTGGTTGGAGTTACAGGACTGAGTCACTGGTCCTGCCTGCGTATGTTTTAACGGGCGCTCTGAGTGACATGCACCCAGTAAAGTTGGTCACAAAGGATGGGAAGTAGTTCCATCTTAACGTAAAATAAAAAGTGTTAGGTAATCAGACTTGCCCACTTTTAAATTTTCCAATCAGTAAAATGAATAAATTTTTTTAAAACACACGTAAACTGCCCGCGGCAATTTCACATACACTAATTTTTCTTAACATTCACACTTAATTTCAAGTAATAAAATTTCCATAATTTTACAATGAAAATTTAATATAATCTAACATTTGTTCAGTATTAAAAATTCACTTTCTACTATACAAAATTCCTATTCTGCAATTATTTAAATTTAAAAATTATAACATTTAAAACTTGGTTATCAAAAATGTGCAGTACTCACATGTTAATTTTCGAATTAAGAAAGCTTAAATTTTTATTTAGAAAAACAAGCATTGCATTTTTTTCTTGATTAAGTAAAATAGAGGAAATGTGGGAATTTTTTATCACCAGATGAAAAATGACAATAGCAATTTTTCCGCTACCTGAAGAAAGATAAATTTATTATTCTGTTTGTGGTTTTGCATTGGTCGTTTTCACAGATTGTACACACACAAAACACATAAAATAAATATGAAATACTGGTTGTAAACACAAGGCATGTAAAAAATCAAAATATGCACTTGCATTCAGAATACCAAACACAAGTCCACTAAATTTTGACAGTTCTAAAAATGTAGCATGGCCGCAATGTATAATTGTGAAACAGCTGTTCTGTCTATGAAGAAAGCAATGAGTGTATTATAAACAAAGTTATACTGTTGGGACTCCATTAATTTTATTGCCAGTGGATTGGAGGGGGCTGGAAGAGACTTTCTTTCACGAGACGTTATTTCGTACCTCTTCTTACGAGAATCTATCGGCTCTCAAGACCTCGATGTTAAAGAGCCGTCGAAATATCTTCACTCACTTCTTACGAGACTACCATTTTTAATTAAATACTGTTTTAATGGAAGAGATTAAATTTTGCTTGTATGAACGAAACATTCAAATTATTAGATATAAAATTTTAACCTTACTGAAAGAAAACGCAATACGTGGGTAGAACTAATTCAAATATTAAACACTTAGGACGTAAATATTTTTGGCGAAGTTAGTTTTCCATACAATGATAGTGTTATTTTTTACACTGCAAACAGAGTTGAAATGGTTTTCTAGGCCACGTACATTTCAAACAAACATTTTATAACCGTTTCAAAATACGTTATTTTTTTACAATACACACTGACTTACTGTTTGTAATTCCTATTTGCAACTCCTGAATACATGTTGTTCTGTTGCAATCCGTACTATACGTTCCCCTGCCATCTGTAAATATTAATTAGCTGAATCATTAAATAAATACACTTCAGCGGCTTTCCAAAACCACTAAACTATAGATCCAAAATAAACAGTGCTGCTTCATGACAATTGTGAAAATGGCTGACCAAGCCACGCATCGATATGCGAGTAGCGATACTTGATATATCACAGTATCGAGAGATATTGAGGAATCGAAAAATCAAATGTCCCAACTAGTAAATATTTACTCTAAAATTTTTCCCAGTGTTGGGATTCGTAAAAAAATCACGACGTTTTCGTAAAACAGTAAAAAGGGTACGAGTTCCGTACATTTTACGGAAAAATCGTTACAATTGGAAAGTCTGGGTAACCATTTATGATAACTTAAGTTACTTATTTCGCTTTTTGCTTTATAAATGCACAGAATTGTAAAAATTAGCAGGTTTTTTAAAATATTTAATTTCCTAATAATTTTACAGTTTCACTTAACCGACGCATGAATAAAGTGCTGAGGCCCGTGGCAATGTTAATCCTACATTACGGCGGAAGAAGAGAGAACGTGCATACAAGTAGATCTGAAGCAAGGCTTTCAAACGAGCTCATTTTACCGTTAATAGCCTAAAGACAGTTGTACCTACCCATATGCCCTTCACCCATAGGAGTGGTGCAAGGGCAGCTACTGCCTCCGAATCGAGCCAAGTGAATTGCAACCCAGTGCCAACTGCCCTCAGCAGTCTATCCCTCTGAGAACAAGCTCACGCCACCTGACAACTGGAGAGGCCTCGCCTCCCAGTTCCCCCTCACTCCCTCTTTTAGCCACTCCACAAGACCGCTGGCGAACCACACATGATGATCGTCGTCGGCCTTCACCTAGGACTCCCAGTGCCTCTGGGCATTGCTAACCTATGTTTCCGTACCATGAGGGCCAGTAGCCCATCGCAGGCACCAACCAACACTGCCCGCCGCAGTACCACCTCCGCCCAAGGACCAGGCCTGAGTTCCAGCCAGCAACAGCAGCCAAGTCAGGAGCTACAACAGGCCACAGCTCCTACAGTGTGTGTCCACACCAGTAGGGCGGAGAACCACTAAGCCCACACCTGACTACCATGCCGAGCCACACGCCCCAGCTTATACAACAGCCAATAAGTAAAACCTCACCGCAGCTAGTTAGCTCATGTCTCTGACCAGCGTAATAGAACCTTGTCTGACAATAAGGTCGTCAGTTAAACCAACGTCACGTGTCAATCAAATAGATCTGCAAATCTTGGAGACCTAAGACCATATATACTAAATAAACCTGGAATGAAGCTACTTATATACCCTGACTACAGCACTGCAGCCAATAACTGAATACACACTGAGCTAATCACCACAAAAAAATAAAATTAGGTGTTAAAATGATTTATGTAAATGAAATGCTCAAAACTGTTATGACTTTATGCAGATGTCAGAGAGTATAAAAACATTCCAGCTGATACCATACAGCTCTAACCCACTACAAGCGCTGACAATACAATACAATACAATACAATACAATACAATACCACTAACCTTGATAAGCTCAGGAATGTCATGACCATCTGCAGTGATGGCATGGAAACCAAAAGCATCAACTCTCTTCTCATAGGTAGCAATGTCATGCTGAAGAGCCGTCGCTTGCGACTGGCCTAACCTATTGATGTCGAACACCACACACAGATTGTCCAGGCGATAGAAACTTGCAAAGTGGAGAGCCTCCCATATGGAGCCTTCTGCACTCTC